>BMAU01019555.1:0-629509 GCA_019973935.1 Trichonephila clavipes | reverse complement strand
TATTGTTGTCTTCATTTCAGCCAAATTTGAAAGTCAAATTTCATTCGCTCACGAAGTACGCTTTTGACGTCAACTCAAATTAGAATACTCCACAGTTAGAAAATCAGAGAAATTTACATCTGGATTCTTCTTCCATTTACGACAAAAAAATTCGCTTATATCTTTATTTTATATAAAACTTACAATGTCCTTTAATTGTTTTGAGCAGTGTATTTATCAAATTTTATTATCTTATTCAAAAATATTTGCTATATGCTATTTTAAGAATCTAAACATGTCTTCTTATATCAATGGAGTTAAATAAGTCTTCAAAATCATAGGTATAAAAATAATTTTTTACCATGCATATACTTGATAATGTCCATTACGACATTCTCAACTATAATAGAATTATCAATATTGTCTAATGTAGATTGAATGATATTTTAGCAACTTCTGCCCAGATGTATAATATAAGTTTTAAAACCATTCGTAATAGCTTCTAAATGTAACAGGATTTTATGAAATTTAGGAGTTAGAAAAATGTGTGGAATTTAATATCTAGAATACGTAAATCTATTTTTTATAAGCAGAGAGTCGACAAAAATTTTTCTATTGAATTAGATTTTAAGTTGGCAGAATTATTATTAAAATGTTTGTTTAGCAGATTATTATAAAGCCATTTGCAAATAATTGCATACTTACCCCCCGTACCATCAACATAAACGATAATAAAGTTATGTTGTAGGTCTGCAATTTGGTGCTTAATATTATAGTATGTTATATCATTATCAGTTTTATAGTTAATGTTCAGTAATTCATTTAACACTTTCAAAAGTTACAATTGGAAGACTGTATTTATTAGCTAATTTTGTAGTGCAGTTACTAATATCTTTAGAAATTTGGTTTTTGATAGCATTGTTATTGTTAGAGATCATTAATCTAAAACTAGTACCTTTGGACATTATTTCTCTAAGAGTATTATCTTTAACAATATTTAAATTACCAGTTACCACATGCCCAGATGATTATTTATAAAATCAGAATAATCTACAGTTACATACAATATTGTTATTATTTTGCAAATCATTAATATCATTGTACTAAAAATTGAGCTACCTATTTTTTATTATATTTAAAAGCCTTCTTAATGCAAACGTTATTAATAGGCAGGCAATGAACATATTTATTAAAAATATTAGAGAAATTGTTGTAATTATAAGATTTATTCATGAATAGTATGGTACAATACTAGTAGAACTATTTACTAAATCTATATCTACAATATTAATTTATGAATGAGAAAATTAATAATATCCTCCTAATAATAATATGTAAGGCATGACAGTCTTTAAAATCAAACTTTTGAGGATATCTCTAGTATACCTAAATTCCTTTTTATTTAAACCAAAAACATGAAATGCTTAATTGGTTTAATGTTAAAAGACTTTTCGAAGTTGCTGCAAAAATCTTTAATTTTAGAATCTATCTCCACTGGAAGTCTATGCGTTCTCTTCCTTCTTTTTCCTCTTTTTATACGCCTAACTTTATGAGCATTAATACTATTATAGAAATAATACTTATTGTCAGACTGTTGAATGCTAAGTAAGACATTTTTCCCAAGTGAATGGTATTCAAACCATATGGATATATAGAGTTATAATAATTAATAAAGTGGTTTTCCCCCCACAATCTATTTTTAACTTGTGGTGCTATTCTGAGAATAGAAATATCAATATTGTCAAAGCCATGTAAATGAAAGTGTCTAAGTTCAATTTTATTAATATTGTTATTATGCTTGTAATTTTGGTATTTGATCTAAGTAGATTAATGCGAATATTAATATTATTACATGTTTGGCCAATGTATTTAAAATTACATATTTTACAATTCAGCATATAAATGCAATTGAAGGTTTTACATAAGAAAAATTTGGATGTATTATCATATTGCTCTATATTTAACATTGGACATGTTTTACATCTACTATTATTGCATTTATTATAACGAAAATATTTTTTGTGTAGAAATTGCCTAGAATCAAAATAGTAATTGTTATTGTGGATATTAAAATGATTATGTGAGTTTAATCTAGTAGAAATTGAACAATGATTATGTTTATTCTGAGAGTTATTGGTAACATAATCATAATTATAAAAATTGTTATGCCTAATAAAATCAGAATTCCAGAAAGTTCTAATCCTATAGGAATTTGTCTTTTCTCCACTAGTATTAAAGCTGTATAATTTGAACCACCAAACTTGTGATTCATTGTAAGTCTTTATACAAAGTCAATATAACTCAAGTCAAAAACTCAAAACCAAATAACTGTTATCAAAATTCACTAAAAATATTCCAACGTATAGAACTCACACAGTATATCAAACTAAAAAATGCCTAAAACAAGAAGACTATTCAGTACAAGAACTGATATTCAAAGAATATCTAACACTCAAATTTCGTAACTTTCTATCGATAATGCACGTGCCATAATAATGCATCACCGAGCAAAGATCTGCTATACAGCTTATGTAATTGCCAGTCACTAAAAAGTATGTATAAGTACAATCATAATAATTTGAGAATAAGTAATGTGTAAAACATAATTTGGAAGATATATAGAACAACAAAAATACTTGAACAACAAGTATTTGAGATACAAATATTCCTCAGAATTATATTTAAACAACACAAGAAATATATGCAAAAGACTCGAAACAAAAGAAAAACATTAAAAATCAAGCACACAAAAAAATAAAATTTATCAAAATTACTCTAAATGATAAGGAATTTAATCTACATAAAATATAAAGACAAAAAATGAAAAAAGAATAATGAAAAATAACATATATTGGAGGTCTAGAATAAACAAAATAATAAAAAATATAAATTAGTAATAAAAATATAAATAAATCTAAAAATAAATCTAAAAATGAAATCTGGGATAATATAAAATTTTTTTAAAAAAAACTAAACACACTAAACCAAACACACTTAAAAGAAAAGTATGCTGCAAAATACACAAAAAAATAAGAAAAATAAAGCTTAACTCAATGTAGATATATATGTATATATATGACATGTTTTGAGCCAAAATTAGACTTAGTTTTTAAAAAGGTCTTTATTCTAGAATTAGTACATCTCTTCTGACGCTAAGAGCAGGAAGAAAAAAAACACACGACACGGTGTGTTTTAAGTGGGGGGTTAGCACTTAAAACACCGATTGGGTAAGTATCGCGGATTTTATGATTGTACTTGAAAGTTAATGCTGGCATATAGGGCTATTAAACTTAACGATCTGGAATTAGACATGTTTATTGGCTAGGCCATATGTTCGGAAGAAATAAATGGGTGATTAGTTTGATACTTGAAGATGAAATGAAAAATATGAGTTAAGTGCTAGATAGGGAATTTAATTTTAAATCTAATTTAATTATCCTTATATATATATAGCAGCATTACAATCTTCTTTGGACATTAGAGTGTAAAAATCACATTTATCACAAAACCGAAATCGTATATTACATATTCTTTTTTTGCTTACTTTGTCAAACAAAATTTATGTAATATGAAAAATGTTTTGAATGGTTCTTTTTATTCAAAATTTTAACAAATATCTCGAGATTCATTATATGTTATTAATGGTATATTCCAGGCAAAAATTCTCACTGTGATAATTGTGAAGAAAGTAAAACTAGTTGCACCATTTCTTAGAAATAGTCAGAAATACAAAAATAACGCGAAAATTAAAGAGACTTGTAAGTAGCGACGAATTCAGTTTCAAAGATACAACTTTTCTTTGCGTCGCATGCTGTGTGAAGCCGACACTATGGGCACCAAAACACCAAACGTATGACATGCAAAGGCCGACAGAAAAGAGGTTAACATTAGCTTTAAGGTGTGCCTCACTAGTGTGGCGGGAACATTTTTTGAAATAATGCTCAAAGTTCATTCTTAAACTCATTTTTTGTTTGATTATAACTGAAAACTTATAAAAATAACAAAGGAAAAAAATTTCAATATATTTTTGTAAGAAAATGGACAATTTTAGGTTAAAATTAGGCATTTTTTGCACATCGCGGCAGCATTGTAAAATAAATTCTAATGCATAAGATAAAAAAACCTGTTTGAATTTTATTCAGAAAGCGTTTACCTATGTTTTGCTCTACCATCTTTGAATAATTTCAATTTATCATAAAATTAGGGGTCAAAAAGTGCATAAAAGGAAAATTTTTCAAAAAATTTGCATTTATCACAAAGAAAAACAATCATAAAAAAGGTAAATATATTGTTTTTTCTTATTCTCTAGTGCACATTATGCATACTATAATAATAAACAATGATGCAAAATTTCATGCAATTAGCTCAAGGACTTTTTGAGGTATCATGTTTACCATGCGATAAAATATGGAAAAATCTGTTTCGGAGAAAAACTCATTTAAAGATTTAAAATCTAAATCTTAAAAAATTATACAGCTAAAACAACCTAAAATCTTTTTATATCAAAAGAATAAACCTTTTATAAGCCCATATCAGTATTATATATTTGTTTCAAATTAATGCCTAAATGCATAGTTTTTTTAAATACAAATTAGAGATATAAAAAGCACACTAGAAAAACTTTATTGCGTTAAAAAATAATATTTTTATGTAGAAAAAGATATATATATATATATATATATATATATATATATATATATATATATATATATATATATTTCCACTAAGTATCTTATAGCTTAAGAAATTTGCAATATAAAATATATATATATATATATATATATATATATATATATATTAATGTGTGTTATTTTATCAGTAAAAAAAAATATTCTCGAAAACTTCTTTTAAAAAATATTGCTTATCACAAAGGTCAGAAAAAATTATAATAAAAAGCATATAAAGAAAAGTTTTTAAAACCTCCATATGAATACACTTAGACTTTTTTTCATCCTTAGTAATTTGGAGTTTTCTATATGCAGCTTTTTTCCCAGCGAAAATTTTCTATATTCTAGGAGGTGTCCCACAGAAGTTAAAAAGCGTTCCAGTTCAAATTTTACAAATCCATGTACAAGATCTTAGGAAGGGAAGTATTTGCATTTCTAATTATATGTATATAATAATTTTAGTAAACCTGTATATCACAAATTAAATGAAATTAACGTCAATAATGCACTTAAGCGAAATGTTTCAAGTTTAATAATTGTATCTTTGAGTAAAATACTCCATAAAATGTTATTGAAAACGGTTTTCTGAGTAAGTTTCGAAACATTTATGAATAGATTTCAACTTTTTGTCACCAGTTGACTAAGTATTATTGGGATTATAGGTCTGTCTCAACATTCACATTACTGTTAGCACCAATGATGAAGCACATTCCTTAGACCTCGCAGACCTTGCTTGAGGCATAATTAATTAATATTTTGTATTTAAGAACAGAGTTTTCTATCAAATATATAAAATAAAGTTAAATACGAAGCAAAATATCGAGAAGCAAGGGCATAAGAAAATCGTAAAATGACAAAAATTTTACGAAATTATTTGCCAAATTTCAGTTAAAAGTAATAAATTATTTTATTAAAATATCACCATGTCCCGTCATTACCTTACCTAAGTTAATATTTTTTTAAATAAATTCGATAAACAACAAAAAAGAATTTAAAAAGTATTAAAATGCAAATACTTCCGGTTTCGATATCTAACTTCCGGTTCGTTTTTGCTGCTCTCTCTTGACATGAAAACTGTTATAACTTCATAAATAATAGAAGTACAAACAAAAGTTAGGAATTTTTAAAAAGCAGAAAATTCAACTATATAAAATTTAAAGTAAAAAAATTCGTCACTTTCATCAAAATTGACTTTTTTTGCACTAGTTAGGCACCTTAAAGCTGCCTTGAAAGAATTTCACGATCGTAGTGCAGATTAAGAACATGTCTCAACATATGTGATCCTAGAAGTTTAATTTTTTTATGATGTAGAACGTGTTTTGATATAAGTGAGGTATCCAATATCCATCATTGATTAATAAATTCCTGAGAAAAAGAAATTGAATATTTTGATAACGTAGATTTGTCCATAATATTTAGAACTTTAGCGCGAATTCGGACCTATTTTTGGTTCTTTTTTTGCTTTGTTTATTCTAAGAATTATTCAATATGAAGTTTATGAGTTTGTGACGGGCTCATCATGCTCTCTATTACTTTTCCTCTTGGGTTCTGTGGGGCCGAAAAAGATAAATAATTTCCAACCAAATTCAGAAGCGAAGGGTGATTATTCAAATTAGGAACCTTTTAAATAGCAGAGCGT
The DNA here is from genome assembly GCA_019973935.1 of Trichonephila clavipes. Classification (NCBI taxonomy): domain Eukaryota; kingdom Metazoa; phylum Arthropoda; class Arachnida; order Araneae; family Nephilidae; genus Trichonephila; species Trichonephila clavipes. Next base: position 623,224 of record BMAU01019555.1, on the reverse strand, counting down.
AAGCGAGGAGGGTTTTTGGGAAGTGATTACGCTAGTCGGAGTTTAAGCGTATAAGCTGAAGTAAGCTGATATTCCAGTGTCAGCTATCCGTGAAAGTGCGTTCAAGCAAGGTGGATACCATTCCACGCGAGATAAGGAAATAACATTGAATATTCGAGAGTGTTGCTGCTATCTAGGATATAGAGGTAGGATCATTCAAGTTAATACTAGGAACTGCGTATTTACTAAGATTAGGAATAGGTGGTAAAGTTAAATATAGTCGCACTTATTTGGTAATACGTATTGTGTGTTTCTCTCCTCAGATATGCTAAGTTTAAATATAAGTATTATCATTGTATAGTGTTTAAGTTAAAGTCTTAATAAAGAGATATTAAGGTTATGGCAACGCCTGGTTCTTTATTCTCTCCCACACTCCTAGGTCACGAAGATCACTTAGAAGTAACGGCATTACAAATTTATTTAAAAATAAAGTAATTCGCGTGTTAATTTTTTTATGCTTTGATATCTGATAAAAAGGGAAAGTAACGGATTAATGTTTGAGCCTTAGAAATATTTATTTTTGAAAAAACTTTGGCGTATAAATATGTTAGTTACGAAATTATAAGTTATTCTACCGCTTGGAAATTTTATTCTTATGATAAGAAGTTTTGTACTTTATACCTACATTTAGCTCATTTTAAGATCATGTAAATTTTTGATGGTATCTGCAGAGTTATTTCTGCTAAACATCCAGTATAACGAAATTGTGTCATTTTTATAAAACCTAGAGTAATATTAATCAGAATTCTTGTGTTTTGTGTAATACTTTAACTCTTTATATTCTTCTCTGAATATTCTCAACATCAGATAGAATCTCAATTTTTTTCATTCTCGAAATTGTCATCAAAAATCATACACAGGTTAAGATGTATCATACAGTTCATACTCAAATTTTGTACTCAACAAACAAATATTAAGACGACTTCGATATCAATAGTTTATCTAGATAGCACCCTGACCAGTTTTATCATCAAAAAACAAGTTGGCTTATTAATAAAAAATTAAAAGCATTTTAGAATATCTTAGAAGGAATAACATAGTTGATAAAATAATCTTTACTTCTATTAGCACAAAATATTCAAGCTGCGATAGTTGAAAAAAGTGCATATTTTATTATTCTTGGGAAATTCAACAAATATCTTACAATAAGTATATACTTTAATAACTAAATTAACTCATTGTATATAAATCGCTCCATGGAATTCCCCACCCTTTTACAAAAAAATACTTCTTTCGAAATCAAGCCGCCTTCCACTAAAAATCTGATGTTCTTCATTCCCGAAAATACATCCTGTTATGTGTTTCCTTCTGGGTCGGCTACTTCTTATTATTTGTGTACTTTTTGGGTCAACCTTTCCTTATCAACACATTCAATGTTTCAATAACTATAAAAATGGGTTCATCTTGAAAAAAAGATTCAGATTTAAAAAATAACTTTATCTTGACTTTAAATTTTTTCCCCGAAATGTAACAAGTTTTCCAATCTAGAAGGAAATGATCGGGGATACTCTAATTAATAATCAAGCACTCACATTTTCTTACCGATGAAAATATTTCAAGCGATTTTTTATGCTGTTATTTATGTCATCCGATTGACAGTAACATCAGATCAAGGCCTACGAAATTCATCTCCGCAAAGGGTTACATTTACGCCTGCGTTAGCCGTGGCTTTGAGCACCATGCAGGTGACAGTGCAATTTAGCTCGCTTCCATCCTAATTTTAAGGTAGAACATTCTGGTGTTGGTCAGAGTCTCTCTTCCTCTTCCGCCCATCTCGCGAGAGGATTTGCGGCTCAGCTACTATTTAGAGTCTCCCCTTGCCGCGAAGGCATTATACACTCCATGCCTTCTCCGGGACTCGAACCTAGGCCGAACGGCGTCCCTAGACAATGTGCGGGATGCGCCGCTCAGAGATTTTTAAAAATGAAATGAGATATCTAAATTTGAAAAATAACCAAAACAACATCGAATCACCTGTCAGGATCAAATTTCTCGGGGTCCGGAAAGAATTCTGGATCCTGATGCATGGCGTACACTGGAACGGTGACGATCATACCTTTAGGTATTGTTAGACCAGTATCTCCCAGCTTGTAATCGGCATCCGCAAGACGTTCGATTCTGAAACACAGACCACATTCTGTTTAATCCATGTAACAATATACAAGGAAATAGATTGAACGCGAAAATGCTTAAGGTGAAATATCGGTTAACGCGAAATAATACAACTACCCCGATATGTATTTACACGCGCATTTTCTTTTAACACGAAACGCAAATAGCTTAACACGAAAAGATTTCGTTTTGGGGAATGGACAAAATACGGAAAACACCAGACACTTAATGAACTGTTTGAGAAGGTTTCTATATTATTGGACTGTATCATAGGACGAATTCGTTCAAATAGGTGATGATAATGTGTCTACAACCTCAATGAGGGCAGACAAAGACGTTTTTGAGTTTGTTCATAGCTCAAAAATTATCACTGATGCAGATTCCGACGAACAAAATGAAACGGATATTGTATCTCGTTCCCTCGTCATCCAAAAGGAGGAACATGAGGAAAAGTATGCTCAGTTATTCATACGCACATTCCAATGGTGAAATAAATAAAAAAAATGAGCCACACATTGAACAATTTGTTGCTTAAAAAGACAATGCAATGAAGACTATCACATCAATTTCCAAAAACTCAATAAATGTTGTGTTTTTAAAAACTTGAAATTTTTGCATTAAATTTTATAAATAAAAATCAATGAAACCAAAACATTCACAAGAGCTTAAATGCATGCACTTATATATATCTATGTAAATAAAATATACTCTAATAAACCAATTTGTTGAACATATATTTTTCTGTTTTGCAAGATCCTTTAACTCGAAAAAATACCTACTTCAGTCTCCTCAGTATCAAGTAAAGCGATTTTTACTGAATTTTAATATTTTGAAACGATTAAATTATAATGATGACACTTGATGTTCACCACACGAATTCTCATAAAGTAGATAATATCCGCAAAATCCTTTATTCTCCACGATTGTTCTTTTTTGAACCCATGTGTTAAAAACATTCATAAATTTCAGTAGTTAAAAAACACTATCATTTTAATTTCGCCCCGACTGACTATTACCATATAAAATAAATAAACCAAATGAATGATTAAATAAAAATAGCAGCATAGTTGCTTCTTCTAACATATGGTGTCATATCGAAGCCCATGAATTTCATCCTGTCCATGGACTAATCTGTTGTTAGTCGCAGCTTTGAGCCCCATGCAGATGACAATACGTTTTAGCTCGGTTCCCCCTCAATTTTAAGAGAAAACACCCTGATGGGGAGTCACAGGGAGCTCCTCACCTCTTCCCTCCACTATCCCCTCGAGGGGACATGGGGCTCGACGAATATTCAGAGTGCCTCCATGCCACACAGAAACTGTGCATTTACCCACATGCGAGCTTTCTCCGTGATTCGAGCACAAGCTATATGAAACAGTGTCTGGGCGGCACCAAAAAATAGCCACATTGATAGGGTCACGTAATACTAAGAGCTAGTTTAATATGTACAATAAGAATCATGTTTTCCATTTGTTAAGCTATGTACTATTATCATAAGTATAAATACTCTTTTGTGCGCGTGTTTCGTTTACATTTTTGTATACTTTTTATACGCTTGAAAGGAAAATAAAGTTTCTACATATAAATTTGATTTATGACCTGTTAAAGTCATTATCATGATCATAAATCACGAAACCCATATCACTCTATTTTTATATTTATCTCATAAATGTTATAGTAGAGTTTCATGAAAAAAGGCGGTACTTGTTACAGAAAATAGTAATCTTTTGTATCAGCGGCTCCAAAACTTACTTCTCTTTATACTTTTTGGTCATAACCTTTTTAGTTACACACACTTGCTCATTACAAAAAGCTCTAACATTCTCTCAACTCGAAATATGATACATCTAAACTGTGGTTTTTCAATAGTTTTCTTACACACACACACACCCACACAGTTCTTAAATAAATTAACATAATATTAATATAAAGTTTTCCGAAACATCACGGAATCAGTATTTTTCGAAAAATTTCGTCACTGCCCTTCAAGTAATTGTTCTTACGTCTCTAGTTTGCGCTGGAACTGTGGGTGAAAAACAGTTCGCTATGATACTTATTTGTGATAGGTCCCATCAAAAGATTTTTCGACCTTATGGATTTGTATAATAATTTAACTCTTTGTATAGTATCTTCATATGGGCATAGGAGGTGCGGTAGCCTGGTGGTCAAGGTAACGGTCTCGTGGTCAGCGTATCACGAGTTAAAGATTGGTACCAGATCAAACCTTCTTCCGTAGGTGGGCTTTGATAGTTAGAAGAGAGAGTGCCAGCTCTGAGGTCACCCTCGTCACTTGCCCATGGCTCAGTATGACGAGGTCCGTCGCCAATAGCCCTCGAGTAGCTGAATGTTAATATTCACTCATAATTTTTTTTATAAACATTTTAAGTTAATATATAGAAATGCTGATAATTACATAGGTTTATTGAGAAGGAAAAAAATTTGCTTTTGAAGATACCATTGGTAGGTTGGTGCAGTTGTGATAAATGAAAGAACTTTTTCAGTTGCACATTTTATTTTACGAGAAGACAGGAAAAGCTCTAACACTACAAAATACTCATAGACAACGGACACAAACTCGTTATTTTTCTCATTTCAAAGATCTCAGCCTTTATACTTTTATTACCGGAATTTCTGGAAAGCTCTTTACTGATATGATTTTAGGGTTTTAACACAATAATAGATCAATCAATGGGTGACTGATGAAATATTGCATCATCTTGCTACGAAATATGACGAAATGGCATTTTTAGGAGTTAAAGTTACAGTTAAAATTGTGTTTCCCGTCAGTCGGGTAGAGAAGGGAAATAAGTATCACGCAATGTTTCGAAGGTCGTCGGTTCATCATGAATTAAGGCCGCGGTAGCCGAGTGGTATAGGTATCGGACCGTGGCTTGCCTTGTCACGAGTTCGAGCCCAGTACCACTAAAGACCCGCCGTGTAGGGCAGAGATGCACGTTAAATCTGTCGAGAGCTGAAACGTCCTCCCGTTGGTGTGGTGTGGTAGTTAGGAGAGGGGATGCCAGCTCAGGTGTCATCCACGTCACTTGACCATGGTTCAAAATTACGTGGTCCGTCGCCAAAAGCCCTCGTGTAGCTGAACAGTGCGACGTTAATATTCAATCAATCATCATGAATTAAAAAAAAATCTCTCTCAAGAACATTGAAGTACAGAATTATATATATATGAGGATTGGGGCATAAATCATGGCAACTATTTTTTTTTCTTGCAGATATGTGAACGGATCCCAAACGTATACGTGTCGTGTGGAAGTTCTGCAGACATAGTGTGTATGCAGAACAACAGATGGCTCTGTGATAGCTGGTAGTAGCCCAGAGAGGGCTGTGAAATCAGTCGGCTGGTGAGTGTCGTGTGAGATGGAAGTAACCCGTGTTGAGCAGCGCTTTTACATCAAAATAGCTGTTCTCAAAGGGAGAAATTCGTCCTGTGAGTATGATCTTATTCGAAAGATTAAGGAACCAATATATGGTAGACAGTTTACAACACGACAGGACATTGCTAATGCTGTGCGCCAACAGGTGACCTGATACACGCGAGGTGCGGCAAATGCTGAGGCTGATGGTATTCAGCGTCTCCCACATCATTGGCAGCGTGTGGTGACAGTAGCAGGGGACTACATTGAGGGTCTTTAGGCCCAGATTTGTCAAGTCAACTTTATGTGTACTGTGTTATTCTTTTGCACAGTGAAGGCCATATTGCCCTGCATACTACCGTAATAAATGAGTGTGCTACAATATTTCAGTGCTATTCATCGTCCACACATATAGTTAACACCTTGTTTTTTTGTCTGTATGTATCACATTTTCCGACCGGACTGGTATTTTCAAGAAAAAAAAATAGTTCCCATGACTTTTGCCCCAACCCTCGTACATATATATTTGCAAAAAACTTTTGATTGATAGTTGAAACACGTAGCATATTTTAAGAAAAGTGTTGAAGTATGCTTGAAAAAAAAACATGCACCGTAATTTCGTTTTGATTATTAGTAAAAGTGTTATTTATCTCACCTTATGGCTGGAGGAAACATTCGTAAAGTTTCAGAAATAACATTGTCCAGATATTTCATGCTCTGGATAGCCTCATAAGTAAGTTGACCCTGAAATAAAAGATAAAAAATTTCTGTGAAAAAGTTAAAACACAAATACGTACTTTAAGATTAAGAGTTAAAATAATACTTTGTGATAATTAAAATCGAAACAACTTTTTAATATTTTCCTATGATTCACGGTAAAATGGAGTGAAAAAGAAGAATTTGCTTTTGATTCGACTTAAGGGATCTGTCGACTGCGATTAAAAAGTAAATGTTTTCGGGGATCAGCATAAAATTTTGTTTCTACTTATTTTTGTTTTGAAGGGTTGAAAGAAAATAATCTCTAAGGTCTATTTTTCTTGATAATTCCCACAATCTGACATTTAAGGGGACATGGTACAATTTAAGCAAAAATTTTTAATCTAAGGATTTTCAAAAATTTTTTGTTGCCTCCTATGTGTGTATGCTATGTAAAACAGATTTTGTGGTCAAAAATTCATAAAACGGTAGCGATTTAATTTTTTAAGGGAAAAACTTAAAATTTCTGTAGAGATTTTAAAATGCTACTCTCTTCCTTCAAAATCTTACGTAATCTAGAGTTGAATTATTTTAAAAACATAAGTATTGCTTTGATTCAAAAATGCATACCTACTTTTCTTACAAGTACTATTAGCAATAGATATAAAAACTAGACAAACTAGTCGTTTTATCTTTCTGAGATAAGTCAGTTTAAAGTTTTGATTTGTCTTAGGGATGTGAATAAAAACGAACGTAAAAGCTATCATAATTCTGCTTTATTTAAGTTTAGAGCTTTCAAATTTTGTGAGGTTATAGAAAAGTATATTAAAAATAATTTAGGCTATAAAAAATTAGATTTGATTTTAGACCAATGTTTGTCAGTTGAACCGTACTGTCCCCTTTAAGTTAATATTTTCCCTTTTTGCGCGAAATAAGTTAAAAAAATATCCAAACCTACTCTTTTGTGGGAAACTGAATACAAATCAGGAAATCTGCCTTCAGACATGCGTAACGTTGATTGATTGATTTTTTTTTCAAGCTGAAAAAACTGCCAGTCACAAGTAGACAACCAACAAGTGAAGAAATGCGAGGGACATCAAATTTTTGTTTTTTGACCAAATGACAAAGTGTTTTAAAAATGCTGGGCTGTTGGTGAAGGGCATAGTAAATCTGAGGCAGGGTAAAGTGACGAGGGTGACACCTTCGTCAGTTTACCGTGCCTCAGATTTACTATGTCTCTATTACTTGCTTTAAAAACTCACGTGATGTCCTAGTCACTCTATAAAAGCAATCATGTGTTTCTAGCTAATTAGTTATTGCACTCCGTACAAATTTGGTAACAATAATAGCACACATAGGTAAACAACATGCATTTTATTTAAGCCGTTCAGGGACCATGATCACATAAATTATATGTGATCACGCGTTTCTCTCTCTTAAGACCACGGTATCACATATGGGGTTGCACTCTCCCTTCTCTGCGGCCCATGATCACACCGGTATGATCAGAGTTAGGAATGTTTTTATATTACTTCTTACAAGGCACTTGTTCGCCGTTAAATTCCTTTTTCTTCGTATAATGTTTAACAAAACTTTGAATTTTAATGAGTGCTTTCGGCTCCGAGTTTTTTTAATTACCTCTAGGATATTTATGAATGTAAACAATCGCACATGTTTAGACTTTTCGCGAGAGAATCGGGCATTTAAGGGTTTGTAATTTATTGCGTACCGGATTTCTGTTTTTATTTTGACTAAGTTGGGAAAAGAAGAAAAGCTTATTAGTTTATTGGGTATCAGAATATTAGTTTCATTATTTATTTTATTTGTGTGGTTCATATTTAATCAATCATTTAACTTACCTGTTATAAGAAATTTTTTTTATTACAGGTGTGAACAACTTTATCCATTATGAAATTTGAAATTTATCTAAACTTTACAGATAGAATAACCAGTACATTTCGTTTGATGTCTGTTTTGATTTCAATGGAGAACACCTGTTTGGCTTTATCATGTGATCGTCATGAACTGAACCCATAGGAGAACTCTGAGTCTTGACAAATATAACGTGCATCAGCCCTTCTACACAGCTGGTCTTCACTGGCATTCGGGTTCGAACCTGCTAGCGGCACACGACAACTCCGGTCACGAGTTCGCTACCATGATCACTCAGTTACTTTGGGCAACGTTTCGACTGCGTAAAATAGTATAAGCCATCTCAAGGGATTATGATTTTGTTGTTGCTAATGCTACCTGTCTGTCGTAGTCAGATCGAGGCCCACGAAATTCATCGTGGCAATTGGCTAGAGGTACGCTGTCATTGGCCTTAGCCTTGAGCACCAAACAGGTGACATTGCGATTTAGCTCGGTTCCACCCCAATTTTGAGGGCCCCTGGCCACCCTGGGGAGGTTCAGGGCCTTCCACCTCTCATCCTTTGCCACAAACCTCACAAGAGGACTTGCCGCTCGACGGCTGCTTAGAGTACTCCCATGCCGCGAAGGCACTATATGTTTACAAACATTCATGCCTTCTCCGGGATTCGAACCCAGGCCCTACGGTACAGCAGTCAGCGTCGCTAACCACAATACCGGATGGGCGACTCATGGGATTATGAAGAAGATTAACATAAGCTTACTTGTTAGTACGAATATTTCTGTGAATAAAGGTCGAACATTTTTTTTAACATTACAGAAAGGAAGGAAAACCTAATACGCTCTAAAACCAATACAGTAATACCCCGAACTTAGGGGCTGAGTGACAGCTGCGGAAGTCGAATTCGCGTATGTCGGGGTATGGTTTCGTGTGTAAATTCATTTAAATTATTTTTAATTGGTGCCGGAGATGAAAGAAAATAATAATTTAGAAAAAAAAAATGCTGATTAAAATCTTAGATATACATAAATACGAAATCGCAAACCGAAGTTATTTGGAAGTAGAAAGTTTCATAAAATCTAACAAATGTGTCTACCAGCTCAATGATTTCCTTTTTCTCCCGCAAAATTTTCTCGTAACATGCTAAAAACTGTTTTTTTCCTTAATTTGTTAAAAAAGTACACTCTTCGTTTGAGTTTAGATTTCCTGAAATTTGTAACCCCCTATTTCAATTCAAATGGGGACTTCTGTTTTCTGAATATTAGAAAACGTACTTTTTTGAGTCCATTATTTCCGTAAATATTCATGATTGAAAATTGTTTCGATAAAACAATGCATTCAAAGCAATTGTTTGATAATGAATTATGATGTGATCAATCATTGCTTCACTTATTATAGTTATCTGAATTGCATTGTCATGCTTAATGGCCCACAAGGAGAAATAGGAAAAAGTTATTTCCAATCGAAAACGATATCTTCTTTCTGGTCCGTCGCCAAAAGCGCTCGTGTAGTTGAACACAGAGTGTGACGTTGATATTCACTCCCACTGAGACGCTATCCCAGTTGTCAATGGCTTTATGCTTTTTTAAGAGTGCTGCATGGAACACGGAATTGGTTTCCTTAATATGATTTTCATAAAGGAATGTGTTTGGGTTTTATTTTTTCATTTTTCTATTTATCAAACGCTATTATTTTCAAGGAGAGGGCTAAGAAAACAATATTGATTGAATACACTATATTTAAAAAAATTGAAACATATCTTACAACGGTGATTATTTTTGTAAGTAATCATGGCTTAAATTGGAGAAAATTTATTATTTATCTCTTGTTTATTAATAGAAAATATCCCTTATTTTGTTATACTAAATTTCTGTATCAAGCCCAGTCATTAAAAGAATATCTCTTTCAAAATTACAAAAGAGTGTTCAATGCTTAAAATGCTTTCTGAAATCAACAATATATACTTTTTTTGTAAGCACGCAGTTGAATCATCAATAAACAATATCGAATGCATTAATAGGTATCAGATAAAGAAATATAAAAGTAAAAGAAATATAAAAAGGATTCACAAATAAAATAACATAATGCTCCAAATACGAAAAAATATATTAATATTGTTACGTAGATCATGGATCAAAGATTTTATACTGTCAAGCTCAAAGAGCAAGATAGTTCTTTAGGAGCGGCGAAAATATATTGTAGAAAAAAAATCCTTGAAATACAGGATACAGCATTAGAACTCGCTTAATAAGTCCCAGAAGCTCTGCACACCTTTTACAACGCTCAGACACAACTACCAGTGTTTAAAAATACAAATAAGTAATGTTTAAGATTAGTCGCAAGGACTCGCTCGATAGCAGCTAATCGCTAGTCGACTCTTTAACGGTCAAAACAATCGAACTCAGTTTCAGATGGTTACAGATGGTTACATTTTATAAGGAATTGGGATCCCTCAGTCCTCTATCTTGTTTTAGAATCGGCTTGGTTTTGCTCCTTGGCTGGTGATGGTGGGCGTGGAAATCGGTGGCAGGAACCAATGGGATAGCAGGCGCATGACCTCTTATGAGTGGCTTTGATTGGATGATGGGAGTGAGCTTCGAAAATTGTACTTGGGAAATTTTTTAAAGAGTAGCTATTGATGTTAAAGTTTAACAATTGATGGTAAAATATTCAAGGAAATAAAATGAAAATATAATAAATTTTGTAGAAAGAGAAATTACGGAAAGGAGTTTAAAATTTATCTAACACAGCTTCGAAAAGAAGTAAAGCCTTAGCGTTATCATCTTCGGAGTTTTTTAATTTCGGAAGTAATTGTAAAATTTCAGGTGATCTTTTTATGATGTTAAAAATCATGCTGACCAGTTCAATCACTTGAGCTAGGCCTGAATTTTCATTTTCTATGGCTTGGATTCCGTGGGAAACTTTATTTGAATTTTCATTAGTTTTTTCAGTTAACTTGTGGACTGGGGAGATGGAGGGGGTGCGGTTCCGCTAACAATGTTAGCGAAAGAGACACCTTCCCTACGAACGTTGCTTTCGAAAGTTTTATTCGCGGTAAGGGGCGTGCCCTTTTTTGGCTTAGGGAACTTGGGGCATTTGGTGTAGCAGGCCGAATGACCATATTCTTGGCAATTTATGCAGAAGGGGTTTTCCTGTCGCTCCTTTATCGGGCATTGACGGGTGGGGTGTTCTTTTCCACACTTTAGACATCTTGGCTTGAGGTGGCAGTTTTCTACCGTGTGAAAGAAATTGTTGCAGTTAAAACATTGGGTAATTCCTCTGATGATGTAACCTTCAATTTTAACTTGCATGTAGCCGACAGTTTTGAGATCGAAGATTTTTTGATTATTGACTTTGCGGGGGAGGGTGACTTGGAAAAATGGGAGAGCGGTCTTAGTTTTCTTAGAAATTAATTGGGAAACATTTTCAATTGTGAATCCTTCTTCTTCTAGGTCGGATTGTATCTCGTGAGTTTTGGTAAAAATGGGCAGTTCTTTAATGACTATTTTGATTGGTTTTATTGGCTTTGGTTTAAGTGAGAAAAATTCAAAATCTTTGTCTTCTTCAAGAAAATTTGTAAGAGCGTGATACTCTTCTATGTCATTAGTGATTAATTTAATAAATTCTCCTGACGATTTGTTAGTGATATCTGGGAATTTTTGACAAATGGATTTAAGTTGGTCTCTGATATTTTTCTTAATTTTAAGATGAATTGGGGGAGGGGGCTTGGGTTTTGGGGGCGCTGTTTCATTATTTTCTTCCGGAGCAACTTGATCCTTATCATTTTTAGATTCAAGATCTGAGAAACTTTTATTTACAGTGACTGACTCACTAGGTAAAGGAGAGACAGGTCTAGCTGTTTTCTTGGGGAAGACAAAGTCTTCCACAGAATCCTTTTTATTAATTTTAAGTTTTTTTATTTTTATTTTTATTTTTAGCATTATTTGCATTTGTGGGTGCTTCAGAATAATTTTTTAAAATGTGATTAGAATCACTATCTTTATGCTTTTCAGTCGGTATGGGGGAGTACAGCAATTACCATTGCAATTAAAAGTCACACATGGGAGGAGGGAACGAAGCTCACTCACCATTGTATCCCTTTTTCTTTGGGTATCATCAATAGAGGCCCGGAGAATGGCCTTCATCTCGTGGTTATCATCGGTGTCTGGAAAGTTGACAAGTTCAGTGCAGCGATTGATAACTATATCAAGGGCTTCGAAGCCTGTTTCTCTCTTCGCAGCTGTTGGCAATATCTCGTGGATCGGTTTCCATTTGTGCCATCAGGACGGAAATAGAATGCAAGTCGGAGCTCAGAAGAACACGCCTGCTCTGGTCGAAATCACAGCGTCTTCCAAAAGAGCTTCAGCTTCGAATCACTCGTGGTGATCACTGTTTTCGAACTCAGTTTCAGTAAGTGATTCCCTCCTCAGGGATCTTCCGAGAAAAGATTCACTTACGTCAAAGATCGTCATATTAGTAGATTTCTCCAGAAATTTCCAGAAGCAGCCATATGGGCGCAAACTCGCCAAAAATGATAGCAAAAATGATGCCAACTTGACTCTATTGCCAACATTTCGCCAAATTCCTATTGAATCACCATTATAATGTAAGGAACGGCATTGATTGCAAATTTTACACTCTTAACATAAAGTAAATATTATAGAAAGTAATATTAATGTATTATACACATATCCAGATAAAAATTATTTACCCTATTTTAGGCATTGATTATACAAAATTCGTAACACTATGTCTCAGAAAGAAAATTGTTAAACAGTCTTTGTTCCGAAATGTGAAATTAATAAAATAATTAAACAAAGAAAAGTTTATTATATATAAATACGACACACATTCTTTTTTAAAAATGATACGAAACAAATTTCTAAAAGAGCTTGGAAAGAACGATTAATTTTATTAAGCTTCATCTGCATTTATAAAAAAAAAGATATATGAAGCCTACATGTATGCAAGCAAAAATTATTAAAAGCAAATTTATTTAAGTATTATTAAAATTTCATAACAATTTTTTTATTTAAAATCTATTGTTAAACTTTATTAAGCCCACAATCGCGAAGTACTGAAGTAAATAATGCATAAATCATAAAATATTTTAAAAAATGCTTGCACAGAGAAAGTGAAAGTTTTATTAAAGCCATAATAGGGATATTGACGAAGTTTATCCCGCAATTTTAAGACATGGTCAAGGTACGACATCTAAGCTGGCACCATTCTCTCCTAACTTTCACACTACACCAATGGGAGGACGTTTGAGCCTCGACAGATTTAAAGCGCATCGATCCAGTCTACACGGCGCATCTTCAACGGTATTGGGCTCGAACTCATAACATTCAAGCTACGAGCCCGTGGCATTGAACGCTAAGCTACCACCGCCATAAATTTGTATACATTCTATTTGTATTGATTTGCATAAATCAACTCACCAGTCTAGATTTGAGAAAAATAAATACTTTTCTTTTAAAATAGCTCAAACGGGGGGACGTGCGGCTTTGAGGTCTCCATGAGAGACTCCTATAGATTTATAGAATTAAATAACGAGTGGTAAATCGCTTTTGATTTTGGCTTTCATGATTAATGTTGATTGTTGACGCGTGTTTGTTTTAATGTTATTTTTGTTTCATTGCTGTTCAATTTAATTCGCGTTTGAGAGATATTGGATTTCAACATTAATTCGCATTTGTTATTTTCGCTTTCATGATTAATGTTGATTGTTGACACGTGTGTTTGTTGTAACGTTATTACTATGTTGGTATGCAATGTAAGTGTTTACATAATCAACTATTAAAACAACTTTTTATGAAAACACTTATTTTGCATACTGTGGAGCGACCTGTGGAACAGTGTCCTCGCCCCTCACTCTGGAAACTGTGCTTTAAATATAATATTTAATTCACAGGCTAATGGTTCCACATAGATTACCATTTTTTAAAAAAAAAAAAATTTGTTTTAAATGTTAAAAATAATATAATAAATTGACACTTTTATCAATTTTATTTGTTATGTTTAACGTTCATTTTATCGATGCACATATGAGTAAGAATTTTTTGATTCTGAAAAATATGCACTATTTCTTAAAGCTGCAATATCCCATTTAACACAGACATTTTGAAAAAGTATATCTTGCTGAAGCTTTTTCTTATAAAAGTAGAGAAAGCCCATGCAACGCCGGGCCATACAGCTAGTAATGTAATAAATTAACCTATAGGAAATTTATGTTACTAATATTTTTATTTTAAATGACATTTAATACAATTTTTTTTAAATCTGAAGAATTATATTTAGATAAACAAATTAAAGCGACCTATTTTATTACTGCCTAGTGGGCCGTAGTAACCTTGTGGCCATGGGCGTGTACTCGTGGCCGGTGTGTTATGATTTCGAGCCCTAATGCCACTAGCGAACCACCGTGTAAAGCAGTTGATGCGCGTTAAACCTGTCAAAGCTTACAGTTTGAGGAAGTTCGGAGAGTGAAGAAATTTGACAAGTTCAAAATTACAAAGTCCGTCACCAAAAGTCCACGTGTTGCTGTAGATTGCGACGAAATAAACACTTTCTCATTTTATTACTGGCTAATTAAAATGCGGCCTTTCGTGTAAAAAGGCTCCCAATTCTGAAGTAGGCTGTTAAAAACTTTGAACTCCAACTAAAAGTATTCTGAGTTTTCAACTCAGAGAGGACAATTTGGAACTCACATTGTTTGCAGCCAAAGCGTCATCCACTTCCTGGCGCAATTTGTCCTGGATGTCCTGGTCCAAGGCCAGCATGTAAGTTGCAAAGGACAAGGTGGAAGCTGTCGTGTCGTATCCAGCCAGAAAGAAGATCACACATTGAGCCACCAACTCGTCCATGGAGAGCTCTGTAAAGCCATTTATCCGTCAAATTAGTTCGTTCATATCAAATATCATTAAAGTATTGTTATGCAGAATTGCTTAGCAAACATTTTATAGTAGATTTTCACTTAATTTGCCCCTTTTTTATTAATACCTCAGGTAATTTAATGTATTCAAGAAGTTTTACAGTAATATTCCTAAACATCATACATAACATTTACATGTTCTTGTCTTTTGTAATGTTCGTTCACTTTTTTCAACATAGTAGTCAACGAGTATAAAATCAACAACAAAGACTAATCTAATTCAATTTTTCTTTTCTTCGTCGTACGGTTTTTACATGTGAATATGAGAACCCGAGCTCCTACTCTTTGAGCCCCTGGACAAGAAGGCGCTACTTGAGATCTGTAAGAGTAGACAGCATGCTCATTCAGACGGTCATTGGAAACACATTCATATGCACGAATTACTATTTCAAAAACCTATGCACAAACCGGCTTGACCGATGACCGCATGTCGACTCAATGAGTGGCATGATTGTTTATGGCATTAGGCGTAGGCCTAGACAACGTTTATCACATAGTCTTGCCACTTTTGCCAGTTGGTATGCAGTTTGAATTTCCCTGTTGTTCGGAAAATATGTACGGGAATAATATTTGACCATTAAAATTATTCGGATCAGGGTTTTATTAAAGCATAGTTGGGAACAAAACTGTCCATATTTAAGACGTACCTGATTTCTACAACTTCACGTTCAAATTTCATTTCCCGTTTATTTTTTCTCTTTCAAAATTGCAAACGGTTCGGCTATATTACCAATAATTTAACTTTTTTTCTTTTTTAGCACTAATAAAGCCTTATAATAGAAACACTGTGTTTCCAATAACTTATTTGTGTAAAACTGTCGCATTGTCATGAAAAATGGCCTCTCGGTGTAGAGAATGAGTATATATTCAGTCAATGAATGATACTAATAATTTTTTATATGAATACATTAAATTCAAAATATACTTTAAACTTATATGCAAAAAAATAAAATTTCCATATTTCTTTGCCAATAAATAAATGATGTCCCTCAATATAAAAAAAATTTCCTATATTCCAAGTTTAATTTTTATAAAAAAATTCCCAAATGCACATTTTTCACTCAGTCAGACCAAATAAATATTCTACGGAAATATTTACACGATAAAATATTTTTTAAAAAAGTCTGTTTGTAGATATAATTTGCGAAAAAAAAATCCAGCCTCACTTTTCGGTGTGACTGTTTTAAAGAGATGATGCCCAGCGTCGCTGTCTTCGTAGTTGGATGCAATGTCTTTTTCTGCATCGGTCGTTTCCCATTTTTCCTCCTCAGACACTTCTTTTGCGGTATCCATCAAGAGTTGGAGAAAATCGTTCCTCACCTGCGGGAAACAGAAATATACATTAAAACTCGCTTTTATGAGGTCCATTTTTATGCGACGATATTTTTGTGGGATTTTATTTAGTGCAATCTTTTTTTCTTTTTTTTGTGCGATACATAAACTGAAATGACTTTGGCTTCACTGTAATGTTTTCTATCAATGTAGACCAAGACGCCCCTGTTCATTTATTACAATCTCTTGGCAATGCACATTCATTGCTTTCTCTCAACGCGTTAGCAGCACACGCTTAATTGAAGACAAAACTGTCAATGGCAGAGACATCATCAATAATCTGATAGTGTGATACGTTGTGGTAAAATGTATAATGTTGCCGTTTTCCCAACAGAGAGACGTATTCTTAAAAACAGCACTTTTATTCGATATAAACATGTAAATTTTAAAATTAATTTACCCACGAGGGTAATGTTTCAAAATGGCCTCCGACCTAACGCGCCGGTGCCGAGAGACTCTCTCTTATATAAAAAAACACATTCTTACCGGAGGGGAGCACAGTGCGCCTCCTGGTGAAGGGAGGAAACACTACACCCCCCACACAAGATTGATGTGTCACACATGATACTCAATCTGATCATAAAGCATAAAATAATATACATTCATATAATACACTAAAATACAAGTAATTAGTATTACCTCACACTTTAAAAAAAAATATGAAAAATAAGTATACATAACAAATTACACAAAACTAAATTAAGAATACAATTTTGATATGATTAATTATACCATAATAATAAAGAAAATTTAAATTTAAGGAATTCACATAATAAACATTAATATAAAAAAACTGTTACTCGAAAAGAAACACTAGCATTTTTAAATGTAAATAGACACACAAATAATATAATGAGATACACAAAATAAGATAAAAGAAAAATAATTATTCACTAAATCCAAAATTTCTTTTTAAAATTGAAAAGCACATTTGTTACACTAATCGTGAGAGTGCATCAGCATGAGGCATTTTCACACCAGGACAATGTTTGATTGTCACATTGAACTTTGTAGAGCAAAAGCCCATCGTTGTAGCCTCGCAGATTGTGGTGCACTTTTTGTTAAGTAGGGTAAAGGGTTATGATCAGTATAAAATTCAATTTCAGTCCCAAATACCCATACTTCAAACTTTTTAAGCTCCACACAATCGCAAATGCCTCTCGTTCAATAGTTGACCATGACTGTTGGGTCTTACTTAATTTTTGACTTGCATAAGCAATTGGGTAACACTTATCAACACATTTTTGTGACAGGCAAGCAGCTATGCCAATTTGCGATGCATCTGAATGAATGGTATACGGTTTATCAGGAACTGGAGAGTACAGCGAAGGTGCTTCCACTAAAGCCTTTTTTAGAAGATGAAATGAGGAATCATGTTTCTCAGTCCATGGGATGGAATCAGGTACTCTCTTTTTGGTGAGTTCCGTCAATGGATACACAAGTTCTGAATATTTAGGAATATACTCACGATAGTAATTACACAGTCCAAGTACACTACGAAGCTCCTTCTTCGTTTTAGGCACTGGTAAGTTGTTGATAACTGCAGTCTTTTCGGGATCTGGTTCGTGCTTACCAGAACCGATAATATGACCCAAATATTTAATTTGAGCTTTCCAAAGGCACACTTTTGAGATTCACAGTGAAATTTAACTCTGAAAGTTTCGTTAAAATAGTATCCAGATGAAGAAGATGTTCTTCCCAATTTTTGGAGAAGATTGCAATGTCGTCGATGTAGGCACGTGAAAATTCTCTGTAACACGATAATGCTTTTGTTCATTTCACGCTGAAATGTGGCAGAGGCATTTTTCAAACCGAAACTCATCACCTTGAAACGGTACTGTTGCCGATGAGTCTTGAAAGATGTAAGATTTTTGCTGTCTTCAGCCATGGGTATAGCCCAATACCCCTTCAAGAGATCTAACGTTGTGATGATATTGGCTCTTCCAATAGAATGTATGAGCTCCACTGCATCTTCCATCGGAAAATCATCAGACACACTCTCCGAGTTCAGATGATTCAGATTGATTTCATGTAGAACTCTTTCAGATGTGGACCTCGATAAATTAGAGTGGGATGGATTTCTCCGAATCGTGGTCACCTTCAAAAATGACCCCCAACTGCAAGTGCACGAGGATGATACTTCCTGATCTTATTCACGTGAACATGTCTTACAGTTCCATCGGGCAGTTTAACTTTATATGAATGGGGTGGATGGTGTTGAATTATCTCTCCAGGTCCAGTCCATCTCGCATAGATCTTATTACTAGAATCTGGTATCAGCAAAACAACTTGTTCTCCGATGCTAAAATTCTTCACAGATGACCTCTTGTTGAAGTAATCTCCATAAACCTTTTGTTTCTGAGCAGCAGTTAAAAGAGGCACTCTCAGCAGCCTTTTCCATATTTATCTTCATTTCCTGAAGGTAATCAGCAGCTGACTGGGAAATGTTCGTCGGAAGATGTATTTCGCCTGCCCAGGATGATTTAAGAATGGCTAACGGCCCTCGAGCTTCTCTCTGCCATAAAGTAACCTAAATGGTGATACACCAGTGGTAGTGTTCGGTACTTCACGGTATGCAAACAACAGAAAAGGTAATTGTCGATCCCAGCTTCGTGGATCTTCACGAATAACGTGATGAATCATGTCCTTCAATACCTTATTCCATCTTTCAACTAGTCCGTTGCTGGCCGGGTAGCCAGGACAGGAAAACCTAGGACTAGATCCAATCCTTTTCGTAAATTCTTGGGTTAAAGCCGACTTGAAGTTTGTGCCTTGATCACTGGCAATTATACTCGGAATTCCAGTCCTCGAAAATATTTGTAATAGAGAGTCACATGCATTTTTGGCTGTTAGGGATCTAAGTGGTACTGCTTCAGGCCAACGTGTATGTTGATCCATCATACAAGGAACGTATTTATGCCCTCTACCAGATGGCGGTTGAATAGGTCCGATCACGTCTATGTTAACAATCTCAAAGGGAAGTTCAGGACGGACAATAGGTGTAATGGGAGCTCTATCTCCAATTTTCTCAGGCTTCCGAGAAGCTGACACCCTTTGCATGTCTGGACGAATTCAGCAATTTCGCCAGACATATTTGGCCAAAAGAAATTATATTTTATCCTCTCTTTGTTTTTCTTAACCCCATATGACCTCCAAAACTGACTCATGGGCTAGTTTCATTACCTTATCTATTCTGCAACGCGGTAAAACTAATTGCATAACTGGTTCATTTAGAATTTTTTTTCCCTGTGATAAATTAATCCATCAATTAATAAAAAATTTCCTTTGTTTAATTTTAACTCTTCACGAACCGTTTTAAGAGAATCACAAGTATTCTGCTCATCTTTCATTTTAGTGTAATCCGAATTAAAATTTATGTTATCTGAGTCACTCTCAACATAAAATATATCTTTCCCACACTCTGCTTCATTTTCATCATTTGAAAAACGCAATAGAACTATCAGCCGATTCGGCAAAAATCTCATTTTCCTTTTTATTATTTTTGTCATTTATTGAACACAAAGACTCATATAAAGCAGGAGGTATTAAAGCATCAGCATTTAATTTATCTGTGATCGCTACCAAGCAATCCATTGGATGATTCAAAGAATTATTATCGAGAGCTATAGCGGTTTTAATTAGTTTTGCTTCTACATTTTCTCCGAATGCAGAGCTTAAAGTAATTTTTCCGAATTCATCATTAGAACTATCTGGAAAGGTATCGGAATTGCATATAAAAAAATCTGGGTTCCGCTATCCAAAACACAATTTATTGCTTTCCCGTTAATATAAACAATTACATATTTCAAAGGCTCAAGGTCAACTTTCGGTTGTACATATTGCACTTGAGAAGTCTCTTTTTCTCATTTTTTAATTTAGAATACTTTCTATTACAATCTCGAGCTAAATGGTTTTCACCGCAAATGTAGCATTCTATTTTTTTATTCAACCTACTTTGTTTTGAGTTAATAAATTTGTTTTGTTTCGAATTGAGATTTATTACTTCCCGTCTCGTGTTAGGAGGGATATATTTAAAATCCTTGCGTGAGTCATTCTGATTATGACATGCTCTATGAGTAAACTCCGAAAATGATTTTCCTTTACAAGCATAAAACATGTCACACTCTCCCATTTCAATTGGTTTGAACCAATTTTGCTCCTGTTTTATATTTATATGAACGGCAGTTTCATTATCTAATGTTTCATATAGTTTATCGCTAACAATTAACTCCTTTAAAGAATTAAAATCATTTACATTTCTCAAATTACAGTATTGATCCCAATTCGTTAACAAACGAGATGCCAACTGAACATGCGTTTCATTTGGCATTCGTTTCGCTTTTTGAAAATTTTGTAAGCAAATTAAAGATGTTGGCTCAAATTCTCTTAGAACTAAACTTTTTAATTTATTATAGTCGCTTATTTCTTCATCTTTTACATAAACCAAAATATTTTCGGCCTTTTCTCCTAGCAAATTTAAAAGAATCTCTCCTTTAAATTCATCCGGCACATTTTTGGTTTTAAATGAACGTTCTAAAGAAGAGAAAAATAAATTCCACCCCTCTTGTTTTTTAGGAATCGGCAGAGTTAAAGTACGAACACTTAGAATAAAATTTTCTATCGAAGTTTGCTTTGTTTCGGGATTTGTACGCTGCAACTCATTGCTATCCCTTTGACTTTCCAATTTTGCCCTTTCTAAATTTATTTTTCCCAATTCTATTTCCAGTTTAACTTTTTCCAGATTTATTCTTTCAAACTCAAGCTGCGATTCTGCCGTTAAACGCGCTTGCTCTTCCTTCGATTTTCTGTCCGCACGCGCTTGTTCTTCGTACGATATTCTGTTCGAAATAATTGAATCTAAATAGTCATCCATAAACTCTTTATTGTTTTTATACTTCTCGCTATTTAAAATTAAATTTTTTAAATCTAGCACTTTCATTTCTGGGGTTGTTTTCTCACCCAATTCATCCGCAATTAATATTAATTCCTCCTTTCTAGCTCCGCGAAACATGACTAGAATTATACTGAATGAATTAACCCAGAAATTTTAGAAAAGAAAAAAAAAAACCTTGCTGAATTCGCTCAAAACGATACAAAAGGGTTGCCTACCTCGTGGTTCCTTTTGATGTCTTGACTCCCTCAGGCGTTCTAGATCCTGTCGTGATGCGCCAATGTGATACGTTGTGGTAAAATGTATAATGTTGCCGTTTTCCCAACAGAGAGACGTATTCTTAAAAACAGCACTTTTATTCGATATAAACATGTAAATTTTAAAATTAATTTACCCACGCGGGTAATGTTTCAAAATGGCCTCCGACCTAACGCGCCGGTGCCGAGAGACTCTCTCTATATAAAAAAACACATTCTTACCGGAGGGGAGCACAGTGCGCCTCCTGGTGAAGGGAGGAAACACTACAGATAGATTATGGAGAAGGGCAAGAAGTGCCGGATTCTTTGAGAGCAGATAAAATATATGCAGTGATTCGGCTTTCCAACAATATGAAAAGCATTTTCTTAAAATAGATACCCATTCCGAAAGGAGTTTGAAATCCCCCCCCAAAACAGCTTCGATTTTGCATATCTGTTTATCGTTGCGTTTACAGGCAACTGACTCACCTACCGTCGTCACATAAACGTATTCCTTACCTTCTTGCTGCCCCAAAATAAATCAATTGAAATTGTAGAGTGGGGAAATGATTTTGAACTAATTCGTCGCAGGAAGAAGTGAGTTTTAGATTAAGACGAGTAGCAATGAATTATGTACGTACATTTTGAAAACTTCTCCGTGTATACAATGAGACATTGAATGTTTGCAGGGGTAATTCATTTACTTATTTTGTTTGGAATGCTTTTTCCTTGTATTTCATGAATAATTGACGTATATCTTAAGTGCAACTTTTACTATGACATTCTATTACCTTCTCCATTGCATAAAAAAAGTTTTTTATAATATGCCGACAAAGTTGTTTGTTATATGTAAATATTCATGATATTTTCGATTTTTTTTTGCAGTTTCTATGTACCACACAGAAACAGGTTTTACTGTATTTCTAACACATAACTAAACTACTGGTTAAAAGCAAATACCAATTCCTTTCAATGAAAGTATACTAAATCAAAACCAGTTCCAACTAAGTATGACGAACGAGAACATACGACAACTAAGTACCCCAGTGACGTGCACTCGTGGCTGATTGTTTCTAGACACGATTCATGTAACAACATGAGACGTGAAATGACGTGTTTCCAGCTAAATCAAAACTGAATTCAGTCTCGTACTTTTGGATTACGTCATTAACTTGCGTATTTCATAAATTAAAATAAGCATTATTCATTTAAATGTTTCCTCTTATAACAGAAAAGTACCATTTATATCATATGAAAAAAACAAAAACATTTCTTTTATATTAAAAAATTGAGAAAATTTTAATGGTATTGTTTAATAATTTCATTATTTATAAATTTGGAATATTACGTGAACTTTATAAGAGCAGCACTTGATATCATTGGCCATGTGTAGGGTTTCTGATTTCCCCGTTTTTCCATTCACGGGAAATCCTGGGAATGTGATTATCATTCCCGGAAAAACAACAAAATTTAAAAACAAGATATTTTTAACTGATACCAATAATAGTTTTATGAAATATATATATAAGGAAAATACCACTATTTTTCTTCAATTTTAAATTCAGCATCGATTCATAAATTTTAAGATTTTTAAAAGTTTTTATTTGTATTAAAAGTTAAAATTTATGGCATACAACTCTTAATAAAACTGAAAAAGGTTTATATAAAAGAATAAATAATGTATCAAATATATTTTCATCCATGCTCCCTGCAAAATTAGAATAATTTTGTGAGGCAGACAGAAATTTACAATCTGCCTTTGTACTCCAATGAAATTTCTCAGATGTTTTGATAAATAAATTACAAATGTAGTTATAGTAACAAAATCTGCAGAAAGAAGTATTTTGAAGGAATAAAAAAAAATTATTCTGAAAAAAAAATATTCAATTTTTTTTCATTTTCAACTTTAAAATATACGCAGAGGAGAAAATCTTTCCCCAAATTTTTCTTTAATGGAAGTAATCCCTTTCAGCAATAAAAGTAAAAATTGTTAAAGACAAATAAAAATGTTGCAACTATTTTGTAAATTAAAAATTTCAGAAAAAAAATCACTTTTGAAAAATAATTACTAAAATTTATGTTCCCTTACTGATTCACATGTATTTGAAAATAAATCAATCCAAGCTGAATCAATTATATCTCTAATGTTGCCATTAAGAGATAAATATTAATAAATAGTTAGAAAATTATTTGAAGAATCTTCAAAGAAGGTTTTTTTTTTAAATTAAGAAAAATTATAAGGAACGCCTCTTTTAAATCAAGTGAATTTTGTTTCCCTATGAGCTTTATTGTTGTTTAACAAGTTATAATTTTTAAAAGAACATTTCTCGAAAAAGGGAAGTTAGCAAAAGCTAAGTGCATTGACTGATTGGCTAGAAACACATGATTACTTTTATTATGTGACTATGATGTTACATGAATTTATGAATAGATTAGCTGCAAGCATGCGAATGCAATTATCATGTGACTGTGACATCACAGACTCAGTGGCTTAGTTTTTATTATGGTGTCATTAGTGCTGCAACATCAATAATTAGAATGAGATAATACTTTTTTTATCTCATTCTAAATACTGATAAATTTTAACTAAGATAAGACTTCTTAGCTCATTTAAATAAAATTTAGATAAAAGATATTTATTTTCCGTTTACATGATATATTGATATAAATTTTGCAGAATGTCGTTGAGGCTATCTGAAACCTTTGAGTGCTCCATAACTTAAGTATTGCTTTTAGAGTTCGAATGTGAACCGACGAACGTTACGGAAAGCAATAGTTAAAATTTTGACTTTGAAACTTTTAATAATAGTAAAGTTCTTTCAAGTTTGTGTGAGAATATTGTGAGGACAATAAATCTGTGTTAAAAATTAAATGTCTGAGTTCATGAATATTTCCTCTGACAGAGTTAAGCGGACTTTGAATATTTTGATTTTAAGAATATTGAGATGGGGGAATGAGATTCGAAGATATAAGAAGTTTGATAAAATGTCAAATATAAAAAAAATAATTCAGTATTGTTGTTAAAAATATTAGTTTCAAACTTATCTAGTTTTTTTTCTCGTTTTGTTAAGTTATTTTAAAAACAACATGGATGTAATTTTGTAAGCGATACATGACTTATATCCATAAATTTTTCAAATGTTATGAAATTCAGCATTCATCGCATTATAGTTGTAAAAATATTTATTCCATATAAATCTCACAAAATTTACTTTCTTAATTAAAAACAATTTCACAGGGAAAAAATAACACCTTTAAAATTTCAAACCCTTGTTGGTTGAACTTGGTCCCCGATAGTAATTAAATCACATGAAAAATTACGGAAGTATTGAGATTCTTTCAATAATCCTAATTAAAATTACCCAAAACAATTCAATAGGTTTTTGAGGAAAATTTTAAGTTCTGATTAAAAAAAGTTATAATTTTACACAAATCATGTGAATTTAATTTTCCAATAAAAATTTTAAATAAAAAGCAATGGTTTTCTTAATTTTTATTCAACACAAGATGTATTGAAAAGTATTAACCTTACGTGTGTCTAATAATAAATGAAAAAAAATTAACAGGATAATACGCTTTGAACAAATAACTGGTTCCTGTAAAATTTTATGAAGAATTACTAACAGTAGCTGCTTAATTATACAGGTTGGTTCGCTCTACCAGACCAGAGATGACTTACAGGGTACAGAGATGGAATCACACAGGAATGCAAGGTCACAAATGCAGTAGTTCCGAGCTACGGTGCATGGAAGCAGAGAAACAGCAACACATGAATGGGCCAGAAGGCATTTTTTGTAAGGCTGTACTGATTTTTGAAACTACGACTAGAAGTCTTCTGACAGGCCTGACATCGGCACTGTATTTAATTCCTTGCGTTCTCAAAAAAATTCCTGGCATGTCCCGTATCCTTCCGGTGAACGAATCAATGAGTGAAAATTAACGTCGCAAGGTTCAGCTACACGAGTACGTTTGACGACGGACATGTGACCATGGTCAAGTGACAAAGACGACAACTGAGCTGACTCCCCTTCTCCTAACTACCACACCAACGGCAGGAGGTTTGAGTTCTCGAGAGATTTAACGTGCATCGCTCCCCTACACGACGGGTTTTCGACGACACTAGGCTCGAACTCATGACACGCCGGCCACGAGTCCATTACTTTGACCATTAGGCTACCGCGGCCACGTATTCTTCCGGTAGTTGCAGATTTTCGTCTCGTACGCCAAGCTCTTCATGTGACCAGAATCAGACCCCTGCCACCTTCTGTTCACACTTACAAAGGTCGTGTTATGTGGAACCCGACTGTTTGAGTGATGTGTCTGGTACAACAACCGAGTGGCGTGCCCATTACACTCTACAGCTCCAAACACGATCAGCACGTCGATCAGTTCTTCATTTGAATGCGAGTTCTTCCTATCACCTCGGGAAAAGGATCGTAAATGACGACTAAAAGTGCATGATCAGTTTTCTTAACACTTTCCGTTCAGCGCTCTCTGCCCCAAGACTGACTGAAGGAAGGTTACAGAATGTAAGGAATTCCATGCAGCGTCACTGCCAGGCTTGCCATATGACTTTTAGTCGTGATTTCGAATTCCTGTTGCAGTATAACCTTTTAATGAAATGTTTTTCTGTTCCCTTCATGCGTTGCTGTTTCTGTGGTTTTTCTCTGTCTCTTTGCACCATCGCCCGCGACTACGGTGGATTCCCCGCACCCTGCAGGTTTGCCTAACTGGCATCGAATCACAATAAATACTCTTTCTGTAGAGAGGCATTGGGATGTGGAATTAAAAGTTACGGATGCTTTTGCGATACTAATATTTTCTTATAATAAAGCTTTTAAAAGATTTTTTTAATAAATTAATTAACTAGAAAGCAGTTACCTGCCCAGTTCTTTTCCTCTGCTCAATTATTTGAAGTGTGGTGTCCTTAAAGAAATTAGAGACATCCGACGCAAAGAATCGTATTCGAAGAAATTTCGTAAGACGAGGTGCCATAACTAAAAAATAAAATAAATTGCAGTTCAATTGAAATGAATTAAGAGTACAAACCACTCCCAAGAATTTTTTGATTTCTAGTGCAATTAAGAAACTTTCCCTTTTGTAATTTTTAAATATTTACTTACTCTGAGGTTACAATTTCTATCAAAATAGATATACGAAAGCAGGGAAGGCTGTAGGGCCGGACAAACCGGACCCATACCACCTGGGGTGGCAGATTTTAAGGGCGGCATTAAATCAAATTTGAAAAAATGGTTTGTTTGGTTACAAAAAAAAAAATTTTCTGAAATATTATTGGGTGTGAATTTGGTATTTCATTTAACGTATTTTATTTCCTCATTTTGTACTGTATTTTTAATGTCAGTTATCATTTATATTGAAACTCTAAGGGTTCGAGGCGGGAGTATATATTAAATTATTAAATTTGATATGTTTACACATATTTCACCAGTAACTTTCTCCCCATTCCAGACTGTAGTCACAATGGATATTCTTTACACGCATATGATATCCGATTTCAGGAAAGGGGGGCAGGAATAATTAGCGTTTACTAGATAGGGAGGCACAGGAAATATTTTATTTTAGTCTTGAGTGTATTTACTATAAGTTAAAATAAACGCTTGTGATCCTTACACCATGAGTAGACTTTTTTTGAGGAAATAGGCGATTCCTTAAATTTCCCTCTTTTGAAATAATAACATGCAATTATGTCCCTAATTTCGAATTATTTTATATTTTTTAGGACATAAAATCATATATGCTGCATTTTTGTCCGCAAGAATTATTTAAATTTTATAGGTGAGTATCTCCATGTGAACAATTTATCTTGTTTAATTGTAGTTGCTTGTTTTGGAGGGAGGGGGGCATTTTTTACTTTTGTCCGGGGCGGCAAAACTGCTAGAGCCGACCCTTGTCGAGGGCAAGCTAATAAGTAAGTCACAAATACGCGTGGTAGGATTTAAATTAGTATCTCCAACTAATGGTGATGATAGCAGCCGCATATAACTTTATGATATTCAATTCATATTGAGTAGGTCGCATTCATACACATACGTAGTGCCGTTTCAAAAATGGTGATGGTGCAGAATGATTGTACGAAAAAAGAGCTGCTGAGGTCCGATTTTGGAGAGCAAAAATAAATGCTATTTGTTTATGGTGAAAGAATTTCTGCAAAGGTTCCAAAATTGTTGATCAAGATCGAAGCGGTCGTCCACTTTAGATTGCGACAAAATCATCTGAGCAACAGATGGAAGAATTGATTCGGGCTGATCGAAGAGTGACAATTGAAAGCATCGCAGCGGCCCAATGGGATGTTCTCAAGGTTTAGCCTACAGCATAATACATGATCGTTTGAATTTCCGGAAAGTGAGAGCATGCTGAGTACCCTGGAAACTAACCAAGAAATACAAAAAAAAAAAAAAAAAAAAGAATCAGATGGACATTTGCTTTCAACTGTTTGGTCCACAGAAACATCTTGGAGGCAAACAATTTTTAGATGACGATGACCTTCAACATGAAATCCAATGATACAGCAACCAAAACACTGAGTATTAAACGTCGCACGATTTAGTTACTTGAGGGCTTTTGGCGACGGACCTTGTAATTTTGAACTATGATCAAGTGACGACTCTGACACTTGAGTTGGCACTCCCCTGACCTAACTTCCACATCCCACCAACAGGAGGCCGTTTGAGCTTCTACAGATTTAACGTGACTCGCTCCCTTACACGGTGGGTTTGCAGTGATACTAGGCTCGAACTCATTACACGCCGACCACGAGTCCGTTACTTTGACCACGAGGCTACCACGGCCACCAGCAATCCAAAGAATTTTATGTAGCTGGAATTATATCTCTGAAAAAAGGATGGGATAAGTGCATCAACGTTGCTGGAGATTATGTGGGAAAATTATTTCCAAGTGATTTTTATGAAAAAGAAAAATTCCTCAATAAATAAAGATTTTTAAAAAGTTTGCTTTGTTTTTCTACATACGTCACTCAACAGCACTAAAGAAGGTGTTAAAAAGGTTTAATCTTTAATTTTCTCAAAGTCCAGTATTCAAATGCAACAATTTTATATTAATCTTCCTTCAAAGTAAGCCTCGGGGCTGTGGTAGTCGAGGGGTTTTGGTCAGAGCTCGAAGCTAGCGTGTCATGAGTTCGAGCCCTAGTGGAAATTAACATCTACCCACCATGCAGAGGGGCTAACGCACGTTAAATATGTCGGAACTCGATGACATAGTATGACAGTTTGGGAGGAGATTGCATGCTCAGGTGTCCACCTCGTCATTTGAACGAGGTTCAAAGTGGCGAGTCGCCAATAGCCTTTGTATATACCTTAACGTTAAAAAACGCTCAAAAAAAGGTCGTCCTCTTGTCCTACAACGTACCTCACCATACGATTCCGCAATTGCTGGAAGCAGTGATGAAAGGCTTCTTCTCTTAGCTGGCCTCTGGACTGAAATCCAGTTTCTTTCGGCAACTTTTTCAGAATGAATGAAATTCAGAAATCTCATAAAGACATGTTGGGAGACCAGGAATCCTATCGTAGCACAGATGTGATGCGTCTGTCCAAGGAAATGGAACAATGATTTGGTTTATAAAATATCTCATCATAGTCCCCTTCCCCTGAAGATACTTTTGAAGGCCAAATCCTAGTGCAGCTTCAAAGTGTGACGCTAATAAAGGTTAATTTAAAAGTTTCTTTGTACTTTATTCTTTTTTTCAGAAAGCTTATGTTCTCATGGAATGATTTTTAAAATTATTTTTATCTGATTTCATAAAACTAATGGATAAATCATTACATTATTGCTAATCAATTAAATTATTGAAATATTTTTGTATAGCTACACAAATATTGATTCCCTCTCAAGCTATGAAATAGCTGACTAAGTATTTATTAACGTCGCACTAGAATGCAACAGGAGGTTTGTTGACGTCGGAGCTCGTAATTTTGAGCCACGATTCAGAACGAAATTTGAACCAGCACATCACGACAGGTCTTCAGTGATAGTAGGGCTCTATATCACGACACGCCAGCCACGAGTCCATGACTATTACTAACACCACTTTAAATAACTAACTAATCAAACCATACGCCAACGAGAGGAATGTGAGCTTCGGCGGAATTAGCGTTTATCAGCCCCTGTAACACAGCTGGTCTTTAGTGACGCTAGGGCTCGAACTCATGACACTCAAGCCACGAGTCCTTGGGCAGGACTACTATGTTTTGCCATAGTCATCTTTAAATAACTAAATCTATACTAAAAAATTGAAAACTTTTTATCGACAAAATTGGTTGAAGTCAACTTACGGAACAAGATAAACTTGAGTCCAAGTCTTCGACTGAAAGCATTCCTCGCCATTTTCACGAACTTGTTGTCAGGATCATTGTGGGAGTCGAGCTTGGTGGAAAAGGCAGAACTCGCGATGATATCCATCGTGAAGGTTCCATACACTCTACGAAAGAAAAGTTAAAATTTTACACAAAAGGAAGAGGAAAAAATGTTTTTGTTCAAATAAAAATTTAGATTACTACAGATCTGCTTCCAGATTTTCAATGAACTATATTGTGCTAATATAAACACAAGGTCATTTCGAATTATGCTCTTCAACGTTTTAACTAACAAGTCGTAAATCGACTCGGGTGGCGAATTTGATTTATATGTTTCACCACTATTTTTATTCAAATGTGTTATGAAAATTACACACTCTCCCTACATACTCAATGCACGTACATGATTCAGATTTTTTCATTATCCAATGAGTCCATTTTTAAAATATAGAGTGATTCATAAAGAAGTAAACAGTTTCAAAGTACTATAAATTTAGAACAATATAAGATATATTTTACCTGCAGCAGAATTGTATAGGATTATTTTCGGTGTTGTTAGAGATAGTCACAGATGTTCTATATATGAATACTTTGTCACACGAGACATATCAAGCATGTAATCCATTTCCACTCAAAAGCGTGTTTAGGTATCTGAATCAAGTTCATCCATAATGGCTTGATATACGCCATTTCAGCTCCTCTAAATCAACAAAAAAGTCCTAGGGAAAATACCTAGTCCCACACAGGAAAAAGTCGTAAAGTGTTAAGTCATGACTTCTGGGTGACCATTGGGTGACTGGTATGTTGTAGTTCTCTGCTCATCCAATTCTTCGGCGAGGGAAAAATCCTTGAAACTGAATTCGTCGCTACTTACAAGTCTATTTAATTTTCGCGATATTTTTGTGTTTCTGATTATTTCTACAAGATGGCGCAAATACTTTTACTTTCTACACTACTATCACATTGAGATTTCCCGCCTGGAATCTAGCATTAATAACATGATGCGTTTCTGACTGAATCTAGTCATATGTGTTATAATTTCAAATAAAAAAATCTTTCAAGCGATTTTTCATATTTACTATCTAAATTTTTTTTGACAAAGTGAGCAAAGAATAATAGGATATATATGATTTCGGTTTTGTGATAAATGTAATTTTTACGCTCTGGTGTCCAAGGAAGATTGCAATGCTATTTTATATAAATTATTCCAAATATTTTAAGACAAATACTTTTATTATTTTATGTAGATATTTATATCAGTAGAATACATAATATATATATATACTATCACAATATACTCGTACTTTTTCACATTTAAAAATAAGGTGCGTGGCAGGGAAAACTGGATATTAGTGAATCACATATAGTTTTATAGTTCCCACCTATAAAACAAGTAAAAATTTCTTTCTTGATAAAAATAATTTGCATTCTTCATTTAAGTATAGAATATACATTAATTTTCTACAATAAAAAATGATTTTTTAAGGTCATAAATTTGTAAAAAATTCTATCGGGGAAGGAATTAAGAGTGCATCTACCTCATGGTTCTCTGAATTGTTGCAGTTTAAAAGCATCAGAAAAGTGCATACTTTCTTTTGAATCCGTCTGTATTATTATGCGTAGCATTTTTATCAGGCAAACGCATAGTTCAAGCTATAAGAAATCCAGACAAAAAAAACTTTATTTCTTTTTCCCCACAAAATTTGTCATTTTAATTAAAATGTTGACATCAGGGGTAACAACAACATGTATTATGTGTAAAATGTAAAAAACAAGGTATTGACATTAAGTTTGGTCGCCAAATTCAGGGTTTGGCTACAGAATTGTTAATATGTTGTGAATTTTGCGGTATTATTCAACCACTTCTCAATACCAGGTTTACTAACACTGTGGTTAATCAAAAAGATACAAAAATGTATGAAGTGAATACTAGACTTGTGCTTATACTATGAGGTCAGTTGGAAAAGGAGAAGTAGATGTGAAAGTATTTTGTGGAGTTATGAATTTGCCACCTCCACCAAAGCGGTTTTACGAGTTTTTGCATGCATTAAATAATGCGACAGAAAAAGTAGCAAAAGTGTCTATGGCATTAGCTGCTGCCGAAACACTATCATTTAATAATGGTAACCCAAATGTTCCTGTGGCTATAGATGGTACCTGGCAAAAAAGGGTCTATACTTCTCTCAATGGTGTTGTTACGGCAGTTAGTGTGGACACTGGGAAAGCTTTTGATGCCGAAATATTATCGAGGAAATGCTTATGTCATTTTAACGGCAACTTACATAGTGATAAGTGTTCGGCAAATTACTTTGGAAATAGTGGGGGGATGGAAATTGAAGGTGCACTTCGTATCTTCAATCTCTCAGAGGTATTACACAATTTGCGATATACACAATATTTTGGTGATTTAGAATGTGTGGGTCATGTTGAAAAAAGGATGGATACACGACTCAGGGCATTAAAATTAAAATTAAAAGGCAAAAATCTCGAGGACAAAAAATCTCTAGGATGCCGTAATAGATTTACTGATGCAGAAATAGATAAATTGCAAAGATACTATGGTTTGGTTATTCGAAACAACTCGGGAAATTTGGCAGCCATGAAACAAGCTATTTCAGCTATATTTTTTCATAAAATCTTAACAGATTTGAATCCACAACATGGTTTATGCCCCTTGGGAGATGATTTGTGGTGTGGATATAATAGGTCCAAACTGAAAGGAGATACATATAAACATAAACATAATTTACCTATTGCAATTATGCATTGCATAAAAAAAGTACTTAGAGATCTTTCAAGCCCTGAACTTCTGTCTAGATGTTTGCACGGTAAGACACAAAATTGTAATGAGAGCTTAAATAGTTATATGGTCCATAATTCCAAAAACTGTTTTTGTACAATTGGGAACTTTAAAAACCGAAGTATATGAATCTATATCTATACATAATCAAGGCTTAGTTACCAAATTAAAAGTTTTAGATTTATTAAATATTCAACCTGAACTTTATACATGTCGAGCATTGCAAGAAGCAGATCATGCACGTATAAGGAAAGCGGAAAAGGCAATTTCACAAAGATCCAAAGAATCTAGAATCAAAAACAGACAGTTAAAATGTAGACAAGAAGATGATCTTGCAGATGATCCGAGCAATCCAAGTTATGGTTCTGGTATGTATTAATTAAAGGTATGATGTTTTTACTTTAAATTACTATTTCTCAAAAGTGTAAATTTCAACACAAAAGGAACATTTTTGAAAAAACTACTCATTTTTAATAGTTTTGAAATTTTGCACATATATTAATCTATACATATGAATAAAAATGAAGTGTCTGTTTGTAATTTGAAATTAACAGCTTTTTACTTAATGCATTTAAAAGTATATACGGTACTTGTATGAAAAAATCAATTTCTAAAACTTTTGTCTGTCTGTCTTTCTATCAGTCTGTTTGTTCCGGCTAATCTCTGAAACGACTGAACCAATTTTGACGAAACTTTCACTGGCAGATAGCTAATGTTATAAGGAATAACTCAGGCTACTTTTATTATAGAAAAAAAAATAAGGGTTTCGTGAAAAGGAAATTAAAACCAATGAAATGGTGAACAATATCCGTTTCTAATAAGGATTGTTAATTTCAGTAGGGGTTATTTTTATTCAATAGGGATTGTTTTATTTTGCGAGCTTTCTGTCTTAACGTTTCTAGAAGTTATATCAAACTTTTTTGTTTGATAAGGTTACTGAGACTCGCGATATTTCCCGTTCATGTCCGATCCTAATGATTTTAACAGTCTTCACTTACCCCTTGCTTGCGGTTTCGTTTCATCCTACCCAGTCCCTCACCCCATTGACAGTGTCAAAGGTCACGAGTACCTCTCCTCCCCCCCCCTGCTTGCAGATTCGTTTCACCCTACAGTTACTAAGACCTGTTTTGAACTGTTGCATCATTCCAATGATTTCATTCTTTCTCAAAAACACTGAGCAACATCAATTTTTCTATAACTTAGACAGCATTTAAACTTAAATCAGGAAGTTTTTGGATTTTACGTCATTTGACTTCTCACAAGGCTCCGCATTTAATCATTGCCATACACTGCACAAAGCAGTCAGAATAAATGTGTCTTGCAAGAGTGATTGTACAAGTGTGAGTGTGCGGTGGGGGTGGCGATCGCAGAGCCAACAGGTTGTTTTATTTAGTGAAGTACGTAGGTAGTTGTTTCTAAAATAAATATTTTTAATTACGTTTTAGGTGAAAAAGTGCACTTACACCCTTAAATTAAGTAAGTTTATTCAAAACTGTAAATAACTTCATCATTTATCCTGCATAATATATACACAATATAATAATATTTAATTTACTAATATTTATATTGCGTAACATTTATATTGAAATCAAAGAATAATAGTTTCTCGAGTCACAAAGTATATTTTTATTTTTCTACCGTTCCGTTCTTAATTCATTTTGTTTCCTTACATTTTAACTGTTTTCTAATAATTAGACATCAATGTTAAACGTCGTTAGGTTTTTTTTTCATGGAAATAGTTCAGTTTTTTATTTACTTTGAAATTGATAAATTCTTACAGGTTATTTATTTAGTTAAGTACGTAGGTATATAGTTGTTATAAATATTTTTAATTACGTTTTAGGTGAAAAAGTGCATTTACACCCTTTAGCTATACCTAAAAGAAAATCAAATCATTTTAATATAAATAAATAAATTGAATTGAAGTGTGTTTGTAGTTTGAAATTACAGTTTTTTACTAAATGCATTTAAAAGTACATATACGGTACTTATTTAAAAAAAATCAAGTTTTTAAATTTTTGTCTGTCTATCTGTTCCGGCTAATTTCTGAAACAGCTAGACCGAATTTGACGGAACTTTCACTGGCAGATAGCTGTTGTTACAAGGAGTAACTTAGTTTACTTTTATTTTAGAAAAAAAAAAAGGTTTCCGCGAAAACAAAATTAAAACCAATAAGATAATGAACAACATCCAAATCAAAAATAGGGATTATTTATTATTATTTTTTTTAATACTCAAAGACATTTAAAAAGCATTTCTTCATGGAACAAACGCAATGACTCATTTATAACGAAAAAGAATTATTCTTTTTGTTTGTGATTATTTTGTTGTAATTATTTTTTTGAAAAAGGTTTATTCTTACTGATTCACTTTTAATTCTGTAAGAACAAACGATTTTTTTCGTTGCAATGACAACCAGAGTTGATATAACCATAAGAACAGAAAAAAGCTAATTCTAAAAAAAGCTATGAGCAATATAAAGATTAATTAAAAATAAAAACCATATATTACTTGTTATTTAAAAGATTTGTGACATTTCAAGCCAAAAACAGTTTATGTGAGAGGAAATTTATCGTTTGAGATTTGCCGGTTAGTATTTTGTAAGTTTTACGTCTTTTAGTGTAAAATTTTTCTTCTATCTTTTTCTCCTTCTCACAGATAAGATATAACTTCAAATTTCGATGTATGACTTATAAAAAAACAATATTGCGTTAGAATTAAAAAAATTATTAATGCGAAGCAATAAAAAGAAAACGATTCTGATGCTAAGAGTAAAACAAAAAACTTTCATCCTTTTTAATAATAGTTAGTTTCTAAGAATCTAAAATAATATATAAAATAGATTTCAGATTTTCATGAATCAATAAATCGTTTTTTTAATTAAAATTAGGCTTAACTGGGAAATTCGCCGGGTCCCGTGCGTGTGGGCCTGGAGAAATGCTTCTTTCTCCTTTTGCTGGTCCTGAAGGGGTTAAGTAATAATTAGAAATCAATGTTAAACGCCGTTTATTCTTCAGTCTGTATTGTTTAATTTTTCAATTCACCCATGGGAAGAACGGGTATACCAGCTAGTATTATACAAATAAATATTTTAATGAGAGATTTTGTCAAAAAAATTGTTCAAAAAAAAAGTTATGGATTGAAATGTACAAGAATTTACAGCGTTTTAAAATTTTTAACGTGTTACTCCACATATGATTTTTTTTAAAAAAAAAAACTAATCAAAATTTTAAAAAAAGCTCCCATTAAAATAAAGAAAACAGTGCAATAAATGTACAAAAAAAAAATCATGACTGTACAACTGGTAAATTTTTCAAAAATGTTCCTTACACTTGGTCATTTTTAACATTTCGGAGATAGGGAAAATGCTGCGTGAAGTGACCCCCTTACAAGCACAAAGAAGGCCTATCTGGCTAGGGTAAATGTTTGAAAATATACTTGCAAAAGCTTACTTCAATGAAGAAAATAAAAAGGCTATTTACAGGAAGGAAACATCTAAGCAAAGACCTACAGTGCCCATTGAAGTATACGCGACCTTGGGCCCCGAGGTGCTTGAGCAGATGTTCCGGTCAGGTGGTCACTCTGGCACCAACGCCCAATGCTAAGTTCCCAAACACACTTGGTACTAATTTATCAACCTACTGAAGGGTTGAAAGGTTGAGGTGACCTTGCCCAGTTCGGGGTTTGAACCTCGAACCTGTTCTGTGGAAGCGTGATAAAGTAGCACTCACTGGGCTTCATACTATCCACTGTGTAAAAAAAGAGTTCGTTGTATGTTAATATTTGGTTTAGATATCGAGTCTATTTGGAATCGTATAATTATAAATCAAGTAATAAAATTAAAAAAAAAAAATTACGAAATATGAGCAAACAAATTTCATACAGTTCATATGGCATAAAAGTACTCTAAAAATAACAAAAATATCACAACTTATTTATTTATTTATTTTTGCATTTTGCATTTTTCTATGGCTCATACGTTTGGGAAGCTTTTACCCCAAAATTTCAGATCTGAAAACAAATTAGTTTTAAGATATTTGAAGTATTCTGAGTCCAAATTTTAGCTTAAGTTTTCTCTGAAAGCACTTTTGTATTTCCTAATTTAAAATATTTTGAACGCAACCCATTTTTTCAGTGTGAAATAGCTATTAACTGCAATTTTTATGACTAGAATCTTTTCTGTTTGCTTAGG
Organism: Trichonephila clavipes; assembly: GCA_019973935.1. Taxonomy (NCBI): domain Eukaryota; kingdom Metazoa; phylum Arthropoda; class Arachnida; order Araneae; family Nephilidae; genus Trichonephila; species Trichonephila clavipes. Next base: position 586,421 of record BMAU01019555.1, on the reverse strand, counting down.
TTTTGAAGTTTCTGAATTCTCATAATTATTTAATTAAGATTGATTTCAAGAAAGATATCTTTCATTTTTTACTCAAGTTTAAATAACTTTCAAGTTTTTTACTTTGTTTTCATTAATTTTTCCCATTGAGGAAATGCCACGGCGAAAAATTTCTCAAGCTTTGCTGTAAGAAACAATGTTTTGAAGAGATTTAATACTACTGAAAATGATATACGAAAAGTCAACTCTCAACTGATACTACAAATAAACTTCAGGTATTGCAGATAAAACTGAACCAAACTACGTACATTATAGTAAATATTAAAATAATATATTATATTATTTTAAAGTCGAGAAACAAAAACTCAAACTTGCTAAGCTAAACCTATTTAAAACTGAAAAAAATTACATTTTAAGAGCAAACCTAGTAATTTTAAGTTTAAATTAGTGTAATATTTCTTTTGTACATAAATACTTTGTGTTTCAAAATTTTTTTGGAAATATTGTGTAAAGATTAAATTGTCATCGTAACAAATGCTACCAATAATATGCAAAATCATATTTTGAATTTAAAAAAAAATGTTTTCAGTCATAATTGATTAAATTAGTGTTTATATGTAGATCATAAGTTTGAAAATAGCGTAGTAAAAATTAGAGCTTTGCATGCATTATTTTAGGGGTTTTTTTGCCTCTACAAACTTTAAATGAGTAACACAGTGAATAGTTTATCAGTTTTTACAGATTTTATGTTTGTGACTTTAATTTTGGACATGAGTCCATATTTTTCAAGTATCTTCATCACAACTAGATTTCAGTAAAAGAAACCATCTATAGGTACAAAGTAGTCGATAGTCTAGTTTTTATTGCATTTATTTCTTAGCAAATATACTGAGTACGGGATCTGTTGAATGGAAACTACACAGAATGATTTTTGTAATTGATATATATATATAATTATTTGTATTCATTGAGCTATAACTTATTTAGTAATACAAAATTGTTAAAATTTTAAGAAACAACTCGCTATTTTAATTATTCTTGTAATAAGGAAGAATAATTAAAATAGCGAGAAAGAAGTGAAATTTTTCATTTTACAAAATATAATGTATGTGTTGATTTTTCAGTGAGTCGCTTTTTTTATTATCAGATTAAAACTATTTCTATTTCATTTTATGTAATTCAGATAATCTTTTTTTTTATTGGTATAAATGCTCTCGTATTCATTTAATCCGGATAAGAAGGCGCGCCTGTTACAATCAATTATTCAAAAATGATGTTCAACAGAAAAAATTAGAATACTTAAAAATTGTACAAAAAATGGCAAGGAGATCAATAGCTGACTTTTATTTGATTTGACTTATGTATTTTTAATGTATTTATTAGTTTTATTATGTATTTATATTATTGACGATGGATCGTATAATTCTGAACATGGTATAAGAGAAGAGAAATAGAGTTAAGCATACACTCTTTATCTCCACACCAGGCCAACGAGAGAGTTTAATAGTTTGACACGTCACGCAGTTAAATCGGATTGAGGACAATTCAATTAAGTCTATATTGATTATTTCTACAAAAAATGCCGGTTTCAGAATAAGTTATGAAGATTAATCTTTGCCATAGTGTGATAAAAGTTCACAGTTTAATTTATATTTAAAACTATTCGTTAATTTATTTTTAATGCCTATTATTTTATGTAGAAAAATACTTGTCAAGTTTTTTCGAGGGAAGTTGAATATAATTTACAATGCATTAAAATAAAAATTAGAATTTTAAAAGTAAATTTTCAATAACATGTGATGAAATTTTAGCTTGTTTGCAATGAAAATTTAAAAAAAACTCTTCTTTGGATTTAAAGTTATTTTTACAAACTTGAAAGACATCAGACATAACACGAGAACTAACCTCTTGGCATCAATAGGCTTTCCTGCTTCTGCCAAAGCTTGGAAATTGTTCGTCAATGTAGTAGAGCATTCCTTGAAAATGCCTAACATCTGAAAATTAAATCTTGTAAATATAATTTTGCAAATATTAGTTAAACTTGAGTGAATTCAGGACAAAAATTTGCCTATTGCTTAATTCGGGTTATTAAATCATCTCGTTTAATTTTCAAGGACAGCTAAAATATAAACAGCAAATTATTGAGCAAACACCTAATTCTATAAATTCTAGGGAGGCTTTTTTATGCTAAAAAACAAACACAATATTAATTTACCAGAGATAAAACAGCCCTATATCCTCAATGAACGAGTTTTTTTAGTAAAAAAAGAAAAATAAGAAAAATTTGTTTCACGTTTGTGTGTACCTGGAATAAATAACGATTAAGACCCGACCGAAAAAAAATCAGCCTCACTTAAGGCCTTTTTTTTGAAGGTCCTTTCGTGGAACCCCTAGAACTAGAAAGTATTTTCGTGGAACCTCATTCCATGCACATACTTCGATGAATAATATTTCAAAATAATATTTAAAGTAGATCAACATGTTATGTTCACTTTATGTAAAGGCAATTAAAAAAGTATTGCATTTTTTATTAAAAAATTATAATCTAATTTTTAATATTTTTACTTATTAATAATATTAATTTGTGATCCACGTGTCACTTATCCATGCATTATTTAATAACTGGGATATGTGCTTACTTTTTTTCACACAAACTGTTCAAGTATTGGTCTATTGCAGTGGTTCTCAAACTTTAACTACTGGCGACCCACTTTTCAATCATAATTTTTATTGCGCGCCCCCCCCCCCAAAATAATAATGTATTGAATGCAATAATAATGCATTTTGGGGAGGGGGGTGCTAAAGCTACAATACGATCATAATTATAAAACGTACAAATTAACAAGATAAGTATTAAATTTTGTATATGTTACTTTTAAGTAATATACATTTTTATTGTTTTTACTTTTTAGTTCGATTCACTATAAAAGAGTGTGTTTTTTAATTTGTTTTTAAACTATACTTTAATTTATAATTATTTTTACTATACACGATAAAAATCCCAAAATTCCAGTGAATAATTTAATTAAGAGAAAATATACTTGCCTACTTTCAATGACTTTTCAATTTTTCTTTGATTTTTTTTGAGAAAAAATCCATTAAAACTAATGAAAATGTTCCAAATCTGCGTGCCCTTAATAAAGGGCATTAAGCATGTTCATAGAAAATATTTTTGAACAAAAGTGGTCGCGCAGGGAACTCGATCAAAACAAGTTACGTGACTGCAAAAAAAAAAAAAACGTTTGAAATTCTCCCAAAAAAGAGGGCGAAATGTGGTAAATTCATTTTAGTTCCCATTCAGACTGTCTTATTGGAGGATCCTCTGTCAAGGTCATTGGTAACAATTAAACAGTTTTCACAAATTTAACGATTTCGTGAACATGAGGTGACTCTGCACATCGATCCCGTGTTAAAAGTATATTCAATAAAACATATGGTTATTAGTTCCAAAAAAGAATTGTGTAAAAAGTCTTCCGTTATACATTGTATGTTGGCCAAATAATCCTTCAAAGTACTCAATATGCTTATCCATATATCATATAACTCATTCACATGGAAAAAAAGCAACAGAAAAATATTATTTACATATTTCCTAAAAGAAAAACAGATGGAGTGAAACATACCAGTAAGTTTGAAGGTCAAATATATGATACTCAAAAGTAGCATTTTAGGGATTAAAAGAAACGTAATAAAAAAAATTCTCATCGTGTTATTACAGTAAAGCAAACTAAATGTCTTTTTTATTGGGTTATAGGATCAAAGATAGCTAATGAACGTTTGAAGTGGAATGTTTTATTTTTGATGATCACCAGATGGTATATATATAAATTATATCAGTGTAAATGTGCATTTTTTATTAAGTCAGAAAGCATTTTGTTTTTCTTCATTCCAAAAAATTATTTTTCAAACCTTTTATTTTCAATATGCTCGCACCCCCCTAGCAAGAATACCGCGCGCCCCAAGGGGGTGCGCCCCACAGTTTGAGAAACACTGGTCTATTGAGATTAAATGCAATCGCATTATAATTTGTTTTATACTTTGTTTTTGTAACCACTCACATGGAGAAATATATTTCACTTAAACACAATGCTCTGAATGGTATTAAAATGTTTATAGCTATATGAGAAAACCCGTGTATTTCGTATGAATTTTCAAGCTAAAATTTAGATGCTGTTCTTGTTAAATTTAGATTATAACATCAAATCAGTTGTTAGGTTGCTTCTTCTCCTTCATTATAGGTGTTTTTACCACAAATGCAAAAGGGTGAATTTTCCATTAGAAAACTAGTTTTTTCAAGGCATTTTGTAAGCTAACGAGTAGAAATTATCTCGTGGTTCTCGAGATAGTAAACAATAAAATATTCTCAATTCAGTAAGAAGTATATGTATATATATAAAGGTATATAGCGAGTTATATATATATATATATATATATATATATATATATAATATTAATTTATTATATTATAATAAAATTTTAAAAAGTGTTGCACAATAAAGTTATTACAAATAAATAAAATTTTGAGTTTTAATGAGTAGGACGAGCCATAGGTATTTGTAACTATACAAATTCATAAAGAACATGAATCCATTTTGCGTACAGATTTAATTCTTCTCGACTTGATGACTCGTGGAACCCCTGGGTATGCCTCATGGAACCCCAGGATTCCGTGGAACACAGTTTGAGAACCACTGGCTTGGAGAAAGAGAAACCAGTTCGAACAATAAGTATTGAATCATCCGTAAAGGCAATAGCTGTTTTGCTGTGTACCGGGAAGATGGTGCGAACATCACATGCAAGCCAAAAACGCAGGGCATCAAACGAATTCGTCTGTAGATGCTATTTTCCAATATTTTTGCACCTGACCAATGGAAGGAATTTGAGCCTCAATAGTTTTATAACATGCATCCTCAATACTACTGGACGGATTTTAGATGAACAAGACGTGGAACGGTTGTCATTCGATTACGATACCTTGAACCCGCCAATCAGACTAAAGTAACCCTAAATGATACTTAGAAAGGGGGGCTTGAAATAACGTGCTTTACTTTCAATCTGGGATTTCGGGATTACATTATCCTAATTCCGGGATCCTAGGATTGGTCCCGGATTAGGATTAATTAAAAATACTTATACATTAGCCTAGTCGAAATTGCATTATAAAACTGAAAATGTATAATTAAAAATGGGTTTAATATTAATTTTATTGGAAGAAATGAAAAAAAAAAACTTAATTCATCATAATCAAAAACAAATAAAAAAACACATAACGAAATTTAAAAAAACATTCCTTTATTTTTCATGTTTCTGTAAATAAGCTTTTAAGAAACACAGCTGGTCCAGCGTTTCATCGTTTAAACGGCTTCTTATTTTTGTTACAAATTGTCCTGCCAAGGAATATGCTCGCTCGGATTCTATGCTAGTAGGTGTTTGCGTCATTAAATAGGAGTATGTTCTTTTCAGGTATTTACCACGTCTCCCTGCATTTTCAAAAAGAGACAGTTCTTTTTGAATTATTGATGGCAATGTCTGAAATCTAATAGATTGCATTTTGGTGCATATTCCCCTTTGATATCTTTATCTAGTTCTTCTGTTACATTGAATGGTTTTTGTGTATACATTGAATCAGAATGGGAATCAGTTTCCTTATTTGAAATACACCAAAGATCAGTTGCAGGAGCTGTTAGTAATGCAATGGGATTTGAAGTGTCTTTCAAGCCAATTCGCTATCAATTAAAGTCATTGAATTGATGAAGGAACTATGAGATGTTGCTTATATTATTGTCTATGCATTGCAGTGAGCCACTTAGATCTGTGCTACGTACTTGAAATGGGACTTGCGTACATTTTTTTACTAATAGCACAAAAAAAATTCTATATACATATTTCATAAGCTTAATATAAATCTTCTAAGAATTAAATTCTTAGAAAATTTTGCTGAGTAAAAAAATTTTAAATATAATTCAGACACAAATTAAATATCCCGGGATTAGTTATTTTTTATACCGAGATTTCGGGATTGGAAAAAACACCGGGATCCTGGGACTGCAAACCCTATGAGAAAGCAAAAGAGTTCACATTACTGAAATACGGCAACAGACTAAAGAGTTACGTTATTTCATTCTTATAAAAAATTAGGCAAGATAAAAATTGCGCACCAAGGGGTACGAATGGAGATCAGAGCTTTGTTTTATAGTATTCGATTTATATTGCTAATTAAAACTTCTTGTTAATTCATTGAAGTGATTACATCAATGTGACGTATTTTTATTATATTTCTGAAGGTTGGTGATAGGAACGATGTATTTAAATTTTTAAAGGATTCATCAAACAAAGGTCAAGAATTGGATAATTGAAGTGTTTGTATGAAAAAAAACCCTTAAAAATAAAGCCTCACTGTAAAGAAGAACAAAGCACTCATTGGTATTAAAAGAAAAGACACAGAGATTCAATAAGAAAAAAATTTTATAAAGTAAAAGTAAATACAAAGGAGTATCACTTTGTGAACGATTCTTTATACGCAATTCTTATCTCAAAAAACAGCCTTCTATTCATCTGAAGAAAAATACATTAATAATTTTTTCCAACTCAGATTTTTTTAAACATAAATTTCTATCTGATAATTACAATTTTTTTTCATTTATGAATTTTTCCTTCTGTTTGACCCACAAACACGAGCGCACGCACACTCACATACATACACAATGAATAAAAATTATATAGCCACCCATCTGGTACAGTGGTTAGTGATTCTGAATGTTGTGCCGTAGGACCTAAATTTGAATTCCGGAGAAGCCATGGATTTTTGTAAATCTATAGAGCCTTTGCGGCATGGGGGTACTCTAAATAGCCGTTGAGCTGCAAGTCATCTCGAAAGGTTGGTGAAAGGACGAGAGAAGTGGGGGCCCTTGACCACCCCCAGGGGACTCTCCCTCAAAATTGGGTTGAAAGCGAGTCCAAACGTACTGTCTCCTGTATGTTGCTTAAAGCTACGGCTAACGACAGGCGTACATATAGCCCTTTGCCGCTATTAATTTCGTCGGTCTCGATCTGACATCATCAGACAAGGTGGCGTGAGAAACAATAGTAAAAAATATCTTCCTATAAATACTAACAAGTTTCCTTATCACTGCATTTTTGTACGTTAGTTTTTATTTTATTTTTATTTCTTGGTGAAGTAAAACCTATCAAATTATAACCGATTCTGCCATTTTTTCAGAAATCCTTTTCTAAATACATGTACAGTCAGGTCTCGTTTTATGCGGTAGATACGTTCTACCGAAAAACGCATATAAAAAAATCGCATTAAAAAAGACATTACTTGAATGGAAAAAGTAGGGATACGTTCCTTAGTTTTCTAAAATCACATAAAATCAAAAAAACTAGTTATAATTAACTTAAAACCGCATAAAAAAATTGCAGAAATGAAAAGAAATGGGCTGCATGATAAATTAGTTCGAATGTCTGAAAGAAATTCATACAAAAGCTAAAAAAAAAACTTGTTGTCAAACCTTAATTCATTTTATTTTATGGAAAAGTAACACACATAGTTTTACATTTTTAATCAGTGTCGCTATCTGATAATGGTTTGCACCGTTTGCGAAGTGGTTCCAAATCACCTTCATCATCAGAAGAGATTGTCTCTGCAATAGATATTTGCGGTAAAGGCCACGGATTTTCACAAACTTCCTTCTCGTTCTGTGCAGCTCTTCCTTTTCTGACAATGTAATCAGTAATTAAACTTTGCGATGATGATTCTTTTATTTTTTTATATAGTTCACGATATCCAGACATGCAGTTCTGCAGCTCACGTTGTAATTTAGAGGCTCGTTCAGAGTTGGGGGCATTAATAAGAAAATGATTTTCTAATTTACTGCAAAGTTGAAGACCTTCTTGAATTAATTTTCCAGTGAGGGGAGTTGATTTTTCTTCCTCATCATTATCACCTTCTAGACCTACGACGCCGTATACAGTTAGATCTAAAGTTAAATCAATAATATCATTGTCACTTAATGCATCACCCACAAGCAATTCATCTATATCATCGTGGCTGAAGGTATTAAAACCATCGCCTCCAATTTCATGTGCCAAATTAATTATTTCATCTGATAGTGTCGATGTTTGAGTGGTTGTATTGTCTGTCACACATGCTGGCCAGATCTTTTTCCAACAGGCATTTAAAGTTCTAGGTCTTATTTGAGCGGAAGCAGATGCAACATGAATTAAACAATCAAAAATAGAAAATTGTTTCCACACATCTTTTACTGTTAAGGACTCATTTTCTAGTTTATTCAAGATGAATTTGTACGTTGTCTTAATATAATATTTTTTAAAAGTTGCAATTATGCCTTGATCTAATGGCGGAATAAGGCTTGTTGTATTGGGCGGATGAAATACTAGTTGAACACTTGGATGCTCTAATTGTGGATGACTTGCTGCATTGTCAACAATGAATAAAACTTTAAAATCGAGAGATTTTTCCTTCATATAGGCTTCCACTTCTGGTACGAAACAATTATTGAACCATTCTGTAAAAATAGCTGTTGTCATCCAGGCTTTCGGGTTAGCCATCCAATGCACGGGCAGTTGTTTTAAATCTTTACCTTTAAGGACGCGTAGTCTAAGAGATTTATTTATTAAGAGAGGTTTCAACATCTGATCTCCTGATGCATTGCTACAAAGTAATAAGGTTACTCGATCTTTACTTGCTTTATGTCCACTTGCAGTTTTTTCATCCTTTGCAATGTAAGTACGGTTAGGCAATTTTTTCCAATAAAGTCTTGTTTCATCAGCGTTAAATACTTGATCGGCAGAATAGTCCCCATCTTCAATAATTTTCGCTAGCTCCTCTGGAAACATTTTTGGTGCTCCTTCATCTGCTGTCGCACTCTCCCCTGTTATCTTAATATTATGAAGTGCATTTCTTTTTAAGAACCCGGTTAGCCATCCTTTGCTAGCTGAAAATTCTTTTCCAGCTAGGGAAGTGGAAGTTGATGGTTCTGACTGTTTCATTGACTTATAAAACTGAAGAGCTTTTTCTTGGATTAAATAACCACTTACAGGAATCCTTCTTTGAACTTGTTCCTCAATCCAAATTGCGATGGCTCTTTCCGTTCTTTCTAATAATACATCCCTTCTGTACGATGCAAATTTGGTGCTTAATTTTGTACCAGAAATGACCGATTTTCTTATTGCAGCTTCATTCTTTTTAATTGCTCTGACAGTAGATTCGCCTAAATTAAAATGTTTTCCAATAGCCGTAGATCCTTCTCCTTTTCCTAATCGATCTAAAATTGCAAGTTTCGTTTCCAACGAAATTGACTGTCTTTGATGGGTTTTTTTTCTCCATTGGGCCAAATAAAATCTTAGAAAAGAAATTTTAAAAAATTACACTTACGATTTTCTAATGAAAAATAAAACTTTACGACACTCACTTTAAATCCAGAAATCAAAATTTGCTGCTTATTATATCGCAACTTAAATTAGCCACTTATTAAAGTGAAACTTTTATAAAAATGAGCGAGGCACCGCTAAGAGAAAATATAATTTCGAAATAATGATATCGTATTGGTATACTACTGAAATAACGAATGCGAATCTAAGACTGTTGCAGCCGAGCCGCAGACGTAAGCACCAAAAAGATACGAAAATTCTCGGAATACTACGATCTACGTCTCAGTATAAAAAATAATAATAATAACAAAAATCTAGAAATGTTTGGAATACAAATCGCAAATGTTTGAAATACAAACCGCACAACTTCAAAATCGCATAAAAACAATCCACATAAAAAGAGACCTGACTGTATACCGTAAAATGTGGGGCGCATTTTTAACATAAGGAATAAGATGGTAATTTATGGATGCGAGTATAAAAATGAAAAAAGTGAGCATATAAACATTAGATTGATACATAGATCAAAATACTGTTTATTTCAAAGAAATGACATGTTTTATGAACTTAAGGAATTGTTGTTCCAGATGTGTACTATTTTTTCAAAAGTCTACAATAATACCTCGAATAAATGACGTCAAAACATAAGATTATTGTATACGTGCATTACAGATTTCTTCGTAAAAGACTCGGGGGGTATGCGTTATAAGGTAAGTGTACATAATTTTTTTTTATAAAAAAGCAGCTTGAAAGTATAAGGACGCGATATGTACGCGGTGCACGATATACATCGGATTTTTAAAGTACGTCACATGTACAGGATGTCCCGTGTACAAACGTGGAGGGGAGGTAGAGAACTTCCTGAGGAGCATGGAAAACATTGGCGAAAATGTAACCCTAACGCACTCTATTTATAGGTCAAGATCTCTTTACTTTCATGTTTAGTTAATTCGGACTTTTTTTTAACCTTTTGCTGTTTTCTGGAGAGTTTTATAGACTTCAACAAATATCATTTTTAGTAAAGCTTTGATGAAAAATTGCAATTACACAAAATTCTAATAAATATATTCAAATAATATTTATTATACATTACGCGAATAACATTTTTATATGTGTTAGAAATTAAAAGATTTGTAATACTTTGACAGTTCATTAAGTATACCAAATTTTATGCAAAAACACGATTTTTTAAAATATTAATGTTTTTTTTTATTAAAAAAGTAATTAAGTACTTGAATACATACACAGAGATTATATTTTGATTAATAACAGAGATAGAACTAAATAAAACACGCGTTTTGAAAATTTCAATTTAATATCTTAAAAATATTTTGTGTAGGGATCTACTTCTGATTTTGTAAACTCCATTTCTGGTTTACTAATTATGCTATAACTTTGATTCTAAATATCGTAAAAACAAAAATAGAGTGTTTTTGGAATCTTAAACGTATGGGCTGTAAAATAAAAACATAAACGAAATTTTGAAAATTTTCACGAAAACTGCGAATTTTGGGTGTTTTGGAATCTTAAGGTTAACTCAATGTTTACAAATTCAAATAATTTGCATTGACAGTCTTCAAGATCGCTAGGAGGAACCCATATTTTTTCAATAAGCCAAATTCATGTCGATCATAAGATAAACTTAATCATGTGTTCGTCATTGAATACAAAGCTGTCATTGTACTTTGTAAAATTTAGATAAAATTTCAAAATTGATCTTTGTTGTGAATAAATATGATTTGTGTGAATGAGTGGCTGCATGGCGCCACGTTTTTGCAACTGTGAAGAGGTTGTGTGACGTCATTATGTTCTGTATATAAAAAGGGTGAAGCAATCACGTGCTCACTCTCACTCGGTAGTTCTGAATAAACTAAGTTACTTTAATTGACTGGCTCGAGACTGAATTCCTTCCTCCAACGCCGAGCATCGAGTAGATGCAGCTCGCAGAATTTTAGAATTGAAATTGTTCTTTACAATCATGTTTTCAAGTATTACGAGTCTTCAAACATTTTTTCATAGTTAAAAAAAGACATACATGAAGCTTGTACTTTCAAAATCCAAGTACATTTTGTGCACTATCGTTGACAAATACGTACTTTCTAAAAGAAAGTTTCTGTAAAAAGCAAAAGTTGGCAACAGCGAAGTGCATGAACAGATTGGCTAGAAATACATGTGGCTATGACGTCACATGATTCTACACCATTGCAATGCAAAAAGAATCGTCGAAATCCTCGTCTCCGAAACAATTATGTTAAAAAAATTTAAATGTTCCTAATTTATCATTTTTATATAAAAAATAGAAGATTATTGAAGTATAGTAGAGAATAGAGAAATATTTTAATGATGTCGATTATATTTCAGTTTTTAGGCAGTGATCGTGACATTTACTTTACGATTTATCTGATGGGGAAAATATATCAATGTTGTTTTTTTACTCAATAAATTAAACAAAGTTAAAACACTTTTTTATTTGTTGTTAATATTATATTACTTTGTAAATGAGAAAATTGTAAGAATCTTTTATGAGAACATGATGAAAAAAATGTGGTACTCACTCTCTTAATCTTTCCAGTAGTAAAAGTGGGTGTCACAACAGTTCGTACACGTTTCCAGTCCTCTCCTCGAATGATGGACAACATTTTGTCAATAACCTTGTCTCCGGTATCAAATGTCTAAAGTTGAAAAAATGAAACATTCCTTATGAAATTTATTAATGTTTAACTATTTGTTTCGTTCCACTTTTTATTCCATATTAACCTAATTTTGAAAATGAAAAATTCGGCGTAAAATAATATGAATATTTTATGGCTAAAGTAATCCTTGAAAATTATATTTTTAAAATGCTGCATTGAATATTATTTTTTGTGAATGCAGTTAAATGAAATAAACTTATTTTTTAAAATTTAATTTCACGTCAGTTGAATGCCATTTTTTGTGATAAAAACGGAAGAAATATTGGGAGTTAGTTTCTGACTTTCACTGTAATCAAAAGCCACAGAATTTAAACATTTTGTGTAGAAAATTCTTAAGACAATTTAAAATTAATTTTAATTTTTGTAAATTGAAATTACACTTTGTCTCAAAGCTATCTGTACTACACACCAAGTAACCTACTGGAATGAAACATACGATGATACTGTGGCAAAATAGACATCTCAAGAACTATTATTATGTTCTCTTGTGATGTTAAATTCGATGATGCTATTTTATCTACCTTATTTCTAAAGGTAAATCATATCCCTTAGAAATTTTAAAGAACAAAATATCCCATAACATATTAAATTACTAAAATACAGTATAATATGTTACAAATATCAGTAGAAGTTTTTTTAATTCAATTATTTGCAAGATAAATAAAACAGATATGGTACTTTAAAATATACATAATGTTTTATATTTTAAAATGAATCACAGTTACTTAGAATTTGACAAAACAAATGCTTTCTTTTTTGTTATTAACAATAAAAAAAGACCACGTTCTCTCTTTTCCCTAAAATCTGACGCAGATGTGAATTAAGTTTAAAGTCATTTTAGACTCGTAAAACTAATATAACCTTGATTTGCGATAGAGAACAAGAATGATTCAAGACTAATATCAATCATTGAAATTAAAAATACTTGGAATTTAATTTCTCAAATCTTTACACAAAACCCATTTCTTACAATGCCTATCAGTCATTTTATACAGGAGCTGTTCAAAATCGGCAGTACTCTCGAACAAAACAATTGGTGTTTCAGTAATATGTATTAAAAAAATATTTTTTTCTGCACATGTGTAGGATTTCTCTTAATTTTTGTCACAAGTAGTAGTCCCCCAGACGTTACTATAGTATAGCAAATGAAATATACAGGATAAGGTAGTGCTAGTGCGTGCAAATCTGTTAGCTTGACTCGACGGCCAATTTACAGGTAACAGGTGCTAAAGGTTTCTCAAATTCTAAAGGTTGATTCTTACGTATGTTTTAAAACCTATTGTTAATAATTAATGATCAATAGTGCCAGACACGTTCCAGGGGCGGTAACTTTTAACAGGCGCATAAAACCTTCTAAATAAGTCTTTTCTTATTTTCTAAAGCTTGAGTTTTATTTAGGGTACTTGGTGAACTGTTTCAATATTCGTTGTAAGCAGCCAGACCAATTGGATGGGCCAAACATTCCCCCTCCCCCTAGACATACCTAAAGGTCCGCAATGCATATGAGCACAGGCAATTTCATCTGGGTTTGATTTGATTTTGATTCACGTCACACTTTAGAATTGTTGGCAACCGATCACGTAATTTTGAACATCGGTCGAGGACACCTAAGCCGGCATCCTCTCACCAAATCTCCACATCACGCAAACGTTGAGTATTTTCATTCATGACAGATTTCAAATTCATCCGCCAGCCTTAATTTCATGAACATGACTACTCAGTGTCTGCGACTATAATTTCTTTTTGGATGTTAAGTTTAATTTTTCAAGAGTAAAATAAAAATAATAAAAGTAGAAGCCTCGAAAGTTAAGTTTATTGAAACTTCATAAAATGATTCGTAAATTATATTCGATTTTTTTGGCTCGGAAGGGGTTTTGGATACTTTCAAATACATTGAAAATTACTTAACACGAAACTGAGGCGGCAGAAATATTTTTTCGTATTAAAGGATATTGCAAGAAAAAAAAAACCTATGTTCAACAAAATTAAATTTAGTACAGTTTATTTTATTTACATAGATGTGTATATATATGCATGATTTTAATAAAATCAATGAAACAAAACATTCACAAAACTTAAGGAAATTTAATACAAAATTATCAAGTTTTATAAATAGCAAAGCATTTCAGTTTTTAGAAAATTATCTGATATTTTTCTTTGCATCTCAACACGTTGTTTAATGCCGTCCGTTTTGTTATTCATTTCACCATTGAAATGTATATTTAAATAACTGATTCTCATGGTGTTTTTCGTTTCGAATGACGTGAGCTGCATTAGTCATTTTATTTTCGTCGTCGTAATTTGCATCAATGATATTTTTGTGAGCTTTGAAGAAACTCCAAAATGTCTTCGTCTGCCATCATTGGGGCTTTACACCCATTCTCATCATCTACTCCAACGAACTCTTCCCCTGATACAATACAACAAACCCCAATCCGGCTACATTTTCCCGTTCACTCCCAGAAGCTTCCGTGCTAAGTTTCGTGTGAAGAGAACAAAGTGCACAGTTTTCTGGCACCGTCGTATTACTTCAAGTGAAGCGACACTTGAAGCGCTTTTGTGCTGAATGTATTTGAATAGTCTGAAATGATAATTTTTCTTTCAGCTTTTATACTTTTTAAGAAAATGTAATATCTATTTAAAAATATTTTGCTCAGTAAAAATTTTGAAACATGCAACATAAATAAAAGTTTAATTTAGAAACGTATATACTTACTCTTCTACCAGTGAAGGACTGAAAATCTTTGACCAAAATTTCTCTCAAGAGTGAAGGGTCTCCCACAGAAATTAAAGCATTTTTTCCTTCATAATGACTGAAAATTTAGACAAAACTAGTTGATGGACCAAACATCATATAATATTAAAAACTCAAGCATATTTTTTAAAATAATTTAATTTATAAAAATCTGTAGAATACAAGTAACACTACTTACCCATAAACACGCCCCAGTTTATTATACCTTTCACATTCTACTTCATGAAGAGGCTGCAATAAATGAATACATTTTTTTAGTTATACACAAAAACTAAATTTTCTAGAGTTTTTTTTATGTAGATTATAGGAAGAGAGAAAGATGTGTGAAAAGGAATTGGGAAGGCATTAAGAGAACCTGTGTAATAATTTCCTTTAAAATTACCTTTTAACTTTTAAGAATATTAAGTTAATTTAAAAATCCTTCCAAAAATGAATATATTGGAATCAGTATCCCTTGTTTAAACGTACGCCCACACAGCTTCCATATTCTCTCAGTAGATATTTTATACGTTAGAGTACACGGTTATAATGCATATATTCACATTCCAGAGAGGAAAGAGAACTGTCGATGCCCGCAAGCTTCTCGGACAGCTTCTGAGCATATCTCTTCTGATACTTGTTATAATTTTTTTAAACTTGTTAGTGTCATTTCTGCCGCATTATTTTGATTTGTTTTTATAAAAATGTCCTGGAATATCTTTGGAGTTTAAATAATCAAATTAGATTCAAACTTTAATAAATTTCTGTGAACATAGTTATGTAAACAATACTTAAGTTTATTTTTTTAATTTATTGTTTTTTTTTTCAGAAAAACTAAGTACTTCAAACCAAATGTAAATTTTTATTCAGACTACCTTCGTTCGATCCTGACAATTAATAACACTGATAAAGCTAATTTCAAGATATTCAACAGCAAGCAATATATAATTTAAAAATACAACGTAATACATGAGTACAACGGTTAACAAACTTTCAAGGCCCATATATAGAAGGGCATCATCGGAGACGCTTTCTGGAACGGTAGTGATGGCCCAAAACACAAGAAAGGCAGGACAGGAATAAGAGAAAAAAACATGGTTATTTTATTCTCAGTAGAGAAAAGAGAACATTAAAGGGTCAATAGAGGTACACGTCGTTAATATGCATTTTCCCCCAGACGATCATATGAGAAACCCTGACATGACTGGTGATAGCCCGCTGGCTGGTAAGGCTTTATCAGATCCAATGGCCTCCTAATTGTTTGGCGTTCTTACTCTTCGCTCATGTTCTAGTGTCCACTATGAAGGATCCGCTTTCGGACAATCGTTGGTGAAAACAAGCAAAGCGTGGCTGAGAGTGTGCCTCCTAATTTAAAATTAAGTGTACAACCACTGTGAGGCTCGCCCATTGCAATCCAGCATGCTGGAGGTACATTAGTGAGCTCAGCGGTGGTGTAACCTTCCATCCTATTCCACCATTTTGTTGGCAGAAAAAAGGAATCTTCATTTGGGACGCAGCAGTAAAACCCCCATGTGTCCATACACCTTCATCTGATGCTTTGATTTACGTCGAGTCCTCCATCACGTACACCCATCAGAGATTTCAGAGCACTAAGAATAATAAACATGTTTTCTCAAATTGTTCCTGTCCTCTCTTTCGTGTTTCTTTCTTTTTAATCATCACTCTGCCAGGAAAGCGTTTCGACCATGCATTGCTGTATGATATACCATCGTCAGGGTGTTCTGTATACGTCCTGAAAGTTTGTAGCCGCTATACTGATATACACATTTTTTTTTATAACAAGGCAAAGGGTTTCAATTTAAGTATGAACACCCTTTGAGATATAATAAATATATTTTTAATAAATATTTATATATAAATATAAATAAATAAATATATTTTTGCTGAAAAAACATTATAAATTACATTCAATGCAAAAAATATTTATGCTGGTCTCATAATTTGATTGTGATTTTATTTTTGAAGGTCATTCATTACATAGTAAAATGTTCATCTCGATAATTATTTCATTCATTGTTTATTGCTCTTACTCTTTACAATAATAAAAGAGCTATTGACGACGTATCCGGCAAACTTAAACTACATTCAAGTGACGAGGACCAATTGGCAACTGCCACTCCCACCTTCAACACATCAGCGCAAAGACTTCGAACATCTCTGCTGCTGCAGTGCTGGTCAAACAAAATGCAACACCCTGAAGAAAGCATACAAATTATATGAAATTTGCGTCATACGTTGGGGGGCATGAAATATACAAATCTTTAGCGTAACCGCGCAGAGGCACATTGTGACGAATCTGTACGGAACCTTTCCACTAATCTTCTTAGACGTCTTTTTGGGGAATATAAATTCGTGTTTATTTCCAATCAACTCCTAGAAGATGAATGGGATATTCAAATTAAATAAGGTATTTAAGTCGAGCGTGGTGAGATAGCAAGGTAGATGATGGAAGGCTATTGAGCCAGCAACTTTAAACGCATTACTAGAAGATTCAGGGAGATTAGATTAGTGAAGACGTCGTGCTGCTAGACATACCAGGAAGCTGATATAAGCCAGCGGTAAATATAATTTACGTACGCTTAAAATAAGCGTCAGTTTAAGCGACTTAGTTAAAGTAAATGAAAGGTAAGAATTCGAGGACGTGTATTTCTCGGATCTCCTATTTCGGTAGAACTTACTTGATCTTGAGCTTAATTAGTAATTAATTGCACTATTCGTAATTTAATTAAATATAAAGGTAAATCCCTTTAATTGACGTAACATAACAAGTATTATATGTTATTAGAGTTTTTTTGAGAAATTGAAAATAATAAATATCATTATTATTCAAAAATGGCTCTTAGTGGTTCTTTGCCTCAAATTAATCTTGGTGTCAAAGGTGAGACCCAGAATGGTCTCCACAGTAGCGCCCAACGTGCAAATCCCGAGTTTAGAGTCGGATATAATTTTCGAATCATCCCTGAGCAGTATTTTTCGGAAGTGGAGAATGTGGAAGAATTCTTGGAAAATATAGATAATAACTTAACATATTACGAGATACCCCATCTCACAGGACAGGCATTAGATTGGTTTGATATTCTAGGTTATAGGGTTGTTGAAGACAAGGCGACGGATTACGCGCACTTAAATCAAGCGTTGTCAGAACAGTGTCCCGTGGTTAGAAATAGGTCGGAACTAGAAACTCGTTTTTTCGCATCATCTCAAAAGCATAATCAACAACCGTCTGATTTTGTGTATGACTTATTAAAGATCTACAAAATCTTAAAACTCGAAATGACGGAGGAAAAATTGATCGATCATATTATTAATAGATTAGAACCACAGATTTTAGATTAGGTAGAGGTTAGGCATCCGCAAACCACATCTAACCTCCTACAAATAATTGATAAGTATGAGGAACGGTCTCTAAATAGAAAGATCATAGGTTCGAGTTAGTAATCCCGAGATATAAAACCAAGCGAGAACAATCGTTTTCCTAACAGGAATTGGCAGGAAAATTGGAGGGAAACGAGAGGTAACAATAGATACGTGGACAATAGCAGACCAAGGAGAGAGTTCAATAGATTTGAGAGTCTAGACGTTGTGGATAATCGGAGATTCGATGGTCGACACAGGGGTGGTCAAACGGGTCAACGATTCCACAATCAAAGCGGTCGACAAGGTGGTTCTAGAAATAGTGCTTTCAGGGGTCAGAATGACCAAAACAGATATTTAAACTTTTAAGCGATCGATGCGAGTATGAGGATGATCGACCGCGATGTACAGAAAATCCTCCAGATTCGGAACACCGAACTATTAGGATATCCTCACTACGAATGACTCCAGTAGATTTACCGTATGTCCCCATGCTTTTGAATGAGACATTCATTACAGCCCTTTGGGACACGGGAGCGGAGAAATCTTTCATATCAGAGGAGGTCTATCGCCAATATTTTTCGTATCAATCTCGTCAAAAGACGAATGATAGAGTAGTGACGGCCCAGGGAGCCCCGTGTTGTCACTTAGGTCGGGTCTAATTACAGATTCGGATCCGAGAATTCCAGAAAATCTGCGAATTTCACATTCTTAACAATTTAGAGTACAAATGCATTTTGGGCATTGATTTTATGAAGGAGTCCAAATTGACTATGGATTTCGATAAGAAACCTCTGATCATTCCAGATAACCAAATTAAGCAGTCGCCAAAAGCGGAAAAGCCGGCGAGATTGATCTATCTGATACAAAGCTCGGTGAAGGGCAAAGACAAAAGTTAAGGAATTTATTTAATGCTTTTAAAGGGCTATTTTCCGATCAGCCGGGGCTAACTCATGTTTTATACCATGAAATCGATACTGGGGACAAGAGACCGGTAGTGTCATGACCCTACTGATATGACAGGGTCAAACAGGGAATAATAGATTATCATATTGAGAAAATGTTACGAGAGGTTACAATCTCGTCCTATTCAATCCCCATACGCGTCACCGGTAGTTTTAACGCGCAAGAATAATGACCTTCCTCCGGATTTTCCAGAGACGTATCGATTCACCATTGATTATTGCAAACTTAATACAATAACTTAATACCCCCGATATCCATTACCGGTGATTGATGATCTAATCACAAACATTCCGCATACCGGCGTGATGTTCACATTGGATTTAAAAAGTGGTTATTTTCAATTGGCAATTAGTCCGAAAGATATCGAGAAAACCGCGTTTATAACTTGCAATGGCACCTTTGCATTCCTCAGAATGCCTTTCTGTCTTTCATGAGCGGCGCCAAATTTCCAGAAAGCCATAGATCTTATATTAAAACCTGTTATTGGGCGATTCGTGTCGGTGTAAATGGATGATGTTATTATCACATCTCTATCGTTTAATGAAGACTTAGATCATTTGAATCAGGTATTTACATTGTTGAGAGACGCAGGGCTAACCATAAACAAGGAAAAATGCCACTTCGCACGTGACAAATTTAAGTATTTGGGTCTCATAATTAGTAAGGAAGGGATTGAAACCCACAATAGTAAAGTCAAGGCAATCGCAGAAATGAAACCTCCTAAAAATAGTAAGGAAGTGTCGAAGTTTTTAGGGATGCCTGGGTGGTAGCAGAAGTTTATACCCAAACAGGCAGATATATGTGAACCATTATATCGGTTAAAGAAAAAGGGGGATCAATTTAATTGGTCAACGGAAGCACAGGATGCTTTTGGTTTTAATAAAACGAACATTAACTGAAGCACCAGTTTTGCAGTTTCCGAAATTTACAGAATAGTTTAACTTATTTACTGATGCTAGTGGAGTCGGAATTCGTGCTGGGCTTAATCAAAACCACAGACCTATTGAATTCGCGTCTAGAACCCTCAATAAAGTGGAACGAAACTATAATGTTACTGAACGCGAATGTTTAGCGGTGATATGGGAATTAAATAAGTTTAAAACTCTTATTTTGGATCCCTGCCGGTGAAGCTAATCACAGAGCACGGTGCATTAACAAAGCTAACGAATGGGAAAAACTTATTTAGTGGAATGATTACATGGGCGGGCACTCAAGTTATCAGAGTTCAACATAGAATGGGAACATCGACCGGGGGTCCAAAACGTTGTCGCGGACGTTTTGTCTAGGAATCCAGTAGGCAATATGGAGGGATCACAAATTTCGTGCGCAGCATTTCGAACCCTAGCCTTAAACTCCCGAGAACAACTCATTCGAGAGCAAAGGGAAGATCCGGATTTAGGACACATCTATCGTTATTTAGAAACCCCAGACGACGTTTCCGTTAATGCGACTGTATGGGAGGGTTTGTCCCAGGATTTTAAATTCATCAACGGTCTACTCTTTTACGCGAAATATTCTACAACTCATGGAGAACTAAGAGTGTATATTCCTAGATCGCTTTGCGAAGCAATAATGAAGGAATTTCATGATCTGCCATTAGCAGGCCATCTGGGAAAGAGGAAGACTTATTTAAAATTACACGACACATGTTATTTTCCATATATGAGGAAATAGATATTTGAGTATGTATCAACCTGTGAGCAGTTTCAAAAATTTAATTACAAAAACGCGCTACCAGCTGGTCATTTAATTCCGATAGTATCGAATTACCCCAATAAAATTGTAACGTTAGACCTATTAGGCCCCTACCCCGTATCCGGACCCTCACTTCACTAAGTGGAGTGAGCTTATTCCTTTACGAAAAGCTTCGGCCCAGGCCATAGCTAACGCCCTTTTTGAGAATTATATTTCACGTTACGGAGCTCTGATTTCTTTAATTAGTGATAACGGCCCCCAATTTATATCAGAGGTATTTGAACATCTAAGTCATAGGTTGGACATAAAACATATGAAAACGGTAACATACAGGCCGCAGGCGAATTTAACGGGAAGAGTTAAGCGCAATTTATTCCGGGTAATAGCCGGTTTTGTAAAAGAAAATCACGAAATCTGGAACCGATTTCTTCATGAGTTCGCTTTCACGCTGCGCACTTCAGTGAATGAGACAACAAATAAAACTCTGGCTGAGTTATTCTTAGGTAAAAAAATATAACACATTTTAGTAAATTAATAAATGTCACAGAGGGTGCTGAATATGTAGGAAGAAATATGGAGAAATTATTCGATGAAGCAAGGCAGAATATGCGGAAACATCACAAAAATTGGGAAAAATATTATAATCGGAAAAGGAGGGAAGTTAACATCAAAGTAAATGATTTGGTTTTGGTACAAACTCATTTTATAAGTGCTGCGGGTAGTAGAGTGGTCGGAAAGTTTATGCCTAAGTTTGAAGGACCATATAGAGAGTTGGAGGTTCGGAATAACAATTTAATTATTTGGAAGAAGGGTAAAAGGGTCGCAGTTAATATCGACCAGGTGCAGGTGTACCGTCAACGACAATCCGACACGATTATTTCGGATAGTCATCTTGAGACACTATATGACGGAAAGAGTTCGAGTAATATGTCAAGTAGATCGCAACCAGGAAAATTTGAAGGATCTAGGAAAACCTCGAGTGAGGAGAGTAACGGTAGTAAATCAAATAAGGGTAATGCCGGATGGGAGGATCCGAGATTGAAACGTAAAGTGGGGTCAAATGGATCTGGAGGCAGGAAGGATTTAAAGAGGTCCAAAATTTGCAGAAAACGTTCTCTGCAGGGGTCCGAACATAGGGACCAGACAAGACCAACCCCTGAACCAAAACAGGGGATAAAAAGAGCAATTTTGTCCTTGGTTTCATTTCGAAATTAAAAATATAGAAGACCTCATAACCTCTCCCAGGGATCACAGTCCATTGCAGGTCCCTCTCATCCAAGAAACTTCAGGCAAGACAAGCCACCTACAGAAGGGAGCAGGCACGAAGGAAGTGGACAATACGACAAGGCCCGGGAGACCAGGACAACTAAAAACGGAACCAACAGGGCAGCTGAGAGGAGACCAGTTCGGTCTAAAGAAGCGACAGCAGTGAGACTTTGTCCTTACTACCTACGCAGCCTTTAAAGCAGCCCGAAGGAATTCCAGAGGAGCGGAGTACCAACGGAATTGACAGTATCCCACACAACATCAGTGGAAGGAGCCTCAGTATGGAAGGCTTAGACGGAGATGCGGTGGATAGGAGCGAATAAAGGACAAAGAAAAAAAATCAGGTTGTTTCGTTTCTTTTTTTCTACTTTCGAACAAGTGGTCGGAAGATTTATTGCAAGAAAGCAAGTCACGGGCGGATTTTTAATTTAAGAAGCCAAGCAAAAGTAGACACTACAATGAGTGTGTTTTTTCTTGGTGAGAAAAATCAGCTTTTGTGCTTTTTTGTATAAATCTGGAGAAAATATTTGTAAGAATGCATTCGCTTACTTCTATGTATGACTTCGCTAAGATGCGACAATTCCTTTGGTTGTTTGTTTTATTTTTGAAATTGTATGTATATGTATCTGTATATTTTGTC
The DNA here is from genome assembly GCA_019973935.1 of Trichonephila clavipes. NCBI lineage: Eukaryota > Metazoa > Arthropoda > Arachnida > Araneae > Nephilidae > Trichonephila > Trichonephila clavipes. Next base: position 563,680 of record BMAU01019555.1, on the reverse strand, counting down.
TCGCATCTGGTGACTTGGGACGCGGCGTAATTAGGTAGAGCTAACATTTTATTTGTTATGTAAAAAATGAATGAATTTGTATACAATATAGATGTTTGTTTCTTCACAAAATTTAACGAGGTTCTCATTTCAGGGTAGCTGACCCTGAGAATTGTATAGTAAGCAAAGAAGCAAGGTGGAAGTCTGAAAATGTTTGTATAAATATATAAGTAGTTAAGTAAACCACGTAAGCAGGTTTTTTACCACTTCGGTGGTTTTCCCTCGCCTCTTAGCCAAATGGGCGTGGTGTAGGGAAATTTAATTTTGTAAATGTTACGTCTTTTCAAGGGCAGTTTAGTTCGTAATTTTTTTCCCTTAAGGAAGGAGAAGTTGCAAAATATCCGATTGGTAGATATATATATTAAAGTCGTCGGGACTATAAATCATGTCTAGGAATTCGTTACGTAATTTATTTTCAGGCCATTTGTGACCTTCGAATAAATTCCGTTTTCTTTTGTGAGGGGTTTGTGACGAATCTGTACAGAACTTTTCCATTAATCTTCTTAGACGTCTTTTTGGGGAATATAAATTCGCGTTTATTACCAATCAACTCCAAAAAGATAAACGGGATATTAAAATTAGATAAGGTATTTAAGTCGAGCGTGGTGAGATAGCAAGGTAGATGATTGAAGGCTATTGAGCCAGCAACTTTAAACGCATTACTAGAAGATTCAAGGAGATTAGATTCGTGAAGGCGTCGTGCTGCTAGACGTACCAGAAAGCTGATATAAGCCAGCGGTAAATATAATTTACGTACGCTTAAAATAAGCGTCAGTTTAAGCGACTTAGTTAAAGTTAATGAAAGTTAAGAATTCGAGGACGTGTATTTCTCGGATCTCCTATTTCGGTAGGCCTTACTTGATCTTGAGCTTAATTAGTAATTAATTGCACTATTCGTAATTTAATTAAATATAAAGGTAAATCCCTTTAAGTGACGTAACATAAAAAGTATTATATGTTATTAGAGTTTTTTTGAGAAATTGAAAATAATAAATATCATTATTATTCAAAAATGGCTCTTAGTGGCTCTTTGCCTCAAATTAATCTTGGTGTCCAAGGTGAGACCCAGAGGGGTCTCCACAACATCACGAGCGACAGTTGTACCATCCGCAAGCGCTATAGAAGAGAAGAACAAATTGGTGAGTTGAAATACGGCATTTGTTTTCTCGTGTCTCTTTTTGCATAAGCTGTTTACCTATGTCTCGTGAACGAAATCGAGCGTGTTCTGATTAAGTTTCTGAATTCGACCGATGAAGAATAGTAGCCTGTAGAAATTGCGGATTATCCTTCAGAGAAATTGGTCAACGTATTGCACGACACCAAGCAACTGTGAAGCCGATCCCCCATCGTTGGATGCAGGAGAAAACGACCGACCGATCGCACTCCCCGCAGGGCACCACTGCCCACGATGACAAACGGATTGTGCGCATGGCAGTGATGAATCACGTAGCCACATCACGAACCATAACACAACTGATTCAATACCCGCTTGAACCCTTCGACACTATTTGCAGCAGGGTGGAATGTAAGAAAGTTGTCCGTTGCTTCGTTTACCCTTGACTGGAAATCGCAGGCATTTGCGCCGGCAATGGTGCGATTAACTGTGGACATAGACAAGGGAATGGAACAACATTGAGTTTACTGACGAACATCCTACAACATCACGACGGTCGGATTCTAGTTTGGAGACACCGTAGTGAGAGGCTGCTGAACTGTTGCGTTATGCATCACTCCATTGATCCTGCACCTAGTATTATGATTTGGGGTGATATTGGATTTCACTGCCGCGCCCTTCTAGTACGCATTGCCGTTACACTGAAGGGCCAGCGTAACAACTCTGAGATGTAGGAGCTCGTGGTCCTCCCATACATTTAGCACTTGCCTTCAGCCATATCCCAACAGGGTAATACACGACCACACCGGGCACGCAATCTTGAAGAGTTTTTCTTTACCCATCCGATTAAATAACTTTCTTGGTCTGCTTGTTCTCTCGATCTATCTCCAATCGAAAATATGGGAGTCGTGCTTGCACAACGACTGACATAGGGTACACCACCCTCTGCTACAACAGATAAACTTTGGCAATATGTGGAAGTCATATGGACTGCTGTAAGCCAAGGCTGCATCCAAAACCTTTTTGATTCTATTCCGAGACGTGTGGCAGCGGTTAGAGCCAATAATGGTGTTTACACTAACTACTGATTTTGTCATCATCCACACGTCACAAGAGGCTGTAATTTTAATGGTTTGATCTTTGTACAACATGTTATCTGACAAAGAAATTTCGCTGTGATAACTTGTATTTTTTGGTGTATCATTTTGTGTGGCCAACAGTGTATTTAACAGTGCATCAAGCAAAATTGTGAAAACTCACCTTTTTTATGGTGTCAAAGAGAGATCCAATGAATGGTAGAGGTTCAGCGTAAGGAACACTCTTGCTTTTCCAGTAATCATGATTTCTGACAGAATACCTGTAATTTAAAACAATTGTTAGAAGAATGAACGAACAGTCTGAGTTTGTAACTTATATCGGTTGTATTAAAATATTTACAACCCAATTACTATTTTCCAATGTTGTCTTTTACATACACAGATATGTGCCAAAAAGAGCACCGAAGTATGTTGAAATCAATGGTCGGCATGGAAAGAAGCAACTACACTGCATAAAATCATGGTGTACTGCTATAAATAACAGGGGGGGATAACATTTCTACACATTGAGATCTATAAGTAAATGGCTGACTCTTTTTCATGAAAGAAAAGAAAATACAGCTTTTGACATAAATTGGAACAAAATGGTACAACCCCACTTAATTCTCTCTCGTTAACGAAATTGGATATTGGCCAGATAAATAAAGCTATTCAGCAACCACAAGTGAAAATAAGAACAGTCATAGCATCAGCTGCCCCAAAGTTGGACCAAGGAGTGACCCCATCCATAGTTTTCATATGTGTATTTTGTAGTTCCATATTTTATATATATATATATATATATATATGTATTTATATATATAATTTGGAATATATATATATATATATATGTATTTATATATATAATTTGGAATATATATATATATATATATGTATTTATATATATAATTTGGAATATATATATATATATATATATATATATATATATATGTATTTATATATATAATTTGGAATATATATATATATATATATATATATGTATTTATATATATAATTTGGAATATATATATATATATATATAATTTGGAATATATATATATATATATATATATAATTTGGAATATATATATATATATATATATATAATTTGGAATATATATATATATATATATATATATATATATATATATATATATAATTTGGAATATATATATATATATATATAGTGAAAGTCTTTTTACACAAAACTGAAGGGACTGAAATATTTTTTCATGTTAAAGGATATTTGTCTTTTTCGTGTTTGTATAGATGAAGGATAAAAGTAGCGTAAATAAAAAAATTTTCTTGGGTCATAGACTATTCTGAGGGTATTTTAAAGCCAAGTGAGCCACTTTCCTACGAAACATGTGAAACCCCCTTTCTTTCATTTCACATCCCTCTTGAATCTCGCCTTCGCGGCTGGTATTTTCCGTATTTAGTTCAATCCCAGAATGAAAATATTTTCGTGTTAAGCAATCTTCGTTCTGTGTTAAAAGAAAAATGCATGAAAATACATAGTAGTTTGTCTGGAACGTTGTATATTATTTCGCGTTAACCGATATTTTGTCTTAAGTTTTTTCGTGTTAAACGTATTCCACTGTATATATAGATAGATTGTGAAAGTTATAGGAGAGATGCCGGTGGAGATATCGCTTCCGTATTGAGCGTTATAAAATGGACCATAACGGTTCAGTTATATTGAGGTTGAGGACTGAGAGTGAGAGATAAACAGAGTAGGTATGAGAGAGAGAGACAGAGAAAGAGTAAGAGAGAAACAAGTGGTTATCCAAAATAATGGAAATCCCTTTATATAAAATCCTTTATTAGTATGGCGTAGGATCATTTTTGGCTTGTAATACAGCTTAGGTTCGCTTAGGAATCGATCCGTAAAAGTGCTGAATAGTGTTTAGAGGGGAATATTGTACAATTCTTGATAGAGATGTTGTGAAAGTTCCAGGAGAAACACCGATAGATCATATCCCAGAATATATATATTCTGCATGCTCTGAAATAGACCGTAACGGTTAAATTGTATTGAGGTCGGTTGACTGAGTGGGCAAATGTAAAAGTTCAGCTTCCTCTTCGTGTTCCTCAAACCCTGATTGGACAAGTTCCTCTGCATGGATAGGTGCATTATCATCCTACAGATGATGGACACGGCTAGCTAAATTTCTCTACACTTCTCCCCAATGATCTTTCCTTTCAGGGTTAAGATTGATTCAGCAGGAAAAAAAGACACTGCTACCCGTATCATGGCAGATCCACCTCCAGGCTTGACAGCTGGAAGAAGACAATCATGATCGTACGCTAGTTCATTTGTCCTCCCGTCCTGACATGGGAAAAATTGAGAAAGACGATTCATCAGACCGTATTACTTTTTTCCACTTTTCAATCTATCAGGTCTTATAAGTGTGACACCAATGAGCTTGTCATTAATATGTACGACATGTAGCTTGGGAATTGCTGCTCTGCCGTAAATGTTCTGTTTATGCAGGCGCCTTCCAACTGTAATCATTGACACTGGAGAATCTAATGCTTTGTGGTGACTTTTGCTGTAGTCGTTCGCTTTTTGTGGACATTACAATTCACTTCAATATCTGTCGCTATCTTTCACTGAGCTTCTCTTTCCGCCCAGTATTTTGCTTTGCCGAACTTTTCTTGCCATACTGTGTGTATGCTGCCATGACTTAGGACCCTGGGCCTCTAGAAACGCATAAAAGTTACAATGCTTTTGTCACACTTGCTCCAGCTCGACTGGTTCCAACAATTTGGTCTCTTTAAAAATCTGAACGTAAGACATTTGACACTTTTGAAAAAAAATCAAGACTTACAGAATTTTGATCAAGCACCACGTACTACCAGAATATACACATGTCTATTTATAAAAAAAATGGTAGCTATTCTTATATTTTAATGCTTACGAAGTGCATTGAAAACTGTCTCTTTTATTCACAGGTATTTCCATTATTTTGATATTCACCTGTATACATGTTATTAGAGTATAAGTAACTTTTTATGTTTTTTAAAATTTGGTTTTGCTTTACTTCGACTGAATCCAGTAAACAAATTTCAAATACCAATTATTATTGCTCTCAACCTTATCAGGTATTCAGTCAGTATTTCCTGGTATATTCTGAAAAGGAAAAACCATGAAATCGTAAATTAAATTCAAATTTAAACCTTTAAGAGGGAAATTAGGATGAAGAAATCGACGTTAAACTGCAGTTAATATATATTTTTGACGTGATATACGTAAAACACAGATAAAATATTTTAGTTATTAAAAATACCTTTTCGTAATAAAAGTAGACGGAAAAATAGTCCAAGCATTGAGTGAATTCCTTTTCAATTTAATAAGAGTCATTAAACTGCCAAGAATATATTTAATATGAGGAAAAGGGGTGGTTGTGAAAAAATAATCATCTTTTTTCCGTCTAATGTTTACATTAAAGTTATTTGTAATTATATATTTTCGATAAATGAGACGAAGAAAGTTTTGAATTATTTTTGAATCTTTACTATATTAGTTGACTTTCTTCCTACATATATTTATTTCTAAATATATATGTATCTTCTTCAAACTTTCAATCGTTAATAAAATATATATACTTTCTATCCATCCCTTCAAGTTCAAATATGTTTTTTTTAAACTTAGAGTGGCTAACACTTGATGTTAATACGGTTTTTACAAATATCAATTCATTAATAAAATTAAAAAATGAATAAATAGCAACAAACATAAATAATAGTCCAACAGCATATATAGAGAGGAAAATCGTTTGTTGTGTTCCTCACTCAACTCCAGCGAGTGAGCGAAAGAAGAGCAAGCGAAAATAATTGAAAAAAAAAAGATTTTTCTTATGTAGAAGATTGAAGAAACGAAACATGTAATATACTTTTTGATTCAGTAGAAAGAGCATTTAAGCACAAAAATGTACCAAGAGTATTAAAGTCCGAAATTTTAAGAAAGCCATTTGGCGAGAAAGTTGATAATATTTTTGTTTATATTAGTAATGACAACTAAGAGATTCAATTCAAGGGGATAAGGATTTTGTTGCTCCATATCCTCCAAAACCCCTGTAACTACGAGATTACTAGAAAATAAAAGCATTAAATGTGAACAAGAGTACCAGTCTTCTCCTTGTGTATGCCTAGAGAATTTTAAAAAAAAGTAAACACACACACATCTCAGGGCATAAGTTTTCCTAGCCTTACATAGCATATGGCGTTATATAAGTAATATAAACAATAATTACGTATCATCGTAATGGTATTGGGGACATTATATGAAAGGAAACATATGGTTGCCAATTCAGCCTGTTCGACACATTGGAAATTAGGGATGTAAATTTGACGAGTTATCTTGAACTTTGGCATTGTTGTACGTAAGTGGAGTATAAACATATTGTTACGTAGATTCGAGTTCTAGGATTTTATGCAAAATAAATCACAAAGAAAAATAATCAGTTCTTTAAGATCTATGCGAATTTATTATCAAAAATCCAATCCTTTAAATACAGGATTCAGTGGAAATATTGAAAGGGTAAATATCCGAAGGTCTTCACACCTTCAACAACAATCAAACACAATAATCAGTGTTTAAAAATACACGTAAATAAATATTATTCACAAGCACAGCTGGGCTAATCTCTAGTCAAAACAATCCTCACTACTCGCTGGTTTAATCAAGACTCATTGGTTGCGGCTGGCCTATGACGACAAAATGGTCACCAAAGTCACCAAATTGACCACCAACTTAAAAGCCAAAAATGATGCCAACTTGTCTCTACGGCCAAGATTTCGCCAAGTTCTCATTGAATCGCCATTATAAGGTAAGGGGCGGCATTGCTTGTGAATAGTACAATTTTAACATAAAATAAATGCAACAAAGAGCAATTTAAATGCATTAAACACCCAAATATAAATTATTTACACTATTTACACAAAATTCGTTACACTATATACTTTATAAATATAATCTACATATGTAATTTACGTATAAATATTATTAAATAATTAGACTAATTGCCATTTAAATTGTATATCTTCTATATATATAAAGGAGAACAGCGTATCACTCACTCATCACGATATCTCCGAAACTAATTAATCTAAGGACTTGAAATTTGGTAGGTATGTTTCTTTCATGGAATAGAGATCTGCTAAAAACGGAATTTGTGAAACTCGACCCCCAAGGGGTGTTACGGAGAATTAAGGGGCGTTATTGATAGTTATTTCCCTTTTTAAACTATTAGACATGCAGTTTTGAAATTTTGTTAGCCCATTCCTTTGATGGAGTAGAGATCCGGTACAAAATGGTTTCTACGAAAATCAACACCCAAGGGGCGTTGCGGAGTATTAAGAGACGTTATAGTAATTATTTCCATTTTTAAACTAGTAGATATACGGTGTCGAAATTTGATAAGCATTCTTTCATGGAGTAGAGATCCGCTTCAAAATGATTTTAGTGAAAATCGACCTCTAAGGGGCGTTTCGGGAGATTAAGGAGCGTTAAAGATAAATGTTCCCGTTTTTGAACTATTGGACCTATAGATTTGGAATATAACGGGCCAAATTCTTTTATGGAGTAGAGTTCCTCTAAGAAAGTGTTTTTCGAAAATCAACGCCAAGGGTCAGGGACTTAAACGGGCCTTAAGTATAACTATTCCCATTTTTGATCTATTAGATCTACCGACTTGAAATTTGACAGACATGTTCCTTTCATGGAGTAGAGATCCACTAAAAATGATTTTTGCGAAATTCTCCCCGATAGGAGCGTTACAGAAGATTAAGGAGTGTTAAAGATAAATGTTCCCGTTTTTGAACTGTTGGACTTATATATTTGAAATATAATAGGCCAAATCCTTTAATAGAGTAGAACAGTTGAAAAAACTTTTTTCAACTGTTAGACAAACAAATTTAAAATTTGGCAAATATGATTTTTTGCTGAGAAGAGATGTGCTGAAAAAGGCCATGTTTTGTTTAATTTGCAATTTATTTAAAATTAACGCGTTAAAAATTCCTTTCTTTCCCTTCAATCTTTATTATTTTATTTTTTAAATCACTTGTCAAAGAACGGGAATACCAGCTAGTACTCATACATAAATATACACGGATGTATAATTTTTTAAACATTGTCCTTTACTGAAAATGTATGAAATAAAAAAATCCACTGATGAATGGGCAAGAAAAAGAGAACTAATTTACGCCCGGATGCGAAATTGTCGGAAAAGAAAACGTAATACATCTGAACAATTGGATTCTCTTGCTCAGAATAAATCGAAAGTTTTCACTTCTATGGTGGGGTCATAAGCACACACAGAGTTTTTTTAAAATTTATTTTAAAACATGAAGTAAAATTTCGTTTATAAATACAAAGATGGTAATAAAACTCCCAATGCAAAGAACTATTCATGCTAGATAAGTAAATTTTGGTACGTGTGTTTATACATCTAAAGATTACTGATTCAAATTTCACGTTCCACAACGTGGGACACTAGTAGGGCTACTTTGAGCATGCGAATTAGGTGTATGTTAAAATATTCACTGTTAAGTTTGAGAGTGTTGTTTATTATTGAGATTTGATTTTGTGAGTTGATGTTAGTCACACAAATGCCTTTAAGACGAAGATGCCGTTATCAGTAGCTCACTGAGTTTGAAAGAGGTAGGGTAATATACGGCTAAGAAAAAAATGGACTGGATTTTATTTCCACGATATTACGGGAAGACTTGGTAGAAATGTATCCATTGTATTTCATTGTTGGCAGCAATGGCACAGGTCACCACTGACAGAAAAGATCACCGTATTCACCGTATGGCTGTGGAGCTTTGGAGTGAATATACAGCAGAAATTATAGATTTTGTTGAGTTTCACAGTATTTTTATCAAATGATTGTTTGGGAATAGCACTGAGCCAGATACCCTGTATTGTCCATAACCATTAGTTATAAACCACTGACATATGTAACTTCAGTGATGTCATGATAGAGCAAGAAAAGAGTCATTGTATATGTAATGACTGATGTATTAAGCTAAGCGCTGCATCTTGTTTCAAATATATAAGACAAATAAAACTTTAAATAATTTTTCAAAATAAATGCTACTATTATTATTTCTGTTAAAAAATCATACACAAATACCTCTACTGATAAAAAATTTGTCTGTTTCGAAACAGATATTTCAAAAGGAAGATAAGATTGCAATGTACGTCTCTAATCTGTAATAGGGATCGAAAGCCAAAATTAAAACAAAAATTTTAATTGATTTTTTTTAATTTTTGGTCAAAACAAGGTTCTAAAATGTGTTTTCTTAAATAAACATTTTTTTGCTATTTTTTCAAAATAATTTTCCATTAAGGATTAAAGTACTTCTGATTTGTATCTGATAAAAATTGTTATATCCAAAGTTAGATTTTAATTTTAATATTCCTGATATAATAAAAGCATAAGCCCTATCAGTTTACTGTTCCTAAAATTGAAAATATATTTTCAACAAAAATCCATGATGACAATACCATGATGAAAAATTATATATAAAATAAGTTACTAAAAATGATATACATAAGAACCTCATAAATACATATATACAAATAGTTATAAACCTAAGTATAACCAATCAAAGTAGTATGAAATATTAGCCATTGTAGTACAATAGCTAACTCCTGGCCTTAGGAACCAAGATTGCTGGTTTAAACAAAGTTTTGCGACTAGTCAACCTTCACCTGTAATTTACCTATACACACTTGTCATTGGGAAATATTGTAAATATTTAGAGATGTAAATATTTTAAGTAAAATACACAATACTATTATTATGTAACGATAAAATTCAATAGCCTACAAGTATTTACTAGTATAGAGTTAAAATCGATGCAATAAAACTAGATGATAAAACTTACTTCGTGTGAGCACAGCAAAAATATATGTTTCCCGCCAAATACAAAGGGGTATAAGTAGTACCGCATACACACACACACACACACACATATATATATATATATATATATATATATATATATATATATATATATATATATATATAATATATATAATATATATACAGTAAGACCCTGCTTAACGCGGAATATGCGTTCCATCAAAGTAGAGCGTAATATGAAACAGCGTTAGACAAGGTTATATCATCATGTAAATAATGGGGTTAGAGGAAGATGGGTGTAAAATTGGTGAGGTATTTTACCATTAAATTTATTAATCATGTGTTTTTATAACAATAAAACAAAAATTTATTTCTTTCAAATTTGGAAACATAATAACATAATAAATTATTTCTAGAACGGGTAATTCTAGTTGCAGAGCTTATCGTAGTTGCAGTAGCCGATGGCAGTACTTTTTCTTTATTCTTAAGAATGGTCCTAATTGTTGAAGTTTCCATATTCAACACAGCACAAATTTGAGATTGACGTTTACCAGTATCTAATCTTCTAATCACTTGTATTTTATTTTCTAGTTAAATGCTTTTTCTTGTTGCTTTATTTTCATGTTGTTTATCATCACCCATGATAAAAATTGAAAATCATAATATTTGTCACTATAGCAATCGTTATATTACAAGAATTTATACTTACAATAACGTCAGCAAATGTTTGAAACGATAAAAATACGTTTGTATAACGCCGCAGAAAAGAAGAAACATACATAAACTGCTTCGGTTATATATCGTGAAGTCTAACGCTACGTGCTATTTGGGGTATCCCACAATTTAAATAAGAGAGCGTTAAACCGAAACAGTGCTAAACGAAGCAGCGTTAAGAGTAGGGTCTTACTATATATATATATATATATATATATATATATATATATATATATATATATATATATATATATTTATATGTATATGTATATGTACATGTATATATATGTATATGTATATGTGTATAAATTTATATATATGTATATGTATATGATTATATATTAAAAAATTCTTATATTGGATTATATATATATATATATATATATATATATATATATATATATATATATAACTGTTGTAATATTTACGAAATGTTCTTATACAAAAATAATTTGTCACCTTAACATTATGTTTATATATGTGACTCAAAAAATTTTTTGAGTTTCTTAATATTTATATTGTTTATAAAAAAGTTTTTTAGTACATACATTACATTAACATATACGCAAAATAGTTAATACTTATCGAAAAAAATAAAAATGATATCATTATCGATTCCAATCTAAAAAGAATAATCTATTGTACTGAAAATTATATTTAGAATTAAAATATACATAACAGATTAAAATTTACTATTTCACGCGCACACATACACAAACACTGAGAAAGAAAAAGAAAGCCTTTGGAATATATTTAACTAGCAGAGGAATTTTTGGGAGGGACTTCATATCTCTTGTGGACATATATTTAAGTAACGAATAGCAATTTAATGTAACTAAATTAATTACTGCGATGTGTATGTCTGGTAATAAATAATTGACGTTCTAACATTTGAAGGTTAATCATAGTTAAGAAAACTGATGTTATAAAATGTCTTTGGGGGGAAAAATTTTATTTCAATCATTTCGGTATATTTTCGCAAATTTTTTTTTTTTTTTGGTTCTCGTTCCTTGATTTTAGTTATTTCATTCCATAAACTTAATATTATTTCACATTGCAATTTTTATTTCATCCAGAAAATATTCATTTTCAAAGATGTATATGCAACTAAGCAATGACCTTAAATGAACTTAAATGAACTGCATTTTCTACCTAAGCATTCCAAAATGCGCTAGAAAACACTCGGAAGGAAATAGACACGTTGCGTCGTTTTCTTCCTAAAAAGTTTTATTTTCAGGATGTTCGAAATACTGGTTTACACAAAATAATATAACGATTCCAACAAACTACTACGTATTTTCATTTATTTTTCTCCTCTTCACACGAAACGAAAACCGTTTAACACGAAAAGGTTTTCCTACCGGAAAAGAACAAAATAAGGAAAACACCAGACGGATTGGACTGTCTCATTGTATTATCGGAAGAATTCATTGTAGTAGAGGATGATATAATGTGTTCAGCCCCAATTATGGCAGACTAAGACATTTTTGAGTTTGCTCAAAGCTCATAAGATATCATTGATGCAGATTCCGTCAATGAAAATGAAATGTAGAACGCAGCTTCTGTTCCCACATCATGAAAAGAATGTGCAGTTATTTAGATGCAAATTACAATGGTGAAATGAATAACAAAATGGATCATATTGAACAATTTAATGCTAAAGAAAGAATGCAAGGAAAAGTCTCAGTTTATTTTCCAAAAATTCAACAAATGGATTTTTTTTTCAAAAAACTTCAAAATTTGTATTAAATTTCATCAAATTCCTGTGGATATATTTGTTTCCATAATTTTTAATTAAATATATGTATATATATTAGGTTGGGGGAAAAGAAATACATTATTTTTTTCGGTAAATGGCTATAGTGTCGATATCTCGTGAAGTATCGATCAAACAATTTCAAATTTATGCTCGACATTTAACATTAAAAATTTATTATGCTGTTTTTTGTTTTCATTCTTTTGTGAGTTACAGGGTGTTAAAAATGGAAGTCAACAAAGAGAAAATTCGATACATTTTACAGTTGTTCTTTGATAAAGGTGAAAATGTAAACCAAGTGGCTGAAATTGTAAATGATGTTTATGATGACAATACTGTAACAGCTGATTACGTGCAATTTTGGTTTCGTCGATTCCGTTCAGGCATTTTTGATGTTAAAGTTGCCCAGCACCCGTCATCGAAAATGTCGATAAAATCACAGAAATAATCGAAGTTGACTGGCATGTTAAAAGTCGTAGCATCGCGCAGGAGCTAAAGATGGATCATAAAACAGTTTTAAACCATTGGCGCAAAGTTGGATTTAAAAAGAAGTTCGATATTTGTGTGTGTGTGTGTGTGTGGGTGCCGCACAATTAACACCAAAAAGCATGATGGATCGAATTTCCATCTGCAAAGCCCTAGGCAAACGGAATGAAATCGACCCATTTCTTAAAAGGATGGTGACGGGAATTAGAAATGGGTCACATACGACAATATTGTGTGTAAACGATCGTGGTCAAAGCGCGGTGAAGCAGCTCAAACGGTGGCCAACCAGGACTAACATCCAAGAAGATTCTACTGTGTATTTGGTATGGCTGGAAAGGAAAAATTTATTATGAGTTGTTTCCGTAGGTCCAAACACTAAACTGAGATATCTACTGTCAACAACTGGACCGTATGAAGCTAGTGACTGACCGGACAATGGCCAGAATTGGCCAACAGAAGAGGTGTTGTGTTCCATCAGGACAACGCCACGCCACACACGTCTGTTGTGACTCGCTAGAAACTCTGGGAGCTTGGTTGGAAAGTTTTAATGCATCCACCATATAGTCCAGACCTGGCACCAAATGATTATCACCTTTTTTCACATTGCAAAACTTCCAAAGTGATAAGAAAGTGAGATCAAGATAATATTGTGAAAGTCGATTACTAGAGTTTTTCACCAATAAAGCCTAAGCCTTCTATGAGAAAGGCAATATGAAGCTACCTTTAAAATGGCAACAAATTATACAACAAAACGGTACATGTTTGATCCAAATCGGACAATCCGAAACATGTTAAATATAGTTTTGAATTTCATGCAAAAAATAATTGATTTCTTTTCCCCCAACCTAATACATACAAATCTATGAAAATAAAATTTACTCTAGTAAACTTAATTTCTTGAATATAATTCTCTTTTTTTGCAATATCTTTTAACATGAAAAAAAAATATTTTGTCCTCTCAGTTTCGAGTTGAGTGAATTTTGTATAAATTCCAGTGAAAGTCGAAAGATTTTCACTGTCTTTCATAGATCCGTGAAATAAAAGTTGGAATTTGCTTGAATCTAGTTTATTTGAAGGTAACCTAATAAAAGCTGACAATTACATTTACTTAAGGTATGCCCCCGACTGGTTTAAAATCACCATTTTCATAAAAAAATCTTAATTTATTTTATAGTCTGTTTTTGTAGACTGTTTAATAAGCTTACTAAAACTATCGTACTTTTAATTCTGAGTCAGTTAGAAAAAAGTTATAGCTGTTTTTGTTTGAGGTGTAAGTTGAATTTCACCGGCAAAATTAGATTTTTATTCATTTAAAACATTTTAACAAACTCTTTTTATGTTTAGTGAACTTTATTTCACTTTATAAATGTTTTAATAGACATATTTTGCTTTAAAATAGGCAAAAGTTAAATGATTGCAATGTTGGTTTTGATTTAAACGAATTGCTATTTTTTTTATCATTTGTGTTCAAAACTAGATCTCTATAACTTTTTATTAGTAATTTTATATAAAACTATAGTTATTTTTAATTAAACTAAAGTTGTCCTGCCAAAAACAAGATCAATGAGGCCAAAAAAAAAGAAGAGATTTCCAAAGAGCAGTATTTGTTGGATAAAAATCGATAGAAATATCAACGGATCTTTCAAATTCAGTCAATAATATTTCAATTAAAAAGACTTATAAGGAACTTTGCGATCAAAATCTCCTAAGAAAATGTCTTCACGGGAAAACTCAGAACTGCAATAAAAGTCTTAACAATGTCGTGTGGAGTATAATCCCGATAGACAACTTTGTTGAGCAACAAACACTCCGCTTAAGGAGTTATATCGCAATAATATTTTTCAACTCTGGGTTTGCTGGTATATATTACATCTACTTTAAAAGTTAGGAATGAAATTATATTCTGAAAGGAAATGATATTTTTGGTACCTCGACAAAACGAGAATTGTTGATTCTACGATGCATTCTAAACCAGATAAGAAACTGTCTCGTAAAAAAAGAAAGGCCCTTCAAAACTGTAAAAGTTTGAAGTATAAGATTCAGGAAGGCACGACATACCAATCTGGAGAGTTTTATAACCTTCCTAAATCATTAAAAAGTTTTATTGCAAATATAAACCTTATTTTGCATTTTGTGAAGAATGTTATTTTTGAACGTAATGGTTAACGGTAAGAGTGATACTTCTTAAAGTAAATGAAATATTCTTATGAAATTTTTCCAGTTTGCTCTTTGTATTATATTGAAGGCTTTCTGCTAAAAGCTAAGGGTGATTTTTCAATTAAGGTATTTTTTTATGTAATTTTATATGAAAAAAAAGTTTTTTAAGAAAATTCTGGGTTTTTTTTCATCTCGAACATCTATATTTCATAATTTTTCAGTAGAATTTGAGCTTTTTTAGTATAAAGTTTAGTTAAACATTAAAGAATTGTTTTCTTGCAAACATTTTATTTATTTTTTTTATTTATATATTTTTAGAGTTGTTTGCAAAAAAGAAATTTTTTGTAATATTTTTTGTAAAAATTTCTAAATGTTTTGAAAAATAAGCTTTCAAAGAATTCTTCTTGCTGTATTTTCATAGTTTTGCAATATACTTAATTGAAAAATAACAAATAATGATTATTTAAGTTATATTTTAGAAAATTGTCTCCGAACCCAGTCGGATACCTCAAATAATTATATGAATAGAATCATGCTGTGGACAAATTTTGCGGTAGAAATTGGTTTAACTTGCCTATTTGGAAAAAAATTACACTACAAAATATATTTAAATCTATATATATAATACTCACACATTAAAACAATTTTCATAATACCTTTTAAAAGGGTAAAAGCATTAAAAAAACTAGTGTATATTTTTAGTTAAATTTTCTCATTTTCTTCTGATGAAAATTCAACCAGTTAAGAATTCTTTTTTAACAAAGCTTTTTAAATATAAGGATAATATATATTTATTATTATATATGTGTCTATGGAGATAAAAAATGAATTTAGACGTTTCGAAACTGTTACTGACTTAAAAAATAGGATTATTATACAAATATATTTTCTCATGTTATTAATGATTACTGATATTTAAAAATTTAAGAGATTTATTCAAAATAATAAACTAAGATATTAAAAAAGGAAAACAATACAATTTATGTGTTTTTCGCGTAATGGATGCATAATTTTTTTTAAAAAAGATGTTCATTTTGTTTTGATTATAATAAGCGTGAAGAAATGACTAAAAATTTGTTCTGTTTAAACTGTATAAGTTGATCTTTAAAAGTTATAAAAACAAAAATTCAATAATGATTTGATATTAAATGATATTAACGATTAAGTGAAGCAGAACTTTTCTTCAGTAACATAAAGAAAATTCTGCTACACTTAATCTATTCCACATGAATTTGGGATACACACACACAATTTATAAAAATAATCTTTAATTACAAAATAAAGCTTTTTTATAAGAAAAATTACCCCTTTTATGATTAAAAAGTATTGAATGTATGCCAAATCGAGGGATTCTTTTCATTGCAGGGAGATTTTTACACATTTTTTTTTGAAAAGGGAAAGACCCATTCGGTATTAAGCCGAAAATTATCCATATTACCATCCTCCACTTCTCTTGACAGATTCAAATCTATACCTACATTAATATATGCATATGTAATGTAATTAATATATGCTAGTAGTATATATATATATATATATATATATATATATATATATATATATATATATATATATATTCTCAGTTAAAATAAATTCTTAGACTTACCAGTAGAGGAGAACAACACTGAAAACACCGAGAAGAAAATGAATCAACATAGAATCCAAAATAAACTCAATAAGCTCCATCTTTTCTGGTCTCTCACAGATCCGTAGGAAAGTAAAAAGAAAAGGCCTTCGTGCAAAGGGGCTTGCTTAATCAGAGGAAGAAATGACTGCTCACACGCTTCAGAGAAACTACGACGACATCTGCTGCGCAATGAGGTAAACTAAAAGAGATAAAATAACGAGGAAGTCCTTCTCAAAATAAAACAGTGAAAGACAAATGACAGACTGATTGTGCTTGCATTCGCTTTTTAATCTTTTTTTCTACTTATCAGTGATACTAATAACACTCAACAATGTTATCTTTCTATTCTATCGCTTTTCTTAAAGATAAGATACAAACTAAAAGGGAGAACATGTTTCAAATCGAACATTAGTTTGATGATTCATTTTCTCTTTTGAGAATAATTCATTGAAATGGAAAATGTAACTTTTCTTACATTATTAATTCCTTAACACACATATTTAAAAAAAAATAAACTAGCAAAAGAGTCTTTTTTCAATTTAATAAAACACATTTCAAAAATTTATTTTGGCAAAAAAAAAAAATTAATATTTTAATTTTAGTTTTAGTTTTGGATTTTGATCCTTATTGCAGATAAGAGCCAAATATTGCAATGTTGCATGTTCATAAATTTTTATTATGTTTTTTTTTTTAAAAAAAAGATTCTTACAAGTAAAAGTATTTTTATTTTTTTAACAGAAAAAATAGTAATAGAAGTACTTTTTTAAAAAAGTTTTTCAAAATTTCCTTCGAATCCTATATTTGGAAGCAAGACGCAGTGCATACCTCAATATCGCAATTACACTCATGTCGATAAATTAAGGATAATTTAAAATCTCACGGAAATCGAACTCTAAAATGAAAATTTCACCTGTAAAATTATCACCACATCCTACAAGAATAAAATACAAATTTGAAAAAGTAAACAAATGAAACTGATAGTACGTCACAATGACGTGAGTGTAAAAGAGGGGTATATATGGAAAGATGACAAAATAAAACTGTTTCCAAGCGTTCTGTAATCTGCTCAGTGCCATAGCAGAATAATTATGACACAGATGATGCACGTGGAGGATTTTTACATAGTGGAATTCCGCCTGGAATGTGGGCGTAATCAGATGGGAGTATCCGAGGAACCCGGAATCATCTGGCTTTTGCAACAACTCCAAGATGACGGAAATGTCAGTAAATGTTACAGTACAGGTCACTGCGGAGTTAAATGGCAGAATGGTATTTGGAAGAAACTGCCAAAAGAAGCAGATGGAGCCCAGCATCCGGCCTGTATCGTCAGCTATCTGTAGTCATGGGTATGACAGTTTCAGGGCAAAACATGTACAGACGTTTGGGACACATTGGTCTATACTCTCGCAGGCCTGTCAAATGTATCCTGCTCAGAAAAGCTCACTGTCTCTAGTGGTCAGTCAGGAGTAAAGAACATGCACAGTGGATATCGCCACTGTGAATTTGCATGATGTTTCCCGATGATTACATGTTTTGTTTGTAGTCAGATTCACGCCTGACTTTCTTATGAATATCACCAGGAACCCATTACCACCAAGACAACATCATTGAACGGCACAGTAACAGTGGTTAAGGTTTGCTTGCTTGTGTGTGTGTGTGTGTGTGAAGTAATTATACTGGGCTCCAGAATATATCTACAGCTTCAAATCGGAACCATGACAGGCCAAACTAATTGGGACATCATTTTGAAACAACATATACATTTGTTTAGGAGTGCTATGAGAACAAAATTTGTGTTTATTGATAACAATGACCGTTTTCATAGAGAAAACATCGTAAGCGAATGTTTTCAATCTGAGAATATCACATGTATGAAATATTCAGTATTTTCACCTTTTTATGAATCCGATAGAGCATGTGTGGGATGTGCTTACATCCATCAACCACCTCGTACATGAGTACCGGATTTCTTGAAGCAATCTTCCCCAAGGTCAGTTCGATAATTTGATATACTCAGCATACCTACACGTTGTACGAGCTGTCTTTCAATGCATTGCCGGACATCTTTATTTACCGGAGCTAGCATTATCCTTAATTTATGGACTTAAGTATATTACACATATAATGTCTCTCTTTTCTCTCTCCCTCGTTATATTTTTTGCTGAACACACAAAGCAATATCTGTGACCAATCTGTACGGAACCTTGCCACAAATTTTTTTAGGCGTCTTTTTTGGAGAATATAAATTTGCGTTTATTTCCAATCAACTCCAAAAAGATGAACGGGATATTCAAATTAAATAAGGTATTTAAGTCGAGCGTTGTAAGATAGCAAGGTAGATGATGGAAGGCTATTGAGCCAGCAACTTTAAACGCATTTTTAGAAGATTCAAGGAGATTAGATTCGTAAAGACGTCGTGCTGCTAGACGTACCAGAAAGCTGATATAAGCCAGCGGTAAATATAATTTACGTACGCTTAAAATAAGCGTCAGTTTAAGCGACTTAGTTAAAGTAAATGAAAGGTAAGAATTCGAGGACGTGTATTTCTCGGATCTCCTATTTCGGTAGACCTTACTTGATCTTGAGCTTAATTAGTAATTAATTGCACTATTCGTAATTTAATTAAATATAAAGGTAAATCCCTTTAATTGACGTAACATAACAAGTATTATATGTTATTAGAGTTTTTTTTGAGAAATTGAAAATAATAAATATCATTATTATTCAAAAATGGCTCTTAGTGGTTCTTTGCCTCAAATTAATCTTAAGGTGAGACCCAGAATGGTCTCCACAGTAGCGCCCAACGTGCAAATCCCGAGTTTAGAGTCGGATCTAATTTTCGAAATCATCCCTGAGCAGTATTTTTCGGGGGTGGAGAATGTGGAAGAATTCTTGGAAAATATAGATAATAACTTAACATATTACGAGATACCCCATCTCACAGGACAGGCATTAGATTGGTTTGATATTCTAGGTTATAGGGTTGTTGAAGACAAGGCGACGGATTACGCGCACTTAAAGCAAGCGTTGTCAGAATAGTGTCCCGTGGTTAGAAATAGGTCGGAACTAGAAACTCGTTTTTTCGCATCATCTCAAAAGCATAATCAACAACCGTCTGATTTTGTGTATGACTTATTAAAGATCTACAAAATCTTAAAACTCGAAATGACGGAGGAAAAATTGATCGATCATATTATTAATAGATTAGAACCACAGATTTTAGATTAGGTAGAGGTTAGGCATCCGCAAACCACATCTAACCTCCTACAAATAATTGATAAGTATGAGGAACGGTCTCTAAATAGAAAGATCATAGGTTCGAGTTAGTAATCCCGAGATATAAAACCAAGCGAGAACAATCGTTTTCCTAACAGGAATTGGCAGGAAAATTGGAGGGAAACGAGAGGTAACAATAGATACGTGGACAATAGCAGACCACGGAGAGAGTTCAATAGATTTGAGAGTCTAGACGTTGTGGATAATCGGAGATTCGATGGTCGACACAGGGGTGGTCAAACGGGTCAACGATTCCACAATCAAAGCGGTCGACAAGGTGGTTCTAGAAATAGTGCTTTCAGGGGTCAGAATGACCAAAACAGATATTTAAACTTTTAAGCGATCGATGCGAGTATGAGGATGATCGATCGCGATGTACAGAAAATCCTCCAGATTCGGAACACCGAACTATTAGGATATCCTCACTGCGAATGACTCCAGTCGATTTACCGTATGTCCCCATGCTTTTAAATGAGACATTCATTACAGCCCTTTGGGACACGGGAGCGGAGAAATCTTTCATATCACAGGAGGTCTATCGCAAATATTTTTCGTATCGATCTCGTCAAAAGACGAATGATAGAGTAGTGACGGCCCAGGGAGCCCCGTGTTGTCACTTAGGTGGGGTGGAATTACAGATTCGGATCCGAAATTCCAGAAAACCTGCGAATTTCACATTCTTAACAATTTGCAGTACCAATGCATTTTGGGCATTGATTTTATGAAGGAGTCCAAATTGACTATAGATTTCGATAAGAAACATCTGATCATTCCAGATAACCAAATTAAGCAGTCGCCAAAAGCGGAAAAGCCGGCGAGATTGATCTATCTGATACAAAGCTCGGTGAAGGGCAAAGACAAAAGTTAAGGAATTTATTTAATGCTTTTAAAGGGCTATTTTCCGATCAGCCGGGGTTAACTCATGTTTTATACCATGAAATCGATACTGGGGACAAGAGACCGGTAGTGCCACGACCCTACAGATATGACAGGGTCAAACAGGGAATAATAGATTATCATATTGAGAAAATGTTACGAGAGGTTACAATCCGTCCTATTCAATCCCCATACGCGTCACCGGTAGTTTTAACGCGCAAGAATAATGACCTTCCTCCGGATTTTCCAGAAGCGTATCGATTCGCCATTGATTATTGCAAACTTAATACAATACTTTAATACCCCCGATATCCATTACCGGTGATTGATGATCTAATCACAAACATTCCGCATACCGGCGTGATGTTCACATTGGATTTAAAAAGTGGTTATTTTCAATTGGCAATTAGTCCGAAAGATATCGAGAAAACCGCGTTTATAACTTGCAATGGCACCTTTGCATTCCTCAGAATGCCTTTCTGTCTTTCATGAGCGGCGCCAAATTTCCAGAAAGCCATAGATCGTATATTAAAACCTGTTATTGGGCAATTCGTGTCGGTGTATATGGATGATGTTATTATCACATCTCTATCGTTTAATGAAGACTTAGATCATTTGAATCAGGTATTTTCATTGTTGAGAGACGCAGGGCTAACCATAAACAAGGAAAAATGCCACTTCGCACGTGACAAATTGAAGTATTTGGGTCTCATAATTAGTAAGGAAGGGATTGAAACCCACAATAGTAAAGTCAAGGCAATCGCAGAAATGAAACCTCCTAAAAATAGTAAGGAAGTGTCGAAGTTTTTAGGGATGCCGGATTGGTAGCAGAAGTTTATACCCAAAGATGCAGATGTATGTGAACCATTATATCGGTTAAAGAAAAAGGGGGCTCAATTTAATTGGTCAACGGAAGCACAGGATGCTTTTGGTTTAAAAAAAAAACGAACATTAACAGAAGCACCAGTTTTGCAGTTTCCGAAATTTACAGAACAGTTTAACTTATTTACTGATGCTAGTGGAGTCGGAATTGGTGCTGGGCTTAATCAAAACCACAGACCTATTGCATTCGCTTCTAGAACCCTCAATAAAGTGGAACGAAACTATACTGTTACTGAACGCGAATGTTTGGCGGTGATATGGGCATTAAATAAGTTTAAAACTTATTTCGGATCCCTGCTGGTGAAGGTAATCACAGATCACGGTGCATTAACAAAGCTAACGAATGGGAAAAACTTATCTAGTCGAATGATTACATAGACACTCAAGTTATTATCATTCAAGTTATTGTCTAGGAATCCAATAGGCAATATGGAGGGATCACAAATTTCGTAAGCAGCATTTCGAGCCCTAGCCTTAAACTCCCGAGAACAACTCATTCGAGAGCAAAGGGAAGATCTGGATTTAGGACACATCTATCGTTATTTAGAAACCCCAGACGACGGTTCCGTTAATGCGACTGTATGGGAGGGTTTGTCCCAGGATTTTAAATTAATCAACGGTCTACTCTTTTACGCTTAATATTGTACAACTCTTGGAGAACTAAGAGTGTATATTCCTAGATCGCTTTGCGAAGCATTAATGAAGGAATTTCATGATCTGCCATTAGCAGGCCATCTGGGAAAGAGGAAGACTTATTTAAAATTACACGACACATGTTATTTTCCATATATGAGGAAATAGATATTTGAGTATGTATCAACCTGTGAGCAGTTTCAAAAATTTAATTACAAAAATGCGCTACCAGCTGGTCGTTTAATTCCGATGGTATGGAATTACTCCAATGAAATTGTAACGTTAGACCTATTAGGCCCCTACCCCACATCCCGACCCGAAAGATATAGATTTTTATTAGTATTAACTTATTTCACTACGTTGAGTGAGCTTATTCCTTTACGAAAAGCTTCGGCCCAGGGAATAGCTAACGCTTTTTTTGAGAATTATATTTCACGTTACGGAGCTCCAATTTCTTTAATTGGTGATAACGGCCCCCAATTTATATCAGAGGTATTTGAACATCTAAGTCATAGGTTGGACATAAAACATATGAAAATGGTAACATATAGGCCGCAGGCGAATTTAACGGAAAGAGTTAAGCGCAATTTAGTCCGGATGATAGCCGGTTTTGTAAAAGAAAATCACGAAATCTGGAACCGATTTCTTCATGAGTTCGCTTTCACGCTGCGCACTTCAGTGAATGAGACAACAAATAAAACTCTGGCTGAGTTATTCTTAGGTAAAAAAATATAACACATTTTAGTAAATTAATAAATGTCACAGAGGGTGCTGAATATGTAGGAAGAAATATGGAGAAATTATTCGATGAAGCAAGGCAGAATATGCGGAAACATCACAAAAATTGGGAAAAATATTATAATCGGAAAAGGAGGGAAGTTAACATCAAAGTAAATGATTTGGTTTTGGTACAAACTCATTTTATAAGTGCTGCGGGTAGTAGAGTGGTCGGAAAGTTTATGCCTAAGTTTGAAGGACCATATAGAGAGTTGGAGGTTCGGAATAACAATTTAATTATTTGGAAGAAGGGTAAAAGGGTCGCAGTTAATATCGACCAGGTGCAGGTGTACCGTCAACGACAATCCGACACGATTATTTCGGATAGTCATCTTGAGACACTATATGACGGAAAGAGTTCGAGTAATATGTCAAGTAGATCGCAACCAGGAAAATTTGAAGGATCTAGGAAAACCTCGAGTGAGGAGAGTAACGGTAGTAAATCAAATAAGGGTAATGCCGGATGGGAGGATCCGAGATTGAAACGTAAAGTGGGGTCAAATGGATCTGGAGGCAGGAAGGATTTAAAGAGGTCCAAAATTTGCAGAAAACGTTCTCTGCAGGGGTCCGAACATAGGGACCAGACAAGACCAACCCCTGAACCAAAACAGGGGATAAAAAGAGCAATTTTGTCCTTGGTTTCATTTCGAAATTAAAAATATAGAAGACCTCATAACCTCTCCCAGGGATCACAGTCCATTGCAGGTCCCTCTCATCCAAGAAACTTCAGGCAAGACAAGCCACCTACAGAAGGGAGCAGGCACGAAGGAAGTGGACAATACGACAAGGCCCGGGAGACCAGGACAACTAAAAACGGAACCAACAGGGCAGCTGAGAGGAGACCAGTTCGGTCTAAAGAAGCGACAGCAGTGAGACTTTGTCCTTACTACCTACGCAGCCTTTAAAGCAGCCCGAAGGAATTCCAGAGGAGCGGAGTACCAACGGAATTGACAGTATCCCACACAACATCAGTGGAAGGAGCCTCAGTATGGAAGGCTTAGACGGAGATGCGGTGGATAGGAGCGAATAAAGGACAAAGAAAAAAAATCAGGTTGTTTCGTTTCTTTTTTTCTACTTTCGAACAAGTGGTCGGAAGATTTATTGCAAGAAAGCAAGTCACGGGCGGATTTTTAGTTTAAGAAGCCAAGCAAAAATGGACACTACAATGAGTGTTTTTTCTTGTTGAGAAAAATCAGCTTTTGTGTTATTTTTTTTATAAATATGGAGAAAACATTTGTAAGAATGCATTTGTTTACTTCTATGTATGACTTCGCTACGATGGGACAATTTCTTTGGTTTTTTTGTTTTATTTTTTTTTGTGAAAAATGTTTGAAATTCTATGTATATGTATGTGTATATTTTGTCTCGCATCTGGTCACTTGGAACGCGGCGTAATTAGGTAGAGCTAACATTTAATACTAACAACCAAGCATGCATGGAATGGGAATGTTAAGGAGCCAGATGCTTCAATTGATGTATATGAAAATGTTATGTAAAAAATTAATGAATTTGTGCATACTATAGATGTTTGTTTCTTTACAAAATTTAAAGAGGTTCTCATTTCAGGGTAGTTGACCCTGAGCATTGTATAGTGAGCAAAGAAGCAAGGTGGAAGCCCAAAAATGGTTGTATTAATATATAAGTAGTTAAGTAAACCATGTAGGTAGGTTTTTTATCATTTCGGTGGTTTTTCCCTCGCCTCTTAGACAAACGGGCATAGTGTAGGGAAATTTAATTCTGTAAATGTTACGTCTTTTCAAGAGCAGTTTAGATCGTAATTTTTTTCTTTCCCTTAAGGAAGGAGAAGTTGCAAAGCATCCGATTGGTAGATATATATATTAAAGTCGTCGAGACTATAAATCATGTCTAGGAATTTGTTACGTAATTTATTTTTAGGCCGTTTTTGACCTTCGAATAAATTCCGTTTTCTTTTTGGAGGGCTTGTGACGAATCTGTACGGAACCTTCCCACTAATCTTCTTAGGAGTCTTTTTGGGGAATATAAATTCGCGTTTATTTCCAATCAACTCCAAAAAGATGAACGGGATATTCAAATTTGATAAGGTACTTAAGTCGAGCGTGGTGAGATAGCAAGGTAGATGATGGAAGGCTATTTAACCAGCAATTTTAAACGTATTTTTAGAAGATTCAATGAGATTAGATTCGTGAAGACGTCGTGCTTCTAGACGTACCAGAAAGCTGATATAAGATAGCGGTAAATATAATTTACGTACGCTTAAAATAAGCGTCAGTTTAAGCGACTTAGTTAAAGTTAATGAAAGTTAAGAATTCGACGACATGTATTTCTCGGATCTCCTATTTAGGTAGACCTTATTTGATAATGAGCTTAATTAGTAATTAATTGCACTAGTCGTAATTTAATTTAATATAAAGGTAAATCCCTTTAAGTGGCGTAACATAATAGTATTATATGTTATCAGAGATTTTTTTGATAAAATTATAATAATATAAATAAATATTATTGTTATTCAAAATGGCTCTTAGTGGTCCTTTGCCTCAAATTAATCTTGGTGTTCAAGGTGAAACCCAGGGGGGTCTCCACATATCTTACGGAAGCTTCTTTTTGATGTTGGTAGAACAAAACTGGAAAATGACGTTCCGTTAATTGTAGAATTCCAGAAGATTTGATTCTAACCGACTTTTTTATATTAGTATAACTGGGATATTTTTGTGTAAGTCTTTCTGCTAATTTGCTTCAAAAATCTAAAGTTTCTTTCACCTCTGTTGCCTACACAAACATTTCATGCAAGTATTTCACAGCTCACGATAAATCACGATTCACGAAGTATAAGAAACAAGGGTCTTAATCTAAATTTATGAAATCACAACGACAAATCGTAGTCAGTCTCCCGATTTCAGATGGTCCTCGATTATATTCGAGAGGGAAAATTATAGCAGCATAAAATACGCCCTCATCTCGAGGGTGCATAGTTTGGCCTGCTTAGATCGTTCGAATTAAATTCGGCTTCATACGTTAAAGAGTTAAGAAGTTTAAAATTAATCATGCAGTAAATGTTCATGCAACTTATCAGCTGCAAAAAAATCATACTGCAGACTATTATTGAAATGTTTCTTTATTTGCTTAATGTAAGCTAAAAGTAATAAAATTTTATTTTTTGATTAGATATAATTTTTTACGGTACATTATTATGTTCTGTAAGCAACTGTATGAAGAGATAAATTTATTTTATTCTCTTTGTTTAAAAAGCTTGAATTGCCAAATTAAAGGAGCTTTTGATTATGTGTGTGATAGATTAATATTAAATATCCAAAAAATTTACATATCAGAAGAAAAATGAAATATTTCGATATAGAATAAGCATTCGAAAACCTGGTTTAATGATAAGCTATAGATGAGAGCGCTGATAACATCTTACAATGGCTTAAGAACCATCCGGATTCGCATTAAAACTAGAATAGGGCTATTCATTAATCTCTTAACTTACTGAATTTAAAAAAAAAACCCTGTAAAATTTATTTTTTATGCAAGGAAACATATTTTTCAGAACCTTGTTTTGGCAAATAATAATAATAATAATAATAAATACAAAATCAATCAATTTTTTTATTTTAATTTTACATTTGGATCTACATTGCAGAAAAAAGCCAAATATTGCAATCTTGCGCGTATATTGACTATTATTACCATTATTTTCGAATAGCTGTTTCAAAAATATTCTTTATCAATAAAATTATTTATTTATAATTCAGCAGAAAAAAATTATTCAAAAGTTTCTTTTGTCTGTGGAAGCCAGGCGCTGCGCGTAGCCCAACTTTGCAATTACTGCGCATGCAACGACTCTCTTTCTTTTTCCTTTGATATCCCGTTTAGCACAACATCTCGTGAAAGCTTTTTTCTTATGCCAGTGGAACAAAACTAGAAAAATTTATGTTCCATGCGTAGTAGAATTCCAAAAGATTTTGGACTACCCGATTTTTTTAATATTTGTAATATAGTCTTGTTTTAAGTTTTCCTACTAATTTGCTTCTGAAATCTAATTTTTCTTCACCTCATTTTTATACAAATCATAAGCATCTTAAAAATAGTAAAATATAAGAAACAATGGCCTTTACCTAAACTCACGATGATGAATCGCAGTCAGCCTCACGAGGGCAGAAAAGGCGTTCGTTAAAATTCCAGTGGGAAAATTTCAGCAGCATAAAATAGGACTCCACTCGAATTATTCCAAGTGGCCCATTCACCTTGCAAACATTAACTCGATAGTACACGTTAATGTCACAAAATTAACTTAAAGTGAATTTTGTGCTAAAGTGATACGAGCGTTAGTGTGAAGGGTCTTTTAATCGTGAAGTGACATTTGAACAAGTACATCACACTCTTTAATTCCACACTGCTTGGGAATATTTTAAAGAACAGCAGACGTTTCCCATTTCCTCTCATCACTAATCTCAACTAAAGGAAGATAATGCCCGGCTCCATATCACCCACATATCTATGGGTTGCCTCCGTAATCCATTCCTTAATTTTGCCATCATGTTCCCCAATGGAGTCTACATAAGACATGGTAGTACATAAGATTAAGCCATCTCAAATTGTCGTAGATCTAGGACATCCATCAATGAATTCATGACGGAATATATTACAAAAGAATATTAAGAATTTTTTATCATTTTCCACATCTACTTCAGGTAGTACTGCATGCGTTGCCGCTAGATTTCATTCATTGCTGATCCAAACATTTACCATGCCATCGCTGACCACTTGGGATTCCTACGATTCGGGGAATTTTTAGTGATTTCAGTAGCTTCATAATGTTTTTAAACACTTTTTTTTAGAATTTCATTAAGATGATACATTCAAGTAATTGCTAATCACTTTCTTCGTTTTTTAAATTCATAGAGAACAGATAAGAAATAATTTTACAAGACTTAAAAAGAGTAATTAATAAAAAAACTATGATTTTGAAAACACGTTTATTACCAAAAAACATTTATCATGAAATAGGTACATGAAGTAAATATTATGGTATTAAAACAAATAGAATTAAAATATGGTATTAAAACAAAAAAAATGAAAAAGTTGCAAAGGCTTATATTTGAAACTAAAACACATTATCAAATACAAAATGAAAACGATGGAAAATTTTTGTAAAAATAGTTTCCATTATCTGAGTAAATAGTGGTCATTCGTTTTTTCTAAGGTATATAAATTGTGACGAATTTTCTCATTCCCGTAGAAGACAATCTTTCCTGACTTCCATGCCGATTAAGATTTCTTTAGGTTGCAGCAGTCCTTGCTGACCCAGGTTGAATTCCAAGGGAACCTGAAAAAAAGTGTACTTAATATACTTAAAATATAAATAAGCTTGAAACTATATACTTATATGAGAAAAGCGATTTACTCATCACGAGATCTTCGGAACTATACACTCATGTCCATAAATTAAGGATAATTCAGAATCACACAGAAATTGAACTCTAAAATAAAAATTTCACCTGTAGAATTATCACACACATCTTGAAGAAGAATATGCAAATTACAGAAAACCACCAGATGGCGTGGATAGTACGTCACAATGACGAGATTGTAAGAGAGGGGTATATAAGGAAAAGTGGCAAAGAAATAAAATTGTTCACAA
This sequence comes from Trichonephila clavipes, assembly GCA_019973935.1. Lineage (NCBI taxonomy): Eukaryota > Metazoa > Arthropoda > Arachnida > Araneae > Nephilidae > Trichonephila > Trichonephila clavipes. The sequence continues at coordinate 534,773 of BMAU01019555.1, read as the reverse complement.
GCGCTTTAAAAGTCTCTCAGTGCAATAACCGCATAGTTATGGCACAAAGAAAGTCTTTGGAGGATTTTTTACGTGGTAGAATTATTGGACGACTGGAATGTGGACGTATCCAGCTGGAAGAATCCCAGGAACTTAGAATCGCCCAGAGTGTCATCTCCAGGCTATAACAACGATTCCAAGATGATGGTAATGCGAGTAGATGTTACAGCACATGTCGCCCCCCCCGAGCTACAACGCCGAATGAGGACCGGTATTTGGCAGTTACTGCCAAAAGAAACAGACGGAGCACAGCATCAGACCTGTCTCGTCAGCTCTCTTCAGCTACTGGTACGACAGTTTCAAGGCAGACCGTGTACAGACGCTTAGGGCACATTGGTCTATATGCTCGTAGGCCTGTCAGATGTGTTCCACTTACCGCAACTCACTGTCGCCTGCGATTAACCTGGAGTAGAGAGCACGCATTGTAGACACCACAACAGTGGTCATGTGTGATGTTTTCCGACGAGTCCAGGTTTAGTTCGCTGTCTGATTCTCGACGGACTTTAATATGGAGAACGCCAGGTACCCGTTACCCCCAAGAGAACACCATTGAACGACACCGTTTCGGTGGTGCAGGAGGGCTCGTTTGGGGAGGAATTATTCTTGGTTCCAGAACTGACCTGCATGTTCAGAGTGTAACGATGACAGGCCACATCCATCGGGATATTCTGGAATAACATGTACGTTTGTTTCGGGGCGCCATGAGTGCTGAATTTCTGTTCATGGATGACAATGCCCGTCCTCACCGTGCAAACCTTGTAGACGAATGCCTTCAATCAGAGGATATCACCCTATGGATTGGCCAGCATACTCACCGGACTTAAATGCAATAGAGCATGTGGGGGATATGCTTGGCCGACGAATTGCAGCCCGTCTACCCCTCCTAGATCAGATTGATAATTTGATACTCAGCATGCCTAGGCGTTGTAAGGCCTGTATTGCATCGTCCGGGAGACATACTCCGTATTAACCCTCATACTAACCATGTTATACTGTTTTTTGTTAATAGGTTGTTTATTGAAATTTTCTCCAGGGAGTAAAAATTGCAACTTTTATTAATTATGTCAAACATATAGCAGCATTTTTGCTCTTTACCTTTTGTTTAATAAATAGACTTTACAAATAAGTCAGATTTGTTTTGCTTCTGTCTCTTTCTTTGCCTGAACTTCATTATCCTTAATTTATGGACATGAGTGCAATAGACCTACAGACTTGTAACAGAAATTTTGTAGGCAAGTTTAGTTTCTCTCGTTGGGTAGAGATCTGTTAAGAACGGGCTTTATGGAAATCGACTCAAAGGGTTATGGGGCGAAAAAAGATAAATATATTCCATTTTAGGGATTCATGTCCTGCGCTTTTAAAATCTAAATGAAAATCAAAATATTTTTCAATTCAACTGAAGGCTTAATACTAGGACTTAGATATCAGTGACTTAAATACAGTACAGAGTCCTACGACGTGATGAAATACCCAGCGAAGCCGGAAGCTGATGGCTAGAGTTTACTTAAAACAGAAATATTGAAAAAAATTTACGCTAAAATGTTTACTTATAGGTTGTTGTTTCCACCCATAGACTATGTGATTTTCTTCAACATTACATATCGTATAAGATCTACTTATGTCTCGGGGGAGGGGGGAGGAATCTGAATTCGGAGGATCCAATTAACGTTCTACTAAATAAGTTTCTTTCGAGCCCCAAGCTAAACTAAAAATAATTAAATGAATGTTTATTTCAACTGTACCTTTGTCTCCGGTCGTTTGTGAATCCTGAATTTGGCGATGACGGTAACGAGACACACTTTGATCTCCATGAGCGCAAACCGCATCCCCACGCAGTTCCTGGGTCCAGCACCGAATGGCAGGTAAGAGTAGGGATCTCTCTTGGCTCTCTCGTCAGGCGTGAACCTTTAATGTAAGACAATCGTCAGCGTGACTCAGGGAGAGAGAGAAAGAAAATGTGTAAAAATAGATGGAAAAGGTTTGTAATAGGGAAACAAGAATCACAATAATGTCGAAGCTGGTCTTTTATATTGGATGATCCCACAGAATCAATACTAAATTTTTTTACTTTGTGAAACATGTAAAGATAATCATTAGCTTTAAAACTGCTCATTACAATTTCGCAGTCGAGATGTGACCCTGTACAATTTGATTTTTGTATGATGTGTATAAAAATTGTGATACACATTGAAAAAAATAGATGTGAATAAAAAAATATCAGTGACTGATACGACCCTAATTTTACAGAAATCGAGTATTTTAGCGACGTAAAAATTCGTCCATTTTGATGCCAATTTATATCTATTTGTTTCGTTTACTTAAAGCATTTACTAAGTTAGAGATGCCAATGGGAAGTCCTACCCAGATGACAAATCAGCGATCAATGACCTTGCTGCACATTATAAGTTTACAAGTAGGTTTAACTTTCCTTCTGAGAATAGATTCACTGTAAAAATAGCCAGAAATGCTCATCCATGATTGTAGTTCTGACATCGGAGATCGAAACCCTTCGAAACGCAGAAATTACTTTTTGCTTTTGCCCTTTTGGATCGGCAAGCGCACTGTAACTCCTTCTCAATCGGAAAAACAATTTAAAACTTTCTCAAGATATTCCATATCATGGAATAAATAATAGGTATATCTTTTTAAAGCCAAAATTATTGACATTCATTTCAAAATTTACTTTAAGATCTTGGTTATAGTACCTATTCCTAGTGCCTAATTCTTGTAATCTAACATTTTTTTTCAAAGTGACCCTATGCATTCATTGCCTACTTCGGTATTACGGTAGTCAAAACATTTTCAACCCTAGTTTCAAACTAGAAATAAAAGGGCATTTAAAGGTTGAACATGGGTTAAAATGTCTTTTTTCTGGTAGACAGGGACAATTGAGATACTAGGAAAATTTGCAACGTTCATTATTATACACCTTTTGCTTAATTCTGGCACAAGAAAGGCTTAAACGTGGTCCTTCCTTTAATAAAATTCATGCTGTCACCTAGTAATTGCAAATTAACATCATTCAATTTAGTATCTGTTAAATAGGTATAATCCTGGTCCTCCCCCTCACTTGATTAAATTTTCTTTTAAAATTAAAGTTGCGTTCTGGTTTAGTGAGAGCCACTATCGTAGACCCCCATTTGCACCTCATGGACCCCCAAATGATTTTTTCGCTGGTGTAGACCCCTTACTGGTCGTCATATGCCCCTGGGGGTCTATATAGACCACTTTGGGAATCCCTGATTTTAATTCACTCTTCAGCAAAACGCTCCTAAAGAATTTATCACTTCAAATATTGGTAAAAATTGTGCGGACAGAAAAGTAGCAAGTGATGCACAATCTTGGAATTACAACTAAATAGGTCAACTTTTGAAATAATTTGCCTAGGGGTTATGAAGAGTGATTCAAAAGTTAGGTGACATCATTTTCTGAAACCGACTCAAACTACATTAATTTTAACTAAACCAACAAAGATTTTTCAATTCCTGCTATTAGCTCACACTCTCTCGATATTTATTTATTTTTCTTCGTGGAATTTTCAATCGTTAATAAAATACATTTTAAAGCGCTCCATTGAGCTGAAATTTTATATACATGATTATTTTGGATGACAATACAATAGTTTAATTATAATTAATAAAAATTAATTCATCAAAACTAATCATTTAAAGACTTACAGATACAGCCACTTTGGTTTCTTTTAGTGACTTGGGTCAAAACTTTAAGAGATTTTTTTCTCACGTTTTAAAGCATTTAGTTGGACTGAAATTTTATAGACATGATTGTTTTGGCTGACAGTACGATACTTAAATAATAATTAATAAAAATGAATTACCACTTAATGTTCTGATTCTGTCCTATGTATATACATATTTATATTAATTGTAACTTTTTAATAAAAAAAAATCTAAAATAAAAATTTTCTTTGTTGATCTAAGTAGGAATTGACTTAAAACTTTTTATATTACTTGTTTTATTGATTATTTGATTGATTATTAGTTTATTTATGTGACTGTAATTAATACCATAGGTGTGTAAGATCGCGTTAATGAAAAATTGTGAAATGAGTCGTTAAAGATAAAGGGTGTCAATTTTTTGTTCTACATTTTCAAAAGCATCCTAGTCATCACATGGCCAAGTGAAAAATTGCTTAGTTTAGCCAAGTTAAAATTGCTTTTAAAAATTGCTTAGAACTGATATGAGTCTTTCCTTTTCACCCTGTGTATTGAATGTTGGGACGCTCTCTGTAAATAGACAATGTAGTGAAGCAACAGTAAAGTGAAAAACTGCGGGTTTGCGTTTTTTTTTTTCAAATCCTACCATTAGTTTGCATTCTCTATTTATTTATTTATTTATTTTCGGGGATTTTTCAATCATTAATAAAATACATTTTAAAGCTCTCAATTGAGCTGAAATTTTACATACATGATTATTTTGGATGACAATACAATAATTTAACTATAATTAATAAAAATTAATTGATTAAAACTAATTATTCAAAGAATTACAAATACAGCCACGTTGGCATCCTTTTTGGCAACATAACGACCCTTTTGGCGACTTGTGTCAAAACTTGAAAAGGTTTTTTTCTCACGTTTTAAAGCACTCGTTTGAGCTGAAATTTTCTATACACTATTGTTTTGGGTAAAAATACGATAATTTAATTATAATTAATTAAAATGAATTTACTGAAACTAATTATTCAAAGAATTACAGATACAACCATGTTGGTTTCATTTTTACCGGTTTCTGACGCCCTCTTAGATTCGTCTCTATTGTTGTAACAATGTAAACTGTTAAAACAAAGACAAAAGTTGGCGTAGAAAACCTGTTTTTCAGCCAAACTAGCCAAACCGGGTATGCATTGTTACATCAATGCAGACAAATCATGCTCTTTTTCAATTCCTACTATTAGTTCACTCTCTTCCTATATGTATATATATATATATATTTATTTAAATATATAAAATCAATCATCAACAATCAATTAAAAAATTGAGAAATAAACGAATCTTATAATACCAAATCCTATTTTAAAATATCAATGGCGAATATAAAAGATAAAATTCCATCGTTTTCAAACAAAATTAAAAAAATATAAAATAAAATAAAAAATTATAAAATATCCAAGTGCAATCTCGGACTTAGGACCAATAAGTGGGGTTAAACTAGTTTGATGGCGCCAACCTTCCCCCTATTGCAACTTGGTAAGTTAATCGGAAATATCCAAATTTCAAAAATTTTAAAAAATTAAAAAGTTAAAATTAAATTATTATACTTGAAAAATTAAACTATTCGTCATCGCATTCAGAAATACATTATAATATTAAAATTCAAAAACAATTTAGTGCATAATATAAGTGAACCATCGAACACCAAAGATGATGCACACATCTTTAAAATAGTTGTATAGGTAGAAAAAATAGTTGTATATGTATAAAAAATATTTGAGATCCGAAAGTTCAAATTAAAAAATATCTAAAGTCAAAAAGTTCAAACTAAAAAATCTGTAAGTTCAAACTAAAAAATCCGAAAAATCAAACAAAAAAATATCTAAAAACCGAAAGTTCAAATTAAAAACCCAGTATATTCACAAATGAGAGAGAATAGCATAAATCATTAAAAACTCACCAAAGAGCATCCTATCAAGAATTCAATCCATATCTATAGAGAACGACTTCTCATATTTAATATAACAATTACAACACCTATATTTTGCTCATAACACCTACCAATGCCATGTCAATCCAAACGATTCATAATCTAACACTAGAGTTTAACAACTTGGCATTAGATGCAAACCAGACCGCAAGCAAAAAATTTGCTTGATTGGTCATAAGCGTTTGATTGTTCATAAATGTTTGATTGGACATAAATGGTTAATTGGTCATAAATAATTTTAAAGAATGTATATATATATATATATATATATATATATATATCTTATTCAAATTTTCAATCGTTAATAAAACGTTAATCGTTACTTTCTATTCATCCTTTCAAAGGACTTTTAGGAATTGACTTAATTTTTTTAATATATTACTTGTTTTTGTTATGCTTTGTGCTAAAATTGGATTACAAATTTGAAACGCTATCGAGATGTAATTTTTTTCTCTTCTATCTGTGCTATTGCAGATTGATACGAGAATGTTATTTGTTCCCTGTTAGATGGAAATTTACAGTTATTGATTGCATAACTTTATGTGCATTTGAGCGACACGATCAATCATAAATATATTACAATGGAAAGAGTGCAATAAAGTAAATGATATTAAAACTAAAGAAATAGCGTATTTATATGGTTGTAAAGTAAATTTATCTGCATTATCGCATCATCTTTCATTTGAATTTGAACATTTTGTAAGCAAAATGAAGAAAAGTAAAGTAAAATAATCTTTCGAAAATCAAGTGAAGGAAATATTAAATTTAAGCTTACTGTATTTATTTATTTAATTCGTTATCTATCTGTTTTAATAGCAAAATAGTAAATATTTCTGAACTTCATTACTATTTGCGATTCAGGTTGTTTTTGTGCGACTGTAAAATGGACAGAAAAATAATTCAATAGACTTCTCGACTTACAATTTTGGTAGTTTTACAATTTCGTCTTTGCTAATGGAAAAAAGGTAATTAAAGTTTTAAAATTGTATTAAAGACAGAAACGTTTCAAAAGTAAAGTATTTTAAATATTGTTATATATATAAAATATAAACGACTGACATAAGTGGCTTCCACCATGCATAAGAAATTAATACAGTTTCAAGTGCAATCGTCGTTAATAATAATCCTGTAATTTTCCCTACAGTACCACTTCGATTTTCTTAAAAAAAATTGTTACATAATTATCAGGTAAATAAGTTTGATTTGTTTTCTCTGTATCATAATAATTTAGTTCAAATTATTAACATAAATAAGGAAATAATAATGCCTGTAAATTTTATTTTACTAACTCTCGATAAATCAGTTTTTATGCTTTAAAATATGTTTTCTGTTAGTAAACTAACTATAAATACACATGCCATAATGTGTGTGCCCTTAACTTTCTATTTTTACTAATCCACAGTCGATCCATTTTTATGCTTTAACATTTAAAGCATTTTCTCTGTTAGTAAATTAACTATAAATATGCAAGACTTGAAAATGGAAAGTCTCTGCTGTCTATTTTCTAGTACTGTTTGTATGCTGTGCTACGATTTAGTGGCACTTCTTTTAAAAATTTTTAAATTTTGGTTAGAACTTTACAATTTTGTGATTTATTGAACATGATCATGAATAAGCATATAAATTTAATAGACAAGTCTTTTCAACCAATATTAATTCTTCTCCACATCACTGGCCTGGAATCCTTGCCACATCCAAGAAGAACTCTTTCCTAAACCTTGTATAGAAATGTCTACAATACCTATTCAGGAATTTCGGAGTGTGTAGCAGTGGCATCTCGGTTAATATTTAGTGCTTTACTCATGAATAAGAAAGTGCATTTAGTATTATTTATATTTGCTCTCCTTCAAATTATTGTTAACCTGCCAACGTGCAAATCTCGTAAGCAAATCCATCCAGTCCAGATGACGCTTCGAAAATGCACACAAAAGTTACATTGCTTTCAAGACGGCCGAAAATTCCAAACGTCAACTTCGCCTACTTTGCCGTAATGTTTGGATTAGTTCTCATTTACATTATATCATATTTTTATTCAAGTGAGGGCATACGTTTCAAAAACTACATAATAAACTCCCAGTAAGCATCCCAAGAAGTAGAGTAGTTTTTCATACTTGTTCCTGAAATACTTAATATCACAATCTCATTACTATCGGCACTACTGTTTATTTCTTTGACAAGATATTACGGATTTGTGTGCTTTCACGCAAAATTTCTTTTCAACAGAATTGAGGAAAAGGTAATACATTTAAGTAAAGATTGTTCTTGCATGCGCATCATTCATACTTATGTGGAATTAACCACCCTCATGAAATCTCTGGATGATTACTTTCTCATTCTCGTCGTTTCTCAGCATTCGTCATTGTGTTGAGTAGATCTCCGTTCATTTCGGAACACATTTTCATTGTGTAGGTGATGTCCTACATTACTTGGCCGCGGAAATCTGGTTCTCTATATTAGTTTGCATAGTAATACTCTCAGCATCGGCTGCCAACAGCGATCACAGCTATTCACTGCCTGGAAAAATACCTCGATACTATTACGAGTTGGAAGTGATAGTTCGTAGTGAATGTATGCGAGATATTTCGCTAACTTTGTGGAAAATTTATAAAATTGATCGATCGCTCATTTGAGTGCATTGGGAACACTCATGATCTATGGAATGCTTTTGGCTGCTATGGGTAGTACTATTAAATCATAACCTCTACAAGCACAATGAAGATTACATGCGCGATGTACTGGGTGTCCAAAAGGTATAACTACACTTTCAAATTTTAATTACAAACAAACTAACAAAGATATGCTCACTTGTGGGTTCTTTTTGTGTGTGTTCTATAAAAAAAAAACAGCAGCGTTTTTTTTTCTGAGGAATTTTTTACTGCACGATTTCAATTAGCGGGCCATCCGTTGCGCGCAGCCCATCCAGTCCATGTGTGTCACGTCGTCTCAAATTCTTTCTAGGGTGGCCAGATTTTGTTTCTGACATTACGCTTTCCATCACCTAAAATCTTTTGTACCACTAATAAATTATGAATCTTGAAGACGAACTTCGTTTACAGATAGTCTAAAATTTAGGCTAAGCACATGCAGCAGATTTAAATTTGATAAACCATGCTACAACTTGCGCTGGTTCTTGCTGTAAAGCTATTTTGAAATGAGGATGCAGCAAAACGGCCACATTATAACATCTAGTTTGCATTTAGTCAAAAAGAAACTTCAAACACTTCTTTATGCAGCATAAAAAATCGTAAGAGAAAATCTCTTTTTTATTTTTAATTCATTTTTGAAAGTGTGTGTAGTCGTACTTAATGGATACCCTATACTTACTTTCGGTTTTAATTTATCTTAGAATTACATTATTGTCAAGAGTTTTCAAATTTTGTTCGCACATAGTTTACTTTACTGTCCTACTTAATACAGATTCGTTAAAAGAACTGTAGAAATTCCTACACATATAAAATGCATAACATGAAGGAAGAAAATGTAAAATTGAAACGATACAGAAGATCTTCGTGTTTGTGGAGGTAATAGAAATTATTATGGTGTCTGAACATATTCTCAATCGAAAAACACGTTTCTATTTTTATTTCATCTTGTTTATCAAATTCCGAGAGAAGTTGATTTCTGATATGGATGTACGCACTCAATTTTCGAGGTTTGAATTCGCGCAGAAAACTCTTCTCCCCCTACACTAGAAAGGCTTCCATTTAGTGTAAACAGTCGAAGTTATTGCTTTGTGAAAGAATAACTAATGTAAAGAAATTTGTTTAAGATTAATTTTTAATATTATTTACAGTAATTGTTAGTAAATATTAACAATAAAAAAATTGACTTGACTTGGGAAAAAATGTATTCTAAAAAAGTTTAAGAAACTGCATCGTTATATACCCCATTGTTTTTCTAATTGAAACTAAAACTCTGTCGAAATGACATCCTTGGGCCATCTGGTGCTGAAGTTTGCTGGGAAAGTTATACTGTTCACTCTGGGGTATTGTCATGAAATCCAATGGACTCTCTGGCGAAGGACTAGATCCCCATGTGTGCCTGTTACTGCACACTGCTGAACAAGTTTCTTCAGAATGAGATCACATGACACTATAAAGCAATACGAGTGTTATTGGTGACGATCACGTGACCCAAACGACAGATGCGTTAGCACCCCACACCAACGGGAAAACATTGAGCCTGGACAGATTGAACATACATCGGCCCTTCTACGCGGCAGGTCTTCAGTACCCCAAGGACCGGAACCTGTGTGATACTCATAACCATAACCACTAGGCTACCAAATGTCCGATGTCTAGGAACACTTCTACAGAAATCTCCCTCCAAATGTTAAGAGGCTCAAGTTTTCAGGGAAGGTCTTATAGGGGACTCTGCAGAAGGTTCAAACCCTCACTAGTGCTTATTATGGAAAACTAATGAATAAATGGCGTCAAAGAACGTCACAGTGACAAAAGTAGTTGACTTTTTAGCCCACAATGCACCATCTCGAGATGCCGCATCCTCCTCATCTGACCGGAAGCTACTTTTTCTTATTCCGAGCACTAAAAACGCAAACCGTTGCGAGGTCGTATATATGACAATATACATAACGTCATCAAGAAGGGGGAACAATGATTCACTGCCAAATTTGCAATGACGGCTTTCTAGAGGTCAATCAACACTGCTGAACTCTGTAGGGTGACTATGCAAAAAATATATAAGAATAATACATAAATATTAAGTAATTTTTAAGTAATTAAAACTTTTCGATACCTCTTCGTATATATATATATATAGGATTCTTCTAAATATCATAAATAGATGATACATAATTTACAAAATATTTCACTATTGAGTATATTGATTAAGTGTCAAACATTTATGCTATAATTAGCAAATAATTTAGGGTACTGTGCTTAATAAACTTTATCTAAATAATATACAAATATCTACATAAATCGCTACAATACACAAATATGTGATGGTATTACATGAATATTTATAAAAAATTATATATATATTCTAGAAGTTAAAAATTTTCCTGTTAAATTTCATAAGTTAACAATAGCTTTAAAACTTATATCACTACTTCTGGTAAGTTTTCTCAAACAATTTTACAAAATTTTATCAATCTTTTAGATGTTAAGAGGACGCGGTACGATTTAAACAAAAATCTTTGATTTTATGGTTTTTACAGTTTTTTTCCTTGTAACCTATGTATATGCAATACGTAAGACAGAATATTTACTCAAAATATCACAAAAAGCAATCCATTTAATTTTTTTAAAAAAATTTTAAATTTATGAGGTAATTTTAAAACGCTACTCTTCGTACAATAATTGACGTACACACAGGAAATTTGATTTACATATTTGTCAAACCATGTACAACAAAAGTTGGTATGGGTTTGGGGATAACATGATTCAAATTCCTAAAAAAAAAATTTTATGAATTATTATGAAAAAAAATCCCCAAAAAACGTATAAATTCTGAGTACAAAAGTTTTTTAAAAAATAAGTATTGTGTGTGCTATGATTCAAAAATGCATACCAACTTTTGTTATATATATTAATAGCAATCTATAAAAAAAATTCAAAACATTTCATGCAATAGAAAAAAAAACTCTTAGCATTTTAAATGTTTTTGTTCTGAGATAAATCAATTTAAAGTTTTTATTTACTGTAAAAAGATATACACTGCTGGACAATTGCTAAGGACGGATCACAAATTGCTATGTAGCATAACATTAAGCGAGACATGAGGCCTAGTAGGATAAAATATAGTTGCCACACTGTTCAGACATTAGAATAAAGAATATTTATTGTTCTGGAAAGTACAAAAGCTGTGAAACATCTGAAAGAAAAAATAATGTTCATTTGATCTGCGTACGGAGAAATGGAACAATGCATCTAAAAGTCAGCAGGCACCTTAAAGAAAGATATCAGTACGGGATATGTCCACCCTGGAGTGTGATGCAACATTCCACACGTCGTACCATACTTTGCACAACATTATCCAGCAGCTGTTGAGGCAATTTATCCCATTCCTCTGTAAGTGCACGGATGAGGGTGTTCTTGTTTGTCGGAGGATAGTTTCGACCAGCAACTTGCCTCCCCAAAGCATCCCACACACATTCAATGGGGTTTAGATCTGGAGAACGCGCTGGCCATACGAGACGTTGAATACCCTCGCTGTCTAGACAATCCTGAGCAGCGAGTGTTCGATGACATGTTGCGTTGTCGTCCATAAAAACAAATTTATCACCGACAGCACCACGGAAAAGACGAACATGAGGAAGTAGAACTTCATTAATGTATCGTTGGCCCGTCATAGTCCCATTCGCAACCACATGTAGGCGCGTGCGGCCATTGATCATGATGCCGGCCCACACCATGGTACTGCATGTCGAATATCGGTCCTTTTCCTGGCTATTTTCTGGACGATAAGCAGTACCACTCTCGCGCCAGATCAGTTGGCGTCTACAATCCGATGACAGACTAAACCTACTCTCATCTGACAATAATACGCATGCCCAGTCCTGTTCAGTCCAATTGTGATGCTCACGACACCATTGCAAACCAAACGGGCAGTACGGTGCTGTCTGGTCAATGGGACACACACAACAGGTCTGCGTGCGTATAGTCCTCCTCCCCTCAAACGTCTGGCAACAGTTTTTCGGGAGATCTGCTTTCCTGAGGCAGCAAGAAACTGATTTGCCACCTGCTGAGCTGTGGTGCGCCTGTTCCTTTTTGCTGATAGGACGATATATCTGTCTTCTGCAGGCGTCGTACTTCTAACACGACCTCCCCCGTGCCGTCTACTACACATTCCAGTAGTTTTAAATGACTTCCACAGCCGTGAAACAACGCTGTGAGCGATGTTGAACACCCTGGCAACATCTGTTATTTTTCGCCCTTCTTCGATCTTTCCAATATTTCGGCCACGCATTAAATCATCTATGTGATGTCGGGAAGACATGCCAAAAATTTTAAGTTCGTCTATTAAATCTTTCCTGTAAAACTTTGACTTGAAACAACAACTGTCCACACGCGTCAAAACCTTTAAAGCTCTTATGAACGCTATCACGTGATGAACAGACGTGGGAAAAAAATTGCATACTCATACTTCTTCTTACTAATATCCCGCACTTATTCTAATTTTCCACATTTTGCTTCCTTTCATTTTGTGGTTGCTATTGATGATAGTGTTATCCGTCCTTAGCAATTGTCCAGCAGTGTATATAAGTGCAATAAAATTACTAAAAAATTACTGTATGTACTACATGCACATGATAAAAGTTTTATACAGTTATTATATGAAAATTATAATTTTATATGTTCAAAATTTAAAATTTTCAGTACCTTACATTTTTAAAAAAATGCGATAGATAATATACGAACCCATTTTAGAATGATTTCAAAATAATTCTAGTTAACATCTTCATATTTTTTTTTTACATTTATGTTTAAAAAAACCCAGGACTATATGTAATCCATTCTTTTTTCTTTGAATATTTTTCTTTTCGCATATTGGCTAGTTTTACTTTTCGACGTGCTATGCAAAAAGCAAGATTACTTTGGCGATTTCTTTCTTTTTTACGTCTGTAATCACGTATGGCAGCAATTTTTACTGCTTCTTCACCAAGATCCAAATTAGCTGCCTTTTGTATTTCTTTTAAGGCTTTCAAAGTACCAAAGTTATACTCTGATACTGCCTCAGAAACAGCTATATTTACACGTCGTGATTTCGCTTAAGTTTCCTTAGAGCACTTACTCCAAATCACGCTATGCAAACTCTCGTTGCTGTTCTGAGTCAGACATCTCTGGCACATCCTATCAAAAGACTATCAGAAGCTAACCTTTGATATATTGGAACAATTTTTGTCAAATAATCTGGATTTATTGGTGTTCCAATATTAAATTTATGTGGTGCAGGTTTTTCACCTTTAGCTAAGGCTCTTCGATAAAAACACCACGAATCTTTGCCAGGAGGGCATTTCATGTGCATTGGATTTTTATCTGTCGAGATACTGTGATAAAACGTAGCATATATGGATTTTTTCACACATGCCCTGGATATCTCCTTTATTTTCCAGAATAGCTTTCTGATAGTACTGCGTTAGTTTTTTTTATCGTTGTTTCTTTTAGACTGCCATAAGATTTTCCTCCTAAAGTGATACTTTTAGCTCTCCAATCTTTCACAAGATTGCGTAAGCTGGTGCCTAACCTTTTGCTTACGTGATTAATACATCCTCTTTCAAAATTTCAACGTTTGGTCCATATATTTTTAGGCTATTTAAGAATTTATGAGTTTTATCATCACCATCAGATAACAATGTTATGTAACGGAAACCACATGCTTCTGATTGAGACCAAATTTTAGCTGCAGCCTTCATTTCCATTGCTCCTGATGTCCCAACGTGGTTAATCTGGCAGGAATTTTTGTGGCCAGAATATCAAATATCGTATTCAGCTGTAGTTTCGCCTAATTCATTTTTCGCACTTATACATGTTGGACAGTACTTGCTCATAATTTCATAGTCAATAACATATCCTGTTAAAGTGTCAACTACACACCCAATACTAAATGGTGGATGCCTGCTAGTAATAGTTCAGGTAATTTATATTTTCATTTTTAAAAAGGAATAATGATTATTTATAAGGATTTTTTGATGTTTAGATATATTAATGATCTAATTCTTTAATGCTCATAATATTAATTTTACTTCTAAGTATTTGAACCTCAACTACTTTGAAGTAAATTAAAAAAAAATAATCAGAACAGATTTTGATTAATTTTGATCTTGATTTAAACTTGAGTATTCCAGATAATAACTTAGATAGTAGTAGTTTTCATAACAAACAAATGCCTTTAATTTTATTAATAAGGTACATTTTTGGAATTATAATATTCATATTTTTATTTATGGAAATATTATTTTTAATTATTTACAACGAAGCAATATGTTGTTTAGCAATAATACAAACATAACTTTTGATATAAAAAAACATAGTAATTATTGTTTAAATCAGGACTATATTTTTAATTTTCTCAAAACTGCATTTCTGAGGAGCTTAAAATTAATGAATTGTTTTAAAAAAGAATTATTTTAGGTAGGTTCATTCTTTTTTTTATACATTTTTTGTATTAAGCTGAATATCTTTGTCTGGTTAAAAAGTTTTATTGTTTTTGTTAAGTTTTTACTTGTTTTATTATTTATACATTCCCAAAATGAAGATAAAGATTCTTTTTTTAATAAAATTTATTTCCTTTTAGCCTCTTATTGAATTTTTTCTTGGTCTTTTCCTTCCAATAAATTTATTACTATTCTTTCTGGTTTTTATGGCTTTTCTTAGCTATAATTATGTTTCATTTTTTATATTATTTTATACACTTTTCCTTATAGCAATACGGTTTTGCAGTGGCAGAAATTCTTTATTTTTGACTTGATGTTGTCTTAAAAAATTTATTATTTTTATTGAGACGTTCGGCTTTTTTGTCTTAGGAATGTAGATTAATTTTTCTGGAAACTAATGTAGTATATTTGAAGTATTATTCATCTAGTATTAAGTTTCTTAACTTATAGTATTTATCGAATCGTATTCTTACACTATTTTCTCTTCCCTGCAGCCCCGTTGTGGAGACAGGGGAAAGTTGGCTGGCTTTAAAGTTATACATTTCTACAATCTTAGTTACAAATTCTAAGAGTTTGCTATTATATTACAGTGGTCATTTTATTTTGTACCTTTGTTTGGTTATATTTCTATTTATTGCTTTAACGTTTTAGAGTTATGATAATTTAGTTTATATGATTATACATATGAAGATGCTGCTAATAATGTAAATTCTTAAAATAATTTAAATGATTGATAAAAAAATGAACAAGAACTCACGAAATAAAACATGAAATGTTTTTTTTAATAATATCAAAAACTAGTGCCATTTTTAATGATTTTTTACCTTGACTCTTTCATAATACTTAAATCAACAAAATTAAAATATATAATGTGCAAACATATCTCAGATGGATTGTCTAAATATGATACAGATACAATGTTTTTGAGATCGATATACCGTTCTATAAATAGGAAAGTTACTTTTTATTACCTGGTAAATAAATTTGAAAAAAGTAATCGGAATATCGA
This sequence comes from Trichonephila clavipes, assembly GCA_019973935.1. Classification (NCBI taxonomy): domain Eukaryota; kingdom Metazoa; phylum Arthropoda; class Arachnida; order Araneae; family Nephilidae; genus Trichonephila; species Trichonephila clavipes. The sequence goes on along the minus strand of BMAU01019555.1, from coordinate 518,946 downwards.
ATATTATAAGATTTCGTCTTGCATCTAAAATACAAAACATGCACTTTAAAAAAATATAAGTCTTTAAAATTTTTAATTTAATATTTTTTATAAATCTTATGTTTGACGTGCACCGGTGTTTATCAAGCAACTTTTCAAAAAAACTTATCAAAAAACTTTTTTAAAAGAATTGAATCTGTTTGACACTCATCTTGAGAACTAATCTTATTTTAACTCCTAAAACATTGCGCTTACAACAGAAGGTGAGGCTTCAGTACTTTGGGTAGAATGCATTCGCTTTTTGCCTCAACCGCATTGATCAAATGATGAACTTCTTAATGTCTGTGAATTTAAAATAAAAATATGTAACAAAAAAAAATATTGATGTACAGGGTGTCTTGAAACTTAACGATAATCAGGCACGAGGTGAAAAGGTGGGGTCATATCTGTCCTATAATAAATAAATATAAAAAATATTAAAAAAAATATTTTAAAAAATTTTACCCTACACTTGGTTAAGTGATGACTAGTACAGTTTCGAAAAAGCGAAAAATTTACCCCTTACACATATCAATAGCTACTATGACCACAAATTTTACAATTTTACGATGGTTTTTTCACTGACATCACTTTGCATAGCTGTACTACACTGCTCAAAACAATTAAAGGACATTGTAAGTTTTATATAAAATAAAGATTAAAGCGAAATTTTTTTTTGCCGAAAATGGAAGAAGAGAATCACAAATGCAAATTTTTCTGATTTTCAAACTGGGGAGTATGCTAATTTTGAGTTCGACGTCAAAAAGGTCGCTTCAGCGGCAGCGAATGAAATTTGACTTTCAACTGAAATGAATACAAGGATGATCGGCATTCAGTGACGGCTTTGTTTCGATGAGTACGATGTCTCAGCGAAGTCATTTAACCAATTCAGAAGCTTAGAGAGTTGTTGGTAGGTTAGAAGGGGGCCAAACTCAAACCGAAGTAGCGCAAGCCATTGGAGTGTCACAAAGTGTGATTTTCAGGATCTGGAACCGTTTTTTGGAGACTGGAAGTGCAGGCCGAAGACCAGGACAAGATCGTAGACGGGCAACAACGCCCAATGAAGATCGTTATTTAGTGTTAACGGCTCGGAGACACCGAAATATGAACGCTACTCTTCTACAACAACACCTTCGCTCGGATACTGGCACCACGGTTTCAACTCAGACTGTCCGAAACCGGCTCCATGGTGTAGGTCTGTATGCTCGCCGACCGATGGTATGTGTTAGACTAACATCAAGGCATCGTTGCGACCGCAGGGAGTGGGCAACAGAGCATGTGAACTGGAGGAGAAATGAATGGAGCAATGTACTTTTTTCTGACGAGTACCGTTTTTCTGTTCATCCGGATAATAGGCGTATTTTCATCCGGAGGGACCGTGGCAGTAGGAATAATCCTGCGTTTGTGCACGAAAGTGTCAGATTTGGCGGTGGGGGAGTGTTGGTGTATGGTGGCATCTCCATTGACGGGCGCACAGACCTCTACATCATTCGAGATGGACCTCTGACTGCTCGCCGATATAGGGAGGAGATCCTCAGACCTATTGTAGTTCCTTACGCTGCAGCAATCGGAGATTACTTCATTTTAATGGACGATAACAGCAGGCCACATCATGCTAACCTGGTGGAGGATTTTCTTTTCGAGGAAGGAATTGTACGAATGGAATGGCCAGCGTGTTCTCCAGACATGAATCCAATAGAGCACGTTTGGGACGCTCTAGGGAGACGAGTTGCTGGCCGCCAACCACCCCCAAAAACTGTCCAAGAACTGGAAATAGGTCTTCTGGAAGAGTGGGACAGAATACCCCAACTCGTGATTAATAGCCTCATTGACTCCATGCCTCAAAGGTGCTCAACGTTGCTGGACGTCCGTGGAAACCATACCCCCTACTGAAAATGATTTCCTTTGAAGAAAATACCTTTTCTTATTCTTTTTTTCTCACATTCACAAATTGTGTTTTTTTCCTTTTGTACACAAATGCGCAATAAAATGCATTTTTTTCTGCCAAACATGTGTAATTTATTCTCATATAACATACTACGTCTGTCGACCATGTATCAATCAGCTAAAAAGTTTCCCAGCCACAAGATCCACCTAAAACCGCAATATCCTTTAATTATTTTGAGCAGTATATTACTCGCAGTCACAAGTTGGACAAAACACTTAACTCGTTTCATTAAAATTAATGTAATTTGTGTTAATGGTTTAAGAAAAAGATTTGACTCTCCATTAAATGGAAACTAGTACACACAACCCCAGGCAATTTTCTCAAAAGTTAGCCCATTCAGTTAAGATTTTAAAATGGTACAATATTTGTTCTTTCTTGTACATAACAATCATAGAGAGTTTTTTTTATTTACAGAACTTCATTTTAAAAACACCTCTGTTGATACATTACACTACATCAGTAGATATTGTGCCCACCAAATTCCCCAATTCCACCGAGATTTTTTCACTAACTTTATCTTTCAAATTCGTGCATCTAATCACAGTCACAAATGGAGTCAAAATCTGTCCTGGTTTAGATAAAATTAACGTAGCTTAACCCGGTTTGAGAAAATGATGTCTCACCTAACTTTAAGACTTCATAAAAAGAAAAATATTGTATACTACTCTAATCAAGTTATTTCAAAGGATGATACCCAATTCCAAAATGGTACAAAGTTGCTACTTTTCTATCCATGGCAATCATTATCATTTTGTCTTCTTTTGCAAAATGACTTCATTTTAAAAAACTAAATCTTACGTATGAAATGTAATCTATCTTCTACAGGAATGCATATTCTTCGCCTTTTTTAAAAGTGACCACTTGGCGAGTCGGGTGTAATTAGCTAAGTTTACTTCCTCCACTGCTTCAACAACCCTTTGCCGCAGTTCAGTCCCCTTTTTGGACTGGTTTAAAATAAACTTTTTCTTTTATTCAGCCCTAGTAAAAGAAACCGACGGGGTTTAAATATAGTGAAAGAGTTGGTCACACACATGAAATTGAACCATTAAGTCAAATCTACCTTCCAGAATATTCCATGTCTAAATGCTCCAGGACAGGACACGCATAATGCAACGGCGCATCTTGTTGGAACCTCATGTCCCTGTAGATGCTGAATCGCACATCTTTCAGAAGGTCTGGCAAATTGTTTAGAAGAAAATTCAAGTATTTAACTAAATTTAAACTTTTGGGTTAACTCAAATGGTCCAAATATTTTTCCGTTTAATACTCTGGTTCACATGTTGGTTTTAAATTAAAATTGGGACTAGTCTTCAAGCATTAAATGTGTGAGTTTTACGTAAGCTGTATTCATTTAAGTTATTAAGATAAAATATCCGTTCCTAAGATTCAGATTTTTAATGAAATTATTCTATAAAATAAAATAAAACGGCAGTGATTGTTACGAATAGAAATGTAGCAAGTGTTATACCATTTCGGAATTATCACTAAACGGGTCATTTTTTGAAATAATTTGCTTAGATATGTAATTTTTTCTTTTTCTGAAGCGTCAAAGTTAGGTGACATCATTTTCTCGAAAAGGCTTAACCTACGTTAATTTTAACTAAACCAGTAAAGGGTTTAGCTCCGTTTGCAACTATGATTAATATCCCATCTGTAAAGGTTCACGTTAGTGAAAAATTAACTGTGAAATTGTGAAATTTGTGGTCAAAATACCTAACGATGTGGGGAAAAGTACCAACAGAGGTTTTTTCCCATGGGAAGCTCAGCAAATAAAAAATTTCTCTATGATTGTTATGCACATAAAAGAACAAGTATTGAACGATTTTAAAATTTTAACTGAATGGGTCAAATTTGAGAAATTGCCTGGGGTTGCGTGTAACAGTTTTCTTTTCATGGAGAATCAAACTTAAGTGACATCTTTTCCTCGAACCCAGACTCACACAAATTACATTAATCATAACTAAACCAGCAAAGTGTTTTGTCCGACTTGTGTGATTGCGATTAATGGTACGGCTATGAAAAGTGATGTTAGTAAAATGTCATCGTAAAATTGTGAAATTGGGGTTACAGTAGCTAATAATGTGATGCAAGGTGTCAGTTTTTCATTTTTGAAAATATGATTGTTCTCACTAAACAAACTGCAAGGTAAATTTATATCTTTTGCTGGAGAGATATGAACCCGCCTTTCTCCTCGTCCCTGAATATCATTAAATTTCGGGACACCCTGTATAATACGTAAGAAAATATTTTGAATACTGAACTTATAAGTTAAAGCATTTTCCTAAAAGGAAACTAAAAACTTATATTTTAATTTTTTGTCCTTATTTTTTCTAATATTTCTGTATATTTTTAGTACACATATTCATATTTTTAGGTATGGTAAAAATGAATTATGTGTATCTTTGAAAGATTAATAACTTAGAGCTTTACTTGGAAAAAAAATGCCTTAGTTTCTCATAAATATATATAAAAAAATTCAGTATCATTTCTTATATTGTACTTCTAAACTTCTTAAGTATGAAATTTTCAAATCCTTTGCAAAAATTACTTTAATTTTTTTTATAATCGACATTTATTTTGTATTTTTTCTTCAACTTTCACTCTGTAATGAAATTTATTATTTATTCTTACACTCTCGTTTTCGAAATAGAGCTAGTTTAATTGTCATGATCTCGGAAAAAAAAATCAAGCCAAATGTCTTGAAGTTAAAAATTTTTAAAGGGTAAAATATACACATTATTCCTATCACGACTCAAAAAAAGAATACGTTTAACATATGCGTAGTGCTAAATGTAAGAAACGCTAAGGTAAGTGTTGCAAAAACATCTTCATTATTCATCATCAAATTGCTCGATTCAATATAGTACATAAAGCGATTGTTATTTTATCTTCATCTTGTTATCTTTAAATACTATGGAGCAGATTACCTTCTCTAGAATTTTTATAAATGCAATATTAGAATTTTAACGAGCAGACTGTAAGGATATTAAGACAAATAAAGCTTTTAAAATTTTGATTCCACTACAACTATATGCAAAGAATTAGTATAAACCGTTTCCAATTAAATCTGTTGTTTCATATAATGGACTTTATAGAAAACCATCACTTTATGGAAACATCAATATGATATCATAATCGTAGTGTAAAGCGTACAGAACGAGTCTGGTCCCATTTTGAATGGAAGCTGACGCAAGTCCCGTTTCTTTTTTATTTTAAGCTTGTGTGTTTTATATGATGTGGATGAATGTCTCAATTTAAAGTTGAATGTATTATCTTGTGCTATCTAAAATGACCAAGCTCGTCATTTGAGTAAATCTATTAAATACCGGAATATGAGATTATCAAATACAAAGAATAATCTTATAAAAAATTATCTCTAATTTAAATCTTAAATCTTATTGAAAATAAATGCCGTAAATAAAATATGATGTGCATGATGTGGTCAATGATATGTTTTTAAATATACTGACTTGTTTCAATTCAATGCTGAATGTACATAAATGTGAGTGTACTTTTTAAATTCCCAAAGCCTGTTTTTATTACATTTTACATTTAAATATCTCTCTTACGAATTATCACTTGCCAACTTGACAAGATATTAATAGATGGTGATTGTTACGCGATCATACCATTATTTATTCTTTTCGTACTCGAAGCGAGCCTTTGCTGAGAATTGCTACTCACTGGCCTCATCTTAAGACGAACAAAGAGGTACAGTCCAAAGCAGGTAATGTTTGGCGTACGGATAAATGCGAAAATAAGAGTGAGTTTTGAAACATATCGAAATGTTTAGATTCTTTATACATTAAAATGAAGTATTAATGTATTTGACTGTAATATGTGAGGAAATTTTGTACCCAAATATTCATCCAAATAGAAATATTGAAAAATATCTCCTTTAAAAGGGCATTGCAATAAGTTTTATGTATTATTTATTGAATGAGCCTTTGCAGACATGACCCCAAACGTGAAAAGCATTTCTTGGTGGCACCATTTAGTGGCGGGCTCATTTCCAAATTTGGACGCTTGTATTAATTTTTTTATTCAAACTCTCTTCGGATGCTAAATATTGCCACGATTTAATTTTTCCTGAGCTAAATTGATGCTCAAGACCCTCACCCTTGGGATTACGAAGAGGACGCGCTGCCTCTAAGCCAATGATGCCGACGGATCTTGAATAGGTTTCTATTCAAGTTATATACCAAGATTTTCTGACATCAAACTGATGTAGCTGATGTTGACACAACATAATTTTCACAACGCTTTCCTTTTATTATTAGTCCTTATGGAATTTCTCTTCTCTTTCCACATCGATTGTAGAAAACTCTCTGTTTTCAAAGGAAAGACAAAATTATCACTAAGAAAAAAACAAAATATTTATCTAGAATTGACACCTAAAACAGAGCAAATGCTCCAAAACAAAGACCAAGTATTAGGTCTTCGGCGGGGAAAAAATCAAAACTTGCACGACATTTAGAAACTGTTGATAGTATTTTGGAGATAATTTGTAAAGGTTCTTTTCCATTTCGCAGGCACACGGTAATAAAATCACCACAAATGATACAACCGATGCCAATTCCTGAATATTCCCGCTGGTAAACTTTTACCACCTCATTTTAAAAACAAGAGTTGTGGTCTTTTCTTATCAATAACGTCTTTTTCATAATATATCAAAAATTGATTAAAAAAACAATGAAAACTAATATTTATTAATATTTTTTATGTGTACTGAGTGTGTTATCGCCGATAACGCCAGTGAAATGGAAAAATACCACTGTAACTTCTTAATTCACTATTTCAAAATTCCCAAATTACGAAGCTACTCTGAAAGTGGTAGAAATATCGAACCCTCAACTCAATATTTTAACTACTTTTCTGTCTGTCATTTCGGTCGTACTATTTCGCGCATTTTGTCTTGGCATATTTCATCGATGATAATTCTCGCCAATATGGTTCGGCTCTTTTCTTATCATTAAACTTACTTGGTATCACTTAAGAAGCTTTTGCCGCATTTACATACTAAACTGTCGACCTATAAAAATAGCTTATGAAAATTTTGTAGAATGTATATTAAAATTTATAAGTAATTAACTAATAAGTAAAATTTATTCTTACGTTTAAATTATATTTCAATACAGAGATTGCTACATACTGATAAGTTATACATAAGTATCATTGATCATCAGCATATCGACCATGCGTTGGCGATTATTTTTTTAGCTGTAACCAGCATGAACATCAACGTGTAATTAATTCACTACAGATAGAGTGATGAAAAAAATCAATTATAATTGGGTTTCGGTTACTTTACGAATTAATATTAGCAATCGGTAGGCAATAATTCGTTGCACTTTCTGTGAATTACCATCTTTGACTTCATGATACCTGTAATTAATTAGTTAACAGTATATCGGCAATAAACGACGCAATTCAAACTAATCACTATCTAAATATTAATGATATTTAAAAATAAAGCCAACTAATCAGAAATTTAGCCAGAATTTGGCATATTTGGTTCTTATGGCCGATAAGCACGCATAAACTATATTATTTTTACAATCAAAACAATTACATTTTTTAAACAAATGCATATCTAACAACAACAATATTGAAGCAGGGGATCGTTTGTTTTTTCAAATACATAGATATATTGTGTGTGTGTCCCTATTTAAATATCATGGTGAGATAACGAATTCATTCTGGCTTCCGAACACCTATCGCTAAATGAAGTATCAATGCGATCGATTCTGGTTGTCGCCAAAAGAAACTGAAATCTCCCTATACTACACTCTAACCTTCCTTTTTAATACGCAAGTTCATTATATACAGAAATTTACTGTTTGAAAACTTGCAAGAAATACATTTTTAAAATACATAAGTTATTAAATATTGATACGCTACGCATTTTCGACGTAAAATCACCCTAAGTAGATTTTTGGCACCCAGTATATTTCTATCGTTTTGCGTTGTTTATCACCCTGTCTGTCCGAGTTAGATCAAGTCCATGACATCGGTCACTTTTCATGAAAACTTTCAGATATGGCAATGCAAGATTTCCAGACAGAGAGTGATGCGGCTCAACACAGCTGAAAATCAAATTATCAGGGATCACTTGATTATATAAGGGCTATTTTTTCAGTCTTTGAATAATACTCCAGCACTTGAGGAATATCGATATTCGATTACCAGACAGCTGTAACTAAGAAATTAATTATAATATTTCAGAAGATTTGAGAGTCCTTTCTAACACTGAACTGCTGCAGATCAGCCTCAAAGAGGACGATGTCACTAAGACAGCCGTTTCGAAGATTTGTTATCATGCACTCAGTTGGAATCGCACGAGGTTCTGAAATTTAGTCTTAGAGACACGAAAGCTAACAGAAAAAAACTTCTGTAATACTAGTCTTAGAGTAAATCAGGTAACTATACTCCAAAATTTGTCTAATAAGCTTTAAGTTGGTACTTCGAAAAGAAAGTGTTCGTTCGCACCCTAATCACGCTCAGAAATGTATTTTAGAATATTAAGTCGTTTTATGCTCATAAGAACAAGATGATCAACGTGTTTACATCAGGAAATTCCTGAATCCCAAATACGTAAGGTGCTTTTGCACCGATACAGGCAAACCGCCCATGAAAATCTTTGGCCGGTATCCATACAATTTTCTATTAGTAGTTAAGAGACTAGTTGAGGATTTCAGACGATTAAAATACTATTTGCCGCACCCAGCAGAGTTCCACGTGTTCTCAACAAGAGTTTATAACTAACATTATTATTTAACTTCTAAATATCGGCACCAGATTTTCAGATCACAATATCTTCAGTAAACAAGCCGACCTCTCATATTCTAGAGATAACCTTCACTATCACACAAAAATAGGGTGAAGAGAGTGGGACTCAAAACAGATTCTTGCGGTAGTTTTTGAGTCATTGTAAAACCTTTGGATATGTGGATTTATTAACTTTAGAACTCTGATTGTTCTGTCACGCAAGAATTCACAAAGCCAAGGCAGTGCTCTATCTCCTGTTCCAAAACAATCATAGAGTTTGGTATTAAGTATCTGTCTCCAAACAGTTTCAAAGGCCTTATAAATGCCCAGAAAAGCTGTCATTATGAGGTGAGAGGCTTCATATTATGGGCATCACGAAACTTTTGCATGAAATCCAGCACTTGGTGCTATATCCTAATTTAAAATCACATTGCTCCTTTGATATGTTTAGTTAAAACAAAAGTCTTGTAAAAAACAAAATTTAATCCATTATCTTACATGTGATGGAAGAACTGCTATGGACATATAGCTTTCAGGGTAAAGCATCTTTCTGTAGTTTTCTGTTAGGAATGACAGTCGCTCGTTTCCAGGCATGCGATAGGTCTCCTGATCTCCAAAAGATGTTAATAATGTCCAAGAATCTACATTCGACAAATCCTCCCAATATTGTCAATCATACAACCATGGATCCCATATGGACTAGAAGATTTACAAAAGTCAGTATTCAAAAAAGTACCTTCATGTTCTTTCACACCAAAGTCTTTCGAGATTCATGATTGAATTTACTGCGGCATTCGGGTACAATATTTGATAATTTTATCCACTTCAGAGAAGTCTAAGTTGGTAGCTTATTTTCTGGTAGTGCGCGTCAAGTATGTTTTCTGCCTCTCATAAGTTTATAGAATAGTACCGTCAAAATCCTGAATCGTTTTATTCTTCTCTACGTGTGGCTGTTCTTTGCTAATGTTTTTTTCACTAATTTCCATATTTTAGTATTTGAGAGCCTCGGATTAAAAGGGAAACGTAAATCGTTACAACTATTTCAATTTGAGTATAAATATCCTAATAACAGTATTGGTCTAGATCTTATACCCAAATTGGCTAGCCTTGGTCAAAGGAAGCAAGTACGTCTCCAGTGAATAACGTCACATGTGGTTGTGCCTGGGAACGAGGCAGCTGATGAGCTGGCTGGTAGGGGTTGTCATCTCCCTAACCCCAGATTCTCTGTCTTAAAACATTCGGAAATTAATTCCCTCCACAGGGCTAAAGTGAATTAGACTTGGCAAATCCCTCCTGCTCACGCAGCTAAGAATCCTGGCCTATATCTGCAGTGCAGGAGTTCCAGGGTTCAACAGACGGCGTTGTCGCGCTTTAGAAGCAGTCGCCTGCGTGGTATGACCTTTGTGTAGGTCCCTGCTTCTCCTTCTCATCTTCTGGACTGATGAGACATTTCCCTGGGACAGTTGTTTGAAGATCAAGACCTGGTTTATTATGCGGAAAGATCAAATGGACTAAGTGTAAGCTTCCCTGCTCCCAGAGGATTTCAGAAAACAACAACAATACATCTTAATATCGACATTTTATTTCTCTAATTTGGTTCTAATCAAATGTAATTGGTTCTAATTTTTCTGCAATTTGGCTCTGATATAAAACTTCTGCGTTTTCAATCGAACGGAATTAGAGTAAATTATACTATTCCACTAAAGTTTATTTTCAAATAAAAAAAGATGCTTCGCAAAAATCCCCAAAATTTGATTAAATTGAAATTGTAACAATACCATGTACAGTTATAAGATTTCTTCTCGTACAAAATAAAAATTAGTTCCAAAGAATATCACCAAGACAGCTTTATAACCCAGATTTTAAATTTCGTTCCTTAGTAAAAAGGCTCGTTGATTTCAGAAAGGACAATTCGTAAGAGAAATATTTCAATACATCTGAAAAACAATAAACGACCTTGGGAATTTAAAAAGTTTATTCACATTTCTGTATATTCAACTTTGAATCCAAACATATAAAGATATATGAATACATACCATTGGCTACACCATGTGTAACGTATTTTATTTATATTTATTTTAAATTAAATTATTCTTTCTATTTTATAATCTCATATTTTTCTATTTAACAAATCTACTTAAATGTCGAGCTTGGTCATTTGAGTTAAAACAAGATAACATAGTCAACTTCAAACTGTGACATTCATTAACATCATATACCATAAACAAGCTTAAAATACAAAGAGAAATGTGACTTACGTCAGCTTCCTTTAAAAATGAGACCAGACTCGCTTTTGCCCGCTTTAGATTATTGTTATGATATTAAACTGATGTTTCCACAAATATGCTGGGTTTTTTTAAGTAAGTTATACGAAAATGAAGGCTTTAATTGGAAACGATTTATAGTAATTTTTGCATATAAATGTAGTGGAATCAAAATTTTAAAAGCTATATTTGTCTTAATAACCTTACAGTTTGCTCGTTAAAATTCTATTTGCATCTATAAAAATTCTAGAGAAGGTAATCTACTCCATAGTATTTAAAAATAACAAGATGATTTGTCTGAAGCAACTCAACTCTTTCGTTTTTAAAAAACTTTAACTTTCACTTTAAATTACTCCTCTCTGATTGGTTGAAATTCATGGAACGCGAGATTGTTTCAGCAAATTTCGCCAGTTTGGCTGTGGATTTCGTGAAGTGAACCCGTATCAAGTGATTCTCCAAAAAAAGCTTGTGTATTTACTACTGACGATTTGAAATCAACTTGGTTCTATTGATTTATCATTTCTTTTAATTTGACTTTGTAGCTTTTTAAGCATTATTATTTACATTTATTAGATTTCTTTTTACTTCCTGGCATTACATTATGAGTGCTACACTAACTTTGAGCGAGTCTTTCGTTTCAGGTATGGACTGGGAGGATATCGAGGTCCGCGTGGAGGAGATGGAGTGGGAACCCTCCTACATCGAAGTAAGTGGACCCATAGACTAGGAGGATATTCCCCAGGTAAGAGCCTCCAAGAGGTCCAAGGTTAGTGAATCTATAGAATTTAATGTTACTTTGCAGGATGAGGCACCTCTTCCAGTGTCAAAGAAAGTAAGCCCATCTCCTAATCTTATCTTTTTAAAGGAAAAGGCTACTACCCCACAACCCGAAAAGGTCAGTTCACCCTTAAAACATAAGCCTAATCTTTCTTTGAAGGTGAAGTTGACATCACCAACTCCCCAAAAAGTGAGTCCCCTTACTTCTGAATTTATCCGCCACAAATTTCGCTGCAAGCCAAAAGTGAGTATTCCTGAGGTGAGTACTCCCAAAGATAGAGTTATTCTTAAGCCTCGGCGACCATCTCTTCCTAGAATCTAATTTTCCCCCTCAAAAGACTCGCACTAACTACATCTATAATAAGATAAGTACTATTTATCTGAAATATTTTCAATTACAAATAACAGTGTTTAATGTTCTGCGGATTTTGAAAGAAAAAATATGAAGAGTTTTGTTATTATATCTATAAAATATTTTAGAAACTAATTTGATATCCAGGGTAATGGTGCCAAGCAGCGCTTGTTGCTGGAATAGATTCCAAGATGGAGAGCCTAGCGGTAATTTGTAATCGCCCACCTTGGAAAACATAAGCAACAGCTTGGTGCCATGATCCCGGATATCAAACTAGCTTCATATTTTAATATTTTAATCAGGTATTTTGAAAATACAGTTAGGTCCTTTTCTTAAATATTGAACTGTCTTTCGTTTCGATGAAGGTAAAATTCAACCAATAATATAGCATGGTAAACCTAATTTAGAACTGATTACCTTCATATCATCTGTATGGGATACATTAATTTTCATTATTAAGAAGGAATAAATGAATTATACAATAACGCAATTATTTGATACATGCGTACAAAATTATGTAAAACAGTCGAGCAATTTCACCAAATCTTAGTTGTCGCCTAATACTGTTATTTTTATTATTGCATTTATAGATATGCACTTAGGAATTTATTCTGTATTGACTATATTTGGTGACGTACTTTGATATGAAGAAATTGGTCGACGATATAATACGTTAGTACCGGAATTTATTTGGTTGTTGTTGTTGTTGTGGCTAATGCCACCTGTCTGACGTAGTCAGAACGAGGCCCACGAAGTCGTGGCATGGGCAAGAGGTACGCCTGTCGTTGGCCTTGAGCACCATACAGGTGACAGTGCGATTTAAGCTCAGTGAAACTCCCCGAAGGGACGATAGATGGCGACATGACCTCCATCTCCACCTCCACAATTTCTGCAAGTGAACTGAAGGGGAGGGAGAAATATTCTCCAGTTCCTGCGCTAGTGAATAAGCCCACAAGACTACGGACCCACTGATTTAACGAGCACGTACTCCGTGTGCACTCGGAGGGTATTTGGTGACATCGAGCATCGAACCCAGGCCTTCCGGTCTGGAGTCCGATGCTCTAACCACTAGGCTACCCACGGCCTATTTATTTGGTAACCATCTTCTACGGATTTTTTTTCCATTTTGGGTCTATGCGCTATATAATAAGCTGTCCTTTTAAATAAATAACTAATGGCTGCCAAGAGGACCTATTAGGTGTAATTTACCACCTAAATCACTCAGTAAATGGACATGAAATGTGTTCTAAATGTGCCTAAGCAGTAATTTTTAAGTACGTTTTAAGAAACCTGGTAGATGTAAAAGATTAAATACTAATAAATACAAGCTATCTATTTAAAAAAATACTTGAAAAAGTTTTCAACGTTGTTTTTACACAATGAGCTCAAAGAGAAAGAAAGACAGAGGTTGAAATTAAAAATATCGAAATTATTTAAAGCCATTCAAATGTTTGGAAGTTAATTGATCTTCCTCACATGCACATAAATGTGTTCCAAAATATTTTAACAACTATTTTATATATATATATATATATATATATATATATATATATATATATATATATATATATATATATATATATATTTCAATACGAAAATAGCTTAAAGAAAGTGATGCAATCTTTGATAAATCGGTCGGAACATCAGTATTTGGGGGGTTACGCGTATAATTTTCATATGACCATGAAAATTGGCGCACTTGCAGAGACCTCGCCATCATGGCGATGATCATTTTAACGCCTAAAACTTCCCGATCAATTTTAAGGTAAGATAAATAACCATCCTTTCTTTTATAAAGTTTATATGCCTAGTAATTATTTATATGTATAAATCTATATGTTGTTCAGGGGGCTCAGTTATCTTTCATTTCATCATTCCGAAGAAACACTTAATCCTGAATTGTCTTATTGTACCATTTTGGCATCGAAAATGCTTGGTATACTTATTCATCTTTTTTAAAAAACAGTCACTTTACTATAATCTTAATTCATCATTATGTTTAGTGTTTAAACGACAGTCAAAATTTTGATAAGATTTGGGGAAAATTTCTGGACAGTTAAATGTGAAGTTCTTATTTTAAAAAAGACAAATAATTTAAATTTTAAAAGTATAGATAACTAAAATTACAAGACGAAAAAAAACTTTTAAAGGTGATGATTTATAACAGAAAAGTTTCCAACTTGTCCTTAAAAAAAGACGTCATTCCTTCTATTGTGATTGAAAACAAAAATATCAAATGATCCTTACATTATGTACATTGTTGAATCGGGTTATTTGATAATGAACAATGAAGTTATTTTTGCAACATTTAGTACCTTATTTTACACTGTATTTAGAACTACACATATATGAAACGTATATTTTTTTGAGTCGCAGCTTTCACTCCGTAATGAGAACAATATTTTCCTTTTGAATAAAGTTTGAACTTCAATTCATGTAGGTGTTCTCTTCTCAATTACGAAAATAAATAAATTTCACGACAGATAGAAAGTTGAAGAAAATATATGTAATAAATGTTGATAATATATATATAAAGAAAAATTCAATTAATTTTCACAAAAAAATTTAAAAATCTGATCTTTGGAAATTTGGAAGTACAGTATCATAATGCATTAATGACTTTGCTTATATTTATGGAAAAGAGATCATTTCAAGCTCAGCTTTAAGCAATTATTCTTTCAAAGATGCACATAATTCCTTTTTACATTATCTGTTTAAGAATAAGCATATATATGTTTAAAAATATACAGAAACATTTGAAAAAATAAGGATTAAGAAAAATTTTAAGATATACTATGTCTATAGTTTCCTTGTATAAAGATGCTTTAACTTGAGCTCCGTATTCAAATGTTTTTGTAAATATTGTTACGAATTTAGTCTTATTCTAATTGTTTCTACTCATTTGTGTTCATTTCTACAGTTTAATTTGTCGTATCTAATGTGATTTCAACCCTGTTTACCTGTAATATCATTTCCACTGCATTGCACGGCCCCATGCTTTAACAATGGTTTAAATGGTAAACTCGTCAAATATTGCAGCTAGCGCCAAGTTGGCGACGGATTTGGCGACTTAATTTTTGGCGCCAAATTTGGCGATATATCGCCAAATGTGGCGATATGTCGCCAAATGTGGGCGATAAGCTTGGCGACCATGGCAACCCTGCTCCTAATAACCCTGTCTGGCAACCCTATCGTGGTATTGTAACCCTATTGTATTGAATGTATTACTGTATTGAGCTTTTCTCGTACGCTCCGGATTTTTCTAGACCTTTCTATTTCTAGATTATTCTGGCAAGTGCAAGAGGTTTCTGACCGAAAGGTATAAAAGGACCCGGGCCGGCTAGTCAGTTAGTCAGATCTCAGCTTTCATGCAAGTGATACCTCTCTGCTTGAGAGAGACGATTACATAGTGCGTGTGTTATTGCTTTTTATTGAGTTATTATTTTTGTGCTGAGTGTTTACTATTATTTTTGTTAGTGTATTGCATCTGTGTTATCAGTATTTTCATCGATTGTACGTGAATTTCTCGAACTATTCTACAATTTGTGGAGGACTGTTTTGGCCAAGAATAAAATTGTTTTGGATTCCGCGCTCTTCGGCTTCAATCATTTCGAACCCCCGAAAACGCAACAATTGGTGTCAGAAGTGGGGTTGAATGCTAACAACAAGAGCGATGGAGGCCCAGTTCCAGACTCTTCTAGAAAAATTGACCGCCAGCATGAATGCCAATATGACTGAAATGAAATCGGAGTTGACCGCGAACAAGGAAGAGTTGAAAAGTGATTTGAAGGGCATTGGCGACAAATTGACGACTATGGACAAGAAATTTGAAGAAATGGAAGGAAGAATCGAGTCGGTGAAAATAAATTCGAAAACAAATTTGTGGATATAGAGAACAAATTTGAAAATAAATTCGAAGATATGGAGAGCAAACTAGAGAAATTGAAGCAGAAAGTCATGACTGGTCAAGGGGATGAATTTAAGTTTCAAGCTCCTTATTCCAAGGCTTCCATCAAGTTTTCTACATATGACGGAAAGTCCTCTTGGCAGGTGTATAAGACCCAATTCTCCATAGTGGCGGATGCAAAACCAGTGGGACTCCCAGACCAAGGCCTGCCAGTTAGCTGCTTCTCTTCGAGCCGACGCTGCTGACATTTTACAAACTTTGCCGGAAACACAGCGGCTGGATTTCGACGCTCTCGTTAATGCTCTGGAGTTACGCTTCGGAGAGAAATGTGTGAAGGATTACAGCAGACTCCAGCTGAAGTCACGGCAGGAGAAAGTGTCCGAAACTCTCCAAGAACTGGCGACGGACGTCGAGAGGCTTTCTCACTTGGCGTTTTCTGACTGTCCGACTGAAGTAAGAGAAGTCCTGGCGCTGCAACACTTCATCGACGGGGTGCGTGATCCGGAAATCCAGAAAGCTCTCGAATGGCGGATCTCAAGGACTTAAAGGGGGCCCTAGTGTTTGCTATGAAATTCGAGGCAGCCCAGCAAGCAACACGAAAGGACAGACACCCCATACGAGCCGTCAACGAATCGGACACGTCGAACTCAAGTGTGGGAGCGGTTAGAGCGACAGATGACAAGCTTCATGAATAGAGTTGAGTCTTTGATGTCCCAGAAAGCAGACGGGAAGAAGACCCTTAAATGCTGGACCTGCGGTCGAGAAGGGCATCTGCAGAGAAGCTGCCGGGCACGCCAAGGCGCTGAAACTAATAAGCGCCTCCCAGAAGGAGGTGTCGGAAAACTAATTAATGGCCATCTCGTGGGGCGGAGGTTGCCAGATTTTGGAAAGCCCCATTTTCAAGTGTGTCAAATTTCGACAAAGAGTACCGGTGAGAATGGAATTTTTATAATGGGACATGTTAACGAGCTTCCCTGCAACATGATCATCGATACAGGAGCCAATGTGTCTATCATTCGGAACGATCTGGCTCAAAAATTAAAAGAGAAACTTATCTGGACCCCGCCTCGCGTGGTGCTACAGACCGTGACGGGGAAAAGATTGATATTCACGGAAAATTAAAAGTCAAGATCCAGTTTGGAGACACTACCTACCAACATGCTGTGTATGTCGCAGATATTGCAGACCCTTTCATTCTTGGACTGGACTTTCTAAAGGAGCATGGTTTCACTCTAGACTTCAACAAGAACGAATTACGTTCCATACACGAAGAAGTCACTATATTCAAAATTGAACACAGGTCAGAATCTATTCGACAGGTAACCGCTAACGAGAATATTACCATTCCCCCAAGGACTGAAATCATAGTACCTGGATACATCGGTAACGATGTGAGTTTCAACTCTGGCCTAATTGGAACTGCGGAAAATAAAGCGAATGGATTGCTAATAGCTTCGACGCTAGTGGACCTTTCCAGAAAAACTATCCCGGTAAGAATTTGCAACGTAACTGAAAACCTAGAGTGTTCCAGAAAGGTGAACTGTTGGCATCCTGCAGTCCAGTAACGTGTCTGCAAAAGTTCGAGCTTGCTCCTATCCAACTCGCCTCAACAGTTGACTCCCGACCTTCTAGAAAATGCTGAATTGTCCCCCGAACAGAAAAGCTCCGCAGAAAGACTGTTCCAAGAATTTGAAGACGTGTTTCCTAGAAACAGTAGCGATATTGGCCATACTACAGTGACACAACACAGAATTGATACAGCAGACCATCCGCCGATTAAACAGCACCCAAGACGCTTGCCGTTTGCTAAACAGGAAGAGGTCGGAACACTACTACGAGAGATGCAGGAAAATGACATCATAGAACCGTCTTCGAGTCCGTGGGCATCTCCAATCGTCTTGGTTCGTAAGAAAGATGGCTCCACAAGATTTTGCGTGGACTATCGAAAACTTAACGACGTCACCAAGAAGGACAGCTACCCTCTTCCAAGGATAGATGACACCCTGGATACCCTTTCCGGTCATAAATGGTTCTCGACTTTAGATTTAAAGAGCGGATACTGGCAAGTGGAGATCCATCCCGAAGATAGAGAAAAACAGCATTCACTTCCGGCCAAGGACTATGGCAGTTCAAAGTCATGCCGTTCGGGCTCTGCAATGCGCCAGCTACTTTCGAGCGCCTGATGGAGACCGTGCTAAAGGGTCTGACTTTTGAAGCTTGCCTTATTTACCTGGATGACGTCATAATAGGAGGGCGTACGTTTGAAGAACATCTTCAAAATATCCGGAAGGTGTTATCAAAATTAAGCGACGCTAACTTGAAGCTAAACCCTTCGAAATGCAAGTTCTTCCAGAAAGAAGTCAATTATCTGGGACACATCATCTCTGCAGAAGGTGTTCGTACGGACCCCGAAAAAGTGTCTGCCGTAAAGAATTGAAACGCCCTGAAAACCTCCGTGAGCTGCGAAGCTTCCTGGGACTATGTACTTATTACCGAAAGTTTGTGAAAGGGTTCTCTAACATCGCAAGACCCTTGCACAAGCTAACAGAAAGTAAACAAAAGTTTCAGTGGACAAAAGAATGTGAAGATTCCTTCCTCCAGCTTAAAGAAGCTTTGACGTCTTCACCGATCTTAATATATCCACAACCGGACAAGCCATTTATCTTGGACACTGATGCCAGTAATGAGAGTGTCGGAGCAGTATTATCTCAGAAAATAGATGGCCAGGAACGAGTCGTAGCTTATTGGAGTAAGTGTTTATCGAAACCGGAAAGAAATTATTGTGTCACTCGAAAAGAGCTACTGGCTATCGTGAAAGCCATCGAGCATTTCCATCACTATCTCTATGGCCAAAAATTTCTTCTACGTACCGATCATGCCTCTTTAACCTGGCTAATGAATTTTAGAAATACTGAAGGCCAGGTAGCCAGATGGATACAACGCCTCAACGAGTATTACTTTGACATCAGACATCGTAAAGGCTCCTCGCATGGAAATGCTGATGCCCTTTCAAGAAGACCATGCCCAGAAAATTGTCGTCATTGTTCCAGAGTAGAGACCAAATATGACTATGCTATACGCCAGATAACAACTTCAACAGCGACGCCACCCGATCCCTGGAGTGACGAGAAAGTTCGAGAAGACCAGATGGCGGATCCTGATATTAAACCCCTTATAGAGTTTATGGAGTCTTCCAGCAATAAACCAAGTTGGCAGGACATCTCGGCTTATAGTCCTACAACTAAGCAGTATTGGGCCCTCTGGAATTCTCTACATCTCAGGAATGGTGTTCTATACCGAAAATTCGAATCAGAGGATGGAAAGACATTCAGGTGGCAATTAGTACTTCCTCGATCTCGTATCCCAGAGGTACTCAAAGAATTGCATGGCAGCCCAACAGGAGGTCATTTCGGCATCATGAAAACTTTGCACCGAGTTCGAGAGCGATTCTGCTGGGGTAAAGTAAGAGCTGACGTGGAACAGTGGTGCAAGTCCTGTGATGCCTGTTCAGCTCGGAAGGGGCCAAAGATACGTAGCCGAGGGAAGCTGCATCGCTACAATGTTGGAGCACCCTTCGAACGTATCGCTTTCGATATCCTGGGACCTCTGCCAAGGACTGCGTCTGGTAATAAATACCTACTTGTTGTCATGGACTACTTCACGAAATGGCCTGAAGTGTACCCCATTCCGGATCAGGAAGCCCCCACCGTAGCGGAGGCTGTAGTGCAGCACTGGATATCGAGATATGGGGTACCTCTTCAACTTCATTCCGATCAGGGAAGAAATTTCGTCTCTGCGGTATTGAAGGGGGTCTGTGAACTACTCGGAATTGACAAGACCAAGACCACACCTTTGCACCCACAGTCAGATGGCATGGTGGAGAGGTTTAATCGTACCATCCTGAATAACCTCTCACTGATGGTCTCCAAGAACCAACAAGACTGGGACCAGAAAGTTCCTCTCTTTCTGCTAGCGTACCGCAGCGCCGTTCACGAGACTACCGGATATTCACCATCCCAGATGCTTTTTGGCCGAGATCTTCGTCTCCCTTTGTGACCTGCTGTTTGGTCGCCCTCCGGATACACCTTCATCGCCTGAGGAGTACGTGCAGAATCTCCAGGCACGTTTTGAAGATGTACACAATTTGGCTCGAGAACGGATCAACCTGAGGACGGAGAAGATGAAGACTCGGTACGACACAAAAGCCACAGGACATCAATTCAAGGAAGGTGACAAGGTGTGGTTCTACAACCCGACTCGACGCAAAGGACTTTCTCCTAAGCTACAATCGCATTGGGACGGTCCTTATACAATTTTAAAGATAATAAACGACGTCGTAATCCGGATCCGTAAGTCAACGAATTCGAAGCCTAGAGTCGTTCATTACGACAGGCTTGCTCCATATTATGGCCATAATTCTTAGTGTGTCAATTATTGTGTAATTTATTTTGACCATGGTCTTGTATAAATAAGTTAGTGTGTAAATAATCTTGTAAATAATTTTGTTTGTTGTTTTGTTAGTGTTTATTTTCTACTATGCATTACGTGTTTATTTTGTACTATGCATTAGGTGTTTATTTTGTACTATGTATTACATGTTTATTATTGCATATTCATTTAATTGTTTTTAATTAATTGCTTTATTATTATGTTAACGTCTGACGAAGGGTTGTACTGCCCGGGACGTGCAGTTCTTGAGAGGGGGGCAATGTTACGAATTTAGTCTTATTCTAATTGTTTCTACTCATTTGTGTTCATTTCTACAGTTTAATTTGTCGTATCTAATGTGATTTCAACCCTGTTTACCTGTAATATCATTTCTACTGCATTGCACGGCCCCCATGCTTTAACATTGGTTTAAATGGTAAACTTGCCAAATATTGCAGCTAGCGCCAAGTTGGCGACGGATTTGGCGACTTAATTTTTTTGCGCCAAATTTGGCGATATATCGCCAAATGTGGGCGATAAGCTTGGCGACCATGGCAACCCTGCTCCTAATAACCCTGTCTGGCAACCCTATCGCGGTATTGTAACCCTATTGTATTGAATGTATTACTGTATTGAGCTTTTCTCGTACGCTCCGGATTTTTCTAGACCTTTCTATTTCTAGATTATTCTGGCAAGTGCAAGAGGTTTCTGACCGAAAGGTATAAAAGGGCCCGGGCCGGCTAGTCAGTTAGTCAGATCTCAGCTTTCATGCAAGTGATACCTCTCTGCTTGAGAGAGAGACGATTACATAGTGCGTGTGTTATTGCTTTTATTGAGTTATTATTTTTGTGCTGAGTGTTTACTATTGTTTTTGTTAGTGTATTGCATCTGTGTTATCAGTATTTTCATCGATTGTACGTGAATTTCTCGAACTGTTCTACAATTTGTGGAGGACTGTTTTGGCCAAGAATAAAATTGTTTTGGATTCCGCTCTTCGGCTTCAATCATTTCGAACCCCGAAAACGCAACAATATTATGCATCAACATATTGCTATAGATATTAAAGGTGTTCACAAACATTAAGAAATTCATTATATATTCTAACCAAAGCACAAAAAAAGGTCTCTTCTTCCACAGCACACTTAAGATTTTGGGAGTTAAAATAATCATGCCAGATTGCTTCTGAAGATGTGTTTCAAATATATTCAATTCTTTAACGGCATCAAAAGTGTTCATTTAAAAATTATTTGATAAGTTCCGGTTCATATCAGATGTATGATTTACAAAAAATATTAGAAAACAATAAAATTCTTAAAAACTTTTAAAATTGCCTGTTTTATATGTTAGATCCAAGACGAAAACTTAACATCCTACGTTCCTCATAATACAATGTAAGTAGTTTTCCCAAATCATATGGATAATTTATATGAAATTCTTTTTTTCTCCAGTTTTACTCAAATATTCAATAAATTAGCCAAAGAAAATACTGGATAAGTTTCTATCTTTAAAAAAACTGTTCCATATTGTTAGGTTGTCTGTGGTATTATTTATTTAAAACAGTACTCTTTGAAAACAAGTTTTTTTATGTTTAAAGTCAAATTTATTTAAAAAAACTTCTACCGACAATATTTTTGGCTAATTTCTTTCCTGAATCACATTAATAATTTAACAATCCCATCCCAAAGTTGTTCCCAAAGTGATTGGCTGCAATATTTTATCTATAGGCCACATAAAAGAGACCACGTTCTTATTGACCTTTTTACCTCACTTCAGTTATTAGAATTTCCGCAAGTGTTTTCTCGTGAGAGTTATCCATTTTTATTATATCCATATTATTTGATCACCAAAAAATTAGTCTTACGAGTCACAGAAAATGGAATTTAAAATTTAAAGTAAAAACTTAACACAGAGTTTTTAAGATCTGGAATCACTCACTGAGAATAAAAATCGATTAGAAAATAGGCGTGAAAGATATTAGGCAGCATTTTCTTTAACAAGTTTTTTACATTATTATTTATTGACTCAAAAAGAATAACCAGTTTGAAATATTTGGTATTATAAACCAATTGGAACATTTATAACCCTGAAAATTATAATTTCTACACGTCCCCAAATAGATATTAAACTTTCTTACGTACAATTCATGCAATACTAATAATTAAAATGATTAAACTTGATATATTATTAAGGAGGATAGATGAAGGAGGACAAATCTTGTAAAGAGACCCGAACTGTGACCGAAGAGAAAAATGGCAGCGTTGGTCCACTTCCCCCGTTAACCAACGCACAGTTAATGCCCTGCCAGTGGCCGAGCGCCGAAGCTCTTCGAACTGGAAGATGAAGATAATTTTCGTTGATATGACGAGATCGTCATCGAGCAGGCCGCGTGGGGTTCCCTGGTTCCCCCACGTGTCACACGAATGAGGGTCAGCTACCCCTCAAGACCTCCAGGAAGGCACCTGGCACGCTTCCAACATTTATTTCAAAATTTCATGAACCCAGAAACTGGAATAGCGTGTTTACTAGTAACAATTAAATGCAAATCATTTTACGTTTGGCAGTCCCTGTTCTAAATTATATGTTGTAATGACGATGTTTTGAATTATATTCACTTTTCTAGAAAGCGTGCCGGGTATTTTTAATTTGGACGCGTTGATCCTCACCCCCTCCCATCAACGCACGACTCTTGTTCCGTTTTACCCGATTCAGAGACAAGGCAGATGAACCCATTTCTTATAGGTGTGCTAGTGAAGGGGATATCGCACTTGACATCCCCGGGGTTGTCCAGAATGTATATATCAGGAGTGAGAGTAGGAAGGACAGCCCTCGAGGAACAACAGGTAGCCGACCTCCAAGTGGTGTTCCTCGGGCAACGCTACTCTCTTTTAAACGCAGAACAGCGGCTGACTGGCTACTTTTAAATGCGAAATACGTTTCTGAGACGGAACGTGTTAATAAGATTAAATGTCACTCTATTGAGTTAAGATACATATTCATGAATCTTTCAGTATGATTTAATGGGTTTTAATGGTGTGTAGGGGAGTAATTTTATGTGCTGGGTTATTGGTATAATGTAAAAAAAAGTTGATTAATACAGAATTACTATTTCAAATTTTGTAAAGAGGCCCCAAATGTGACCGAAGAAAAGTGACAGCGTGTGGGTTCATTTCCCGCTAAATCAATATCCTTAAACACGAAAAAATAATCCAGTCCTCTCAGTTTCTTATTGTATTATTTCCACTCTTTCATACCTCTCCCCAGGAAAAATTGTCTCTGAAAAAACGCAATACGGATTTCTGCTCTGTTTTCAGAAATGAACTAACAGCCATTCATGCGGGACTTTCTGCTGTTTTATCTAAGAAGGATTACAGTGATCTTTGGATTTTCTCTGATAGCCATAGTTCGCTTACCCTTGACTAATGGGGTTTTTTCTGTTTGCTACAAAACCAGTTCCTCCATCCTACACTAACTGAAACATATATCGCTGCACCATAATATCCACTTTCAATAGATCCCCTCTCATGTCGATATTATTGGCAATGAAATAGTGAACGAACTAGCGAAGGAGGGGGTGTAATTTTTCAACTCATTCCACTTCCGCTCTTACCTACTTACTTATATGGAATTATACTCGCTGAAAAAATTGTCTTGTCTTCGAAGTCATGATTTGAATGCGGATTTTACCCGGTCTCTCTCTGGCTCTAGTTTTCAGGTATGACAGATGCTCCCAGACTACACTCTCTTGTCTGTCAGTAGCCAGATAAAGTGTTTATCATTCTCAAAGAACAATAAGATTTCCATCCGTGCAAAGAGTCCAGATCACCAGGGTTTTCTCGAGCACTTGATGCGTTGTGTGGATCTGACAAGAAAACATATCTACGAAAGTCCTCTTCTTGTACTCAACTTTCGGGATCAACGGTTTAGTGGATTTTGTCTGACGAAGTCAGACAACATGTTAATGCTTTAACCTTTGAAAAATTTATTATTTAGGACTTTGACTTATAAATTCGTTAATTGTTAAATTATTGTTAAGTTACTTTTTTTGCTTGTAAATTTTATTTTCAGGATTAGAAATTTAGTTCTATCTAAATCGTGCTCATTCAATTTCTACTATTAACTCACACACTCTCTCTCTCTATATATATTTATTTATTTATCTTGGTTGAATTTTTAATCGTTAGTAAAATACATTTTAAATCGCTCCATTGAGATGAGATTTTATATACATTATTTTATGTTGGATGACAATACAATAATTTAATTACAATTAATAAAAATTAATTTTGATTAAAACTAATTATTTAAAGAATTACAAATACAGCCACGTTGGCATCATTTTTGGCGACTTGAGTCAACACTTGAAAAGGCCTTTTTCTCACGTTTTAAAGCATTCAGTTGAACTGAAATTTTATAGACACGATTGTTTTGGATGACAGTACGATACTTAAATAATAATTAATAAAAATGAATTACCACTTAATGTTGTGATTCTGTCGTATGTATATACATATTTATGTTAATTGTAACTATTTAAAAAAAGTAGCTAAAATAAAATTTTCTTTATTGATCTAAGTAGGAATTAACTTGATTTTTTTTATATTACTTGTTTTAAGGTAATGTAAATGTTCCATGATTATCTGTATCATTACGCCAAACTGAATTTTATATATATTAATATTGTCATTTTTTTATAAATATAAATTAAAATTCATATATATTTTTGTATGTAATAATACTTTTACTCTTTATATAGTTTAATTCTTTAAAGAATTTTTATACTATCTGAGAGAATCTGAACTTTTGCTACATTCCAGAAATTGTCATCTGATTCACTCATTTAATACGTGTGTAGACAGCAAACAAATACGAGAGCGACCTCAACATCTCTGTTGTGCCTAAACAACACTCTGGTTTAGTTTCAAGGACAAAACTACACTTGCATATTAACAAAAATTGTAAAAATTTCCTATAAAGTTTTACACAGCAGATAGAATAATATGTACTTGTAGACTTCTATAAGCACAAATTATTACATCTATGATCGTTGAAAAAAATGCATATTTTTATTATTTTTAGAAAATTCAACGAATAATTTTCAATAAGCATATGTTTTACTGACTAAATTTACCAAATATTTATGAATCGTTTCATGAAATTTTAATAATATGCATCATTCAGGATAAAGTTCCCTTCCACTTAAGAGTGCATTTTTTTATTTCCGAAAACATATCCTGTTCTGTCTTTCATTTAGAGCTGACTACTTCCTATAATTTTTATGTTCTTAATAAATTGTTTTTTCTTGTTATTACATTCAATATTTCAATAAATTTCAACTTTCACGCTTCCCCTTGTATTAATATGCATTCATCTTAAAAGAAAGGTGTAATATTCGGTCTTTATTACAGAATTTCTTTCCTAAAGAAAGTTTTCCAACCGGGAAGAAAATAAACGGGTCTACCCCCCATTAAC
This sequence comes from Trichonephila clavipes, assembly GCA_019973935.1. NCBI lineage: Eukaryota > Metazoa > Arthropoda > Arachnida > Araneae > Nephilidae > Trichonephila > Trichonephila clavipes. The sequence goes on along the minus strand of BMAU01019555.1, from coordinate 493,015 downwards.
AGTAGTCATATTATTTATTGATGAAAACTCACGTTCTTTTCAAGTGGAAGAAAATGTTAAGTAGTTTCTAAATTTAAAAAAAAATTACTATTCGAATCACCTGTCGGGATCAAATCTCTCGGGGTCCGGAAAGAATTCTGGATCCTGATGCATGGCGTACACTGGAACGGTGACGACCATACCTTTAGGGATTGTTATACCAGTATCTCCCAGCTTGTAATCGGCATCCGTAAAACGTTCCATTCTGCAACACAGACCACATTCTATTTAATAAAAGGTACACTATACAGTGAAAAACGTTTAACGCGAAAATCTTAAGCTGAAATATCGATTAAAGCGAAATAACACAACAGTCCCTACAAACTATTATGTTTTCATGCTCTTTTCCTCTCTTAACACGAAACGAAAATCGCTAAACAGGAAAATATTTTCCTTATGGTAATGAACAAAATACGGAAAACACCAGGCGTATTGTACTATCCTACTGTATAACCGGAAGAATTCGTTATTAGATATGATAATGTGTGTGCAACCCCAATAATGGCAGACAAAGGCATTTTGGAGTTTGTTCAAAGCTCAAAGAATATCATTGATGCAGATTCCGACGGCGGAAATGAAATGAATAATGCTGTTTCTGTTCTCATGCCCTCCGTAATGAAGAACATCATAAAAAGTATGCGCAGTTATTTAGACACACATTCCAATGGTGAAATGAATAACATTGGAATGCTAAAACAGACAATACAATGAAAACTTTCAGATCATTTTGCAAAAACTCAATGAAACTTGTTTTTCGAAAATCTGGAAAATTGTGTGTATTGAATTTCTTTAATAAAAATCAATGGAACAAAAACATTTATATTAACTTAAATACGTGTGTGTAAACTTATATACATGAACTTACATAAATCTGTGTAGAAAAATGTACTCTAAAAAACTTAATTTTGTTGAACATTTAATTTTTTTCTTTTTTGCAATATATTTCAACATGAAAAAACATTTTAGAATATTGAATATATGTTTTCCTGTTTTGCAATATCCTTTAACTCGAATTTCTTTAAACTCGAAGAAGTACAGGAGTTCCCTCAGTATCGTGTTAAACGATTTTCACTGCATTTCGATATTTTGAAACGATTAAATGATAAAGATGACACTTGATGTTCAACACACACATCCTCATAAAGTAGAATAATATCCGCACAAGCCTTTATTCTCCACAATAGCTTTTTTAACCCATGTACTAAACAATATTCATAAATTTCAGTAGTTAAAAAACATTGACTCTCACTTTAATTTCGCCCCAACTTACGACCTATTTCCATACAAAATTAATTGACAAAATTAATGATTAAAGAAAAATAGCAGCATTGTTGCTTCTTATGACACCCGTTGTCAGATCGAAGCCCATGAAATTCATCTCGGCAGGGGAATAGCCTTACGTCTGTAAATAGCCGCAGCTTTGAGTACCAAGCAAGTGACAGAACGTTTTGGCTCCTTTCCACTCCAATTCTGAGAGAAAACACCCTGGGGGAGATCAGGGAGCCTTCCACTCCTCTTCCGCTTCCACCAACCTTCCGAGAGGACTTGCGGCCCTACAGCTATTTTGAGTATCCCTATGCCGCAAAGATACTACATATTTACAAACATTCATGCCATCTCCGAGATTCGAACCTAGGCCCTACGTCACAACAGTCAGAATCAATTAGAACTATACTATCTGGATGGCACAAAAAATAACTACATTTATGGGATCATATAATACCAAGAACTAGTATAATATGTACGATAAGATTCATATTTTTCATTCGTTAAATTATGTACTATAATCATTGTAAGTATCGTTTTGTGCGTGTTTCATTTACACTTTTCGTATACTTTTTATACGCTTGAAATGAAAATAAATTTCCTACATATAAATCTGATTGATGAGGTGTAACGAGGATTATAAATCAAGAAACCCATGTCACACGATTTTTATATTTATCTCATAAATTTCTCGGCAGAACTTTACGAAAAAGCCGGTACATCTTACAGAAAATAGTAATCTTTTGTACCAGCGGCGAAGTACCAGCAAATCGAATTTTAGTTACTGTTATTCAAGTAATTTTAAACATCTTTTTTTTGTTACTTACTCTCTCCCTTCCAGTTTATACCCGAATCCATGTTTCTAAAAAAATGTTTGACGAAAATCGGTCCCCAAGAGGAGTTACAAGGAGTTAAGTGGTGTTCTTGAAAATCGACCTCCAAGGGAGGAGGGGGTTGCAAGGGCTTAACTTATGTTACAGATAAATATTCTCGTTTTTGAACTGTTGGATCTTAAAAAATTTTGAAATTTGGTAAGAATGTTTCTTTTATTGAAAAGGGATCCACTAAAAAGGGGTTTTGAAGAAATCCACTTTGGGAGAGGAGATTACGAAATTATAAAAGATCATTCTCTTCCTTCATTTTAGAAATTAAAGTTCTGTCCGTTTTAAATCAAGAGGTGAGGGTTATAAGAAAGTTTTTGAATGTAAATGAAAGGCTTAATGATAGGGCTTGGATAACAACTATACATATATAGAATTTTAAGTGAAATATAATGTTTTACAAATGTTCATAATATACAAGAATTTACGATTTTACATGTAAGGGGAATAAGCATTTTCAGCTGAAATTCCCTAGCTTATTGAACTTTAGCTTTTGTAGAGTTCACTGTTGATATGTTGCAGCAGTTCCTATAAATAAAACAACTTTCTCAGTTACACGTTTCATTTTGCAAAGACAGAAAAGGCTAGCAATAAAACACAAACTCAACCACAGAAATCTTACAACGCACAAAAACACCCTTTTCTTCATTCGAGGATCTCAGCTCATCGAAAGTTCTGGAAAGTTCATTACTAATATGATTTCCCTGTTTTAACAGAGGTCAGATTCGGTGAATGTGATGAATTATTGCATCATCTTGCCGCGAAATGTGACGAAGTGGCACTTTCTTTAAGAGTTACAGTTACAGTTAGAATTGTGTTTCCCGTCAGGCGGGTAAATAAAATTATGCATCGCTTGATGCTCTGGAGGGTTTAGGATCACTCTAAGTTAAAGAAAATCTCTCTCAAGAAAATTAAAAAATAGAATTATATATATATATATATATATATATATATATATATATATATATATATATATATATATGTGTGTGTGTGTGTGTGTGTGTGTGTGTGTGTGAAATTTCCACATGAACATTCTATAGAGGGCGCTGTCAAGGCAGCCACCAGGAGCTAACGAAGGAGACGGGATTCAGTGAGCGGACTCTAGACGCGGAGGTCGATGATCCGGGGCTGAAGAAAGAGCGACGAGAACGGTGGCCGAGTAGGGACGCACCACCCGTTGTTCACGAGAGAGACGCGTTGGTCACTCTCAACACTATCGTGCAGGTTAAGTGTCAGCAGTTGTACTGGAACTGTAGTTAAGAGCCAGAGGTGCTTAATCGAATTGTAAATATTTTATTATATGTGTTAAACGTCTGTCGTAGTGAGTAGAACTGTATTAAGTGTCCAACATTAAACGTTAGTTTAGCAAGAAACGAGTGTGATCATTGAATAACCCAAGAACTGTACCATAATCCCCCCCCACATATATATATATATATATATATATATATATATATATATATATATATATATATATATATATATTATGTTACCAGCAAAGTATGAAATCCGGCATTCTATAGAATGCCTAAAACTAGCCAGCAATGTAAGAAATGATTGTTATTCATACATTTCCTAGGCATTCTATAGAATGCTAAATGAGAAACCTGCAAAGTATGAACTACAGCAGTTAGCTGAGACATTGATGAGAGGGAATTGTGAGATATATGATTTGTGTGTACGTGTGACCCTTTGATTGACAGGGGAGAAAGAAAATCTCATGATTTCACCCCTTAAAGTCACCGCCTATATGTCGCAGGGAAACGATGAAATTAGGGCTTTCGTCAAATCCCTAAAGGAGATGACCAATTCGCGCAAGATGTTAAAATAAATTCTCTTTGTCTTTTCCCTGTTGTATATATAAGTAAGTGAATTAGTTAATTCCCCAAACGGTTTTAGTGAAATGATGAAATGAAAAAAATATGCAACTTTTTTGGCGCTTTTGGGGGGAATCGTAATAACTTTTCTTATGGTTAGAAGCTGCTGGGATATATCCCCCCCGGTGCTTTCCCACCCCCTCTGTAGCTTTTTGGCCAATATCTCGACACCTGAGCCTCACAGTCCATTCGATCCCTCTCTAACTGCTCTTCCAGTTATTATAATTTCATGCTCATAGGGCTATTCCTTATATACTTTTTAATATATTGTCTTAAACTCTTAAAATTTATTTAAATCCACAACATCTTGGCTCCTGTTTGAGTCTCGGACTTGAGATTTGAACCAACTGTTCCGCTCATCGAGACCCATCCAGTCATATACTTGACTCCCATTGTGTAGGCATGGGGAGGGCTTAAGCACAAAAATATCATGTTCCCATGTTTTCGTGTATGCGCGAGTCTTACGTGGAATTGGTCCTCTCCGGGCTTCCCCCCCCACAGGGCTTCCCCCCCACAGGGCTTCCTCATTAACAACTCGAATCCTATGCTACCTTGGTCGACCGCACCGGCTGGATTCGATTGTTCTCCCTATGAGGTCTTCAAATATGTAATTTTATCCCAATAGCCTCATTCTACCCCTTCACGTTTTTAAACAACTTTAAAATTTTTAAAATTTAGCCAGGATTTGCTTTGCAAAATGCTGTCCAGAAGGGGGAGACATCTGGGTGGTCAAGTCCTTGTACTTCCGAACCTTGCAGGTCAAAAATCCTAGGAGCTATGAGTAATTTAATTAATTATTGGGAATTTAATTAAGTAATTATTGGGATAAAATTACATATTTGAACAGCTCATTAAGAGAGCAATCGAATCTAGCCGGTTCGGTCGACCAAGGCAGCATAGGATTTGAGTTATTAATGGGGAAGCCCTGAATGGGGGGAGCACCGGAGGGGGCCAATTCCACGTAAGGCTCGCGCATACACGAAAATATGGCGTACTTCCAAAAACCAAGTCCCAGGCTCAATTCCTTAGGGGGTGAAATTTTTTCAGACCCCATAGGATTAACATGGGAACATGATATTTTTGTGCTTAAGCCCTCCCCATGCCTACACAATGGGAGTCAAGTATATGACTGGATGGGTCTCGATGAGTGGAACAGTTGATTCAAATCTCAAGTCCGAGACTCAAACAGGAGCCAGGATAGTGTGAATTTAAATAAATTTTAAAAGTTTAAAACTATATAAGGAACAGCCCTATGAGCATGAAATTATAATAACTGGAATAGCAGTTAGAGAGGGATCGAATGAGCCAGGTTTTATTTCCCTTCAGAGGACTTGGAACACTAAAAATGATCAAAATATCGTTTGTTTATTTTTATATAGCTACATTCTTTGTATTATTATCTGTCGATTGATACATCATTTTTGCATGCCTGAAAATTAGAAGTTAGAAAAACTTCAATTGAAAAATATAAACAAACATCCCTTTTTAGATAAAAAGAAAATGAGAGAGATAAAAAAAGCTATAGTAAAAAGTGAAATAATAACTAAAAAAAAGAAGCTTTTATAAATAAAGCAGAATATTTCCTAAATATTACATTAATGTAATTTGTATTTCTTTAGAAATGTGTGCATATAAAGTTTTTCATTAAGGTTTTTTTAAAAAAATTTTTTTTATTATTTCAGTTCTTATTCATCATATGTTTTCCATAAAAATACAATATTTAATATTATGTGGAGAAAAAAACTTTAAAATGTGTGCAATTGTAGAAAATTTTTTTTAACATTTTCCTTGAGTTTTCTTATGCAATTAATACGCTCTAAAATGGAATCGTTTATAAAATATATGATTTGAAATAATTTGAAAATGCGATTATTCTTACAAAAATATGTAGCTAATATTTTAAAGTGATATTTTATGTTATTTATGCTTGTAATAATATTTTTTTTAGAATTACAAACTTAACAGTGGTTTATCTCAGTTTGTGTTTTTTCGCATTCAAATACTTCTCCTGCCATAAATATTAATCAATCACTTCGATTTTCCCCTGTGTCTTATGTATAATGAATGTAACAAAATTAGGCATCCAGCTTGTACTGTAAACTTAATACTTTTTTTAAAAAAAATTTAATGTAGGAAATTTTGGTATTTTCGTTGAATTTTAGCATCAGCATATCTACATTTTATTTTTTTTCTAACCTTAATTAAGTTATTGTAAAATCAATTCATTTGTTTAAGACATCTTAGGAAAGTTACAAAAAATTTCAGGTAAAATCATTAGTAAATATAAAAGTAGTATTATTTCAAAACGTTCCATATTTTTTTGAAACTTTCAATTTTTCTAAATTATGTGAATAATTTCCACAAAATTTCATCTCGTATTATTTTCTTGAATAAAAACATTATATGTAATGCTAAAATAAAAATTTCAAAAACATAGATAAAAAATAATTGTTCAAAATTGTCAATTGTTCCCTTTAATAACAAAGACAATAATCTTGTTGAGTACAACTTTCATTTTTCTTTACGTATTTCGAATACATTTTTTTATGGCACTCTTATTATTTTTCTAGTATAACATTTGTATTTCTTAGGAATGCACGTCATTTATAAAATAGCCTTACTAAGACCTTTTTTCATACTTTGCCTAAATAGCATTTGGCATTCTATACAATGCCTATGCAAAGTATGTAATAATTCTCCTATTTCATACTTTGCCTAAAAACCTCAGGCATTCTATAGAATGCCGGCATTTCATACTTTGCCGGTAACATATATATATATATATATATATATATATATATATAGGAAATAATTTTGGATTGATTACACTGGTCAACAAAAAAATTTTTTTTTTGTTTCTATCTCAAATTGTCACGTATGTTTTAAGTAGGGCAACAATTTTTCTCTAACAGCTTTTGTTTTTGAGTTACAGTTAACTACCCTAATTTACTATTTTTATTTAGATTTGCGTTTTTTATTGGACACTGAAATATATTTTGTTGCTTTTTTAGATATGGCTTCGTAAAGATGTTGTGGGCTTAATTCCGATTGTTTCTGCTATATTTGTTTTGAATATGTATTTGCAAAATATTGAAAACCTATATCGGACTTTGTAAGAACTGCGTATCATCAATACTTTAAAATAAAATTGCGTAATCAGTACAAGCCGTGGGATCCTCATATTGTATGCCAGAAATGTGTGGTATGTCTACGATTATGGTCCAGTGGAAAAAGAGATGCAGTAATGTTCGAAACACCCATGATTTGGCGAGAACCTCAAAACCACCATGACGACTGTTACTTCTACGTTGTGAAAATTAACGGAATTAACCCTGGAAATCGAAATAACTGGTCATATCCTAACTTATCTTCTGCTCAACAACCTCAATTAAAATCCCTAGAGGTACAACCCAGCACCTCTAAATCTTCTAATGATCCAAATCCCTGTGATCCCGAACGAAATACATCAAGTGAAAATTCTGATTCAGACTACAAATTTAGCCAAGAACCTCAACCATTTAATCAGAAAGAACTAAGTGACTTAGTAAGAGATCTGAACTTACCGAAAGAAGCTTCTGAAATACACTCATGAACATCGAAAATAGTGACCCAAGAAGAAAGCATCGGATTGAAATGAAATTTAATACACATAATGACACAGATGAGAAATACTCTTGATCTCAAAAACAAGACAATTAAACGAATACAGGGTGTGCAACGGCACAAATACTGGGCAACTTCAATAGCGCGTTGGACCACCTCCAGCTGCAATACATGCCGCCACACGGTCCGGCATTGAGTTGATTAGACACCTTATGTTGTTCTGAGGCAGATGGGCCCACAAATCTTGAACAGCCAACTCTAAATCATGTACAGAGTGACACGATGGCATCTGCCGTATTAGCTGATCCCACACGTGCTCTACAGGAGAAAAATCGGGGAGTGGGCCAGCCATGGAAGAGTCTAAAAATGACGTAGGAAGTCTTGAGCAACTCTTGCTGTATGCGGACGAGCATTATCTTGCTGGAAAATTGCCCCTGGGAGACATGGGGTACATGGCCTACATGGGGTCGAAAAATATCATCAACGTAACGTCCGCCCGTTAAGGTTCCACGCATCACAATTTTAGTGGACCGGCTATCATAGGCTATGGCCCCCCAGACCATTACACCAGCTGTGCGGGCAGTGTGACGTAGAACAGTGTGTGGGGAATTGTATCGCTCACCAGGGCGCCTCCACACATGTACACGGTTATCATCTGTCCCCAAAACAAACCGGGATTCATCACTAAACACAACCTTTTGTCAATCTGTGACATTCCACATTGATCTGGCTTGGCACCACTGTAGACGCAGTTGCCGATGTTCCAGTGTTAAAGGGAGCGCATGGAAAGGGCGCTTGGATTTAAGATTTGCTTCTGCAAGGTGTCTGGAAATTGTTTGGGGAACAATTGCCACGCCTATGTCTGCTCGTAACGTTGAACGAGTCACTGTGGGGCCACAAGTGCTTGCCGCACGATCCTTCGATCCTCTCTCCTCGTGGTCTTCCTGGTCACTCCAGACCCGGTTTAGCGCGTGGGTACCTTCTCGTGTCCACTGCTCCCAACAATTTCTAACGGCACACTCCGAACGATTCACTGTCGCCAAAAGCCCTTCAACAGTGCTTTAATATTAAATCAAATCAACCGAACGATTCACCTGGCCAGCAATACGGCACGTCGACTAGCCTGCAGTTTTCATCCAGATGATCAGGCCTCTCTCAAACTCGCTTAACTGTGAGAAATGTCTTCTAGCACGTTTATCTGGCACATGTTTCGCTTACCAAAGTCTTCCTACAATCGGCGACTAATCGTCACGTTTATGAATCTTCGAATTTGCGCTGGCTTATATAGCACCCTCTTCCTGATTGTAGCGCCAGCTTGGTGTATGTGAGCATGCGTATTGGTACAAAACTTGGATCATTTGCATATCACATTACTCTGTACTTATTTGCAAAGTTTCGCGATTGTACTTAGCTTCCTTCTTGGGTCGCTATTTTCAATGTTCCTGAGTGTATTAGAATTTTGTTTAAAAGAAAAAATTTGCCTACTCCGGAAACAAACATTACATTTTATCGTACCCGAGAAAAAAAATCAATTACCGTTTTTTTTCTCAAGAGAAGGATGTAGTTTTTTGTAACGATGTTGGTGGTGTGTTGCAACAGATGGGATTAAAAAAGTACCAACATAGTGACTGGCGTCTTTTCATAGATAGCTGCAAAAGAAGTTTAAAGTGCGTTTTGCTTAATAACGGTAATAAGTACGGATCTATACCTATTGCACATTCGGTGACTTTAAAAGAAGAATACGCAAATATTGCTAAGGTTATGGAAACAATTAAGTATCACAAATGGTTCATTTGTGTTGATCTAAAAATGGTTAACTTTCTTTTGGGTCAACAAGGAGGATACACGAAGTTCCCTTGTTTCATGTGTCTCTGGGACAGCCGTGATAAACAACACCATTGTTCACAAAAAGTCTGGCCAGTACGGGAAGAGCTAAAAGTTGGTACCAAAAATGTGATAAACACGCCTTTAGTGAGCCGAGACCGCATCATATTTCCACCACTTCATATTAAACTCGGCATAATGAAACAGTTTGTGAAGGCGCTTGATAAAAGTGGCGAATGTTTCAATTTTCTTTCACGCAAGTTTCCAGGATTAAATATAGAAAAATTGAAAGCTGGTATTTTTGATGGGCCACAGATTAGGCAACTCGTGGAAGATTCTAATTTTATCAAATCAATGACTGAATTTGAATCCAAAGCTTGGAATTCATTTGTTTTGGTTATGAGTAATTTCCTAGGCAGAAAGAGATCTGACGACCACGTGGAACTTGTTGAGTCCATGCTATCGAACTTGACAGAGCTAGGGTGCAACATGAGCATAAAAATCCACTTCCTGCACTCGCATTTAGACCGATTTCCACAAAATCTGGGTAATTTCAGTGAAGAGCAGGGTGAGAAAAATTCCATCAGGATCTTCGGACAACGGAAGAGCGTTATCAGGGGTGGTGGGACTCACATATGATGGCAGACTACTGCTGGAGTTTGGAACGAGATCTACCTAAAGTCGTTCATTCAAGGAAATCTTTTAAAAGATCATTTCATTGTATTTAATAGAAATTTTTTTAACATAATGTATTAATTTTCTGTATTTTTTTTAAATAATAAAATTGTATATTTCAAAAAGTAAAGCTGTTATCAATCTCCTAGTATATTTTTCATAATGAGGGCCATAGAAATACCTAATAACAGAAATAAAAACAAAGGAAACAAGACATGTGTTGACCAGTGTTATTAATAATAGATACACGTAGCATACTTTGAGAAAAAATTTGGAAAATAAAAATGTCTTGTAATTTGATTTGGATTATTAGTACAGCAGAAAGAGTATTCATCTTACCTTATAGCTGGGGGAAACATTCGTAATGTTTCAGAAATAACATTGTCAAGGTATTTCATATTCTGGATAGCCTCATAAGTAAGTTGACCCTGAAATTAACGTTAAGAATTTCTGTGAAAGCTACATGAACAGTTAAAGTACAGGTATATGCTTAGTGTAAAAATCAAATTTGAACTGACTTTAAAACCGAATCTATAATTTTTAATATTTTTATATGATTCTCAGTAAAATATGAAAACAAAGGAATGATTTGGTCTTCATCTGCTGAAGATATGCTGCCATTTCCTTAAATCTAGTTAAAAATTAATTAATTTCTCCTTATTTGCTTTTTTAAAAAAAGAAAGCAATCTCCTAGCATTTTTTCTTGAAGAAAAAAAAAGGTTTTCGATTTCTTCAATCTGATACTTACTTTTCTTATTTCACATTGTATCGCTGTAAGTTTAAAATTTTTCAAACCTACCTTTTTGAGTGAAAAGAAATCAAGATAAAGAAATATGGTTTAGGATATGTATGCGGATGAGATTATAACGCGCATGCTGTACATTTTCTGGCCTGTGAAGAAACTGTTATTCTTCCGTAGACCACCGATGAGTGAGGAAACGTAAGTGCTCTCATTTATTCATTTTTGACAAATTCAAACAACAAATAACTATTTAAAAAATGATATTACATTATTTTTTATGCAATTGGAAAGCAATCAAAAATAAAAAACAAGAACAGTGGACCAGATTTCAGTCCCCAGAAAATATGTCGAATGTAAGGGACTAGCTGCTCGTGGTCTGTAAAGACACTGTTCTGACTGTTGATTTGATTTGATTTTAATTTAAGTCGCACTCTGAAGTAAAACGAGAGTTTTGACAAAACGTTTTAAGAGCGAACAGAGCTCACCCAAAGAGTTCTATTGGCGGAAGGCTCAACAGTGAACAGAGCTCACCCGAAGAAGGCTAGTGGCAAAATGCCCAAGCGGGCAGGTCTCTCCCGAATCGAATTATTGGCGGAATTCCCAAGCGGACGGGATTCACCCGAAGAGGGCTGTTGGTGAAATGCCCGAGCAAACAGGATTCACCCGAAGAGGGCTATAGGCAAAATGCCCAAGATAACAGGATTCACCTGAAGAAAGCTATAGGCGAAATGCCCAAGTTGAAAATTTGTTGAATTATATAAAAACGGGATCAGTGTAAATATCAGTGGTTTCCGGTGGTTATACGCAATTGCATACTTCAAAACGACAATTTTGCAGGACACATGCTACCTGACCTTAATACAAAAATTACGTTATTATTAATGCTCGTATAAAACCATTGTGACTTGTCATTTGTCAAAATTGTACCGTACGCAGCCGCTATTGTTATCATTGTAGTTACTCAATAAGTTTCACACTTCTTTTCTTATTTTTTTCAAATATTCAATTCCTTTCAAGCAACAAATAAATGTAAAGATCCTACTAACTTAAATTTTCCATCGGATTGTAAAATTATTTTTTGTAGTGCCGCCTTCTTATAGATTGATTTCAAGATTTAATATAATTTTTTTACTTTATTTTTTCATAATGTTTAAATATAATACTTAAGTAATATTTTTATTTTAAGGGATATTTAGCAAGATATTCTTATTTGAATTCTGAAGATTTATCTGTACATAAAAGTAAAATGCTGTTTGTAAAAAATGCAGCACCATGAAGAAATCATTAGAATTAAATGAAATTTAATGCACAAACGACTTGTATTAGTACTAATAAATAACGTAATTTTCAAAGCAAAAAAAAACACTATTAAGTGTCTGAAATCAGCATTTGGTGCAGCCACAGCGCGCTGCAATAAGTGCTGCTATGCGATGTCGCATGGAGTCAAACAGATTTTGAATGTTTTCTTTTGGAAGAAAATTCCATATTGCTTGCAATAAGTTCGTCTTTTGAAGCTACAGGACATGGATCATGAGCGAGACGCCGACAAACCAAATTCCTCACGGGGTCAATAGGCGACATATCCGGCGAATAAGCAGACGAAGGAAGCAGTTACATGTGTTGGGCTGAACAGAAGTCTCGTAGAGTCTTTGCAACATGTTAACGTGCATTATCCTGCTGAAAGATAGCTCCGGGGATGCCTTAAGGGAAGGGAAGGACTTCGGACTGTAACACTTCACGGACGTATCTGCTATTGAGATTACCCTCAGTACTCATACTTAGGTTACTCATACCCTCATACTTAGGTCTCACTAAACGTTCGCCACTAACAAATAATCCTTAACCGCTACAGCCCTCTATTTATACGCTTTCGGCATCAGTTCAGAGGGCGCTGCGCACGCAACGCATGCGCGGTGGTGCTGCAAAGTTTATTTAATTCTGATGATTCCTTCATGGTGTTACATTTTTTACAAACAGCAGTGCATTAAAGATACCTCCTTACAAAATAAAATGTCACCTCTAATTATAAAAGGTTCCCCACCTCTCAAATAAGTTATCAACATTGAATCAAAAGCATTTAAATCTCTTATTAAAGTTTGTATTCTGATATTCTCTTAGTATGTGTATTCTGATATCACTATGGGACTTACATTGTTTGCAGCCAAAGCGTCATCCACTTCCTGGCGCAATTTGTCTTGAATGTTCTGCTCCACAGCCAACATGTAAGTTGCGAAAGACAAGGTGGAAGCTGTGGTGTCGTATCCAGCCAGGAAGAAGATCACACACTGAGCCACCAACTCATCCATGGAGATCTCTGTAAAGTCATTTATCCGTCAAATTAGTCTATTCACATAACTTAAACATCACTACCAAATTGTTTTGCAGAAGTACATGGCAAAAGTTTTATAATGAGTTTTTCGTTAACTTGTCCCTATCTTTAATAAAAATTTGGGTACTATGTGCTATAGCAGTTTTATGATAATATTATTTGTAATTACATGAACATTTTATGTTTGAACTCTGTTTTAAAGAAAATAATATAAAACTGTATGTTTGTTCACTTCCTTCACGCAGTCATCAAGAAGTATAAAATCCATTAAAGAATAAAAGAATTTTTCTTTTCTTTATGGTATGGGGCTTATTCCTCTCTATGTATAAGGTATGAATAGGATATAGATTGCTTAAATGTTCAATATTTATACCACAAATCAGTAGCAATAAGCTAAATTAAAAACTGTGTATTACTCAAACTATAAATTCTTGATATAAAAAACAATTAGATCTTTTGCAATTAAAGCTCACTAATAAGAAAGACGCAAGAGTCAAAACTATTAATTAATATTAATTTTTTAGATGAAAACGTTTTAAGTAAATTATTTTTTATGATATGCCTGTGCAGATTATCTAGCTGCCAGCTTTTTTAGATCGCAAATCATGATTTTTATTGTGTCCCAGACTTCGAAAATGGAAGAAATTGGTGTATGTTTTTTAAAGTTTATTTAAACAGTCATTTAATGTGTGTGAGTATAACATAAGTGTAATTTTTAAAATTTCTTTTTAGTTTCTGAAAACTCTTTCAAGTATCATTTAGATAATATTTCAGAAAATTTTTTCATGAAGATTGCTTTCTACTTTCTTGGTATGAAAAAGAAAATTACAATGATTTTCTCTGATGCGTCTTTATCAAAGGTGCAACCACCATAGTTCAATATTTGTGTCTCTGAGAGACTTTGAAACGTTTCATCTTGTTCTCTTTAGACAGTAAAGTTGTTTGCACTTGCCTTAGACATCGAAAGCCCCTTCAATGTATAGTACGGAGAGACTGCACTCACAGATGCTTTCAAGCCAGTTCTTCTTAAACTTTCAGTATTTACTACCCAATTTCCAATCATAATTTTCCTTACCCTCCACGCCACACAATAATTATATATATATATATATATATATATATATATATATATATATATATATATATATATATATATGTGAACTAACTTCGCTCATTCCACACAATAATAATGTGTAGAATGCAGTATTCATGAACTTTGAGAGAGATTGATTGATTGATTGATTGAATATTAATGTCGCACTGTACAGCTACACGAGGGCTTTTGGCGACGGACCACGTAATTTTGAACCATGGTCAAGTGACGTGGATGACACCTGAGCTGGCACCCCCTCTCCTAACTACCACACCACACCAACGGGAGGACGTTTCAGCTCTCGACAGATTTAACATGCATCGCTGCCCTACACGGCGGATCTTTAGTGGTACTGGGCTCGAACCCGTGACAAAGCAAGCCACGGTCCGATACCTATACCACTCGGCTACCGCGGCCGAACTTTGAGAGAGAGAGAGAGACGCTTAAGTTACAATCCAACCTTAATTATAAACCATACAAATTATAACGATAGGTATTAAATTTTGTGTATTTGTTACTTTTAAGTAATAAATATTTTAAGTAAGTGACTTTGAAGTAATAAGATAAATGTTATGCTACTTTTTTCCTTTCTAATTTTTAAATTGATACAGATTGCAATAAACATGCATGGTGTATTTAATTTTTTATTGTGTTAGAATGCATTTTGTTTTACTTTTCCTTTAAGGAAATATTTTTTTAAAATAATCGTCTATTTTTGACTTTACGATAGACTCGCCTCCCCCACGAAAGGTTATCACGCCCTCCCCCCGGGAGGGGGACACATCCCACAGTTGGAGAATCACTGTTTTAAATAATTCTTGATTAAGATTTGCTGTACTGCTTACACATTTCTGTTTACTTTCACATTTCGGAAGATTTTATAATTTTTCTGTTTAGACCTAGTTTACCAATTGCCATTCTAGGTATCCTTGATTTTCCCTACAGCTACTAGGGAATGTTTTATTACTTATAAAAGTTTTCATCCGAGCTTCTACTCCTACTACTCCACGCTCAAAGTCCATGTTTTACTCTTGATATATTCTCAAGAAATTTGCCAATCTTTAAGAAAAGTTCACTTTCTTTCTTCTTCTAAATGTGACGCAAAAGCTGCAACGTAAAACTGCCACTCAGAGTAAGGAACGAATAGAAATTCAATTAACGGATGTTGCTGAACATTTATTAATCGGATGAAATAAATTCCGAATGTTTTTCAAATTTGTATGCAAAAACAGAAAATTACCGCTTAGCTTTGTTAAACAAATGATGTTTTGCAACATAAAAATTACTCCAGTTGAATTCTTATAAAATAATTTTCAAATGTATTTTTCATTCAATTAGATTAAATAAATACTCCATGAAAGCAATTGCAGAACAAAGTAATATTAAACATTTTTTTGTAAATATAATTTGTGAAAAAATCAAGCCTCACTTTTCGGTGTGACTGTTTTAAAGAAATGATGCCCAGCGTCACTGTCTTCGTAGTTGGATGCAATGTCTTTTTCTGCATCGGTCGTTTCCCATTTTTCCTCCTCAGACACTTCTTTTGCGGTATCCATCAAGAGTTGGAGAAAATCGTTCCTCACCTGCAGGAAACAGAAATATATTTTCAAATCATAACTAATTCACTGATCAAAAAAATATTAATTCGTTTCAGTGAGAGCATCTAAATGAAACCAATCTCAATTAATGAAATCAGGACATCATACACTTGGAAAAAATCGATTTTTCAATTTTAGTTCTAAAAAATGGTGCATATTTTTTTTAATCTAAAAATGTATAATACTTATAAGTTTTTTGATAAAATATAGCCCTAAAATATGAAAAATGAAAATGTAAACAAATGACCACGCCCCTTTTGACATATTTTAAATGTGTAGTTTCTCCTGTGTTTGATCAATATAAAATTTTGATTTTTTCTTCATTTGAATTAATAATAAATATATCTAAACAGGATACATGTGCATTTAGTGAACAAAATATGTTTTGGTATAATGTCGTATCTAAATCGTACTGTCACCTGTAGGGTGCTCAAAGTTGCGGCTAATGCCTGGAGAACAATTAGTCCCTTTCCAAGATAAATTTCGTGGACATGGATGTGATGTTAATGTCGATCAGGTACGACAAAAACTGCGGATGTTTTGACGACACAAATAATTTTACATTGGAACTTTTAAATGCAAGCCTTCTTTAATGAAAATCTAATGAAGGAACCTAAGAATTCATTACCTGCCCAGTTCTTTTCCTCTGCTCAATTATTTGAAGTGTGGTGTCTCTAAAGAAATGAGTGGCTTCCGATGGAAAGGCTCTGATTCGAAGGAATTTCGCAAGACGGGGAGCGCTAACTTAAAGAAAGAAAAAATTAAAGCTAAAATGGAAAAGAGATAGATGAAAATATGAAATAAGCCATTATAGCTATTAAGTAAGGTAATAATTGTACACAACTTAATGCTCAAAAATATAATTTCGAGTGCGAAATGATCTACTCCCCCCCTTTACTTTACAAAAGCTTTAAATAATTGCAAATACAGATGTAAAAATATTTTTAGGGCCGTTATACTATAAAAATGAACGATCCCCAAATACATGAAACAAAAATAAAGACTTAATTTGTTTTTGAACAAGCATCTCTTGTGTGGGGGCGAGAGAGAGCTTTTCGGGATGTTTTTCAAACATGTCTGACCTTTAAGAGGTCTCAGGTGTGTTAACTTTGCCTCCAGGGCTGAAACTAAAAACAATTTTCAAATACATATAATTTTTTGAAATTAAAATTAAATAATTGGAATCTCTTACACGTTATTTATAAAGGAATGAGGCTTCAAAAAAGTGCAAAACGTTCAAAATATAATCATAATTTTAAAAATTATAAGCATATGAAAATAAATATTTCTGTAAGAAATATTAATTAAGATATATCCGACTACGTTCGGGACCTTGATTTTGCAAAAGCGTATAAATGAATAATAGTTATGATATTTAGTGTCACTTAAATTAGAAAACGAGTATAATTTTTTTCAAGAATATTATTACAATAAAAAATTATTTAAGTACAATATATTGACAAAAAATGAACATAGAATTACCAATATTCAAAACATTCTACTTTTATGAAAAATGCTTCTATTATATTAATATTTTGCCTGTATATAGCTCAGACCTCTGTACAGAGGCTGAACTAGCATTTTTGAAATATCTAACTTAGAAGTGGATTTATCCATATATTACTACAACAGAGGGGAGCAATTTTAAGAAAAAACGGTGAAAATTATTTCAATTGGTACTGACTCTGAAAATAGTGTGAATTTTTCCAAAATCCTAGTTCAGAGTCTCTGGAGAAGGAGAATCTTTACATTATATAAGCAAAATATTATCATTATGGAAGCATTTTTTTATAAAAGGAGAACATTTTGAAAAAAGATTATTCTAAATTTTTTACTAAAATATTGTATTTAAATAAGGTTTTTTTTCTCATAATGTTCTTAAAACTATTTTATACATGTATTCTAATCCGAGTGACACTAAATATGAAAAATATCCATTTATGCGCTTTTTTAAAATCACGGTTCCGAGATTAGACGGATACCTTAAGTTTTACGTTGCGCATGATATTTCTAAAATTGTAGCTCTAATTACTAGCAATAAGTTGATTATTAAAGAGTTAAATGTATCCTTATTACATTGTAATGTTTTGATATTATTAGAATAATAACTTGTATTTTAAAAAATTAGATTAAAAAAATTTTTTTTCAGAAATTTCTCCATTTGTTTTTAATATTTTGAAAGGAGAAAGGTACATAATTCTCAATTTAGGTAGGGTTTAAAGAGTACGATACCTTTTATAAAACTGCAAAGTTTTATACATCAAAGGCTACTATTTTAGAAAATAGCATGCGCAAATTAAAAATTATTTAATATTTATTACAGAAACATTTCTTATTTTTTCATATGCTTGTAATTTTTTAAATTAACATTATGTTTCAAACATTTTGTACTTTTTTAAACCTCATTCCTTTATAAATAATGTATAAAAGATTCTAATTAGTTAATTTTAATTTCAACGAATGTTATCTCAAAATTGTTTATAATTTCAGCCCTCCAGCTAAAATTAACACCCTTGAGACTCTTAATATTCACAAAAAGCTCGTAATTCAATAGTAGTACCTCGAACTAATCATTCTTCAAGTCCCACACTTTCCCCAACCACCCCGCCAATGCCGAAGCGAGAGGGAAAGTTACATTAACGTTGCGCTCTAAAGCAATGCGAGGGCTCTTAGCGACGGTCAAGTAACGAGGGTGATATTTGAGTCGGCACCTAGCTCCAAACTACCACACCAATGGAAGGACACTGAACCTCGAGCATCAGACACCTCTAGGCGGCGGGTCTTCCGTGGCACTAAGATTTCGCGATGGCCGAAAGCAATGCCTTCCATGTTTATATTTTCCCTACGCATCGTCTTCTGAAAATGGAAATCAAGTCCCTTGCAGAAATTTTTTTCCTATTGAGGACAATCCAGAAATCTCAGGTAGAAAGCAAAACTAAAGCCTTTTGTTTCTCCGGGAAACTGGAAAAAAGGGGTATGGATGGACTGATGAACTTAAATATCTGGAGCCATAAATATGTATTCAGGCAGAATGGTCCTTCGGGTCGAAAGAGGAAGAAAAAGTGCCGTAGGTAGCCTAGTGGTTTGAGCGTCAGACTCCAGACCGGAAGGCCTGGGTTCGATGAACGATACAACCAAATACCCTCTGAGTACACACGGAGTACGTGCTCGTTAAATCAGGGGGTCCGAAAGTCTTGTGGGCTGAATCACGAGAGCAGGGAACTGGAAAAATTTCCCTTCCCTTCAGTTCCATGCCTAAATTGTGGAGGTGGCCATCTATCGTCTCTTTTGGGAATTTCACTGAGCTAATTCATACTGTCACCTGTATTGTGCTCATGGCCAAGGCGAACGACAGGCTTACTTATAGCCCCTTGCCACGATGAATTTCGTGGGCCTCGATCTGACTACGTCAGACAGGTGGCATTAGAAACAACAACAGCAACAGAGGAAGAAAACAATCTCCCACAGAGATGTTATAATTCGTGGTCGACTTGTTACACGTCTTCTATAGACACAGGATCTCTAGATTTAAACTGATCTCACAAATCGTCCAACTCACTGCATGACATCTAACACTATCATCTTATGACAACCTCATTTCAATGCATTTGATCACTCGCTAACTTAACGAATAGGGTTGACGATTTTTCCTTAGCCTTATTAGATTCTCCTGAGAATTGCCTCCGAAATTACCAACAACTATTCTAAATCAACTATCTTACTCGAAATGCACAAAAAAATGCGAAAGTTTGATTTTTGCATATTTTTGTCAACTTAAAAAAAGTGGGTTTTGTTTGTTTTATCGAAAACTTTACTATGAAGCTTATTGAATTATTTATATGAATTACGGCCATTTTTTTTAATGGTGAGCTTCGAAAAATAAATGTTGTAAATATAACTTTTGGATACATGTTGTAAATTTGACATTCGTTTTGTTAAATATTATTCTTTTTGTCAATAGAGTTGCGTTGTTTGGTTGGAATTACCTTCAAACGAATTTTCATCCGACATCATAAGAAAATACAAAACCTTCTTTTTCAAAATCATACCATGATAATATATTCTTACTTTAAAACTACTAAACCACTTGTGTAAAAGAGAATTTTCAATGAATAGAATTGGTTTTTTTAGCTTAACTTACGAAAAAAGAGAAATCTGAGCCCCAGTCTTTGGTTGAAGACAGTCCTCGCCGTTTTCACGAACTTGTTGTCAGGATCATTGTGGGAATCGATTTTGGTGGAAAAAGCAGAACTGGCGATAATGTCCATCGTAAAGGTTCCATACACTCTACAAAAGAACAGTTAAAATTGTACAAAAAAGAAGAGGAAAAATTGTTTTTGTACAAATAAAAAGTCTAGATTACTACAGAACTGTCTTCAAATTTTCAATGTGTGTGTGTGAACTGGGTTTCTACAAAATATAAATACAGAGTCACACAACGTAGAATTATATCCGTGTTCGGTTTTGATTAATAGATCGTAAAATAAACTGATTATGAATCGGGGGTAATTTTCAACATTAATTTCATTTAAACGGGTTATGAAATTTCTATATATTTATTATTTTTATGTCTTTATTAATCGTAGTCGGAAGTGTTGATGGTCTCAAGCAGCTTTGATCCAAACTTTAAGTGGGATTCATGTAATATTTACTTTTTTCTATAAGACACCACGTGCTAATAAACTTTAATCATATAATCATGGCATAGTCAATTACATAAAACATACACATTTCAGATAATATACAAAAGAATACAATGAATTGACAAGTAACTCAAAATAAATAAATCTTTTAAAATTTATGATTCTATAGACATAAACCAAATGTTTAGTTACAAAATAAAAGGAATGATTTTAGAGGGCAGAAATGTTTTGATCCAGTGTTGGGAAAGTTCAACCCTAGATTGGAAAACGTCTACTTTTTTTAACTAAGAATATAAAAAAAATTAAGTCAATTTCTACTTTGAATGGATGAATAGAAAGTATTTTATTAACGATTGAAAATTTGAATAAGGTTATATATATATATATAATAAGGTTATATATATATATATATATATATATATATATATATATATATATATATATATATATATAAGGAGAGAGTGAACTAGAGAGAGAATAGTAGGAATTGGGAAGCAAGAGCATCACTCATCTGCATTTTTGTAACAATACACACCCGGTTTGGGTAGTTTAGCTGAAAAACAGGTTTTAAACGCCAACTTTTGTCTTTGTTTCAACAATTACATTGTTACAACAATAGAGACTAATCTAAGTTGGTGACAAAAACCGGTAAGTAATTTAATTAAATTAAATTAATTAATTAATATTTGAAAAAACTGAAAAAAGTGTCATCCACTGCAAGTTTTAAAAAATTATTTGAACTTGATTGGATGAATAGAAAGTATTTTATTAACGATTGAAAATTTGAACAAGATAAATAAATATATAGAGAGAGTAAGCTAATGGAGGGAATTGAAAAAATAAGTTTCCATATATTATCCTTTTTTCAAGTTATCTGTGTATTGATAGCAATTAAAGTTCAGCAAAAATGTCGTCCGGAATGTGATAAAAGATTATCAATACTTTACTGCTGTAACAACAGTATTGGTAATAATAGTATTGTACGCCCTTTTGATAAGAGAACGCTCATTATTTAGAATAATATAATTATGCATGAAACTTCAGTGTTTCGAATTTTGTTTGAATTGACTAAATTTATTTCTCTTAAATATTTGTCTCTTAAATACATACGTGAGAGCAAAATTTTACAATTAATTCAGCATAGAACTTAACGATTTTTATTGGGTTTTTTTTATATAGTCAATTTATATTCTTTTATAAACTGCTTTATGTATGAAATGCATAAAAGCCCGATTGGCTGTGAGACGTAAAAAATGGTTGTCTGTAAGCAAATAAATTCAACAGATTACGAATAACTTGAACGGCTGAATAATTGCGTTTTCACGGATTTCTTCTGTTTTGTAGCATTCACATAAGAAAAAAAATCAAGTTTTGATTCTATGGTAATAAAATCAAAAGAAATATTTTTAATTTATTATGAATATAAACTGCAGAAGCATTATCATTTCTGTCCGAGAGAATGCATTAAAATATATTCCAAAAGATATACGTACACCCAGCCTTTTATTTTCACAGTTTTGAAGTAATATAATCCAAGGAATCTTATTTTTTTACACGGCTAATTTATTTTAACACAGTTTAGGTGCGCTGATTTCATAAGTTATTGACCAGTTTGCGACCTAAGAATATGTTCATGTAGTGGTGTAAATTGCTTTGTAAATTGTAATTGCTCACATAACATGCTCTTGTAACGTTTTCAAATGTTATTGTTGGGAAAATAGCCCTGCTTTGAATGGCTCTGGGGTGGAGTGACGTCACGCCCCCACCCCTATGATGCAATGCCCTTTTTCGGGCACTCCGAACTTAGCAGGCAGAGAGTGATGTCCTTGCTCTACTGCCTTACAGTGTAAATAAAGCATTTTTAACGGACCTCTCTGGAACTCTTTTAAGAAATCAACAGCACCAGTATCGGGTAGATGCGGTCCAAACACTTTTGAATTATAACTTGAATATATGTTACACTCAACCGTAACATTTTTTGGCGTCTGTGACAGGACGGGTGCTTTGGAGAAGAACTAAACTTTTAAATTCATTAAAATTTATCTGAATTAGAAATGGGTCTAAGTCAGTGCTTCTCAAACTTTCAATACTGGCGCCCCCCTTTTCAATCACAATTTTTTTCGCGCCCCCCTTATACATTAATAATGTACTGAATGCAATAATAATGCACTTTGACGCTAAAGCTACAATAGGCGATCTTAATTATAAACCATACAAATTAGTAACATAAGTATTAAATTTTGTATACTACTTTTAAGCAAAATAAATAAAAATAATAATAGGATAATTATTATGTTATTTTTCCTTTCTCTAATTTTTAAATTGAACATATTGCAAAATGCGGTAGCTGCTTAGGAGACAAAATATAGATATCTGCTAAATATAGAAAAAGAACTCAGGGGGTCAATTTCTAATCATAAGCATTCCTTACAAAAACTTTTCTTTCCAAGACAAGCTCATAGACGTCATTAATACTTATTAAACTTGTTCTTAATTTAGTATTAATTAATTAGTTATAAAATATTCTGTGCAACACTGATAAATTAAAAGTATACCGGCTGAAGTGCCCGCTCTTTGCACGAGTTCATTTATAAGAAAATAAAACATTATTGATATAATAGCTGAATTGTAAGGGAAGCAAAGCCAAGTGCTCGACAATGTTTATAAAAACGTAAAATTGTTTTTTTTAAATGGTTGCTCAAATTATAATTAGTTTTAAGCGAATTGTAATTTTAAGCCTCACAGAATTAGCATTTATAATTGATGTTAAACAGTAGCGCACACAGGAATTTTTCAAGGAGGGTCCGGGGTCGAAAGTTCACCAATCTTATATCAGGTTCCTTTTGATTTTGTCGAACACAGTAAAAAACTAATTATTGAATAAATAATTAGCATTAATTAATAAAATTAATCATTAATAACAAATACTTAATTAAATTTTGCGTACTATAAACTTAGAATTATAATCAATCGGGAAAAAAAAAATCAAGGGCTTTGGGGGAGGCGAACCCCCTCCCCCTTGTGTGCGCCACTGATGTTAAATAATGATCAATAATATAAATATCGATGAAGAATAATTGAATTATTTTTAATATTTAAAGCGAAAAGACTTCAACATGTTTTAACCCGGGAGCAGGCCCGCACTCGATACGGTCGGGGTTATTTAGTCACCCCAATCCTTTTTTTTTTATAATTATTTTATTGTACACGATACAAATAATGTTTCCAGTCAATGATTTAACTAAGAGAAAGTTTACTTACCTACTTTCAAGGACTTTTCAATTTTTCTTTGGTAACAAATAAACAGTTTTGCCAGAATTAACAATTTCGTAATCTGTGTGTCCCGCGCGACCACTTCCGGGTAAAAAGTATATTCATTATGATAATATGTATGTTACTGCTAAAAAAATTGTGTGGCACGTTTTTCGTAATGCTTAATATGTTGAGAATATTTATAAAAATATGTCTTGGCCAAGTAATCCTTCATGTGCTTGTGTGTGTGTGCTGTGACATCGTCGATGGTTGTGAATTCCCATCTTTCGATTCACGATAAGTGTTATGGTTTCACCAGCTGTTCAAGGACAAGTACGACCCCATCTATTGTCCCTGAATTTTTACGATCCACCAGCTGTAAAATGACCAGTGCACGTGGCCATGGGGCCATTGTTTATTGTCTGGAGTGAAGACGGACAGACGGGTCGCCATAATAGTAAAGTAGAGCCACCGCCTCATTGACAATAGGCGAAGCCTATCTTAAAATAATCATGTCGTATTTTCTGGTGTTGAGTGACGGGGATACTAGAACCAGGTGGCGTGATGGACAAGTGTGTCCAGATGTTGGACAAGGAACTATGGCGCCTTGGGCCAGAAGGCCCGGGTGTGTTTTGGCGTGTGATGCGCAAATAGGACGAGGGAGGCCAAGAGTCTTTGTGACCTGCCAATAAGACGAGGGGTGTTGTGAACACACCCCTGGTGTTTAAAAGGGTTCTTTTTCAGGAGAGAAGAGGAGAGAACGAAAAGGAAGGACGGAAAAGGAGAGAGGGAGAGTAGGAGACGGAAAAAGAGAAGAAAAGGAGTCGGGGAGAGAGAGAGAGAGGAGCCCGCCTTGAATGCAGAAAAGGGTTGAGTCCGGAGATTGGAGTGAAAAAGACGATGAACGCCGGTGGCGTTGAGAATAGAATAGACTGACTACACCGGCTTGACATATGGACTTGGCATGTAGACTGAATAATATTACTTCACTAACAAATTGTTTAGCTAATAAACAATATTTTTATATCATATTAGGCTGTACAAAAAAATTTACTGATGACTAGCTATACACGACGTTACAGTGCTCTCCATGGATTTCCAAATATCATAAAACTCTTTTGCATGGGAAAAAGCGCAACAGAGAACACATAAGAGAGGGGTCATAACTAACTGTACCAATAACTTAGAAGGTCAAACAGATTACAGCTATAATGTGCAGTATTTCAAAAATAATGACAGTGATGAATTTTTTATGTTCTTAAATTTTTTCGATTCTGGGTCTGGGATCTGTTTTTTCTCTGAAAGAGTAGTATGTTAGGTTAAAAAAAAGCGTAATAAAAAAATCTCTCATCGTGGGATTACAGCAAATCAAATAAAATTTTTTATTTGGTTATTGGATCAAAGATAATTAATTAGGTATTGAAGTTTTTATTTTTGCTGACTTAATATCGCGCGCCTATAAATTATATCAGAGTAAAAGTGCATTTTTTATTATGTCTGAAAGTATTTTGTTTTAATTCATTCCATTAAACTAATTATTTTTTTAAATCTTTTATTTTCGATATGCTCGCGCCCCCCGGGGGCGCGCCCCACAGTTTGAGAAACACTGGTCTAAGTGATTTGAAAGCGAAGAGGAAAGGCCTTAGGCAAGCTTTCGCCCTTAATTTAAAAAAAATGAAAGCGAATTGAACAAAGAAATTACGGATAGAAAGGAACTCTCCGTATTAAAAACTCAAATAGCTGATAAGTTCCAGAGATTGGACAACTGCCAATTACTACTATCGCAGGAATTACTGAAAGAGGAAAACGGCGAATAGTTTTTTTCTTAAGATTTCGAAGAAGCTGAAACGTATCGAGACAGATATCTAGAAAACTGTTTTAAAATTGAGAATAGATGACAAGAAAATGCTGGGCCGAGTGAAGCTGAAAAAAGGAAATTCAAATTACCAAAGATACAATTGAAAAAATTTAATGGTGATCCAAAAGAATTCCTTGCCTTTGGGAGCCAGTTAAAGAAAATACATGATGGCAGTTCAAATGCGGAGGAAGACAAGATCCAGTATTTACTACAATTTGTTGAACCTCACTCTAAAGCTGAAAGATTGGTCCTTAGTTTTTCGGCGACTGCGGCTAACTATTCGGAAGCCATAGAGCAGTTGAAAGAGCGGTTTGGACGCGACGATTTGCTGATTCAAATTTATGTGAGAGACCTTCTAAAACTTGTAATGAAAAATGCTGTGTAAAAGGACGGTCCAAGACAGACTTGACATATATGTACGATGAGTTAGAAGGAAAGCTACGTGCTATATATAGAGAGAGAGCTTGGGAAGAACTCAAGAGAAGAGTATGGAGATTTCCTGATCCCGTTAGTAGAAAGCTGCCTTCCCGAAGAAACACTACTAGCCTGGGAAAGAAGCCGAAATGAATCGGTACAGAACACTCGCTCATTAGAACATCTGATGAATTTTCTTCGCCAAGAGGTGCAAGAAGAGGAAATGATGCAACTCGCCCGAACTGGATTTGAACCTCAACATAATTTCCGAAAGAACAATGCACCCGTTGAATGTGTAATACAGAGTGAGCTAGCAGCCGCCTCGGCCTTGGTAAGCCTGGATTAAGGTAAGCGACCTCTTTGTATTTTTTGTGATAAGAAACATCTGAGTGAAAAATGCTTTGTTGCGAAGAAAATGTCTTTAATTGATAAACAAAGAATATTGTTAAAAAAAGGTGCATGTTTTACCTGTTTGAAAAAGGCTGGACATTTAAGGAAATTTTATGATTTAAAAAATAATATAATTTTTTTTTGTACTCAATGTAATAATTGATGTTTTTGAAATAATGTGTTCTAAATTAGAAAAGGAAAATGTTAGATCCGAGAGAATTCCCTCTCTAATTGTGGCAGAAGCGACGTGGTGTTTTTACAAACTTTTTGTGTTGTTGTCAAGTTACAGGGGGTGAAAAAAAGGGTCCGAGCTCTTATTGATTCTGGTAGTCAGAGCAGTTACATAAGCGAAAGACTCGTAAATCAGTCGGCGGTTCAACCCCTTAGTTCGGAAACCGTATGCCACGCGCTTTTCGGGGGAAACCAAACTGACCCTAAACTACACCAGGTGTTTTCTGTTGAGGTTAGCGAACTGCGGGGAATGTACACGTGCAACTTTGAGGTGCTTTCCGGAAGAAAGATTTATGGTTTAGTCCGTAAGATAAATGATCAAAATATTCTGAAGGAACTAAGAGGGAAGAATATACATTTAACTGATTCTTCTTGTGAAGGAGCGGAAATAGATCTTTTGATAGGGGCCGATGTTATGGGAAAACTGTTGACAGGAAATGTAGTCACATTGCATCTTGGCTTAACAGCTGTTGAAAGCAAATTGAGCTGGACGGTATTTGGAAAACAGAAATTTTGTGGAAAGGATAAATTTACAACAACATTGCCCATGCACGTGGGACATATCCCCTTGCAAAATCTGTGAGAGCTAGAAGTTTTAGGAATAACTGACCCCACACAGAAACTGTTAAAGAAAAAATAATTATTAATAAATTAAAATGTGGTAAATTTTTGATGATTATCAAAACGTCTTCAGGGAATGGGAATCAATGAATATAATTGAACGCGTGCCTGAAATAGAACTTAATAATAAGTGTCATTATCTACCCCATAGGCCAGTAATAAAATTAAATAGCCAGACAACAAAAGTTCGACCCGTTTTTTATGCTTCTCAGAGAGGGAAACTCTCTTTGAATTAATGTCTGCATAAAGGAATCAATTTTCTAGAAATGATTCCAGATATTCTTGATCGTTTCAGAATGTTTCCAATCGGAATTAGTGCCGATATAGAAAAAGCATTTTTAATGCTATCCGTTGCTCCTAAAGAAAGGGATTTCCTTCGATTTTTTCCCGGGTTCAGAGGGGCAAGAAATTTATAGGCATTGCCGAGTTGTGTTTGAGGTTTGTTCTAGTCCATATCTATTGAACATATCCTTTGTACATCTTTTTGAAAACTTCCCCACTGAATTTAAAGAAATTGTTCAGAAAATGAAATGATTCTTTTATATGTAGATAATCTTGTACGTGGAGTTTATAACACTAGTGAATTGGAACACTTCATTGAACAAGCAAAATTCATTATGAGTAAAGGATTTTTTAATTTGCGGGGTTTTGAAAGCAATGTTGATTGTAAAAATGTTGACAAGCATTCAGGAGATACTTCAGTTTTGGGAATAATATGGAATTTAGATAATGATGTTCTGAAATGTTGTGCGGATTTAGAAACGTTAACCTTTGAAGTGAGAATAAGTAAAAGATTAATTTTATCAGTTATGCAACAGATTTTTAATCCCATTGGCTTGTTAGCACCAACAACATTGCTTCCTAAACTACTGTTACAGAATTTAAGGAAATTGAAAATTTCTTGGGACTATGAATTACCTCCCAATTGTAAAAAAGAATTTTTAGCATGGTTTAAAGATACTTCTGTTTTGAAAAATGTTTATATTCCTCGTCATCTTAAAGCGAATATTTCTTCTGAATTGCATGATTTTGTGGATGCGGCTGGGGGTGCATATGCTGCATGCATCTTTGTTCGATCAATAATTCATTCTAAGGTAAATATAGTACTCGCTAGAGCAAAGTCTAGGGTAGTGCCTCTTAAACCTCTTAGTACACGGCGTCTAGAGTTGATGGCCTACAATATTGGAGTTAGGCTAGTAAATCCTCTACTGAACGCACTTAATTTTCCACATTTAAAAATAACATTTTGGTCTGATTCCACTACCGCTTTTTGGTGGTTAAAAGAAAAGGAAACTGGTCAGTTTTAGCCTCAAACAGAGTTAAGGAAATTCGACTTCTAACGAAATCCCATGGAATATGATCCCAGCGGATTTATTATTACGTGATGTTACCCTTACAAATTGCTTAATTCTAAATGGTGGGCAGGACCTGCTTGGTTGAAAGAAAATCCCAAAAACTGGCCAACAGGTGAAATTATTGATCAACCTAGTGAAATAGAGGTTCGAAAGAAGAAAGATTAAAATTGTTAATATTGATCAAGAAAATGACGCACCCCTTCTCTGGCATCTGCATACTATAGCGAACTATAGTAAAATGATTTAAGTGTTCGATTGGATTTTGAGATTTTATCAATAACTGTTGAAAACCTTGTGATAAGTGTACTGAACCTGAGCATTCATTTTATGAGATTGAAAGTTTTGAAAGGTACTCGATACGTTTAAATCAAAAATGTTATTTATCTGATAGAAAAATTATTAAATTTTGGTACATTTATAGATAATAATAATATTTTAAGAGTAAAAACTAAAATAACTCAAAGAGATGACGAGGAATCATTTCTGTATCCTATCTTATTACCAGGAAAATGTCATTTTACTAGATTGCTAATAGATTTTGTTCAGAAAAAATTGTCATGCTGGAATACAGATTATGCAAATATTAATGAGAGAACGGTTTTGTATAACCGTATCAGATTTCAACGTTTTAAAGTTAAATCTATGTCAAGCGAACCAGCCCCCTGGCCTCTCAACCGAGTGGCGGATTGCGTTGCATTCAAGATAGTGGGAATTGGTTTTGCTTGGCCCCTGTTTCTAAAATCCGGGGAAAAGGTATAGATAGCATTATTTACTCACGCAAATTTTCGTGCTATTCATCTAGAATTGATTAATTTATTAACTGCTGACAGTTTTCTGTTATCCTTTCGACGTTTTATAGCTAGATGTGGAAGGCCTCGCACTATTTATAGTGATAACGGAACGAATTTCAGATGCGCTTCTAATGATCTTTCAAAATTAGATTGGGATAAAATTATGAGAGAAACCATGACAAATAAAATACTTTGGAAATTTATCCCACCCTCTGTGGCTTGGTGGGGAGGCTGGCGGGAAAGGCTGGTCCGCATTGTGAAAGAATTGTTACGACGTACATTAGGTAAATGTACGTTAACTTATGAAGAATTGAATACACACACACACACAATAATATGTGACTGTGAATCGAGCATTAATTGTAGACCTTTAACGTATGTATCCTGGAGAATTGATTTCTCTCCCACCTGCAATGATTCTTGCAGAGAGTCACTCTTACAGTGTTTCAGATAGTGAAGAAGTAGACAGTCAAAAATTATCAAAAAGAATAAAATATCGAAGAAAACTTTTTAATGATTTGAGACAACGGTTTAGAAGAGAGTATTTAAGGGAACTAATTCAAAAATCTAATGAAAAATCATTGCGTGAGCCTAAAGTGGGAGAAACAGTTTTGATCGGAGATGACAATAAAAATCGTTTGTTTTGGCCAATGGCGAAAATTATTGAGCTGATTCCTGGTCGAGACGGTAAAATTCATACTATCAAAATTAAAACACACTATGGGACACTTCTGCGACTAGTGTAACGTGTATATCCTTTAGAGATACGCACAAATGAAAATTGTGTATCAGAGGAAGTTGCAGGTGAGGGAGAATCAAATTCAAAAAAAGGTGTAAATGACAATAGCGCCTAATGATGTAGTAAAGAAGTA
Organism: Trichonephila clavipes; assembly: GCA_019973935.1. Lineage (NCBI taxonomy): Eukaryota > Metazoa > Arthropoda > Arachnida > Araneae > Nephilidae > Trichonephila > Trichonephila clavipes. The sequence continues at coordinate 462,661 of BMAU01019555.1, read as the reverse complement.
TACTTCATCTGGTAGGTGTGTAAAAACACCTAACAGACTAGAGTTATCTAATTATCATTGTTATAGGTTCGATACTCTCCCCGAATATCAAACGGGGGGACTATGTTGTGAAAATAGCCCTACTTTGAAATGCTCTGGAGTGGAGTGACGTCACGCCCCCACCCCTATGATGCAATGCCCTTTTTCGGGTACTCCGAACTTAGCTGGCTGAGAGTGAGGTCCTTGCTCTACTGCCTTGCAGTGTAAATAAAGCATTTTTAACGGACCTCTCTGGAACTCTTTTAAGAAACCAACAGCACCCAGCATCGGTTTGATGTAGTCCACACACTTTTGAATTCAAACTTGAATATATATATATGTTACACTCTACCGTAACAGTAATATCTTCAATCAATTCATTTTGAAAATGTTATTAGGTCATAACAGTTTCATCGCAGCAAGTGTATAGCTCGAGATCCATGCATGTTAGGGGATGGAAAAAATTGTTTTGTACAAATTTGTCATACTTATTTTTATAAAAAGATTTTATGAAGATATGTTAACTAAAGACCAGCTTAAACGAAACAACTATTAAAGCTATTAATATATATTGAATTTTTATTTCAATATTAATAATATTTTCATCATTAATAATGTGCAATTTGGCTTATAGCATAACTTAGAAAACTTAAAAGATTCAATACTTGGTTATAGAATATATGTGTTTATATATATATATATATATATATATATATATATATATATATATATATATATATATATATATATATATTTTTATATATATGCTTTTTATACTTTATTGTTCTTGACTTTAAATTAAATTTTTTCTGTGATTTCTATATCATTTTACATTTGGGTTTGGAGACTTGATACATGCGTTGGTAACTTAGTTTCAGCATTCTTAGTATTATGCTTCTAGGGTTATGATTATTATTTTTAGTATTAAATGGTATCTCATTCTTACATTTTTTTTCTTTCTCTTGCAGCCCAGTGGTAAAGGCAAATAAAGGGAAAGGTTGGCTGACCTTAAAACTATGTTTATTAACTACTACGTTCCTAAGGCTAAGAAATCACTATTATACTACTGAGGCTATCTTATTTTTGACACCAATAATGCTGTGTTATATTTCTATTTATTGCTTTGCTTTATTAGATTTATTGCAATTTAGCATATGGTTATCACTTACACACTCCATGATCATTGCATGAGATATTTGCACCAAAGAGGAACCACGACAAGTGGTATGAAATCACGAAACCTTTTGAGTACCAAGAAGTTAAAAAGTTTCCGAAGTGTAACTTGCGTTGGAAGAACCTCCAACGTTGGTCAACACACATCCCCTAAAATTGAAAATATTTTAAATAGGACGGACCTCGTAATTTTGAACCGCGTTCAAGTGATAAGGATTCCACCTTATTTGGTACTTAATTCTTCACAATATTATTAGGAGGAGTTTCACCGCTGACAAATTGAACCAGGCATCAGTCCCTCAACAAGCCGGGTCTTCAGTTGTACAACGCCGACCACGTGTTCGCAACTACAACCCTTTGCTATTGTGGCCGAATTCATACATCTACAAATTCAAATTAACATTTTTCTTTGTAAATTGAATTTTCATGAACATTTTTTTCAACAGAATCTTTCTTTAATCTGGAGGACATAAGAAATAATATCAGAGCTAACCTCTTGGCATCAATTGCTTTTCCTGCTTCTGCTAAAGTTTGGAAATTGTTCGTCAGTGTATTGGAGCATTCCTTGAAAATGTTTAACATCTGGAAATAAAATTATGTAAACATTTATATAAAATCTGTAACATAATATGCGTCAAACCTGAGTGAATTTAGGATAAGAAAAAAAAGATTTTGCCACTTATTTTGCGCTACTGAACCAGTTTGAATAATTTTTATTAATAGCTTAAATATAAAGAGGAAGTTATTGATATAACATTCAATATTCTGAATTATATGGATGTAATTCTTTATTTTAGGCTATGATAAAAACAAAAACAAGTTCGACCGGGTAGAAAACAACCTTAGCTTCTGATAAGAGGCTGGAAGGCCCCCGTTTTATTGGTACTTTCTATATCTGCTTCCTTGACCGGATGCTGTTATATTCATTCGAAAAGGAAGTGTCAAGGAATTGTCGCAGCCTTTTTCGGGTCGGGAGACCCATAAATTTTATAAAATGTAACTCTGCGCGATTGGAAACATCCAGTAAGAGACTCAGCGTGGAAGACAATAGTGAGTCCTGCCCCAGGATTTGCAGGTGATTCGGTTCACTATTTAAAGAGACGCGCGCCAATTTCGAAAGAGGTTTTTTCCTTAAATTTCTTAGATTAACAATGTAGAAGTGTGAACGCACCAACCCCGGAGACCCCAGCCAACCATGAGCCTTCCTCCTCTCTTGGAGTTTACTAAATGCTAAGACTTTTATTGTTTTCTTTTATTGAAAATGTAAATTTTCACTGTGCAGTAATAAATTTAATTATAACGTATAATAGAGATCTTCTAATCTTTGTGCAGTTTAATCTAGTTGATTTTAGTTGATTTAACATTGTCCATGAGGCGAACAATGTAAAGTTGAACTTGTGTTTAGTTAGTTTGAGAATTTAATTTAATGGCCCCGCATCACTTCATACCTTCGATAAACGAGTATGACATGAAATTATTTGTTTACACACATTTCGAATGAAGAAACACTGAGGCTATTAGAACTAAACCTCGTAATTTTAAACTATGGCCAAGTGATGAGGAGAACACAAGAGTTGGCATCCCACTTTCTTTATGTTATCCCTCCGACGCGAAGTCTTTGAGCCCCGACAGATTTATCACGCATCAGCTGTATTGCAGAAGACTTATGGAAGAACGAAATCCCAACCACACAGTTACTGGTTGGTTACCTAACCAATTATGCTAGTATGATATTATGAAGTAATTAGTAAGGATCAAAAGAGTAAATAGCAGAGTAATATATGGCAATATGCTAAATCAATGCCTTATTTCATGCTTATCAATAATAATACAGTAGAAAAATTGAATACCATGGGACACATAAATGGAGGCAGAATTCTTTTCGTGATGGCAGATCTATACTGCTTAAAATTAGAATTCATTCGAATAAATGGTTAAAGCAATAATATTTGCATCTGCTTCCCAAAATGGTTAATTACATAACAAAATTCAACTTTTATAAATTCAACTTTGATGAAGAATATATTTTCCTGGAAATTTATAAAAAATTCTTGCGGGGGAAAACAAATCATTATTGAATTAAAAGATTTGACAAAAAGAATCAGTAAAAGGAAAGAAAAAAAATTCGGTGCAATGAAAGTAGAAACAATCTGATGTCAAACTGCGAATGATTCATTTTTATACGTACAATTCGAATCTTTAAACACAGTCTTCCATTTTATCTTATGAAGCATAAGTTATGATGGGAGGCCAGAATTGTCCTACTTTTGAATCCGCCCCTGAGACGGCTTGGAATTTGTATGCGAGTCCCCCGGACCGGATATAGTGAAATTCCTTTTGTTGGGGTGCGTCAAGAAAAAGTTCCCGCGTTAAAAAGTTCCCTAAACCCATAAATTGTGAGGTGGTGCAAAACTGCGTCGGCCTCGGGACCAATCAGAGAAAATACTGGACAAGACAAAGAGTCCTGCCCCAGGAATTTTGGGTAAACAGGTGTCTTAAAGCTAAAATTCCCGAATCAATCCATTCCGAATATGGAGGGCATCTTAAATTTTTTAAAACTTATCATCGACTCAGTGAAAACTTCTTTTGGCAAAATATGTACAAAGATACTAAAAATTTTTATCGTTCTTGCACCGTATGTTTATCTCGGAAAAATGCTTTCAAAATTCCACCAGCCCCTCATCAACCAGTAGAACAAAGTCAAGAGCCGGGAGAAACGTGTCATATTGATATTTTCGGTCCTTTAAAGACCACGCCTAAGGGTAATAGTTATGTTTTCTCCATGATAGATGCATTCACAAAATACATTCATATCGTTCCACTTCGTGATATTAAGTCTAGCACGATTTCTAAGGCTTTCTTTGATAACTATATTGTACATAGGGGTTGCCCACATAAATTAGTCGTAGATAACGCTACATATTTTAAGGGTTCAGAATTTTTTGAATTTTGCAGAGTTATGGGCATTCATAAAAGACTTATATCAGACTATTCAGCTCACGTCAACGGGAGAGTAGAGAAACCCAATCAATCGCAAGCCAATATCCTTGCATCAATTACGCAAAATACAAACGACTGGGACGAGCAACTTCCGCAAACAATGTTAGCATTAAACTCCGCGATTCATGAGGCTACATACACGTCGCCCTTTTTCTTAGAACATGGCAGAGATGTTCGATAGTCTTACACTTATGAAAAAAACTACCACACAAAATAAGTACGAATATGTTGAGAAGCTTTTACCGTCTTTGGAACAAATTTTTCATAAGGTGTTGAAAAATCTAAAAGAGCAGGAGGCATCGCACATTAATCTGAGTACGAGAGTGACAAAGCAACATCATTATGATTACAAAATCGGGTCTTTGTGTTTCATTAAGACGCCTAATATTAAATCTAATTTATCTCTAAAGCTTAGACCTAAGTTTGAAGGTCCCTACAGAGTAGTAGAGCGTTTTTCTAACGTCAATTATAGAGTTCAACATGTTGAACAATTGAGGAAGAGGTTTAACACACATGTCAATCGGATGATTCCATTTATTAAGAGATTCTCATATTTGCACTTAAACAATTTAGACGACTTACTACCAGATCATATGGAGGTTAAAAGTATTGTTTCAAGTCCGTGGTATAATTTAAGGACTCGTGCAGGCAATTCGGTTAATTAATTTAATTCTTATCGCGCTAAATTTTTTTGAGGACACCGAGAATTTTGTTTGTTTGTTTACATTGTTGAGATGTTCCGTCACTTAGAGAGAGTCCACACCTAGAAACAGTACCTGTTTTTTCATTGTTGTACCTAGTTATTTAATGAATTTTTAGCTCAGATTTTTTTTATGCAACTTGTTTCATGTCATGTTTTGATGTTTAAGTGAGACATTTTTGTACCTGGTTATTTAATTAATTTTAGCTCTAGATTTTTTTATGCTACTTGTTTGATGTCAATATAATATTTTTTTGTTGTTGTTTGTGAGAAGATGGAGATTTACTTTAGCTATGTAAAATATGTATACACGTCAATTTTTAATTTTATATTTTTTAAGAATTAATACATGTTTGCAACAGAAATCAAATTTTGGGGTCTTTGGGACACCTGTCAAGAGAGAAATTTGAGATGTTGTTAATGTTTGTATAATTGACATTTTCATTAATCAAGTAATTTTTTTGTTGTGGTTATTACCTATTTATTTGCGCGTTATTCATTGTCTCTTGCGTGAATATTTTTAGTTCATGTTTAGTTGATTGTGTTACTATGTACTTTTCTTGTTTAATTTGCATAATTTTTTTTTAATGATGGTATTTTGTGAGATGCATTTTTAGTGAAACGTTGATGATAGTGTATCAATTTTAAGTGGCTGTGTATTACTGAATAATGATATCTTTGGAACTTATGCTTGTTAGGATATTGATAGAAGCGGTTGTTTAAATTTTTTTTTCTTGGGAAATTATTTCGAAACTTAACTCTGTTTTGCTCATGTTACTTTTGTTTTGTCAAATGATTGCGAATTTCTGTCTAAAACTTGTGTATATATATATATATATAGTATGTCGGTTAAGTGTTTCAATTCTATTTTGGTTTGTGTTTTTGCTATCGATTTGGAATATTTTTTTCTTAAGGTTCTCTAGTTAAATTGTTGTTTAGATAAAGGAGTGTACTGTCAAAAAATAATTTTGTCTCGCTTGTGTACTATTTTTTAAAATGTATTGAATGTTTTGTTTAGGTTAGTTGTATTATAGACCTGTTGGTTTATATTAAATATTTTTTTTATATATATTGCAGCGTTTGGTTAGATTGTTGAGTTGAGTACTGATATTGTTTGAGTTGTCTTGTAGTTTTGTTGTTTTGGATTTTTTTTTTTGTAAACAAGTGTATGGTCAGATAATGGAATTGTTAAGTTTTAGATTTTGTGTACGCGTAGTTAGGTTAGCTTTGAGTTTGGTATTGGCAAAAAGAGGAACATTTTGATTTTGAGGCTCATTAGTATTGTTTCAGTTTGTAGATATTGAGTTTGATGATAATTTTTCTTTTGGTGTTGTAAATGTTGAAATGATTAGGTGCGAATTTTTTTTTAATTATTTGAAGGAGATAGATAAATTTCAGTTAATGATTTTGTGGAATATTTGAGAAAGTTATTGAAAGAGATAGATAATTTTGAGTTAAAGTATCCGACTACGTTCGGAACCGTGATTTTAAAAAGGCGCATAAATGGATAATTCTCATGATATTTAGTGTCACTTAGATTAGAATATATGCATAACAGTGTTTTAAAGATATTATGACAAAAAAATTATCTAAATATAATATTTTGACAAAAAATTAACTTAGAATAATCTTTTTTCCAAATGTTCTTCTTTTGTGAAAAATGGTTCTATTATAATAATATTTTGCCTGCAAATAGCTCAGACCTCTCTACAGAGGCTCAACTAGAATTTTTGAAAAATTCTCATTATTTTCAGAGTTACCACCAATTGAAATAATTATTCGTGTTTTTTTCTTAAAATTGCTCCCCTCTGTTGTCGTAAAACATGTATAAACCCACTTCTAAGTTATATATTTCAAAAATTCTAGTTGAGCCCCTGCAGAGAGGTCTGAGCTATGTACAGGCAAAATATTATTATAATAGAACCATTTTTCACAAAAGGAGAAAATTTGGAAAAAAGATTATTCTAAGTTAATTTTTTGTCAAAATATTATATTTAGATAATTTTTTTTGTCATAATATCTTTAAAACAATTTTATGCATGTATTCTAATCTGAGTGACACTAAATATCATGAAAATTACCCATTTATGCGCTTTTCTAAAATCACGGTTCCGAACGTAGTCGGATACCTTCATAATTATGTGGAAAATTTTTGAGAAAGTTGTTTGATATGGAGATGGAAAATTTCGAGTTAAGGATTATGGGAGATTTTGAGTAAATAAGTTGATGGGCATAGATAATTTTGAGTTAATGGTATTGTGGAGAAGTTGATTAATTATTTGAAAGTTACAGATAAGTTTAGTTAGTGTTATTGAGGTACAGGATATAGATGATTTTGAGGTAATGGTATTTTGGAATAGTTGAAGAATCATTTAAAGGTTACTGAGAATTTTGAGTTAATGTTATCGAGCGATATTTGAGTAATTAATTCGATGGTTATAGATGAATTTGAGTTAGCGGAATTGTTGAAAATTGAGAATGTTTTTTTTTTATTTTTTACGAGTATAGTGAACCATTGTGATGAGTTTGTTAATTATTTTAAAATAATACATTGAATTACTTGGAATGTTAATAAGTGATGTTGATTAGTGAAGTGAAATTTTTTGGGGGGAATTATGTTGTTTAATTATGGGAAGCAGTTGCGGAATTTTTTTTTATTAGGTGGAATTTACTACAAATGCGTTGGCACTCAGGTCATAGGTTGCATTAACAGTTTTATATATATTTACAATTTTTTTTCCTTACATATTCAACTGTATTTAGGATTTCTGGAATTCATTTCTCAATGTGGAAATTCACATGTATTGAATGTAGAACTTTTTTTTCTCTCGAATATTTTTTATGTTTTAATCAAATTAGTTCAATTCGTTAAATTCGGAGTTGCATTGTTTTTTTTTGTCTCGATTGTACATTCTGTTTCTGGTGTTGGCGTTTGCGGCATGCAGCAAATCATTTGCGCAGGGAATGGTCTGTGCAGTTTTCTTTCCACCTTTTTAAACATTGGGGGTGCATCCTGATCACGTGCACACTCATCGTTTGCAATTCTAAATTTAATTTGCAATAATTATTTAAATTGTAATCAATGCTTTTAGTGAATTTTCTTTGCAATTTCTTAGGCTATTGAGCATTGTCAAAGGTTACAAGATTTTTTTTTTGTTTTCTGATACAGGCACATCATATTATTCATGTCATACTTTCGATGTTATATGGTTATATATTGTGTTTGTTTGCTTAGTGCTACGTTCTTATTGATTATGCGTGGTTCACTTGTAATTATTTCTTTACCACCTATTTTTTAATGTTTATATGTGTGGTTATTGTGAGTATCAAAGCTATGATATATCTATGTTTTGAATTTACTATGCGTTACTTGACTTGATATTTTTTTCATTTAGTGTCCCACGATTAATTAAGATTATTCAATTTATTATTTTATATATATATTCCTTGTGAATTGTTCGGTGACCCAGGTCTCATCTCAAATTTTTTTTTGTTCGGAAGATGAATTTAATTTCAGTTATTTATTGTTGATTATTTTTTTCCTTTTTCCCTCACAGCGTTCGGGGAATCAGGACTTAACTTTGAAAACTTTACTTAATATTTTTTTTCTTTTTTCTGTTGCATTTTCAATTGTAAATTATGTGGGGACGCGGTTGATGCTTGGAGTCTGCGGTGGATGTCACTGGGGTCGAGTTTCTCTTTTCTCCAAACTGGTTTTGGTTCTATTACTAATATGGTTTCCTTGGGAGACATTCTTTTCTCTTGTAGGGTCCATGGAACCTCAACATTCAGCACTTACCGGAACTCACAATATCAACGATTTTTCTATTCATCGTGGACAAATTACAGACTATTGGATGTGTTGCCCCACGGAACCACCGATTTTTCTTCTCGTCGTAGAGAAATGTCAGACCTGTTGATATGTTGCCCCTCCAGAGCACCGAACTTTCTTCACAATATCGATAAATCAACTATTTTTGCTAATCGGAACCCACATGATCACCTAACTTTCGTCTCATTATGGAACATTAAATTTTTTTTACTGGTTATGTTTTTTTTGTGATGTGTATTTGAGAGAGGGGAGAAGTGATGGGAGGCCAGAATTGTCCTATTTTATAATCCGCCCCTGAGACGGCTTGGAATTTGTATGCGAGTCCTCCGGACCGGATGTGGTGAAATTCCTTTTGGTGGGGTGCGTCAAGAAAGTTCCCGCGTTAAAAAGTTCACTAAACCCATAAATTGTGAGGTGGTGTAACACTGCGCCGGCCTCTGGACCAATCAGGGAAATTATACTGGACAAGACAAATAGTCCTGCCCTAGGATTTTTGGGTAAAAAGGCGCCGAATATAAATGGGACGCACCCCGATTTTAGGAGGAGAGAACCGATCCCAGAGCTGCAGAAAATTAAAAAAACCCGAGATTCCGGGCATCAGCCATGTCCATTCCCCAGCACCCTCCCTCTCTCAAACTAAGTTAATTATTTTTATCTTCTTGTAGTAAAGTAAATTTTTATATGCGTGTGCTTAAAATAAATTTAATAATGTTTTATATATATATAAAACTATACGATCAGAGTGTTTGATTTAGCGTGAGATGAGTGTTTTTAATTTAGAATTTAGTTAACTTATTTTGTAGTCATGATGCGATGTTAACTTATAGAACTTTGATCAATGTTAAAAATAATAAGTTTTAATAGCGTCGCATCAGTTAATGCTGTTTTCCACACTAACATATCTTTGAGAAAAATGTATTTCAATGCGATTATTACAAATTTTTATTTATGATTTTTTTTCTTTGGTTTGATATATACTCTTAATTATAAAAAAAACTACCTTCCTATAAATTTTTAAAAAAGTTTCATTTCTTATGACTGAATTTTGTCATTAGTTGTTTTTTGTGTCTTATGAAAAAAGGTGTTTTATAACATATCAACAGATGCCTTAGTTCGCGTCGTCTTCTAAATTCTTTTCTATATATATATATATATATATTGATACGAATTTTGTGTAAATAGTGTAAATAATTTGTATTTGGATGTTTAATGCATTTATATTACTCAATGTTGTATTTATTTTATGTTAAAATTGTAATATTCACAATCAACAAGTCGTTCCTTACGTTATAATGGTAATTCAATGGAAACTTTTCGAAATCAGGGCGTTAATGCCAATATCTGAATTGGTGTGAAAACTAAATAGAAAAACAGTGCAAGGTGCATAAAATAGAGTATATATTTAAAATTACTTGTATGTATTTTGCAGGCTAATAAAAAAGGGGGAAAGATTTTCTGATTCGTCATTCGCATATGTCGCGCATAAATACATATTAAGAACAATAGTTTCAAAAAAATAAAGGCATAACCTTGAATAAGTATATGTTCCTCAGTATTATGTCAACAGCAATTGCAAGGCTTTCACTTACAAGTCATTTTGGATTCGTAAAAGTAATGTTAATCCCCCCCAAAAAATATATATTACCCCCTACAAAATTAAATTGGAGAATCTATTTGAATGGAATTGTGCGCATGAGAAAGAGAAAATCATATGGAAAGTTCACCTATAATTACGTTTTTCTTGAATAGACTCTTTTTCAGGAAAGGGCTGTTAGACTAGAGTCTTAAAGGCCTCACGTTATAAGTATGTGCGCATAACTGCACTACTAGAAGAGCACATCACTGAATAGTCTACAAAAAATAATTTAATACTTCAATGATGTCATTTTTAATTCAGTTTTAAGGAAATTATTATGATCTGTATGCAAGTTGGTACTGTTTACGATTTATTTGAGCAAAGAGAGTATGCCTTTCTAAAATCAAATTCCTGTACTCATTAGTTGAAAAAGGAATTTTTATTGGTTGCTGATATTAATAATTATTTTCCTAACAAGATAAATGTAAGAGTCATTTCTGAGAACATGATGAAAAAATTGTAGTACTCACTCTCTTAATCTTTCCAGTCGTAAAAGTGGGCGTCACAACAGTTCGCACGCGTTTCCAGTCCTCTCCTCGAATGACGGACAGCATTTTGTTAATAACCTTGTCTCCGGTATCGAATACCTAAAAAAATGAATACATTTTTTGATAATGTTTAACATTCGTATCGATTTAAATGAGATTTGATGTTTATTGAGTTTGAAAGAAAATAAAAGATTCTGTATAAAATAGTAGGAATTTTTTATATTTAGGGTAATATCTATATGTTATAAAACTTTATGTTTAACATTATTTTTAGCACATGAAATTGAATGAAATAAATTTCAATTTTTAAATTAAATTAAAAGCCAGGTAAATGACACTTGAGGATAAACATATGGGAAGTATCATCCGGGAAATGTGGCGTCACCTCGACGATGCGCCCCACTCCAAAAGGTGAACGTGATATGCAAAGTAGATAGGGTATTTAAGTCGAGCATTGTAAGCTAGCAAGTATGAAGGCTATTGAGCCAGCAACAGTAACCTCAAACTTAGAGGATTCCAGGAGATTACGTTAGTGAAGACTTATTGCTGCTATTCTACGGAAGAACTAGAAAGTTGATATACCAGCGGTAAATATAATTTATGTACGCTTAAAATAAGCGTTAGTTTAGTAAAATTAGTGAAAGTTAATGAAAGCTAATAATTCGAGTACGTGTATTTCTCGGACCTCTTATTTCGATAGACCTTACTTGATCTTGAGCATAATTATTAATTAATTTCATAATTCGTAATTTAATTTAATATAAAAGGTAAATCCCTTTTATTTGACGTACCATAGAAATATTATATGTTATTAGAGTTTTTTTAGACTTGATATAATAAATACAAGTTATTATTTTACAAAATGGCTCTTAGTGATTCTTTGCTTCAAATTAATCTTGATGTCCAGGGTGAGACTCAGGGGGGGGGGAGTCTTCACATATCGCACCTGCAAGTAGGTTTGTTAAATGGTTAGTCGAGACCAGTTTGCCGCGGCACATGATGCTCTAAAGCTACCTGCCATTATGAGAGGGTGTCTCTGTCTGCAGCCAAACCATCCACAACAAGTTGTATGATGGAGGGCTGTGCTAATGTAGCTAGTTGCTAAAGTTCCTTTGAGTATTCAGCAAAAGGCCGCATGCTGACTCGGTATCAATGGTATCGCTGCTGGACTAATAAATAGTTCGAGTAATATTTCCAAATGAATTCGAAGTTTGTACCACCAAGAACAGATAGGGTGGCTTCCCGAGGAACATCACCTGCCAGATCATATCATTGAGCATCCCAACAGTCCCACTCCAGGATTCATATTTGAGGTTGCGTCATGTTCGGACAGCCGACGTTCTTTGTGCACTTTACCTGCCCTTTAACTTCAAAAAGATATACTAGATGAGTTGTTTCATCTGTGGATCGGCCATTTGTACAGGCAAATGCCTATTATTCTAGCAAGATTATATCTGGGTGTATGTATCGTACTACAGTATATCTCGACGAACTTACAATAGACCGGCAGGGAGCTAACTTCTTTTCCGGATGGTAGTCTCACCAGATTTTTACCAATGAAATATGTATGGACCTGAGTAATGCATGTTATTGTTAACTTGACCGATCCTCTTTTTCTCACATGGTTGTGCGTATTCTTTCATATGTTATAATTCCCATTTTGTGAAGTGTAGTTTTTCTATTGAAAGTTATACAAAAAAATTCTGAATGAATATAATATAGAAAGTTCTGAAAACAGTATAAAAATTAGCTTTATAACTGATGAACTTAAATATAACTTGAACCCTTCCCTCAGAACAGTTTGAACTAAAAGCCAAACTAAATATAAATCTAAAAAAAAAACCCCCAAATATAAAGAAATATTGCGATGGTGCTAGTAAAAACAAACGTTTCAAGGATTATTATGAATGTTGATCACATGATCCTTTTTTCATCATCGAAAAAAGTGTTAGTCTCTTGTGTGAGCCCTATTCTACATATTCTACTGTTTTAACTGTAATCCCCTTAGATAAGAAATGTATTAATACTATAAGATATTCTACACTATCTACCAATAAATAATTGGACAGCTGTGATAAAAGAGACTAACAATATTTATACATATTCAATAATTGTTAGAGCCTCCACCAGAGGCAATTACAATCTTAATACTCCGGGTAATGGTTTCTACAAATTTTTGGATGATGGACAATGATATTTTCTTCCACTCGACGTGGAGAAAACATGCAAGTTCTCACCGAATTCAAACGGTTGTTGCCCCTTTTAATTCAGGGATCCAATGCGTCCCAGAGGTTATCTATAGGATTCGAGTCTGAACACTGGGCAGTTCAGTCAATCGGTTCACCCTCATTATTATCATATTAATCCATGGCGAACCTCGCTATATGAAAAATAGCTTTGTCATCATGGAAGGAACAATGATCCAACCAATAAGTTACAACAGGGTAGGAAGAACATTTTTGCCTAAAATAGTTTCGAAGGAGTCGGTGTTGAGAGCTTACCATGGATTAGGATCAAGGAAGCTTCATACCTTGAGAAACATCCTGGAACAAAAGATTTCTGCAGTAATACGCCAAACCCAGACACTAAAATCCGACTAGTAGAGATTGAAACTTGATTCATCACTCTAGAGAATCTGTTTCTATTCCTCTACGGACCAATTTCGAAAAAAAGTGCCTTGAACCAGCTCAATGGATCAGCGTGGTTGGATTTTGTAATCAAATGCTTATGGGTGGCAGCACGACCATGAAAACTAAGCAAATGTTCTTCCTGGTGGAAGGAAGTTATCGAAACAACAGTTCTGGATGCTTGTTGGAACTCTTGGAGAATGTGGGGCATCGATTTGGTACAGTTTATCCAAATTTCTTTGTACAGCATTCGTCGGTATCTATCTCTTGGTTTTGTGGGTCTGCCGAGTCGAAGCACATTCATACAATCCCCACTCATCTTCCAATTTTGAATTAAAAAAAACCCACAGTCGATTTTGGAATGTTTAACTCACTAGATATGTCCGTAAAGAATCGGCCATTTCCATGATATCCGACCACTACGCTTTTTTCAAAGTCAGACAGCTCTACATTTCGTCCCATCTCGCATGCGTTGATGCGAACACACTGTTTTCTACGTGATAATTGAGAACAGAAAGCATGACTTATAGATCAAAACCGCAGATATCCTCATTTGCATGGGTGTTCAAATACTTATAGTTAGATAGTGTATATAACACGTATTCTTTGTAGTTTGTTACCAAATGTATTTTATCAAGAGGAAAAAATATTTCTAAAATCTGTTTCCAAGGTAAAAAAACATATCTCATTTAACTATAAATACGATTTTGTATTTTACAAGCTACGGTGATTTAAAATTTGAATGATAATTTTTCCTTTCCAATTTTGGAATCCGATTATTTACGGGATGGTTAAACCCTTAGTGTGGATATCTTCAGAATTAAAACTGAATCAAGCAACACCTTACAGATTCGTTTTAGTGGATTCCCCAACTTGCTCTTTATGTAATGCCAACGACATGTGAGGAGACCATTTGGTCTTTTGTGCTGGACTTGGTGACGTAACAGCGTTTAGGACTACTTCATCCAATCTGCTAGTGCTTTTTTTGTTGTTGTTTCTTATACCACCTGATCTTGACCGTAGCCTTGAGCACCATACAGGTGACAGTATGATTTAGCTCGGTTACACTCCAATTTAGAGGGAGAACACCTTGGGGTGGGAATCAGGGACCTCCCACCTCTCTTCCCCTTCCACCAACCTTACGACAGGACTTGCGGCTCGACGGCTATTTAGAGTACCACCATGCCGCAAATGCACTATTCATTTACAAACATCCATGTCTTTTCCGGGATTCAAACCCAGGACCTATGGTACAGCAGTTAGCGTCGCTAACCACTAAACCGGAAGGGCGACTTTTTGAAATCATTATAACTTTTACTGTTTCATAAACTATGTTGAGCCGTCAGTCATAAACTAATAGTGGTCATGTCTCGGTCATAATAAATTTAAAAATATTAAGTGGTTTTTTTAAAAAGTTTTTTGTTTGTTCGAAATTTTGTAAGACACATAATTTTAAAAATTAAAACTTGTGAAAATATGTGTATACTTACTCTTCTGCCAGTGAAGAATTGAAAATCCTTCACCAAGATTTCTCTCAAGAGTGTAGGATCTCCTATAGAAAGTAAAGCTCTTTTTCCTTCAAAATGACTAAAAATTATAAGGGAAAAAAAGTATACATGAACAGATTTATTGAATATAAAAATAAATAACATTTTATTGAATAAATTAATTTATAAAAAGGTAATATAAAATAACATAATTTACCCATAAATACGCCCAAGTTTATTGTATCTTTCACATTCTACTTCATGAAGAGGCTGTTATAAAGGAACATATTTTAGTTACAAAAATATTCACGGAATTCAAAATAATATTCGCAAACACAAAATTCAAAATAATATTCGCAAACATGAAATTTAAAATAATATTCGCAAACATGAAATTTAAAATAGTATTCACAAACACGAAATTCAAATTTTACCATTCTATCAAAAAGTTTTTAATGTAAATTATATGAATTAATAATGAAATTAATGAATATAAATTTCATTATTATGTGAAATTATATGAATTAATATGAAAGAGTTTTGAATGTAAACTATATGAATGAATAAAAATTAATTCTGAAGAAATTTAGGAAACTTTAAGCAAAAAATTTCCTTTGAAAATATATTTTAACTTTTGAGAAAATTACATTGATTTAAAAGCAAACTATAGTTAAAAAAAAACAAAAAAATAAACTTTTATAGTCAATTAAACTAAAAAGAAAAGAATAATTCTAAAAAAATAATTAAATTATTAACGAGAAAATTAATGACATTGTGGCAAAAGCGCAGGGTGCTCGATATTAGTTGTTATTTCTTTTACAAGTTCTATTCCGAAATGCGGAATGCGGAGTTAGTGTAAAAATGTAGTACAAAGCACACCCCACGCTTCTACCACAATGACATTAATTATCTCGTTAGTAAATTTATTCTTTTTTAAAATTATTTTTTACTTTTAAGTTCTATTAAAAATAAAAGCGTGTTTTTTAGTTTTTTTAAATTATTTTTTTTTTCAATTTTTAGTTCGATCAACAATAAAAGCGTGTTTTTTGAGTTTTTTAAACTATCATTTGTTCATTGATGAATTAATCTTAAGTGTGGCATTTCTTTATAATCTGGAATAGCCAGCGGCGTCCTGTCAGTGCGTCTATCAGCCAACTGGAGAAAATCCGGAAGAGCCAAGTTTGAAATATTTGATGCGGAAGAAAATGTAAAGTCGATGATATAAGAAGACTTTTTTTTGTTGTATTTGTATTAACCATAAGCCTTTTTTTTAGGGTGGTAACTTAATATTTTAGTCCCCAAATCTGGAATTAGTCACAAAATCTGGAAATGGGGAATCGTTAATCCTGATGATCCTGATCAAGACAATGGAACAAAATTATTGTATTATCTGACTTAATAAGTGAACAAAATTTCGAATTCATTTGTCTTTTTAAAGTGGGTAAAAATCGAGTTCAAAGGTTCCTTTACATGCAGGTGAATCTTGTTAGACATTTAAAAAAATCGGATCAAATTTTTATGATCTCCTTGTGTTGTTTTTTCCAATCCCGTTCCATGATCTCAATGAAAGGAAGCACACCGATTCGAACCCGATCTTTTTTGAGTTTCGTGATTTGAGGTTGGCAGCAACTGCCATGCAAATCGAGCTAGTATTTATACTCGGCTCATGTTAGTTTTTAAAAAAGGAAGGAGAAACGGAAATATAAGAAGTATGTGAGTGGTTTAACTCTTAGAGGGAGAGAACAACTGGTTGGCAATGCAACTGCAGGTTGCATCACCATTTTAGATTAGAAATTAATTTTATAATATTAGAAGACGGTTCGAATCGGATGTCTCTGGTAATGTTGATTTTTGAACTTATTTTTTTATCGCTCCAGTAACGAGCAAAGTGACTTTATGATTGATTATTAAAGGCCAATTTTAAGAAACTGTTTTTCGTCTTCATGCCTCCTCGACACATAAATTTCACTGCTAGCTTTGCAAAATTTAAATTAGTTTACCAATAAGTGTAACAAATTTGGTTATGGGCCCAGTCCATGTACTGTGTCGAGGCAGGCTAAGCAGTTGAACCAGGCCATGAACTTTGTCTATTTAAATACTGTTCCAGTCTAGAACTATTTTTTTATGAACTCTGTTGCTAGTACGCTAAATCGAGTAACAGGTATGGAGTTTAACAACCAGATATCAGTGTTGACTCCAAATAACTGGAACACGTGGAAGCATGATATGCAAGTACTCTTAATGCATTATGGTTGCTGGCAGTTTATAATACAGACCAAGCCAGAGCAACCTGATGAAGAGGCAACATACAAGGGAAAAATTAGATCTACAACTTCGTAAGGATAGATGTTATACGTTGATCTATAATAACATCAGTTCAGATTTGAAAAATCTGATAACGGAAACAACTGACGGAGTAGCGGCATGGAAGATATTAAAAGATCACTTCGAACCAGTCACAAGAGCAAGGGTAATTCAACTATTAGATCAATTTTTTGGAACAAAATACCAACCAGGGGAAGATGTTGGAATCTTCATATCTCGTGTAAAGACAGCGGCAACCAGACTACAAGAAGCGGGTCATAAATTGGACGACCTGTACATAGGATTTCAATTAATAAGGTGGCTTCCTCGGGAATTCCAGTCTACCGTGCAACAAATCTACAGATGGAAAGAAGAGGACTTCAGAGTTGTCAAAATTGAAGCAGAGCTGATATTAGAAGCCAATCGTCTTCAGTTGATGAAACAAGATTTGAAGAAAGCGGAGAAGGCTTACTTGAGCAGTTTCACTTCGAAGAAGTCGAAGACGTTACCTGGTGCTACGGCTGCAGCTCATGGATATCCAAATGGCAAGAATGATTACCAAAAGAAAAGTGGTAAGGTATTTAACTGTAAAACTATTAAAAATGTTAAACAATCTATTAAGACTATAGGTCCGTGTTATGTATGTAATAAGTACGGGCATCTTAAAGTAAACTGTAAAGAGAAAAAAGTCTCTACAAAAATCTCCTTCAACTGTAAATGAAACTTTTAACACAGAGTTTAATATAAATTTAAGATTTTGTGAAGCTGAATGTAGTCTTTTAGAACTAGATAAACAACTCGTAACTAGTTGTATCTTATTTGAGGAAAACTCTGATAAAGGTGTTTGGGTAATAGATACTGCTGCCACGAGTCATTTTTGTAATGACAAGAGTTTATTTTTAGATCTTAAACCGATAACTAACATGAAAATGTCGTTAGCAACGGAGGATAAAAGTTGTCCCGTAGAAGGAATCGGTACACTTAGATTTCGGGTGAAATATAAGGGGAGTTTTCATGAAATAACTTTGACTGATGTATTATTTAATCCTAAGTTGAGGAGAAATTTATTATCCGGTTCCAGATTAGAAAGTAAAGGTGCGCATTTTGTGGGTACTAAAGGTAAAATTAATGTTTTTAATAAAGACTGGATAAAATTGTTCTCGGCGACACGCCATGAAAATTTGTATTTTTTAAGCCGGATCATTATATTATACCAAAGAGTAAAGAAATTAGTTTTTTTAGTGATGTAACCGCTAAAACAAAAAACGGATCAATAGAAATATGGCATCAACACTTTTGTCATGTTAATAACGATTACTTGGTAAAAACTAGTAAAAATGATAGTGTAAAAGGTCTCCCACGCTTAAATGATAATGGTAAGACTCATTGTATACCGTGTAAATTAGCAAAGTCCAAGAGAGTTTCATTCAAAAAGACGGGGGCCGTAAGATCAAAACGTCCATTGGAATTGTTGCATATGGACCTCTGTGGTCCAATGCCAACTGAAAGCCAAGGCGGTAATAAATATTTCTTGAGTATAATTGACGATTATTCAAGAAAGGTGACTGTATTTCCCATCCGAAATAAATCTGACGTATTTCATACGTTTATAAGATTTCAGAAACGAGCAGAACGTTTTCTAAGTAAAAAAGGTAATAGCAGTTAGAACTGATGGCGGACTAGAATTTTGTAATAAAGATATGGATAATTTCTTGACAGAACTGGGTATAAAGCATGAGATAACAAATTCATATACGCCAGAAATGAATGGGGTCGCGGAGAGATTCAATTTAACCGCTCTAGATGGCATCAAAATATTGCTTAAGTCTAGTGAAGTTCCCCATAAGTTTTGGGGAGAAGCATTACTTTGTTTCACTTATGCGTGGAATCGAATTTGTCACAAAGACAGTAACAAAACGCCTTTCGAAAAATATTCAGGTAGAAAACCATCGGTATTGCATCTAAAACCTTTTGGATGTTTGGCATACGCTGGTGTGCCAAAACAAATTAGAAAAAAATTCAATATGCGTGCGAAAATGGGAATTATGATGGGATACGCACAACGTACTAAGGGTTATAGAATATGGTTAATAGATGAAAATAAATTAGTCGAGACTATTAATGTAAGATTCGATGAAAATAAGAGGGGAATTAATTTTAGACAAAAAGTTAATAGTAACCTTGGATATAATTTAAACCTTCCTGATTATTATGAGGATGATTCCGATAGAGCAAAAGATTCATTAACGAGTCGTTTAGTTTCAAAGACAAGTACGGAAACGCCCTCAACATCTGAAAAACCAGATGTATCTTCCGATAATCATAGCTTGATCCCATGTACACAGGTTAAGTGGATTCGAAATATAGGTAGGAAAGTAACTGGATCTAACGTATATTATAGTATAGAAGGGGAAGCAACCCGATTAAAATCTTTTAACGAAATAGAGAGATACTGTAAGAGGCATAATATTGAGTATGATCCTAGTTTATTTAATTTTAAAAAATAATGCCGAATCCCAGGGATTTTCAGATTTGTCAGAGCAACAAGCTCTTATGGTTGAAGTAACTATTCCTAACTGTTACAAACAGGCGATAAGATCCAGAGACGCATCTAAATGGCATGATGCAATGGATAAAGAAATTAACGTAATGAAGGAACGTAAAGTTTGGGATTTAGTTGATCATCCGGATAATATAAAAATTTAGAAAACCGTTGGGTTTATACCATTAAATATGATGAAAAATAATAAAATTGTTAGATACAAGACCTGATATTATGTATGCAGTAAATGTATTATCTCAATTCCAAGCAAACCCGGGAATAAAACATTGGAATTGCTTATTGAGATTATTAGGTTATTTAAAATACACTCAAGAATACAAATTAGAACTTTCAAAAGTTAAATCATTAAAACTAAGATGTTATTCAGACTCAGATTTTGCTACAAATAGGGATGATCGAGTGTCGGTGGGAGGGTTCATAACTTTTATAGACGAAACTCCATTTTCATCGCGAACCTTCAAGCAAAAAATCCGTTAGTCTGTCGACCATGGAAGCTGAGTATGTTAGTTTAACAGAAGCAGCTAAGGAATTCATTTGGATAAAGAATGTAATTAATAAAAAAGTTTAAATTTGGAATTAAGTCAAAATGTAATGTTTTGTGATAATCAAGCTGCTATAAGTTTTTCAAAGTCACCGGTAGAAAATTGTAGAACAAAAACATATCGATGTTCGTTATCATTTTCTAAGGAATTTGATATACGACAAGGTTTTCCAAATTAAATATATAGGTACCAAAAATAATTTGGCGGACATTTTTACCAAACCCATGGTAAAGGAAAAATTGTTACAATTTTGTAGAAAATTATTTCTTTTTAGAGAATAAGACTTTGTTTCTTTAAGATTAAAATATTAGTTTGTTTATTACAATAAAGATTGTGAATAAAATGTATTTTTGTGTTAAATTGTATAACATATGATTATAGATTAAAATTTACTGATTTGTAAGAGATAATGGTACGAGAGATTGGAAAAAGGGGGCCGATTGTTAGACATTTAAAAAAATCGGATCCAAATTTTTATGATCTCCTTGTGTTGTTTTTCCAATCCCGTTCCATGATCTCAATGAAAGGAAGCACACCGATTCGAACCCGATCTTTTTGAGTTTCGTGATTTGAGGTTGGCAGCAACTGCCATGCAAATCGAGCTAGTATTTAAACTCGGCTCATGTTAGTTTTTAAAAAAGGAAGGAGAAACGGAAATATAAGAAGTATGTGAGTGGTTTAACTCTTAGAGGGAGAGAACA
The DNA here is from genome assembly GCA_019973935.1 of Trichonephila clavipes. Lineage (NCBI taxonomy): Eukaryota > Metazoa > Arthropoda > Arachnida > Araneae > Nephilidae > Trichonephila > Trichonephila clavipes. The sequence continues at coordinate 441,590 of BMAU01019555.1, read as the reverse complement.
ACTGGTTGGCAATGCAACTGCAGGTTGCATCACCATTTTAGATTAGAAATTAATTTTATAATATTAGAAGACGGTTCGAATCGGATGTCTCTGGTAATGTTGCTTTTTGAACTTATTTTTTTTTTATCGCTCCAGTAACGAGCAAAGTGACTTTATGATTGATTATTAAAGGCCAATTTTAAGAAACTGTTTTTCGTCTTCATGCCTCCTCGACACATAAATTTCACTGCTAGCTTTGCAAAATTTAAATTAGTTTACCAATAAGTGTAACAAATCTAATAAAAGCGTGTGTGTGTGTGTACATTATATCGAATATATGAATACTTAGAAATCAGAAACATCTGTGCAAATACTAATTTACTCATACTTTTTATTCTTATGATTGATGCTTTTACATATCAGCTTTCTAGGGTTTTACAACAAAAAATTATGAATGCAAAAATAGAGTCTTATTTGTGTCGAAAAAGAAATTCTCGAGAACAAATGATAAATACATAAAATACAATAAAAGATGAATACGACACAGAATCTAGGAGCCGAAAAATGAACAAAGTATAAGTAAATATATTCATACAAAAAAATACAGAACAAGGAAAAAATATATAAAGGAAAAATAATCATAAAAACAAATACAGATACTGTACATCAATATCACTTTAAAATTTTAGAGAAACAAAATAAAGGATACCACACATTAAATGTTAATTTCAAAAAAATGCAAAAGATTCTAAGGTTCCAAAACAAGGTAATAGTTCTTAAAATAATTTTTTTTTTCGAAAAGAAAGCAAGAATGGTTGGGATCCCACATGCACGAAGAAGAAACGCATCTGTGAAACAGAGTGCGCAGAGCGACGAATATACTCCAATAGAAACAAGTAAAAGTGGGTAAGCGGAAAGAAACAAGAACGAAAAAACAGGAGGGAATGAACATCTAGAAAAGGAAGGCATGAGCGGCTACAAAAAGATGCAACAAAAGAACAGGGGGGACAGACAATAAAAAAGGGATATATTCTCTCCAAAACGCATCTACTTTCTTCCATTTCCTTTGCATCCTACAGGTAGAGGAAAATGGGGAAAAACAGACTAAAAGGAAGACAAACTGCCTCCCTCCTTCCCGGGGAAGTGGTGGTGAAGGTGAGCTTGCGGCGGTGGGATATCGATATAAACCAGTAATACCCATCACGCAAAGACGATCGTTTGGACTTCGTAAGATACTCGTTTTCGAAACGCAAGGCACTCAAATCGAATCTTCCTCCTTTCATTGGTGACCCTAGCCGAGTAAAGAGAACCGCATCTTTCACGCGCAGCAGTCGGGGAGCCATCTATCCACCACAAAAGCAACCAAGCCGTTAGATGCATGATGCAACCCACAAAGTGACAGAGGGCCTTGGAAAGCGTAGTGTTCGGTATCCCCATAAGAACCCCAAGTAAAATTTGGAGAGGAAAGCAATCTGATCCGGTGTAAATAGGAGACCGTTAAGAATTAAACCAAATACGTGGACATTGGATTGTAGAAAAATGAAAGAAAGTCATGTGGTCAGAAGAATCAGTTTTCTACATTTTGTGAGTTTGCCAATTACCAACCACTCACCCGGATATAAGACGGAAGCATCATATTGAGGGGGATGCTTTCATAGAGCAAATAAGGGAGCTACATTTCCATGCAGATATTCCAGCCATCTATTCGCTATGTGAGCATCATTGGAGACTAAACGCATTCTATGATACCAACAGTGTTCCAGACGAGCGATACCAGTAGGATAATATTCCATGCCATAAGGGTCGAATCGTCAGGGATGGATCAAGGAATATTCTGTTAAATATCTCAAGTGATGTCATGGCTATCGAGCTCATCGCACATACACTCATGGACAAAAAAAAAATAGGATTGCGGTGGAATGGAACCAGGTCGTCTATAGCGACGCCTCCAGATTCAATCTGAGCAGTGATGACAATTGTGTTCGTGGGTAGAGACCCAGGGGTGATCCTGTATTTGCTTTACAGCAACACACCACTCCCACAGCTGGTGTGAAGGTATGGGGTGCCATTGCCTTCAATACACGGTCACCCCTAGTATTGATTCGTGGCACCATGACAGCCCAGCGGTATATCTACGACTTCTTGCAACCATATGTGTTGTCACTCATGCAACGGCTCTCAGGAGCCCTTTTCCCAGAAGCCTCACACGGCAAGGGTGTCACAAGACTGTCTCCGCATTGTTACTACCCTTCCTTGGTCTGACCGATCCTCAGATTTGTCTCCAATCGAGCCTATATGGGATCATTTGTGATGGCGAGTTGGGCATCCCACGAGTTGGAACCAACTAGAGGCAAGGTTACAGCAAATATGGAATGAAATGTCTCAAGACATCATACAGAACTTGTATGCCTCAACCCCCGATTGTATCGCATCGTGCATTTGCGCTAGAGAGGGTTTAACAGGGTATTAAATCCTCCGTTCTTTTGCCTTTTTGAATGAAATAAATTATCCTTTTTCTTGATCATTTACTTCTATCAAAGTAGTCATTTCATATGTAAAATTTCGTTTAGTTTTGACGACTCCTTCTTGATGCGCTAATTTCTTTGTCCATTAGTGTAAATCAAACCAACCATATGTGCTTCCACCTGGAAAGTTAAACTCACTTCACAATGTGCTGGATGCATGGTTTGATCGTAATATCTGGAAATTCCTTGTTGCATAAAAAGCACATCAAAAGAATTCGTTGCTTAGTAACCCGAGAGCGGTCGCGTGGGGCACAGAGTAACACAATCTTTAATGATGGGGAAACTGTTGGCATGTTACGAATGACCTTGTCGATATCCTCCTATAGGAGTGAGTGAATATTAACGTAGCACTGTTCAGCTACACGAGGGCTTTTGGAGACGGACCACGTAATTTTGAGCCATGGTCAAGTGACGTGGACAATACCTGAGCTGGCACACCCTCTCCTATCTACCACATCACACCAACGGGAGGAGGTTTGAACTCTCGACAGATTTAACGTGCATCGCTGCCCTACACGGCAGGTCTTTACTGGTACTGTCCTCGAACTCGTGGCAAGGCCAGCAACGATCCAATACCTTGACCACTCGGCTACCGCGGCCATTCCTCTTATATGACAGTATTCATGGGAACTAAAATGTATTTGTCGCATATCTCCCTCTTTTTTTAGGAATCGCAATTTTTTTTTAAATCCTAAATTATTTAGGTCAACTAAGTTCACCGCGCGACCACTTTTGTTCCTAATCATTTTCTATGAACAGCCTACATTTTTCCCCTGTGAAAGACATTTGTTCGATTTCTGTGTTTGAAGACTCATTATTGCTTATAAGTGTAAATTAACAGAATATAAAAAAATGGGTGTGAGATTTCAATTGGATGTTGAAACTTTGGAAAAAGAAATTGATCATTCAAGGGAGGAATCTGATGAAATAATGGAAATCAATCACGCTATTGAAAGTGAATTTGAGAAAAAATATGAACACGAAACGTTTGAGTCGAAAGGAAGATTTTCAAATGCTAGTTTAAGAACTTTATCAAAAAAGAATATAAATCTACAAGTGAACCACAAGACACATTGTGCCCTGTCAAAAAGGCACAAGAAGGAAAAGTTCAACATGCTTTATGTTGATCATCTAAGGATAATAAAACTACAATAACTTGAACAAAATAGGACTGTTTTGTATGCAAGTTTTCTTCCTGTAATCTTAACAAAAGGTGTCTGTGATTTGTGTCCTTTATTAAAGTCACTCACATTTGAAACATTTTAGTTCAGTTTGATCGGAATTTTTCTCAAATTATGAAATAAAATTTGAAAAGTTGTTAAAATTAGATAAGTATACTTTCTCTTAGTTAAATTATCCACTGGGATTACGTTTTTTATCATGTACAATAAAAATAATTATAACAAAGGATTAGGGTGGCTCAATCACTCTATGCGATCATTAACGCTACTGTCGAGCTTGTGACTGCTCCCAGGTTAACGTCACATTTCGAAGCTACACAAGAGTTGTGACGGGGCTTTTATCGCGTTTTCCATTAACTGTCCTCTTGGGATTTCTTTGGGGCTAGGATGGAAATACTTTCCAACCAACTCAAGAAGAGAACGTGTGTATGTAAATTAGGAATCAGATATATATTGGAATGTTAGCACTCTTGGGGTCGTTGAGTGAAGTCGCTAAGTGAAGTTGCTGAGTAGAGAAGTAGTCACAAAATGATATGAGATAATTCTGGGAATTAGCCTAGCCGTGCCGGTGCTGACGAATTAAAAGTGGGTCCGAGACCGACGGAGCGTAGCCTAAGCAAAAGCCAGCCAGATTAAAGCTGGAACAAAAGTTTTAAAGACCATAGCTGTTTACCCAGGGAATAGAGGTAAGCTAGATCAATTAAACTTTAAGTATAAGACGTTTACTATTGAGGTAGGATTTAATCTATAAAGATAGATTCAGTGTTTAATTGCGCTATTGATTAGTAATACGTGTTGCGTCTTCTCATTCTTTATCCTCCTCCTCTTAGATTATTGTTGTAGTATTGTGTTTAAACTAAGATTTTTTATATATATATATATATATATATATATATAATAAACGGATTTTAGCATGACTGAATTTAGTAATTCTTCGTTCCTTCCCACAGACATAGGTCGCGTGAATAGTGGAGAACGGATGTCCCCATTGGCAGGGATACCACAGAGCTTTAGGTGACGGATTTCAAAATTTTGAATAATGGACAAATGATGAGTTTGGTATTTGAGTTTATACCTCACGTTCTGGTTTTCTACACTGTTAACATGAAGACTCCCGTGCTCTGAATGGCGTGTCTTCAGAGTAATTAGAACTCCAATCCCCGACACTACAAAAGCAACGCCACCCATGAATTCAAAATCATGGTCACTAGGTTAAAAGATGTTCAGGCGACGACTGAGTGATTGAATACTAATGTCGCACTGTTCAGCTACACGAGGGCGATTGGGGACGGATCTCGGGGTTTTGAACCATGGTTATGTGACGAGGACGATCTCTGAGCTGGCTCCCCTACTGCTAACTACCACACCAACAAGAGGATGCTTGAGCTTTCGACAGATCTAACACATGTCCCTTACACGGTGGGTCTTCAGCTGTACTAGGCCCAAATTCATAACACGCCGTAGCCACACGTCCGTTACCTTGACCACTAGGCTACCACCGCCACCTTCTTATGTGGTCAGTTACGTATAATTTCTGACCTGGGTGATTTAGCAAGAATAGATTCCAGTCAGTATGCCTTTAAACATGCTGAATATTGTTAACCCAATATAAATATGAGGTTTCCTTATTCAATGATATATTCTTATAGATTAAAAAGATATAGTATGTAATATAGTTGAGGAACTCTTACCTTTTTGATGGCGTCAAATAGATTGCCAATAAATGGTAAAGGCTCAGCGTAAGGAACATTCTTATTTTTCCAGTAATCCTGGTTTCTCACAGAATACCTGTAATTTTAAAAAGTTGTTAGAAGAATTAATAAGAAATACAAGTTAGCTCTCTAAATAAATAAAAGGAATTACAGAGAAAATAATGATAATAAGAGTTAAAAGTATGTAATTTCAGTATTTAGAAAACAATGTATTTCAGTGTTTCTCAAACTTTCACTACTGGCGACCCAATTTTCAATCATAATTTTTATCGCGCCCTCCAAAAACTAATAATGTAATGAATGCAATAATAATGCTAAGGCTACAATACAATCATAATTATAAACCATACAAATTAACAAGATAAGTACTAAATTTTGTATATATTACTTTTAAGAGTAATATATACAGTCGACTCTCGATAATTCGAAGTTGGAGGGACCAATGAAAAACTTCGAATTATCAAGAGTTCGAATTATCAAGAGGGTAGGAAAAACTCTCAAAATACACGAAGAGAAGTTTTTTCTAACACACATTTAAATTTAAAACTATGTAATAAAGCAACAATTGTACATAATTTTTTAAAGTACATTTTATACAGTAGAAAAATAAAACTGAAGTTAAAAGTCCTGTATTAAAAGAATACTTATGTCTTGAAAAGAACTATTAAAAAAATATACATACTATATATAATTAGTCCATTTTGTTGAAAAAATCTGTTATCTTTTTTTGTTTTAAGGCATTCAATCTAACTTTGTCAATAGATTTTTCTAGAACAAATGAATCCTGTAAAATGTCTGCATCAACATGATTTTGAAGGGAAAAGTTGCGTAGTTTGTTTAGTGACACTTTAGCTTCTGACAGAGATACCGAAGTCAACTCCGCCGATTCGTCTTCATGACTATCTTTATTATTGTGGTCCAAAGCCACAATTTCAGCGTCAGATAGAGCTCCCCATACAACAATGTTCATGTCAACCAACACGTAGTCGTCAAACGTCATATCTTATTCTGGAAGATCTTCCCAAAGGGATGGTTCAGCATTAAATTCAGTGAGTGTATTGTCCACATCAACCAGATTCGGCGAGGGGAAGCCTGACCTTTTAAAACAGCTGTGAATTGTCAAAGGAGTAACAGCTTTCCAAGCCTTGTCAATCATATTCAAAGCTGTTAAAATAGAAGTAGTAGTTACATGCTGCTGATTTTCGAGGTTATCGAAAACGCTTTTAACAACTTCACGCCGATAAAAAGTTTTAAAATTTTGTATGATGCCCTGGTCGAGTGGCTGAAATTTTGAGGTTGAGTTTGGAGGGAAAAATTGAAGTTTCACATTTGATAAAGGTGGTACGTTATTGTGCACAGTACAGTTGTCTAAAAATAAGAGAATATGTCGTTTTTCTCTTTTCATATCCAAGTTCAGTGAGACCAACCATTCATTAAAGAGTTCGGTGGTCATCCATGCCTTCTTGTTTGAGCGGTATTTGGTAGGGAATGAGTTTATGCCCTTGAAACACCGAGGTTTTCCTATGACGAGAGGAGTAATTTTTTCTGAGCCGTCCATGTTTACAGTCAGTAAAATAGTTAACAACTCCTTGCTATATTTTCCTCCATGGCATTTTTCTTTTTTGAATGTAAATGTTTTTTCTGGCATACACTTGAAAAATAGTCCGGTTTCATCCGTGTTGAAAATGTTACGTGGTTCATACTCCTTTATTAGATCCGAAAACGAGTTCTGCCACTTAGAACAAACATTAATGTCGACACTTAAGCTTTCCCCGCACATTTTTTTGAAGACTATCTCATTCCTTTTCTTAAAATTTGTAAGCCATCCCTCGCTAGCCGAAAACTGGATTCCTAATTCTTTAGCAAAGGCTTTAGTCTTTTCCTTCAAAAAAGAGCCACCCATCGGAATATTCTGTCCTCAACACTGTCTCATCCATGAAATTAAACACTGTTCAAGACGTGGAAATTACCTTTACTAACGCGTTTTCTCACTCTACTCGAAGATGCACTAAAGATTTTCTCTATCTATCGCTTTTCTCATATTTACTTTCGCTATCTTGACTAATATACATTATTTCAGCAGGTTTTTCAATTGCTTGATCAGTTTTAACTTCCTTCAATATGGGGATCACAGATGTCCATTTTTTAAATATTCTGCTCATTTACATTTATAAACCATAATAAATTGTACAACACAGCAATCAAAACCACAAAGTTAATCATAGGGGAAAGTATAGCATATTCATAGAAAATATTTTTGATCAAAAGTGGTCGTGCAGGGAACTCGATCAAAACAAGTACCTTGATTGTAACAAACCGTTTGCCATTCTCAAAAAAGAGGCATACATGGGATAAATTCATTTGAGTTTCCATTAAGACTGTCTAATATAGGCATGCCCAAACCACGGCCCATGGGCCGCATGAGGCCCATTTAGAGATTTTTTGTGGCCCAATTGAAGTTTCTGTCTATATTATTTTAGACAGTTGGACTACAGACGGTTGAATCGAAAATATCGTGTTTTGACCCACACCCACCTCTCCCCGTGCAGTTTTTACCAAAATAATTTTTTCCCTTCATTTGACTTCCAAGCCATTGTAATAACAGGTGTTGATGGATGAAGGAAAGCAGATGAGCTTGGGTGTGTTATTCCTCTTTGTTGAGAGGGAGTAGTGTATTTAGTTCTATTTGTCAGAGAAATAATTTATGTCTATATTTTGAAGTTCAGATTAGTAGTCTTTTTCTTGTTTTATTTGGCAATGGAAGAATCTGATGATGGATTTAATGAGTTGCCTCAGGACTGTAAGTCAGCTAGTAGAAATGCAAGATAATTACGGCAGCAGAATAAAAATGTTTAATATTTTAACCTTCTGAAATTATGTAACTTTTTCATTTTATGATATATATTTAATCACGGTGCAATAGTTAATATCATACAATAAGAAACTAAACATTTGGCTATTTGGCAGAAAAAAAACTTTTTTGACAAATAGTGTAATAATTTCAAAGCTGTTTTTCTTTACTTAATTGCTTTTTTTGCACTTGAAAAATAAAAATTTTGAAAATCTAAATCAATATTATGCAAACATACTGTAACACAAGTATAAAATATGAAGATGTTACGCAAATAGTTGTTATACTACATAACCTCAGATGGCAGCATAAATCTACTGTAGATAAGAACCTTGTAGGTTAAGAGATATTCTTCCAATCAACAAGTGCAATCGGTCAACTTTCAACTTTGTTGTGATTGTGATCCAGTAAAAGGTAAACTTGGTGTTTTTTGATCATATCAATAACTGAATGTTGATCATATCATATTTTGAATGCTGTACGATAGCAAAATATTTTTAATATTTTTTTTTATTTTGATATGTGCGGCCTACCTCAGTTTAGTAAATTTTTACGTGGCCCACCAACCGATTTGGTTTGGGCACCCCTTGTGTAATAGGATGATACTGTCAAGGTGACTGTTAACAAATAAACAGTTTTACCAGAATTTGGAGTGATTCAGCGCCTCATGCGACCGTTCACATGTAAAAAGTGAATTCGATACAAAAACATCGATGTCAGTTCTAAAAAAATAATAATTGTGTAAAACTCATAAAACACATCTCATACAACTCATAAAAATACATTTTGGCCAAATAATTCTTCAAAGTGCTCAATATGCTTATCCATATATCATAAAACTCATTTACATGGGGAAAAAAGCAACAGAAAAACATTATTTACAGCTTTCCTAAAAGAAAAAGAGACGGAGTGAAACATACCAGTAAGTTTGAAGGTCAAATATATTATAATCAAAAGTAGCATTTTAGGGGTTAAACGAAACGTAATAAAAAAATATATCATTGTGGGAATACAGTAAAGCAAACAAAATGTGTTTTTTTATTTGGTTATAGGATCAAAGATGGCTAATGAGCGTTTGAAGTGGAATCTTTTATTTTTGATGATCCCCAGATGATAAAAATAAATTCTATCAATGTAAATGTGTATTTTTTATTATGTCAGAAAGCATTTTGTATTACTTCATTCCAAAAAATTATTTTTTTAAACCCTTTATTTTCAATATGCTCGCGCTATGTATTTAAAAAAGGTATTTTAAATATATCAGTGTAACTCAAACTGTGGGCCCCCAGGGGGGCGAGCCCCTCAGTTTGAGAAACACTGATGTATTTAAAATACCTTTTTTTGTAATAATATATTTTGTAAATATATATTCTTGTAGATATCGTTTTTCTATGTAATATATTTTCAATCAGTTTAAAATAATCAAACCTTTCAAAGCTTTGCTTTGAATTCGAATGAATTTATTCGTATTGATTCAATATTTATTTGCATATTTTGAAAAGGAAAGATATTAAGAAATCAGAATTTAAATGAAAATTTAGACCTTTAAGGATGAAGTTAAGATTATGTGAAACTGTCTCTAAACTCTACTTATATTTGTTTTTATAATGTACTACGGCAATCAGATGAGATATGTTTAGTCATTTGAAGCTCTATTTCAAAATAAAAGGAAACAGGAAAATACTTATTGAATAAGTTCCTTTCAATCTAACAAGAGATATTAAATTATGCACGATATTTTAATGAGGAATACGGGTGAAAAAGAATAATTTTTCCGCCCAATATTTACGTTAGAGTTTTTTGTAATTATATTCGTGATAAAAATTAAATCACACAATGGACGATGAATTATTTTTATTTAAATCATTAAAATATAAAAAAGCAGTAAAATGCTTCAAAGGATATGCTTTGAAACAGTTTGTTATATTAAAAACAAACATTAGATATATAAAATTGCATACACACACTGTATTTTCAATCGTATTTCTCAAGACTAAGTCGCTACTTGGAGCCGGAAAAAGTTGGTTGAAAGATAGATAGCATTGGGGAATTAAGGGATGCGCAAAGTTGCCTTTTTTTTAAAGTAATGAACTCATGTTTTGCATTTTCCATGCTCATCGGCTTACATACGTTTTGTGCGACAAGCAAAAAATTTAATAGATTTTTTGATTCATTCAGGGAAATTTGGAAATAACTTTGGCATATATGAGTGATGAAGGCTTAAGAAAGTTATGCATTTTGACGAGGAAAATAAATCTCGAAGTATATTATACATGAGAGGTTTTCTTAGGATTCAAAATGCAACGAAACGATCTATATCAAGGGTCGGCAACTCATTGCACGCGCGCCACATGTGGCACGCGATAAAATTCATAATGGCACTCTACACTAGAAATATTTGACAATTTCAAATGGATGGAAGTTGATAAATTTGTTGTTACTTAGGCCACCTGATCGACAATAACATCAGATCAAGGCCCACGAAATTCATAGCGGAAAGTAGCTGGATTCTTACGCTTGTTAGCAGTAGGCTTGAGCACCATACAGGTGAATGTATGATTTTGCTCGGTTCCATCCCGTTTTGAGGAAGGAGGTAAGGGGCCTCCCACCTCTCTTCCCCTTCCACCAACCTCACGAGAGCAGTTGCTGCTCGACTGCTGTTTAAAGTACCCCCATGCCGCAAAGGCACATTACATTAATAAACATCATGTCTTCTCCGGGGGATTCGAACACAAACCCTATGGAACAGCTGTCAGCGTCACTAATCAGTATACCGGATGGGTGACTGATAAATTTGTAATGAGCCTTTTTGGACAAACAACTCTAGAATTGTGGACAGTGACGGAATTACGAAAAAATCTGAAAGTTAACTAAAGACAAATTCACAGCTATTTTGTAAATTATTGAATGTCATTGCTGAAGAGATTTAGTTGGTTGACACGATAAAATTGCATGCACTCTGCTTTCTTCTTTTGATTCTACATATCAAGTAAAAAATCTTTCCTCATATAAAAAATATTTCGAGTCCGAAAAGAAATTGCTGAACAACTGAATATTCAGAATTGTGTCGTATTGAAAGTCACACATTATACACTTGATTTCGCGATATGAAAGTAGAGATATGGAAGTACTAGGTTCACATTAAAGTTCTTTATCTTTTTATTTAACTCTAATGAAGAAAAATACTTATATTTTACGCGTTGCCTATTTCTTTTTTTTTTTTAATAAATGTTTAAAAATGCATGGTATATAAACAATTTAAATTCTTTATTTTTGTTGAAGGAATAATTGTATTTTTCTGATGTTTTTGTTATGTTAAGAAATATTTATAAATGATGTGAAATTTTAATGTACGATTAATTGCCATCTACTTTCTAACTCTTGACGGGAATCGAATGGCTTCCTACATGTCCTACTGTGGGGCACGCGGAATCCTATTGGTGGATGGGTTTTGCACGCCACCCCTAAAAAGTGGCCGATCCCTGCTCTATATTCAAGAAGGATTTAATCTTCCAGCAAGACTATCTTACGCCATAGATCACCTTTACTTCGATTAAAATCAAAAGGACATCCTCGGACAACTCATTCGCAGATTAGGTCAGGCAGAATATCTGAATTAATGAAGAACCACCTTCTGGATTTAGCTTCAAAGGGCAAGAAATAAACTCGTCGTGGGAAGTGTGAAATACATTGGAGCAATTGTCAGCGATGTTGACCGCTAAAAATTTGTGCATTTTATGTAAGACTTGATGTTATTATAAATCTATATATGCAATTAATATTCAAAAGGTTATCTCTTAAAAAAATTTATTCCATTCTTTCACCGTTGCTTCTAATTTTTTGAAGCGTCATATAATTCCATGTAATACTAAAATAATTCCCAGTAATATTTCTCGCTCTTTAATACAAAGAATTATAAAATTCTGTCGTTGAAAGAATATTAAAAGGTAATTGTCTGACTTATATTTGATAAAAAATTTTAAATCCCGAAATATATATTTTAATATTAATATCTATGGTTTAGTAAGACCATAAAACCTATCAGTTAACTTTTCTTAAAGTTGAAAATACATTTTGGTCAAAGGGCAAGGAATGATCATTACATAATAAAAAAAAATTATATATACTCTTTATAAAAACAATCAAAGCACAAAGAAGGAGTTATCCGATTGTGAAGAAATTTCGGAGGCAATAAATCATAGTTTTAAAAAACTAAAAAATACGCTTTGATGTTTACTAGAAAAAAAAGTTAAATAAGAATTCTTAATATAAGAATAAAATAATTAACGAGAACATTAATGTCAATGGGGTAAAAGCGTGGGGTGCTCTATATCAGTTGTTGACAAACTTTTCAACCTCATGGACCAATAAGTTCATAATTTAAATCCCACGGACTACTAATAAGATTTTGTGAATGTTAATATATAAAAAAAATTGTGATCTAAGAACGCGCGATCAATGCATCTTAAAACATAGCTTAACGTGATAAATAAGTATGCTCCTCATTTTTCTGGGGACCAGCTAAATTTTCTCGTGGACCACTAGTGGTCCACGGACCTTCACTTTGGTGACCTCTGCTCTAAATCAATTGTTACAATTTCTTACGAGTTCTATTCTGTGAAATGCTGAGTTAGTATAAAAGTGTAGTATAAAGCACCTCCCCCCCCCCACACTCACGCTTTTACCCCAATGATACTATTTTTTTTCTCTCGTTAATCATTTTATTCCTATATTAAGAGTTATTATTTTGCTTTTTTGTTCGATTAAAATCAAAAGCGTGTTTTAGTTTTTTTAAACTATAATTTATTTTTCATTTTTTAGTTCTACCTACAATAAAAACGTGCGTTTTTTACCATTTTTTAAACTATCATTTATTCATTGATGAATTAATTTTTAATTCGTCATTTTTTAGAATCTGGAATACCTATTGGCATCCTATCAGTGCGTCGATACGGCCTGGTTTGGATAATGTAGGATAAGCCAACTGGAAAAGCTAAGTTTGAAATATTTCAAGCGGAAGAAGGTGTAAAGTCGATGATATTTTCCACTAAAGGCAGCTCAATACTCTATCTGAATCTTGCATCAGTATTAAACATGAAAGTACACTTTTTGAATCGAAGAGTTTGTGAGATATTCTTTAATCCGGTGACCACTGAATCAATTCTCATCTGTTTTAGTAATAAGAGCAATGAGTGATGTTTCATTTCACAGATCCGACAAGAGAATTTAGAAAAGCAGACTTTTTGTCAGAGTTTAGCAGTTAAGACATTACTTCTCAAACTTTCCATATTTGCGATCCAATTTTCAGTCATAATTTTCATCGCGCTACCCTCATTCAACCACAATGGTCTGAATGCAATAATAATGTACTTCAACGCTAAAACTATAAGGCGACTCTTTAATATTATAAACTGCAGATATTATCAATGTATGTATTATATTTTGTATCCTGTATGGAACTCACGGCTATGGCCAACGACAGGCGTACATCTAGCCCCTTGCTATGATGAATTTCGAGGATCTGGATCTGACAAAGGTGACAGAAAAAACAACAACATATTTTGCACATGACAAGCCCATAGATGTCACTAGTAATTACTAAACTTGCTTTTAATTTAGTATTGATAAATCAATTATTAAATACTTTTTGCCCCACTGATACATTTATAAGTATCTTATATCAGAGTGAATATGTATTTTATTTTTTATCATGTTAGAACAGTGTTTCTCAAACTTTCAATACTGGCGCCCCCCTTTCAATCACAATTTTTATCGCGCCCACCCTTATACATAATAATTTACTGAATGCAATAATAATGCACTTTTACGATAAAGCAACATTTATTATAAACTGTACAAATTCATGACATAAGTATTGAATTTTGTATATGTTACTTTTAAGCAAAAAAAAGTTAAGTAATAGAATAATTACTAAGTTATTTTTCCTTTCTCTGATTTTTAAATTGGAACATATTACAAAATGCGGTGGTTGCTTAGAAGACAAAATATAGAAAATGAACTCGGAGGGTCAATTTCTTATCTTAAAACTGCTTTCAAAAACTTTGCTCTGTAAGACAAGCCCATGGAAGTAGCTAATAATTATTAAACTTGTTTTTAATTTAGTATTAATTAATTAGTCATAAAATACTCTGTGCACCACTCTTACATTAAAAGCAGTGTTTCCCAAACTTTCAATACTGGCGACCCAATTTTCAATCATAATTTTTGTCTCGCCCCCCTGTACAACAATAATGTATTTACTGCAATAAAAATGCACTTTGAGAGAGAGACGCTAAAGTTACAATACGATCTTAATTATAAACCGTACAAATTAATACGATAAGTATATTAAATTTTGTGTATATGTAACTTTTTAAGTAATATATATTTTAAGAAAATTACTTAAAATATATATTACTTAGAATTATGTTATTTTTCTTTCTCTAATTTTTAAATTGGAACAGATCGCAAAATGATGTATTTAATTAAAGATTTATTTCCTTCAGCATTCATTTCTCAAAGTACAAATGTCATTAGAAAAATAGTCTAGTCAATGTGTCGCTCCCTATCATATCCATCACATCTGGCATTATAGGGTACGTTTGCGTGAGTCTGGGCAACCTATCGGACGTCTGCGCAAAACATGTAAAAATGCTTTTCCTCGTACATTTCAGTCAGTTTTGGTCGACTCGATACTCCTATAGCTACCGAATCTAGCTTGAATGTACATTTTTTAAATTTCCACGTTAATTGTAATTCACGGTAATTAAGTATTTATGGCGTAGATTAAAACAATATCATACATACATTTTTAAGTCGTAAGCAAACATTCGACCATAATAAAGAATCAACAAGTACACAGACGAACGAGCATGGTTCCGAAAATTAAATCAAGGCGATCTTCTCAAAAATACTTAAATTTTGGATTTACCACTTCTGAAGTAAATGATGGAAAAAAAGTCCCAGCTCGATATGTGTTAAAACTTACAAATCTGTAGAACAACATGTGAAAGTTGTTCTTAAAACATGTAAAATCATTTAGCTATGTTGGCAAAGAATTTTGAAAAGTATTTTCTGGATGAGGACAGCTTGGTAGCAAGTTACGAGTGGATTAGGGATCTATTTCAAGATACTCCAGAAGGGCTCTCAACTTCCGAAGAAGAAATCTTCATATATTTTACATCCAGTGAAAATTAAAAGGCAATTTGTAATAAATCGCTCTTTGGATTTGGGGTAGAGGTGGATGAGGAATTATCTGTACTGAAAACAAAAGCACTTCGTATACTATTACCATTTTCAACATCCTACCTTTTTCAAACCGAATTTTCTGCAGTGGATGCCTTGAAGACAAAATATAGATCTCAGCTAAATATAGAAAAATATCTCTTTAAGTGTCAATTTCTGATATTAAATCTTCCTTTGAAAAACTTTCCTGTACAAGACAAGCCCGTGGAAGTCCCTAATAATTATTAAACTTGTTCTTAATTTAGTAATAAGATTGATTGATTGAATATTAACGTCACACTGTTCAGCTGCACGAGGGCTTTTGACGACGGACCACGTAATTTTGAACCATGGATAAGTGACGTGGCTGACACCTGAGCTGGCACCCCTTTTTCCTAACTACCACACCGCACCAACGGGAAAACGTTTCAACTGTCAACAGATTTAACGTGCATCGCTGCCCTACACGGCGGGTCTTTAGTGGTACTGGGTTCGAACTCGTGACAAGGCAAGCCACGATCCGATACCTATACCACTCGGCTACCGCGGCCAAATTCAGTAATAAGAAATTATTTATAAAATACCTTCTTCAGTACTGATACATCAAACGTATACTGGCTGAAACACCGACTCTTCGCACGAGTTCATTTTTTTTAAAAAATAAAACATTATTCTTGATATAATAGCTGAACTGTAAGGGGAGTAAAACTGTGTGCACGACATTGTATACAAAAATGTAAAATTATTTTTTTTAGATAAATGCTATAATTGTAAATAACTGTTTAAAAGAACTGTAATTTTAAAACTCACACAATTAGCATTTAGAATTAATGTTAAATTATGAAAAGAATATAAAATTCCGATGAAGAATGATTGTGTTACTTTTTAACATTTAGAGCGAGAAGACTTCAAAATGTTTTAACCCGAGAGCAGGCGCGTACTCGATACTAACATTAATGGTAGTGCGGGGGGACTCAGTCACCCCAATCATTTGTTTAGAATTATTTTTACTGTACACGATACAAATCGGAATTCTAGTGAATATTTTAATTTATAGAAAGTATACTTACCTTCTTTCAAGGACTATTCAATTCTTTGATGATTTGAGAAAAAATCCAATAAAACTGAACTAAAATGATTCAAAAGTACAAGACCATAATAAAGGACGCAAATCAGGCACTTTTCAATTATCCTACAGAAATGTTAAACCAATCAATTCTTTTCCAAATATCGCAAAAACTCAATTATTTACAATTTTCCTAAGCGAAAAGCAAACGCATAAAAGATGGGAGGGAACTAATATTGATAATAACCATACCATAAGATTGAAGGTCAATCAAATGATTAGCAAACGTACTATGCAGCCTGGCTGAAAAGTGAATCATGACTTCCTTTTCTTTTCTACAACTAATGTACAGTATTTCAATAATAATTACAGTGGTGAATTGTTTATCTTAGAATTTTCTCAGGGTCTGGGTTTCGATTTTCTTTTAACGAGTATTATTTTATGTTAAAACGTAATAAAAAAAATCTCTCATTGAGGAAATACAGCAAATAAAACAAAATGTTTTTTTTTTTCTTTAATTTGGTTTTTGCGATCAAAGATAGCTATTTGATGACGGAAAAAGCCAGATAATAAACATAAATTATGTCAGTGTTGTGTGTATTTTTTTTATTATGGAAGAAAGCATTTTGTTTTACTTCTCTTTCCGGTTATTTTTTTAAAAAAATCTTTAAATTTTCGATACGCTCGCGCCCCCCTTGTAGGGTCATCGCGCCCCCCAGGGGGCGCGCCCCACACTTTGAGAAACACTGTGTTAGAATGTATATTGTTTTACTTCCTTTCGGTAAATTAATAATTATTTCGGACTTTTCGATATGCTCTCGCCCCACGTAGGGATAACATGCCCCCAAAGGGGGCGCGTACCACAGTTTGAAAAATGCTGTGTTTGAACATAATTTTTTTTTCACATGAGCTAGTCTTTTTTTTTACTTCCATTTTTAGAAAAACTAGATAATTGTTTATATTATGGTAAGAAATTGTTAACGCACACACCCGCCCCTTTCACACATAAAGAACATTTTTTTTGTTTTATTTGTATTAACCACAAGCCTATTCACATCCTCTTTTAAGGTTGCACCTTCATCTTTTAGTCCCCAAATCTTGAAATGGTATATGGAATTAGTCCCTAAATCTGGAAACGGTATAATGAATTACTCTCCAAATCTGGAAGTTCGAGTTGAAAGATTCCTTTTCACTCGCCATGAACGAACATACAAATGATCCAATTTTCCAGCCCAAATGAATATGAATTGTGCTCGAAGCGCACATTTTTGATGAGCAGTTCACTAAGTATAAAACCGGTAATAGAGACGGAAAACTTTTCGCTTTTGCTGTTGACAAAAATCGGATCATGGCATCATGAGGTTTTCGAAGACCTTCTACGCAACTTCGAACGCGGTCACAATGTCGGAATGCGGGGAGATGGGTGGCCATGCCGAGCAATAGGTCGTCACCTGCAAAGGTGCCAGCAGCAACGCTACACGCACCTATCAACAAAATGAAGTCTCTAGAAGACAAGATCGGATGATTGTTCGACAGGTTCGAACTGCTCCAATTGCATCATTATCTACTATTAAACGTACAATAATCTCTTCGATACACTCCGTGGTACCTTCCACAGTTTCTTGGCGCTTGTCTGAGACATCTGTCTTTGATCCCACAACATTGGCGGAACCGTCTGGAGGAGTGTCGCAGCCTATCGTCATGGTTGCCATCAGAGTGGCAGAGTGTTCAGCGGTGAATCCCGCTTTACTCTTAAAGCAGATGACCATCGTGTCTGGAGAGACCGGAGCCAGCTGTCTCAATCTCCCTTTGTTTTACAAAGGCATACAGCCATAACCCCTGGTGTGATGGTGTGTGTAGGGGAGGAACAGTCTCATACGACAGCTGGTTATTTCTAGCCATCCTTCATACATCTTTCAGAGATCAACGATATGTTGATACCATCCTGCGGCCGATTATATTACCCTTCATGGCACGTCATCTGGGGGGGGTCAGTTTCCAACAAGATAATGCCATTACCAATACCACTCGAATGTTTCTGGACTGTCTTTGTGTCGTTAATACTTTTCCATGGCCAGAAAGGTCACCAGACCTTTTACCAATCGAGCATGTCTGGAACATGGTAAAGCCCCACATTAGAGCACCACAAAATATCACAGATCTGAAGCAACAACTGGTGTATGCATGGCACAATGTATCGCAGGATGGCAGTAGGAATCTCTATCATTCTTTACCGAGGTGTATAACATGCACGTATCGCAGCCAGAGGCGGTTCCACCAACTTCTGATTTGAACATTCAATCTGTAATAGCAAGCGATAGGCCTTGAATTTTTTTTTATCATTTTATTATCTGTGAAAGAGTTGTACACATATTGTATTTTATTAAAAACAACCACTTCATTCACGGTGCTTCGAATTTTTTGCAAAAGAGTGCATAGTAATAGTAAAAAAAAGATTTTATATTTGAGGTTCTTATGTATATAGTAGCAATATTTACTAGACATTGTTATACACAAAATAATTTGTCATCTCCATTTTATAATATGACGCAATGTTTTGTAAGTTTCTTTACATTTATATTGTTCATAAAGTTATTCGGTACATAAATTACATTACTTTATGCAAAATATTTCAAACACATTGGCAAAATCGCAAATTATATCATTATGGAAACCAAATTTAAAAGAACATCCTGTTGCGGTATAACTTTTAAATTGCATATTGAAAGAAAATTCACTACTTCACGCACATACAAACACCAAGAAAGATTGCAGAAGACATATTAAACAGTTTTCTTAGGGGGGAGGGTGGTAAAACTCATAATAGCAATCTCAAACCTCATGATGATATATATGAAAAAGTAACAAATAATAATTCAATGCCATAAATTAAATTACTGTGATGCGTATACCTGCTAATAAGTAACTTATACTAAAAAATTTGAATAACTATACAAACCTGTGTGATATGAAAATTTAAGTGTCTCTTGAAAAAATTCTACTTAAATTATTTCAGAGTTTCTGCATATTTTCTCCTTTTGATTCCCCTTCCCTATATAATTTCAGTTATTTCACTCTATAAACTTGATATTATTATGCATTATAAATTTTTTTCATCCTGTAAAAATTCATTTTCGAAGACGTTTATGCAACTAAGCAACGACCTTAAATGAGCTACTTTTTCATTCAGAAATGTCCTCGGAAGAAAATTGACATTTTTTGTCTTCCTAAAAAGGTTTATTTTCAGAAAATAATGCAACTACTTTTGTAGCTTTTACTTGGATTTAATATGAAACATGAAATTTTCGATTCAAAATAAATCTTAGATTCGTGAATTAATAGCTAGAATTCACCTGATTCTACCATTGTCTGTCTAAGTTGTGCAATTGTTTAAAGAATTTATTTAAATTATCATAATATTCCCGCATTATGAATTGCACAAGTTTAGAATCTATCTAAAATTCAGGAACATAAGTTTCTCAGTTCAAATTCAGACTACATACGTTGATTATTTTATTGGAATTTAATGATGGGTTGAGTGAAATTACGTAATGAGATAATGAGAAAAGGCCTAAACATTCTTCTTAATTCAATAAAAAATACATGCATTTTTTTTTCTTTATTATTACTGTAGAAACAAGAAAAAAAGAAGAAAACAAAATTGTTAAATTGGGAAGTGAAAATGAAAGTATAATAACTGACAATTTCATCAACTTAAATAATTATTTAATAGCAGCCACCCATCCAGTATAGTGGTTAGTGAAGCTGACTGCGGTGCCGTAGGGCCTGGGTTTGAATCCCAGAGAATGCATGGATATTTGTAAATGTATAGTGCCTTCACGACATAAGGGTACTCCAAATAGCCGTCGAGCCGCAAGTCCTCTCGTGAGGTTGGTGGAAGAGAAAGAGAAATGGGAGGCCCCCTCAAAATTGGGGTCAAGTCGAGCAACATCTCACTGCATAAGAGAGAGGTAGGTTTCCAAACAATGTAAAACATCAGAAACTGTAACAGTTTTTATAGGAGTTTCCTTGTCGTTTTCTGTATTAGAGACACTATTCATTGGCTCTGACAAGTCAACCATTTCCTTAACTTCACTTGCACAGGTAGGCAGTATGTCATCTAATGTATCGTATCAAAATTTTAAAATATCCCCAGTTTTGTGCCGTGGGATGAGATAAGAAAGGAATTTCCTGTCATATTCAAGACTCGTACGATATGATACCCTCATGGTTCATCTGCACCTGTTAAGTCTAATAATGGTCTTCACCCTTCCTCGTTGAAATTTACGGTTCACAAGAAAAGTATTTCTGTCGGACAAAGAGGATATATCATTTGAAAAAAAAACATATTTTTCTAATACAAACTAATAAAAATCTCTAGCTGCTGAAATAATTCGTTTTCATTCGGGGTTTATCATACACTATACAGCGAATTTTTGCCCGTATTTTAATCGGGAAAAAAAAATTCGTTAAATCGAGAAATTCGTGGAACAGAGGGATTCGTGAAATTCGGGCCCGACTGTAATATACTTATTTAAATGAATTCTTAAACTTACCAGTAGAGAAGAATAACACTGAAAATACCGACAAGAAAATGAATCACCAAAGTATCTAAGATAAACTCAATAAACTCCATTTTTCCTGATCTCTCATAGATCTGTAGCAAAAGTAAAAAGACGACCTTCGTACAAAAGGGCTTGCTGGGGATCAGAGTTTCAGAGAAACTGTGATATCTGCTGCGTAAGATGAAAAACTAAAAGAGACACAATAACGCGAAATAAACGAGGAAGTCCTTGTCAGAATAAAACAATAAAAGGCAAATGACATGCTTGCGCATTCGTTTTTTTTTAATCTTTTTTTAATTATCAGTGATATTAATAATAGACAAAAGAATATTATCTTTCTATTCTATCGCTTTTCTTCTAGATAAGATACATCCTGAAAGGAAGAAAATGTTTCAAATTGAACGTTAGTTTTATGATTCGATTTTCTCTTTTGAGAATAATTCATTGAAAACGGAAGTTGTAATTTTGCATACATTAGTAACCCCTTAACGCACATTTTTTTGAAAAAAAACCTGGCAAAAAAATTATATTTTTTTAGTTACGAAAACACATTTTAAAAATTTATTTTGGCAAAAAAAAAATCAATCAAAATTTTATTTTTAGTTTTGGATTTTGATTCCTGTTGCACATAAGAACCGAATATTGCAATGCAGCTGGCACATTGACTTTTATTGTGTTTTATTTCGAATTGAAGTTTCGAAACATGTTTTTATCAGAAAATATTTATTTAGACTTCAAAAAAAAAATAACACACACACACAATAGTATTTATTTTTTTAAAAATATTCAAAGCGTTCTTTTGCCTGATATATTTGCAAGTAAGGTGCAGCATATAAGCGAACATTTATCAGCTGTTAGACATGCAGTGACCCTTTTCTTTTCCTTTTTTCTTTGATATCCCTTTTAGCAGCACAACATCTTGTGGGAGCGTTTTTGAGGTGAAACTTCTTTGCGCTCGAGAGTGAATGAGAAATTTGCCCAGTTTTGCGGTAGGGTGTAAAAGCAAACGGAAGTTGTCTCCCCCCTTATCCCCCGAATCGTCGCCATGGTGAGGAGATGGCCATCGGGAGGAAAAGGGGCGAAGCGGATACACCACGTGATTTGCGTCATATCTGTAAAAAAGTTGGGTAATTGCCCCCTTCCGATTGGGAATTCTTTTCCCTCAGACCTGGGAACATCTATTAACGATTGTATGAGTTGCAGTGTGTGCATTACGGAGTAGAAAAAATAACTCTCGCAGCAAAAGCGTGCCTTTTTTAAAAAATATTTCCTTAGATTGTTGGCTACATGGCGATGTGTTCGACGGCTAATTTGTTTTTCTTTTCATTTGCGTTGAATTATTATTAATTCAAGTCAGAATGCTGAAATCAAATGCACAAAGAGGAAAAGAGTTTCATGAAAGGAAAAAAAAAGAAAGAAAAACTAGCAGCAAGCCCGGTCGAAAAAGTGACAACCCCCCCCAGAAAAATAGAGTAAATTCATCAAGTGCTACTGCCAAATCTCTATCACACACATGAGAGAATATCGAGCTCGGAAAAAAACATTGCAAAATACTTTCTTACTGCCAAGTTTAAGGGATGGGAATGCTATTGTGACTCTTCTAATGACAGATTAATACGGACTTTGTGAACCACCCTGTGTCATCCACTACAGAGCCCTCAACAAGTCTAGTGCGTATTGGAACTGATGCATGTGAATCGAAAATAAATTCAAAAATAATAAATAAATTCAATAAATTTCCAAAGCAATGCGAGCAATAGTGATGAAAGGCCTTTTAATATTTAATCGTGATGAAGTGACGAAGATGACATTTAAACACATACATCAATCTCTTAAATTCCACATTGCTTGGAAGTACTTTAAAAAACCTTTCCATTTTTATATGCAGAAGCTTCCCATTCACAGCCACAATTCTTAAGTTATAAATCAGGACTTAAACATACTTCACTTAAACTGGGATGTTGACCATGAAACCCGCGTCACTAACTACTCGATTATAATGGTTGCTAATTATTTCCTCTCAATTGAGCATATCTATTTATTTATTCAACCAATGTAATGATATCAAGACAATATCAGAACTGGAAATTCATAAATATAACATTTCTTTTTTCTTTTCTTTTCCTTTCTTTTTTTTTGGGGGCTCACGAGAACTCAGTTAAATTTAAAGTGAAACAAATCTCATAATGGGCTAATTTATGTGACGTTATAGTCACATAACTGAGTGATTTGTTTTCAGCCAATAAGCTCATAAATTAATGCGACGTCATAATTATGTCATAAATATAATTACGCGTTTCCACCCGATTAGTTCATGTGCTTCACTGTTGCCAACTTTTGATTTTTGTAGAAACTTTCTTTTAGGAAGTATATATTTGTCAACGTTATAATAATGTGCTCACAGTTAAGAAAAATACACTTAATTTAAAAGTATTCGAAGTTTTTTTTTTCAAAACTGTTTGAAGAATTTTAACACATTAACTCTGAACCCAATCCTCAAATTTTAAGTGTTATCTCAACTTTACAAGTTGAACAACCAGAATGCCAATTTTTAATCAATAAGAAATACGTGATTTCCTTTATTATGTGGCCATCATGAATTTAGTCCTCTGAACAAGGCAGTCTTTGATAAAAACAGATCCCCAATACCTCGCTGGGCTCCAAGCCCTATTCTTCATAAACCAGAGACTTCTAAATTATTTTTATCACGTATTCCTGCAGAGTAAATAGTTATAGGCACCCCATTTAATAAATATTATGAGAACATTTCTTGAGCGTACTTCAGAGTACCGCTTTGGGTGTTTGAGACCACTGCTTGGGACTATTGGTCTCCAGAGCATGGTACGCGCCCCTTCGCGGGTCAGTAGGATCCTGGTTAGTATACATGGACATATACTGGTCATTCACTTCCGTTTCACTGATGCCATATGACTAGACGAAGTAGGATGCAAATGTTCCCGGACTGGGCCTATAACGTAAAACTTTTGCAGTAGAGTGACTGATAATGCCTTAGTGTTACTCTGTATACTCCCCCTTTTTTAAAAGTGGTTTGTCTCAAATTAAGTTGGACGGTGGCTCACCCCAACGTCGTAATTTTAGAGGCGGATGCGTTTAGCATCCGGCGATTGAGAAAAGTGGCGTTTGCTGAGCACAGAAGGAATATCAAATTTTGTGTTCGCTTCTGAAATAGCATTTAGAGATTTACGAGACTTTGAAGCATATGTTTGGCAATGATACATTACCCCTAACGTGGGCTTGAGTTTCTAAGTTGGAAGCATATTTATTTTTAATACTTCTACATCTCCCCTCCCGGGGCAATTTCCTTACAAGTCATTCTAATCTATTCTTTCTAAGCAACATAAGAAACATGTCTTCTAAATTTCAAGTCTGTAGATCTAATAATTCAAAAATGAGAATTTGTCTCACGCGCCCGTTATCCCTCCTTAGGAATTAGTTTTTATGAAACCTGTTTCTTAACGGGTCTCTACTCAACAAAAGAAACATGCTTGCCAAGTTTCAAGTCTGTAGGAACTTAAGAAAGCCATCATTTCTTTTCAATGAATACTTTCTTTGCGAATTTCGCATCATAAAAAGACCAATGTAATAATTTGAGAAATCTTGTGACCATACACACACACACACAGATCACACATTTGCCTCCGATCACTTGGCTTCTAATGTGAAGGGCTTCATAAGTATCAACAAAAAAATTATTCAAAATAAACAGAAAATAAAGAAAGTGATCTTATGGGTAATTCTGAATTATTGGAAATAATAATTGTAAGGGCAAGAATTGTATTTTTTTAAAAAGTTGAAATATTCACCGAAGAAGTTCCAATGGTCCCGAACCTTCAAATGATAATATTTTCTTAGAGATGATGTTTTCTTAGTAATCTTTCAATTATATACTAAAATAAAAAGGAGCTTATAAATCTAAAAACTTATTATTATCAACTCTAATTTATATAGGAAATTTTATTTCATTTAACTTATTCATATTAAGTTTTATTTTCTGATTCCCGATGAAGGCCAAGTCTTTAAGTCAGTGTTTCTCAAACTGTGCCCCCCCTGGGGGGTGCCATAATCCTACGATGGGGGCGCGAGCATATCAAAAATAAAAGAAAAAAATTTATTTACTTGAATAAAGTAAACCAAAATACTTTCTGACGTAATAAAAAATACACATTTACACTGATACAATTTATATCCATCATTTGCGATATTACGTCATCGAAAATAAAAACCACAGAAAGCACTTTGCTTCTTTATTTTTATGAGTGATTCTATCAAAACGTCATTAGCTATCTTTGATAGTATAACCAAATAAAAAACATTTTATTTGATTTGCTGTAATCCCATAATAAGAGATTTTTTTATTACGTTTTCTTTTTCAACCTATTTTAGAGAAAAAACAAAACCCAGTCAAAAAAATTTTAGGAAGATAAAAAATTCATCACTGTTATATTATTGAAATTTTGTTCATCAGCTGTAGGCAGCACAATGTATTTGCTGTGGTTTGGCCTTCGAACTTACTTGCACGGTTAATTACGTCCCTGCTCCTATGTATTTGTTTTTTCCTTTAGAGAAGTTGTAAATAAACTACTTTTGCTGCGCTTTTTTCCTTGTAAATTAATTTTAAAATGTTGGAGTTTAGGAAATCGATTTTTTTCTCTTCGGTAAGGAAAACCACAGAAAGCACTTTGAAGGATAGGCTTAATTTCTCGTTCTTTATTACTTGGCCAAGATTTATTTTTATGAACGTGATTCCCAAACATATAAATCTCGTGCATAATGAAAAATTCGTTTTATGCACAATTTTTAGAGCATCCATAATGGGGGCATTTTTTTTGATTTTTTCCGATTGATTATAATTCTAAGTATATAGTACGTAAAATTTAATTAATTACTTGTTATTAATGATTAATCTTATTAATTAATGCTAATTATTTATTCAAAAATTAGTTTTGTTGCTGTATTTTGTTCCCGAAAATCGACAAAATCAAAAGGAACATGATACAAGAATGGTGAACTTTGGACCCCGGACCCCCCCTTGAAACATTCCTGTGTGCGCCAGTGCTTCTAGGGCATTATCTTTTAATTCCGATTGGTTATGTGCCTTAGATACATTAATTAAATTAAAAAAGTGATCTTTTTTCTTAGGTATTAATTCTATACCATTTGCACTAATTTTAAATTCAGTTTGTTTTAAAACATCAGTTCCAATAATTACATCAATAGTTGTTTGCAAATTGTCAATAACATAAATATCCGTCGTAAATTTGTTGTCTTCAATATCAATAGTGGATTTAAAAGCTCCAAAGAGTTTAATTTCACTGTTACCGAAAAAAGTTAATTTAATTTTCGTAGGATTCAACGTCGGTCTTCCAAGAATATGATAAGCACTTTCGCGTATTAAATAATGGTACTATCCCGTATCAATAAGAGCATCAAAATCATAGCCATTAATTTCAACAGTTTTACGCATTTCAGATGAGGAATTGATTTCATTAACAACTTCATGTACAACTTAATTAACAAATTCCTTTTTAACATCAGGTTTTTTAAATACACGCTGAGAGCTTTTATGACCCAATTGGTTACAATTAAAACATTTTAAGCCTTTATTTTTATGGTAACATTCATTAGAGGTATGTGATTAAATAATCCACAATTATAACAACGTATACGTACATCTCTCTTATTAACATTAGCATCATTAAATTGACCTTTATTATGAAATTTATTATCAGAACACATATTTTTATTAGATGTAGGAAAATCATACAGTTTAACATTTGCACGTTTATTTTCATTATCAATACAATAAGAATTACTTTACATAAAAACCTTTTCATATATCTTTAACTTTTCTTTAAATTCTAAAATACTTTTACATGCATATAATATCAACTTATAATGGTTTGAATCTGGTATACCATTTATACAATATAAAATTAAGCTTTGGTCGTCTAAGCGAAAGTGTGCTTTTGAAGCAATTTCGCGCATGGCCAAAAAATATTCAAATAGAGATTCTGTAGAGCGTAATTTCAGATTTTGAATTTCCTTGCGAACGTCATAAGAACAAAATAAATCTTCAAATTCTTCAATTAAGGCAGCTTTAAGAGAACTATACGTTAATATGTTATGAAGAGTTTGGATAAAAGTCTTTGCAGGACCTTGAAGTAAACGTTTAATACAAATAATTTTTTTTCAAATCGGATAAGTGTGGGATAAAAATAACGTTTTCTTCCACATCACGAAAAAAAGCTTTAACGCTGTATTTATCATTTTCCGTAAACGATCTCATAGTTGAAAAAAGGTCGTTTAACACAAATACATTCTTCTCGTTCCCTCTTTGGCTTTGATTTCGTTGTGTTTGAAAGAGGGGAGCAAAAACCTCCTGTGGAGAAGGCGAGTGTTAAATTGGCGGGGTGAGGGGTTGTTTATTCGCGTCGTTTGTAGATTCTAGCGAAAATAGCGCAGAATCTCCGTCATCCGTCAATTGCTCGGTAAAATTATTTTTTAAAGATGCAAGGTCTGATAGATTTTTAAATATACGCTCGCTTAATTCTTTGGCGCTTCCCGCGTAATTCAGTCCTAATATAGTGCATACGATAATAAGCTCAGCTTTCGTAAAGTCCTTTAAAATTTTATCCTTTCGTGCTTCAAAATCGTAATTCTGTGGGAACCTGCGAATTGTTTTAACTCTTTTCTAGAAGATTTACTGTAGGGTTTGTCATTTACAATTTTGTTTAGAAGTTGGACCGTTGAAGCAGGGGCCGTCTTTAATATGTTCGCTATAGCAGCAATTTCCTCGGAGAGACCATCGTAAATAAATATCTTCAGAACAATAAAGAAGTAAATCGGAATGGACTCACCGTTGTTGATTTCGACGTTGTGGCTTGCGTTGCTGGTTCCGTCGTTGAAGCGTTCGTGGGCCACCAGTCTTGATTCGTCTTTTCTAGGGTTTTTTAATTATTTTACCCTAGCTTGAGGCCGAGCTCCCAAATGTTATGTTGTTACTGGGATGAATTCGTAAACTCCTTTGACAGAATAATCTGTTTATTTTTAAAATAAGAATAAATAAAAATGAAGAATAACAATTAATGAAATAAGTGAACATTTAAACGTCGTTGCCTAATTGGCTTTCATTATTTTTAAGAGATATAACGGCTCTTTTCTTATATGCGTCTACTTTCCTTGCGGTCTCAACGTTTTCTCTCATCCCTTGGAGTCACTGCCCTCTCGTGTTTCCTTTCCCAGACACCTCGAAGGGGATGCTAAAGGGGGCCTGCAGTAGCGCAGTTTACTTCACACACACACACACACACACACACACACACATATATATATATATATATATATATATATATATATATATATATATATATATATATATATATATATATATATATATATATATATATATATATATATATATATAAGGTTTGAAAAGTTTAGATTCAAAATTAAAGAAGTAATAAATGAAAATAGAGCGAACTCTTTACCATCGCGTAAGAATTTGTGGGTAAATAAGCCTATTTAAAGGTGGAGCGAAGGAGAACGCATACTCGATCACAAGTGAGTTTTTGATCGATCGATCAGGATTCTCTTTTGAGACACGATTGAGTACAGTCGCGTCATCTATACGCTCTGTACTATTTCACGCTCTACTGGCCAGATCTTTTTAGAAGCACCTGTCAGTCGTACCTATAGCTCTTATCAGAGCTTTAAGGATAGGGCGACGACCAACTTGATCTGTTCCCCCCTTTGATTTACTCGGATACGACTATGGCCACGAATCAGGACTTAACCAACGTAATGGAACTATCACTCCCCTCCTCTAACGAATCAACCCAACCAGGTACGCCCACGGAATCCAACTGCGAACGTTTTATTGCAATCAAAAACGACATCGAGAAATTTAGTATCGTTGTTGAAAACACCAAGGCTGGACTTAAAACCCTACTTTTCGCTGGAATTCCCGAAAACGATCCGACGATACTGGACCACAATAGAAGGCTCGAGGAGTATCAACGACTCCAACAATTGGCGGTAAGTGAGTTTACCTCTCAACCCTACTGTAACACCCCTGGCTGTACCATTCACCACACCCCTAGTTGCTCTCCAGTTAAACATTCCCAAAGTATTTCTAAAACCAGTTCTATTAAAAGAAAAGAAAACGAGGACGGATATGTATCCCCCTCAAGCAGGCAAACCGCTAAAAACCGCAGAACCACCCCAACTATTGAAAATAATTTTAAAATAGACTTAAGAAATAAATTTAACAACCTAAGAATCGAACAAGCAGCAGGACCTTCTTTGACTGAAACTGCCAACACTCAAAGTAATGACACTCCTAACACAACCACCAAACCTAACACGGAAACCACTAACAAGACAAACTCTAAACTTTTACCACCCCCAGTTTTTCTAGAAATATCTACCGAATACAGAAGTCAAATGAAAATCATAAACAACAAATTCCCAAAGCTCCGCAGTAAAATGACTGGGGAATATCTCAAACTTTACACCGACACCGACGATGAATATTATGAACTTAAATCATTTCTGGAAGACATTAAATTTAAATTCTTCTCTATAACTCCAAAAAAAGACAGGCCCATAAAGGTCGTTATCAAAGGACTTCCCCGCGACACCGACACAACAGACATCCACAAAGATTTAATTGATTCCGTTAAAAGTCACACAACTCATAGGCAAAATCACAAAACAAAAACTCCCAGTTTTCTTCATATCTCTACCCAGAAACATACACAACGCTAAAATTTTCGACCTAAAGAAACTAAGCTACTTATCAATCAACGTAGAAGGCTATGATAACAAAGGAGTAACTCAATTTTACTCCTGCAATAAATTCAATCATACAGCAGACAACTGTCGTCTAACTCCGCGTTGCTTAAAATGCGGAGAAAGCCATCAAACTAGAGAATGTCAAATTCAACACGTTGAACAAGCTTTTTGTATCAACTGCCAAGTCTTCGGGCATATGGCGAACTACGCCAAATGCCCACTTTACCCAAAACAGAAAAAAGTCTCACCCACGAACACTAAAAATGACTACACCTCTATTGTCAATAGCTTAGTCAGACCAAACATTTCTTACGCACAAGCCACTAACAACAATACCTCAAACTCTAATCCACAACAACAGATGGCACCACCAGTCAAAGCAACTCCTGCTACTAAAACACAAACTCAGGACAACCGCGTATCCCCCCCTCAGCAAGCTAATCCTATTCAAAATTCTAACGTTGCCCTAATCACCCAGACCCTACAAGGAATTATCCAAGCCCTCACCACCTTAACTGCTCAAATTAGCAACATGAATTTTAACAACAATACCCCCCAAAATACTAAACCAAAGAAATCTAAGAACATTAAAAAACGCGAGTTATGCGTCTTAATTGATGCTATTTATCAAGACGATGATGAGTAGACACCCAATGTATTGCCTGAGTTTGTGTTCTTGGAACGCAAACGGCATTATAAGTAAATTTTTTGAATTTAAAATCTTTGTTGAGAAGCACAGTCCCGACATTTTTCTCATTCAAGAAACCCATCTGAGACCATCGCAGAGATTCAATATTAGTAATTACAACTGCTATAGAAACGACCGTATCACGGACGGACCTGCATCTGGTGGTACACTTATTTTAATCAAAAGCACAATACCGCACTTCACACCCCACCACTTCAACATATCGAAGTAACCACTGTCACGCTCAACCCGCCTAATGTCAATCCACTAACAATCACTTCTATTTACATTCCCCCTCACTCGGACAAATTTGCATTTACTCTCGACTTAGAAAACATTCTTCCGATCAACAGTAATTGTGTGATTTTTGGCGATTTTAATGCCACACACAATGCCTAGAATTGCTCCCATAATTCTACCCGAGGCACACAACTTAAAAACTTCGCTGATATTCTTAATCTCAACGTTGCTTTCCCCAATATGCCCACCAGATATGGACCTAACTCTTCCAATACACTTGACATTGCTCTCATTAGTAACTTTAACTTCCCATACGATATCACTTCCATATCTGATCTCTCATCTGACCCTAATCCAGTTCTTTTAAATTTCTCACTTTGCAATATCACTCCCAAGGATAAGCCTAGACACCTGTTGGTCTGCTTTCCAAAAGAACCTTGATAACAACACACACTTTGCTGATATTTTAAACATTAAAAACCCACATACACTAGAAGACAAAAGCACACAATTCACCGATGCAGTCCGCTCCGCCCACTCTCAGGCATCTAAGCCAATCACAAACAAGGTACACTCCTACACCCCACAACACATCAAAAATCTTATCACACTTAAAAACAGAGCCAGGAAACTCTATCATAACACACTAAATCCCATTTACAGAACTGAAGCAAATAGACTACAAGCTCACATTAAAAAACAAATTAAAATTCATACTCAACAAGTTTGGAACGACAGGCTCAAAGCCCTCAACACGCGTGATAATAGCATCTGGCAAATTCAAAAAAACTTTAGGAATTCTAAGTCAAACATACCAACACTAACACACGCATCTGGCCTCGCTACCAGTGATGACCAGAAAGCCAATGCACTTGCAATCAGTTTTAAATCTAACTACACAGAAAATAAAAGACCAGATAATTTCACAAACAACATTGACTCTGACGTCACTTCGACTCTTGAAAATTTCTTTGCTAACCCTCCGCCTACTCCACTCGCTCCTACTAACACAGACGAGGTAATTAACTACATTAAAAAGCTTAAAAATAACAAGGCCCCTGTCCTCGACAATATTAATAATAAAATGATTAAGAATTTCACATTCAAAACTATTTTTATTCTCACTCACCTAATTAATAAAATTTTAAAACTTCGACATTTCCCACGTAACTGGAAAACTGCTATTGTTTTCCCCATCCACAAGCCAGGCAAAAATAAAAACTCGCCAGATTCGTATCACCCAAACTCTCTCCTTTCTAGTCTCAGCAAAATTGCTGAGCACATTATTCTCATTAGAATTAATCAGTTCATCAATAATACTAACTTCCTAAATCCTAACAAATACGGCTTCACTAAACAACTGTCTACCTACCACCCACTGCTCAGACTTACGGAAAAAATCTCGGCTGGTTTCCAGAGAGGCAGATCCACTGGAGCTGTTTTTCTGGACTTCCAAAAGGCTTTCGACCGGGTCTGGATCAGTGGACTCATTTACAAACTAATTACTAATAATTTTCCTGCTCCCCTCATTCACATTATCAATTCCTACCTTGTTAATAGTCAGAGTCAGAGTTAACAACACCTTCTCACTTCCACACCGCGTCAACATCGGCGTCACTCAGGGTTCCCTGCTGGGGACCGTTCTCTTTAACATCTACTTAAACGACATTCCCTCACACCCACAAACAATGCTAAACCTGTACGCAGACGATACCGCAATTCTTGCAACATTC
Source organism: Trichonephila clavipes (assembly GCA_019973935.1). Classification (NCBI taxonomy): domain Eukaryota; kingdom Metazoa; phylum Arthropoda; class Arachnida; order Araneae; family Nephilidae; genus Trichonephila; species Trichonephila clavipes. The sequence continues at coordinate 409,012 of BMAU01019555.1, read as the reverse complement.
AAAAACCATAAATCAGTCACACTAGCCCTCAATAAACACCTGGCTCTGCTCGAAAACTACTTTAATCAATGGAAAATAAAAATCAATGTTGAAAAAACTGTCGCTGTACTATTCACTAAAAGAATTAAACCCGTTATACCACCAACACTATACTCCACACCACTACAATGGACTCAGTCCACTAAATATCTTGGATTAATACTTGACAAGAATCTCACTTGGAAACACCACATCTTACACTCGCGTGACAAATTCCGGCACGCACTAAGATTAATTTACCCCCTAATTTGCCGGAATTCCGAAATGGATATGTACAACAAAGTACTTCTTTACACTGCCGTTCTGCGTCCAATAATTAGTTATGGCTGTCCTGTATGGGGATATGCAGCGAAGACTAATATCAATATCCTAGAAGTAGCTCAAAATTCAATTATTCGAACTATCACTAAGGCCAATAGGTATACTAGAAATTCTAATATTTACAAAGCTCTTAAACTACACCCTGTTAAAAAATACATACAAATCTTAGCAAAGAAATTCTTTGCTAACCTTCCCAATATTAATAACTCTAATTTGATCAACTTAGAAAATTACACTCCTCTGGACAACCATAAGAGACCTAGGAGAATTCTCCTAGACTCTTATAATCCACCTTAATTTCACTGCCACCTCATTCATCTGTTGATGAATGAACCGCTAAATTTTTCTTTTTAATTTCATTATTATTTTTAATTCTTTTTTTCATTACTTAATTTCTCAATGCTGCACCCCATCAGGCACGCCTTCTCTTAATTTTTACAATCTGGTACAGCCAACTGAGAGGTAACTCACTCAGTTCCACCGACCAACCACAGTGCTTGCTTTCCACTCCAGCTCACAGCAAACTACCTTGGTTTCCTCCTCAGACTTTCACGTCATCCCCCCTCCTACGCCTTGCCACCACGTCAGTTTCTACGATCTTCCAGCCAGCCAATCAGGTAGCTCCATGCTCCCCATTCAGGACTATTCCACTCCCACAGGCAACATTCACTATTCAGTTATGGGACGGAGGAACGCTCCGCGTTCCCTGTCCCAATATATCATACACAGTCATACACAGAATGCATACTCGAAAAAGCTTAGCTGGTGACTCCTCGTCGATATGTTGTCTTTTGTACCACCCACTTGCGCGCCAAAGGGCTGCCATTTTGGATTTTATGTGATTGAAGCGAAATAAATACGTTGTTATTGAGATGATACCCTCCTAATTTTACCAGCAGGCCTGGGGCATGACAAGAGCCGGCAGGATTACTTAAGGAACCGAAAAATACGCCACGAAACTAAACGAATGAATCTTAATAAAAAAAAATTTTCGAACGAGTGACTGCATTGAAAACGATACTACCATGAAGGACGACTCTTTCTGGCAGGTGTCACCAGTCAACAATCGAGAGAACCATTCTTTTTTCCTGAATTTAATTGGAATAATTTTAGCAGTTTTAAAAGTTTTCTTGACTGCTTTGATCAACAATGTTTGGAATATCAAAAAGACGCACAATGGAAGAAGTAAAATATTGCTAGATATCTCACAGGAGTTTATCTTAAATTTTGGTTTGGGAACCACCTATTTGAAAAGTCTTACCAAGAAAACAAAGAATTATTAATGACTGTGTTCTGTGCGACTAGACAAGAGGATATTCGAAAATTTCACAACCTAAAATTAAACAAAACTAAATAATTAATTTCCTTTTTTACGGAAAAACTTTCGTTGGGGAAGAAACTAAATTATGATGACAGTCCCATTGTGGAACATATGACATTATCCAGTCCCATTGAGCTTCAAAGATTCATAGTTATTAAAAAGATTTCGACACCCTGCGCGAATGGATTTCGACAATGCGGCAATTGGTCGCAGGAACTCTGGACATCGTAGACTGAAATGCGGAGAAGACTGGAAGTTATACCTGATATTATAACCAAGCAGACGGTAGTGTAAACAGAGGAACTGATCCACGGCACCGATTCCAATCAAGAGAAATTCATGGACAGCAACATCAATGTCACATGGTGCGATTCAATGGAAGGCAACAGTTCAACAGTCAACCTAGACAGTTTGTGCAACAGAATCGACATAATTGTCACCCGCCCAGAAATGACGAAAATATCCAGAGGCAAGGATGACAACTAATTATGGATTCAATGGTATGTTCGAAGCACTTTTGTACTCTAATTGACACAGGAAGCAATGTGTCATTAATTCCAATAAATGTATTTAAACAATTAAAAAATTTAAAATCTTTAAGAAATAGTGATGTAAAAATAAATCAAACTTGCGGAACTATTCATCCCAAAGGTATATTACAATTTATATGAATATTGGAAGTATATCTAAGAAAATAGGTTTGTTTGTAATTGATACTAAATTAACTTATATTATTTTACGACTTGAATATTTACATTTATTTACGCTTGACATTAGTATTCGTAAAATGTGTGTTTTCAATTTGGTAAAAATTCCAGTAATGTTAAATTTGCAAATAATTGTGTCGGTGAGCTGAGAACATATCATGGGACATATTGTAAAACTCTTAATAATAATCAAATTATGAACTATTCTAATGCTAATAATGAAAATAATATTAACGTTAAAGATAATAAAGGTTTAGATTAAGTACCAGACAGCCCTGAAGCTGATCTGAAAATATTGTTTAACCCAGCCATGGTTGTTGAGGACACAGTACCAAAACAAACTAGTGAGCAATGGGAAGATTTAACCCAACTCCTTGACAAATTTCAAAGCATATTTTCACAAAAATAAGTATGAGTAGGAGGATTTAATTGTCATAATTCACAAAAGAAATACCTGCATATTATTCTGGACCATGCTACCAGATTTGCTTGGACATTTCCATCCAAAAGTGTCACTTATGAAACTTATACAAATTGCTTAAAACAGATTTTTTCAATTCAATGCCCAAAACAACTTTTAAGTGATAGAAATGCTGCATTCACTTTTTCTAAATTTAAGAAATTTTTAAAACATCATAATATTAGACAATTACTAACTTCAGCAAATAGACCGTAATGCAATGGAAATAATGAAAGAGTTAATCAGACATTAGTATTGAAATTAAGATGTAAAGTTAATTCAACTACAAAAATTCTTTGGACAAAATTATTAGAACAAGTTACATATGAATACAATAACTCGCCACATGATGTTACTGGCTTTTCCACCAGCATATTTAATGTTTGGAACTTTGCCATATGATTCGCCATTACCTAATCAAGTAAAATTAAACTATCCACCTATACAACAAGCAAGACAAATTGCAGCAAACATAACAATTAAACATCATAAGATAAATAAACAAAGGTATGATAAACATTATGTTGATGCAAAATTTAAAGTTGGAGATTTAGCCTTATATCAAAATTTCTCATACCCTAATTCAAGTAAACTTCAATCTCCTCAAAATGGTCCTTTTAAAATTGTCAAAAAACTCTCAAATGTTACTTATGAAATAGATAAACCAAATCAATATACAGGAAAATTAACAGATATTGTTCATTCTACAAAATTAAAACCTTTTCATTCAAAATCGAATTTCCAATTATGCTCAGTTCTGATTTATATTTGTTATAGAGTGTTTTCTCAAACTTGTGAGGAAGGGGGGGGGAGGAAGTGCATTGTTATTTAGAAAAAAAATATATAACAATAATAAAGGTTGCTTTTAAAATTTGAATTTAAGACTTGTTTACATTATGAACATCAAAATTTAATGTGATTGAATTTGTATTGTATCTTTACTCATAATGAACACATACACATTATTGAAGACTATTTTTGAAAAAATAACTTAATTATGGACTGTATGAAAATATGGTGATGAGGTCAATTTTACTATATATATATATATTCGGTCCTAAGTCTGAAATTGCTTTCTGACTCGCTAGGTTCTTCTTTTTTGTAGTTTGTTTTTTTATTTTTCTATAATTTTGATCTCCATGTTTAGCTTTTATATTTTTATTACGCTATTTCTTGTTATGTTCATTATCTATTATTTCTTGTTTTTGATATTTAATACAAATTTCTTTCATATATATATATATATATGTAGTCTAATTCTCTACAAACAAGAGATAAACATCCATCAATCACATTCGAAAAAAACACAGAGATAGTAAAGAGAACATACAATGAAGGACACTAGTAAAATTATAAAATGGATGCTGCAGTATTATAAACATTGCTGACTTAGGACAGCTAATATATAAAAAGAAATTTTATATAAAAGTGGGGTTGAACATGTTTTTGGCCAGCCAACCTTCCCCCCTTATATAAATAATACTGAGCAAAAACCCATTGAAATTATTACCCATTTGAATTATTAGGAATATCTAAATCCATTACTAGATAGAGGTAACTTACCTAAAAATTGCACTTGAAAATGCAGAGCACGCGCAAAAACTGAGTGCAATAAAAAAGTTATTGCCAGATTCTGGACCCTAATGCAGATTCAAAGCATGTGAATGGCTGAAATGTAGCACTTAACAAAAGTATAAAAAGAATAGAAATAAAAATTAATAAAAGAGTTACAAAAAACCATAACTTTAGAGACACTAGAGTATATATGAATTAAATAAAAATAAGTAATTTTAACTAATAATAGAATATGGAGGTAACTATAACTATAAAATGTGTAAATTTATAGTATTAAACTTTAATTAATCTAAGAATTTTTAATCCTTACAATTTTAAATAGCTTTATTCATATAACTATTAATAAAATTAATTGGGTATTTCTGATTTAAGCAATATTTAGTAAAATGTTTATAGTTATTTATTATTTCTGATTTTTTTGACACTAGAAATTTATTGCGTTGTATATAATCAATAATAATATTTCTGAATATAGAAATATATACATTACTCTCCCAATGCGGAACTTTTATTATATTGAAATTAAAATCTTCTCCTTTATCATATAAATATTAAAAACTATTACATTATCTATTAATTTGATATGTATGTCAAGAAAATTTGCTTCATTGTTGTTACTATTTGTCTGTATTAAATTAAGATATTGTGGATAAAAATTAGCATTAGGTATAAAATTGACATGCTTGCCAAAAATGTTTATGTCATCTATACAACGATAAATATAATATTTAGAATTATTAACGTAACTATTTTCAAAATAATGTAAGCATAAATTGGCAAGACAGTTGCTTGCAGGGTCACCTTGTTGCAAACCTTTTATCTGCAGATAATAGTTACCCTTATGAAATATATAGTTTTCTTTAAGTACTAACCTAAGTAATGAACTAAATCTATCATAATTAACATTATTAAATAAATTATCATTATGCAAATTTACAAGTATATTAATCATATCATCAATATCAATAGAGTTAAAAAGATCTTCAAAATCTTAACTATAGATTGAATAAATCTTTTTATCTTTCATTTTTTCAATAAGAGATTTACTATTTTTAAGTATGGTTGTGGATTTAAGATTATTTATTGTATCATGTAATATTTTTTTTTATGGAGAATTTTGCCTGTTTTGCTGATATATGTATTAAATCCATTTGAAACTGTCCTAAATTTGACTGGGCCTTGGAAATTTGGGAAATCATGTATATATATATATATATATATATATATATATATATATATATATATATATATATATATATATATATATATATATATATATGATGTTATAATAATTTCATTGTGTTTTTGTGATAGAATTCTAAAAGTTAAAAAATATTATGTGATACTAGGAAGATTTTATTATGTTTGTTTGTTTTTGAAATAGGTTGGTTGAGTAGGGATTCTAATAATAATAAACAAAAGAACCGTGAGATAAACAATAATTGAATGATGAACATTGAACTATGATTTTTCCAAGACAGGACTGTGGGTGAAACATTACATTACATTGATTGAACTTTTACCTGTACTTGATATATCTGAAATACACTTATTTTCTTTGCATTTTATATTTCTAGTGATATTTTGATATAATGTTGATGTTGTGTTTATTTTAGTAGATTTCTGTATTGTAGTCATGTAATCTTTTCTTTTTTGGGAGCTCCTAAATTAATTTTGTTATTTACTCCATATATGTCCTTTTTATGTAATTACTTTACCATTATATTCCTAAAGTCATGTTGTTGTTATTTACTCTATACCTATTCTTTCTATGTATTTATTTACTCATTATTCTAACATTCAATACCATTTTGAAGTACATGTAAGTTTTCGACATTTATCACTTTATCAACATTGTTCACTATTGATACACATTTAGTGAGAATTTCACTCGATCTTATGTTATGTTGTTTAACACTACTATATTTTTGAAGGTTTAATGTGAATTATCTTTATCTTATGTTGTTTTTTCTTAACCTCATTATTATTATAGTCATAGTGAAAGTATTAGATGCGCGATATTTTTCAGAAAACAATTCTATGTAACCAGTGCTTCTCAAACTTTCACTACTGGCGACCCAATTTTCAATCATAATTTTCATCGCACCCCCCCCTCCCTAATAATAATGTATTGAATGCAATAATAATGCACTTTGAGTATTAAATTTTGTATACGTTACTTTTAAGTAATATATATTTTAAGCAAATTACTTTTAAGTACTAGTTATAATGTTATGTTATTTTTCCTTTCTCATATTTTTTAAATTGGAACAGATTGCAAAATGACATTTAATTAAAGATTTATTTCCTCCATCATGCATATCTAAAAGTACAAATGTCATTAGAACAAGTAATATAAAAAATAAATTTTTAAGTCAATTCCTACTTAGGCCAACAAAGAAAATCTTATTTTAGTTACTTTTTATTAAATAGTTACAATTAATACAAATATGTAATACAAATGACAGAATCACAATGTTAAGTGACAAAAAAGAAAGCGATTTTCCTTGCAATTTTTCCTTTTCCTTTTTATATATGGGGTATTGGTCTATTCTTTTTTTGTTACTATTTATTCATTCATTAAATTTAATTAGTGTAAGAAAATTGTATATATATATAGTAAGGAAGAAATCACACACATTCTCAGAAATTAGGCCATCTCAGATGGAATTCGAACTACCGTCCTTCAGATTAGAAGCCCAGCGCGCGCGCGCTATCCATAGCGTTACAGGGGACAACACGAAAAGTTTTCCTTTCTATAAATGCTTTAGGACTATAATTTTTGTTTGTTACTATTTATTCATTTTTTAATTTAATTAATGAATTAAAATTTGAAAGAACTGTATTAACATGGAGTGTCCCCCACTACAAGTTTTAAAAAATATATTTGAATTTGAATGAATGAATAGAAAGTATTTTATCAAAACGATTGAAAATTTGAACAAGATATATGAACAAGAGTGAACTTATAGTAGAAATTGAAAAATCGTCTACTTTATGTTGCGCTTTATCATATCCATCACATCTGGCATTCTCACGAGCGTCTGCGTGAGTCTGGCCAAACTATCGGACGTCTGCGCAAAACATGCAATAATGCTCTACCTCGTACAATTCCAGTCAGTCTTGGTCATTTCGATGCTTTTATAGTTACCAAATCTATCTTGAAGGTACATTTTATAATTTGCGTGTTAGTTGTAATTCACGCTATTAAGTATTACTACAGAAGATTGAAACAAAAAATTCATGGATAAATTTTTAAGTCGTAAGCGAACATTCGACGATGATAAAGCATCAACAAGTGCACAGACGAATATAGTTCCAAAAATTAAATCACGGAAATATTCTCAAGAATACTTGAATTTTGGATTTACCATTACTGAAGTAAATGGAGAAGAAAAGCCCCTGTGTGTTATTTGCTCAAAAATATTGGCAGCAGATAGTATGAAACCTAATAAACTAAAAAGACATTTCAAAACGCTTCATGGTGAATACATTAACAAACCTCGAGAGTTCTTTGAATCAAAATTAAAATCATATGAAAAACAAAAAACATTTAAAAAAAACTTTATCAGTGAATGAAAAAGCTTTACTTACTTCTTACAAAGTATCATATAAAATAGCCAGATGTAAAAAGTCTCACACTATTTCCGAAGAGCTTATTTTGTCTGCAGCGATTGAGATCGTAGAAACCATGTTTGGAGACAATTTTGCCAACGAGTTGCAGTCCATACCCCTCTATCAAAGGAAACTGTTTCCCGTCGAAATGAAGATATCGCTGAAGATGTAGAGCAACAGCTTTTCGGTAAGTTGCGTGATAAATTGTTTTCAATTCAGCTTGACGAGGCAACAGATAGCAATAAAGATGCTCATTTCATTGCGTATGTTCGGTTTTGGGATGGTATATCAGCAGTAGAACTACTTTTTTGCCAACCACAATAAAACTTAAAGTAACAACAATAGCATTATTTGATATTTTAAATAATTTTATAAACGAGGCAAATATAGAGTGGAAAAATTGTGTCGGAATATGCACCGATGGTGCTCGTACAATGTCAGGAAGATTTAAAAGTATACAAGCACTTGTGAAACAAAAATCTCCACTGTGCATCTGGACACATTGCATGATCCACAGAGAAGCTCTGCTTTCCAAAGAAATGAGTCCTGGTCTGAATATTGTGACTGTAGTAAATTGCATAAAAATGAGAACCCTAAAATCCAGAATCTTTTCTAGACTTTGCAAAGACATGGACGCAGTGCATTCATCGTTGATATTTTATTGCGAAGCAAGATGGTTATCACACAGTAAATTTTTGCAACGTGTTTATGAATTAAGGATTGAAATTACCATTTTTCTAGAAGAGAAAAACCTACCGGAAGCTGAGAAATTTCGAGATGGTTTATTTCTGATGAAGTTGAGCTACTTAGTCGATATATTTGAGAAATTAAATATATTGAATCTTCAACTTCAAGGATCAAATATACATATGTTTGACACGAGTGATAAAATTAATGCTTTTTGTAGAAAATTAGAATTATGAAGCCGAAATATTTAAAGCAAAAAAAGCCTAGAAATGTTTGAAAATGCGGATAAATTTGTAAAAACTTCCAAAACTGAAGAACAACAAGTGGAAGTTGTTTATAAATCTATTGAATATCATTTTGGCTATGTTGGCAAAAAATTTAAAAAAATATTTTTTTGCTGAGGGCAACTTGATAGCAAGTTACGAATAGGCTAGAGATCCATTTCAAAATACCCCAGAAGTGCTCTCAACTACCGAAGAAGAAATTTTCATAGATTTCACATCCAGTGGCGAAATTAAAAGACAATTTTGTAATAAAACTCTCTTTCACTTTTGGGCAGAAGAAGATAATGAATTTTCTGCACTGAAAACAAAAGCATTTCGTATACTATTACCATTTTCAACATGGTACCTTTGTGAAATCGGATTTTCCGCGGTAGCTGCTTTGAAAAAAAATATAGATCTCAGCTAGATATAGAAAAAGAACTTAGAGTGTCAATTTCTAATATTAAGCCTTCGTTTGAAAACCTTTGCTCTGCAAGACAGGTCCATGGAAATCCCTAATAATAATTAAACTTGTTCTTAAATTAGTATTAATAAATTAGTTATAAAATACATTGTGCAGTACTGATACATTTATAAGTACACTGTCTGAAGTACCCGTTATGCGATTATTTTTTTAAAAAATAATATATTATTCTTGATATAATAGCTTTATTATAAAGAGAGTAAAACCAAGTGCACAACAATGCATACAAAAATATAAAATGATTTTTAAAATGAATGCTCCTATTATAAATAGTTTAAAACGAACTGTAATTTTAAGCCTCACGGAATTAGCATTTAGAATTAATATTAAATAAGGAAAACGAGAATGTAAAATTCCAATGACGAATAATTGTGTTATTTTTAATATTTAAAGCGAAAAACCTTCAAAATGTTTTAACCCGAGAGCAGGCGCCCTCTCCACACTAACGTTAATGGTTGCGCAGTGTGACTAAGTCACACCAATCCTTTTTTTATAATTATTTTTACTATACACGATAAAAATGACAATTCTAGTGAATAATTTAATTAAGAGAAAATATGCTTACCTACTTTCAAGGACTTTTTAAATTTTTCTTTGATGTGTGATTTGAGAAAAACTCCAATAAAAAACTAAATAAACTGTTCCAAATGTGCGTGACCTTAATAAAGAACATAAATCACAGACACTTTTCACTAACAATACAAGAACGTTATTTGCAATCAAAACTGTCATATTTTGCACATGTTATTATAATTTTTCTGTTCTTTGATGATCTACAAATAGCATGTTGAACCTTTTCTTGCTTGTATCTTTTTGACAAAGCGAAGCGTTACATTTATGACTGCATAGTTTTCTTGATAGAATTTTTTAGGCAGCATTTGAAAATTTCAATTCAAATTTCGTTTCATGTCTATCGCTTTTCTCATATTTACTTTCGCTATCACGATTAATATGCCTTATTTCATCAGGTTCTTCAATTGCTTGATCAGTTTCATCTTCCTTCAATAAAGAGATCCAAATGCCCATTTTTTATATTCTGCTCATTTACATTTATAAACCATAAGTCGTACAACACAGCAATCAAAACCACAAAGTTAATCATAGAGGAAAGTATAGCATATTCATAGAAAATAATTTTGAACAAAAGTGGTCGTGCAGGGAACTCGATCAAAACAAGTACCTTGACTGTAAAAACCCGTTTGCCACTCTCAAAAGAGAGGCATACATGTGACAAATTCATTTGAGTTTCCATTAAGACTGTCTAATAGGATGATACTGTCAAGGTGACTGTTAACGAATAAATAGTTTTACCAGAATTTGGAGTGATTCAGCGCCTCATGCGACCGCTCCCATGTAAAAAGTGAATTCGATACAAAAACATCGATGCCAGTTCTAAAAAATAATAATTGTGTAAAACTCATAAAATACATCTCATACAACTCATAAAATAGATCTTGGCCAAATAATCCTTCAAAGTGCTCAAAATATGTTTATCCATATATCATAAAACTCATCTACATGGGGAAAAAAGGAACAGAAAAATATTATTTACAACTTTTTTAAAAGAAAAGGAGATGGAGTTAAACATACCAGTAAGTTTGAAGGTCAAAGAGATGATAATCAAAAGTAGTATTCTAGGGGTTTAAAGAAACGTAATAAAAAAATCTCTCATCGTGGGATTACAACAAAGCAAACAATATATCTTTTGGGGGGGGGGGGTTTAGGATCAAAAATAGCTAATGAGTGCTTGAAGTGGAATCTTTTGAAAGTGGAAAACCAGATGATATATATAAATTTTATCAGTGTATATGAGTATTTTTTATTTTGTCAGAGAAAGCATTTTGTTTTACTTCATTCCAAAAACTAACTTTTTAAGCCTTTTATATTTTCAATATGCTCGCGCCCCCCTCGCCGGGTTATCGCACCCGGGGGGCGCACCCTACAGTTTTTGAAACACTAATGTAACCCAATGCTGTATACCAAATTTTTGATATTTTGCTATTCAATATTACTGGTATGCCAGGCTTCAGCGGAGGGGGATTTGTCAGGTTTGAAAAGTTTAGACTCAAAATTAAAGAAGTAATAAATGAAAATAGAGCGAACTCTTTACCATCGCGTAAGGATTTGCGGGTAAATAAGCCTATTTTAGGGTGGAACTAGCGCTAACAAAGTAGAACGCATACTCGAAAAGGCTTTAGTTGGTGACTCCTCGCCGATATGTTGTCTTTTGTACCACCCGGTTGCGCGCCGAAGGGCCGCTATGTTGGATTTTATGTGATTGAAGCGAAATAAAGACGATCTTGTTGAAATGATGCCATCCTTATTTTACCAGCAGGCCTGGGGCATGACATATATATATATATATATATATATATTATATGCACCCAGAAGAAATCAAGCTACAATCACGAAACTCAAGTCTGGTAAGAGATATGCAAATGATTAAAATTTCGAAGCCAATGAGACAAGGCTAAGTGTGCTATGCGCATATTAGTTGCGCAACTGGGAGAGTTTAAAAGCATGAGTACGAGCGCCGTACGGCTATCCAAACGAATCTGATGACTTTGATAGACGATATTGAGACTTAGGATGCCTCTAAGACGTAACCGGCGGCAGTACGAGCAGCTGACGGACTTTGATAGGGGCCGTATAATAGGCCTCAGAGAAGCAGGTTGGTCGAATAGACGTATCGGCCGCCTCCTCGGTCGGAGCGATATGGTAGTTGCTCGGTGTTGGCAACAGTGGATCACAGAAGGTAGAGTGTACCGTCGCGGAGGGTCAGGACGTCCCAGGAACACAAATGATCGCGAGGATCGTGCAATCAGAAGAGTGGCTACTTCGGCACCAACAACGTCGCTAGCATCGATTCAACGCCACTTACCTCCTTCCAGACATCCAGTGCCATCAAGAAAACCATAAGGAGACGACTGACCGAAGTTGGCTTGAGGAGCCGACGTCCGCTAAGACGCTTTACCACTGACCCCACATCATAGGCAGTGTCGACTGGATTTTTGCCGACCTCGGGCAACTTGGAGTGTGACAGACTGGAGACGTGTCATCTTCAGTGATGAATCCCGATTCAGTCTCAGTGCTGATGACCACCGCACACGTGTTGGAGGCGCACCGGCCAGCGGTCCGATCCGGCATTTATTGTCGAGCGGCATACAGCAATTTCACAAGGTGTGACAGTATGGGGAGCAATTTCTTGGGACACACGATCATCTTTAGTGGTCCTTCAAGGCACTTTGACAGCTCTTGATACGTGGACGATATTTTAACGCCGATTGTGCTAATGCTATCAAGTCGCCCAGGTGCCATTTATCAACAGGATAATGCTCGTCCACATACTGCGCGACTCTCCCAACAATGTCTTCAAGGATATGACGTCCTACCATCGCCTCAGGTCACCAGATCTTTCGCCAATAGAGCATGTCTGGACTTGCAGCCGTCCCGAGATACAGGAGAATTAACTGCGCAGATGCAAAGACTATGGCAGGATCTTCCACAGGGGGTCATAAGTGATCTAATTGAATCGATGCCACGCAGAATTTCGGCTTGTATAGCTGCCAGAGGTGGCTTTACTACTTACTGATTTTTAACATTTTTTGCAAGCTGTAACCGCTTAATAAAATGATATTTTGTTCTGAATTTTTAATCATTTGTTTATTTTTTCATATACACTACATGCATACCAAATTTCGTGAATGTAGCTCAATTTCTTCTGGGTGCATATATTTTTTTGCGACAGAGTGTATATATATATATATATAAGAAATGGGCATCTTTGATCTTTATTATTAGAAGTTAAAACTGATAAAAAAAAGGGTGATGAACCTGCTGAAATAATGCATATTAAAGTAAATTTGAGAAAAGCGAAGAACACGAAACGAAAGAAACATTTTCAAATGCTACCAAAAGAGCTCCATCAACTAAAATATGAAGCCATCAGTATCAGAAGAGATGGAAAGATGGTACACCAGGTGAAATAATCACCCTTTGAAACTAAATTCGACGCTAAATCACGACACCACATAAGGAATTCTGCTTCAGTTTAATGACAGCTGCTCAAGTTAGGTCAATTGATATGTAAACTGCATTCAACTTGAGTTTAACAGTCTCAATCACCCCTTTCCATTTTAACCCTTTCTTACCGAAGAATTTCGACAAAATTCATTTTAGTCCTTTAATGGGGAATGACATAACCTGCCTCACTATTACTTGACGGAAGATTCATGCATGCGACAAACTTTCATACAGTTTAATATTCAGTTCGAGTCGAGTTGTGAAGGGTCTGAAACTTTAGATTCTTATGATTTAGCGGTAACTCGGTATTGAAAGTAACTAGTTTAAGGTATAGCTAGCCACATGCCAAATATATTATAAATTTCGATTTAAAGTTTCAGTTATGGAAATAGAATTTTATAATTTTCTAGAGGAAATGCCACCTTTGTACAGGAACATTATATAAAAAATGTAATCCAATTCAATCGAAAAACTGGCAAAGATTTCTAATACAGATCTTAGAACATTAGTTATACAATGCTTTTATATAGACTTGAAAGAAAGTAGAATATCAAATGGCAGTTTGCTGCAATATTAACTACTTAGACCTTGCATTTGTTTCAAACTAAATTAGCGACCAAAAGTAACTCGGCACCTGCATGTTTTCTTTCACCCCAGATTAGTCGAAAACCCACCATGACGTTGGGATGCCTTTTGCTGCAACAGCTACCACTCTGGAGAGGTTTAGTTTTTCGAATATTGCACCGGGAACTGCATGCCATTCTTGTAGAATATTGGTCAGCTCCGTCACCAGTCTGGGGCTTTGTCTAGCTTGCAAGTGACGTTCCAATACATTTCTCTGATATTTTGTGGAATTTAGATAGAGTTTAAAAAGATGTCCAGTTCCTGAATAACCATGTCAGCAAACCATTTCTATACTGGCCAGTAAAAATGAACAAGAATGCGATAGAGCTGAAACAAATGGACCCTCTCCAAATTTTTCCATAAAGTACGCTGCGTGGAATTGTCCACAAATAGGCTTCCAGCTTGAGAGTTCATCGTGCAGGAACTAAAGGCCTTCTTCAGAACAAACCAGGGGGAAAACGGTCCCAAATCTTTATATATCTACACCTCCATGTTTCAATTGCGGTATAACTCTGTTTCTAAGTGTTCCCCAGGCAATCTGCCTACCAATAATTTACCATTTCCAGATTGTATACCTTTAATCGTAGCTCCTAAATGCGACATATTTACTCATGATTTCAGTGTTGTCACTCTTATCTCCAAGAAAAGCTTGGCATGATTGTGGTAATGTTTGGTTTATAAGCGCAGCAGTTTCGTCAAAATAAAACCAAAGATTTCAATGTTTGGGGTGAACTGTCATTGTATTGAAAATATAAGAGGCTTTAAATTACTGATTACTCTTTCCACCGAGAGAGAGAGAGTCCCTGAAATTTATTTCTCAATTATTTCTGTCATATAGTAGGAGTTGGCATTAAATCGATCGAGAGCAACCGGTGGATCGCCAAACCTTTTTGGGGGGAAAGGGGAGATCGTATTTAACCAGAGCGAAGACGTGCATACTAAAGGAATTATTTGTAGAACACCCCTGGGTGGATAGCAGCACCTTGAAAAAGCTTGAAGTAGCCCAGCGTCTCTCAAACTGTGGGGCGCGCCTCCCTACGCATATCGAGCCTCCGAGCATATCGGAAATTTCTGGTTTAAAAAATTAATTTACTCAAACGAAGTAAACAAAATACTTTCCGACATATAAAAAATACGCATTTACACTAATGTAGTTTATATATATCAGCTGGCGATATTACTTCAAAAATATAAGTTTCCATTTTCATAAGTTCATTAACTATCTGATCCTATAACTAAATTAAAAAACCATTTTGTTTGATTTACTGTAATGGCATGATGAGAATTTTTTTATTGCGTTTTCTTTTTAAACTTTAAATAGTACTCTTTCAGAAAAAAAAACTCGGACCCAGAGAAAAATTCTAGGAAGATAAAAAATTCATCACTGTTATTATTGAAATTCTGTACATATTAGCTGTTGAAAGAAAGGGTAGACTTATTCACTTTTCCCCCATGAAGCAGATTTGCGTCACTCATCATCGTTTGACTTGAAAAACTTATTGGTATGATTAGTTCTGTCCTTGAAGGATTATTTGGCTAAGATTTATTTTTATGGGTATTCTGAAACATGTAAAGCATGATGAAAAACACGTTTTACACAATTCGTTTTTTAGAACTAATACCTATATTTTTACATTGAACACACTTTTTACACGAGGACGGTCGCGCGGGGCTCAAAGTCAAGGGACAGCTAAACTACAATTTAAACAAAATATGACGACTTTGGTGGCAGATATCCTTCCTGTAATGTTAGCGAAAAGTGTCTGCGGTTTGTGTCCTTTATTAAGGTTATGTACCTTTGAAACATTTTAGTTAAGTTTTAATGGATTTTTTTCAAAGTACCAAAGACAAATTGAAAAGTCCTTGAAAGTAGGCTAGTATATTTTCTCTTAGTTAAATTATTTACTGGAATTGTGATCTTTATCGTGTACAATAAAAATTGTAAAAAAACCAAAAAACATTGGGGTGACTCAGTCACCTCTCGCGACTATTAACGTTTGTATCGAGTGCGCGCCTGCTCTCCCGGGTTAAAACATTTTGAAGTCTTCTCGTTTTAAATAGTAATGCGAAATGTGATGGATATGATAGAGTCTAGTCTATGTTGCTCTCTTTCTAATGACATTTATATTTAAAGAAATGGATGATGGAGGAAATAAATTTTTAATTAAATATCATTTTGCAATCTGTTCCAGTTCAAAAATTAGAGAAAAGAAAAAATAATTATTCTATTACTTAAAAGTAATTTTCTTAAAATAAATATTACTTAAAAGTAACAAATATACAAAATTATTTTAATTTGTACGGTTTTTTAATTTTACTTATTTTGTTATTTTTTGCGGTTTATAATTAAGATGATATTGTAGCTTTAGCGCCAAAGCGCATTATTATTGTATTCGGAAGTGCTATAAATATTATGATTAAAAATTGAGTCGCCAATAGTGAAAGTTTCAGAAGCACTGAAGTAGCCCGTCCCCTTGAAAGGTCTGCCCACCCCTGTCGTATAATAGACGGAAATGACAGAGGACTGGTCTACTGGATCGGTTTTGCACAGTTACAATTCCTAAAACTTTGTGAACCAGACTTGTTGGGCACTCCTGATTCAGAGATACTTGAAGGTTTCTCTGATCAGGGTGTCACTCAGGTCAGGAGAATCACAATAAAAAAAGACTACAATTTTTCCCACAAAACATTTAATTTTAACATTTGATAGCCCAAAACTACCAAACACAATAAAAGCTGGATATCTGAATTGTAAAATCCGTCCTTATAGACAGAACCCTCTGCGCTATTTCAAATGCCAGAGGTTCGGTCACTCCCAAACTTCCTGCCGCGGCCAATTAACATGCTCTAGATGTGCTTCCATTGGGCATTCTTCCACGGATTGTACTCTAGAGCCGAAATGTGTTAATTGTACGCAGTCTCATCCATCAGATTCAAAATTATGCCAAAAATGGAAGTTAGAAAAGCAGATCCAAGGAATTAAAACCAATTAAAACATATCTTATTTCCAAGCACGCAAATTAATAGTTCCTCAGATAACCCAAACGTATGCTCAGGCTACTAAACCTTCAACTGCATCCTCAACTACCCAAACAGATCCAAATATAACAAATATAATCTGTCTACCTTAACAAAGCCCGAATTCTGTATCTTCTAAAAATCCAATGCCCAGTACCTCGTCTTCAATGTTTACACTGTCTCCACGTCATCTTCATCTACTCAAGAAAATCTACTTCCTTCCTCATCTGCAATAATACCAGCAATACAAAGTGAGTCTTTGTTAAAAATACCCATTCCTACTACTACTACTACAACAACTACTTCCCCTGCCAATAACCTGAATACTTTTGTTTCATCTTTAGAAACTGAAACCCGTTCTCTTACAACTCCTGATAAATTTAATGCTCTTTCAACTGAAACCTTACCAGAGTCTGTCCCTACTACATTCAATAGTTAACATTCTAATGCACCTAAAATCCCACAGTGTGTAAAAAGAAATTCAAGAAATAGAAGAAAGCACCCAAAAGTACAGAAACGAGAAATTGAAATAAAAATGGCTCCACATAGACCTAGAAAGTCAGCACCTACAGAATTAAAAACAGACGACGAGGATATGATAACTTATGACGTTGAGGAGGAGGAACTTGAGCCAGATCCTACGAATAAATTCACAATTAAAGAAGATCCTTTAAATTTTTCTAAAGGATATTTACGCGCGTTAACTCCATCCCAAAACAGGAAAAGTAGAGGCTAATTTTTTTAATAATATGTATTGTCTAACTTTGTTTTAAACTAACATTCGTCTTTTTCAATGCTTTTATTTTAAGATATGGTCTGACTTGGTGGGGGAATTCCCCACCAAATTTTGTTTCTTAAAACCATTTTCAATGAATTAAAGTAGGTTGAAATTTTAACTTTTTAAAAGTGTATTGTCTCATTCTTTTTACATATTTTATAAAATATTTTAAGTTTTTTAACAAATGTTTGGCGCAGTTTAGACAAAATTGGCTCAAAACCCTAGACTCGCTCACCCTAAAACTTTATGCTTCATGATACGTACTGTAGAACTCAACATAAACAAAGAGTGTTTTTTTTTTTCAGGTATAGAAGTTTGAGTTGGCATTACTTTCCAAGATGGCGACCGATTTAACAGCTGTCAAGAGATTTATTCTCAGTTGGGTTTGGCAATTCATCAAAACGATCATCAAGCAAGGCGTAGATTCGTCGAATGGGCCCAAAACGAGATTGCCGTTGTTCCCGATTTTCATAAGCGAATTTTGTTTAGCGATGAAGCGCACTTCTGGTTGAATGGCTACGTCAACAAACAAAACTGCCGCATTTGGAGTGAAGCTAATCCAGAAGTGTGTGTCGAAGTCGAAACACCGTTACATCCAGAAAAACTGACTGTTTGGTACGCTTTATGGGCTGGTGGAATCATTGGTCCGTACTTCTTCAAAAACGATGAAGGCCACAATGTTTCAGTCAATGGTGATCGGTATAGAGCCATGATAACTAACTTTTTCATTCCTGAATTGAACAATCATGATGTCCAGGAGCTGTGGTTCCAACAAGACGGCGCAACATGTCACACAGCTCGTGCCACAATTGATTTATTGAAAGACACGTTTGGTGACCACCTAATTTCACGTTTTGGACCTGTGAATTGGCCTCCAAGATCTTGTGATTTAACACCGCTAGACTATTTTCTGTGGGGCTATGTAAAGTCATTGGTCTATGCGGAAAAGCCACAAACGCTTGACCATTTGGAAGACAACATTCGCCGTGTTATTGCCGATATACGGCGACAAATGTTGGAAAAAGTCATCGAAAATTGGACGTCCAGATTGGACTACATCCGAGCCAGCCGTGGCAGTCATATGCCAGAAGTCATATTTAAAATGTAATGCCACAAGATTATCTTTCGAATAAAAAAATTCATGTCAATCGAATAATACATCGTTGTTTTATTGCAATTTAAAGTTCTAAACCTCTAAAAAACACCCTATATAGCACAAAAATGTCACTAAAATATTCCATAGTGGAAACAGCTCGATCACTTAACCGCTTTCAAAATAACTTCTTCCCCCTCCCCCGCTTTAATTTTTTTTGAGAAATTAGGATAGTTGATTTTTCCCAGATTTTTTTATACAGATTTGGAAGCTAGCATTTTTACACACTGGCCAAATTTGCCATTTCGCAAGGTTAGATTCATTAAATTGTTTTCCTTACCAACAGAACGTCGTAACTACTATGGGGGTGGGGGGCGGAATTGTCAGTCCTTTCCGTTTCACTCACCCAGTACAAGGGGGAGATACAATCGGGTATTACATTTCCATTCTCACGGAATGTATAAAAACCACATTTATTGTATTTCAGATTTTTAGAAAAAAAAATTTTCTTTAGATCAACAAAAAGGAGTTGAAAATTCAATTTTTGTATCCAATTTTTCAACGTTACTTTCAGTGATAGTCTACGAAATAATGAGACGGAAATTTTAACTAAAATGTTTTAATAACCGATCATTCAACTTTATATATGTATACAAAAATTAACACTAAAATTGGTCTATAAAAATCCATTAAAAAGTAATTTAGCTTCAGTTTAAAACTCGATTCAAGTCGAGAGGAGGAGCTGACCCTCTTTGACAGCATCTTACAATTTTCTCATCTCAATCGGAGAGTCTTCTCGAGTCGTCAATGTCAGCACCATATCTTCTACGGATAGAAAAGCATGCGTGCCCAAGCCGAATTTGGGAGGGATCTGAAAAACATTTATAATACATACATAGGTCTGAGAATTTAGTTTCAAATTTTGCCAGTTTATTTAATACTTAAGCTGATTTTACAAGTTTGAGCTATAATCTTGCCCGTGGATTAAAGCTTCTAAATTTATAAACTATGCATTAGTTTACAATTGTAATATGTTTTTAACTTAATTACTTCAAAATAAAACTCTAGAAAAATATTCAAATATTACATTTTTGGACATTATCAAATTATTTAGTCTAACCGAATTAGACCATTCTAAAGTTCAGAAGTATTTTCCCTATTGATGAATTGAATCGGTCCATGCGTGATGCACCGTATTAACAAAACCATAAGCGAGTAGTTATATTTGAGTGAGTTGTAATATATTTATCTCGACATATTACCACCCCGTTCCTTTTTTAAATTATCAAATTTGCGACAAATATACATACAATTTTCTCTGGAAAAGATTCCAAAGCTAGAATGTTTAGATTTTTTCCATGATTTTTCTCAAATTCGGATGATAGCTCACAGAATTGATTTTCAAACTTCACAATCAACTAAACAAAAAATCATAGTTCCACCTCTACAAAGAACGAGTTCAATTCGTTCCAAGGGAAAAATGGAGAACATAAAAATTCATCTTATAACAGAAAACTTTAATGAATTAAATAATTTAAGACTGTAGTAAGAAGAAAAACTCAAATGTGTGATGTGTCAGCTTTCACCACTCATTTGGTTACAGCCGAATTTAAGAATAAAACAAACTTTAAATTGGATTATGAACCTCCTATTTTCCTATAGCATTCCGATAGAGTTGGAAAATTAAATACCAATCCCGTGTCTAGTGCTCTCCTGTGGAATTATAATTCTGGATTGATCAGTTCCTTCCCTAACAAAAAAGAAATTGATAAATTATCATAACCAAATTTTATATTATAGTTTATAAATTTTATTTATAGATCCCCTGATTATACATAATTCAACTTTATTTCAATTTAATGAAACTATTTACAAAGGCTTTATTGGAAATCCTTAAGGAAATTATTTCAGTTCTAAGTTTTTAACGATCCTAATCTTTGATTGATTGATTAAATATTAACGTCGCACTATTCAGCTACACGAGGGTTTTTGGTGACGAACTACGTAATTTTGAACCATGGTCAAGTGACGTGGATAACACCTAATCTAGCTGTTATCCTATCAAACTGTTATTATCAATATAGGATGCTATTTTGGATAAATTGATGCCTTTAGAGTTATCCGGTGGGATGTATATATTAAAAATTGTGATAGGAACTAAATCTATCTAAACTCTGACTATTAAAATTTCTAAATCTTCACTAATTTCTGGGAATATTTTTATTGCGCTAATATCTTTATTTAAAACAATCATTAACCCTCCTCCTCTTTTGATTTCCCTATCAATTCTGAATATATTCTTATTGGGAATTGTGAAAATATCATTTGGATGTAACCAAGTTTCTTGAATTATTAAAATACTTGCTTTTTGAAAAATTGGCGCGAAAAGAATATCTGACATCTTGTTTTTAATTCCACGTGCATTCCATTGGATTATGTTCATGATTTAAAACGAAAAAAAAAAAAGGTGCGATACTACGAATTAGTTTAAATATTCAAAAAAGAAAGAAGATTAATTGAGTTTTTAGCGAGAATATAAAAAAATTTGATTTATTTAAGTTTATTTTTTTCTACTACACTTTCTAATGTATTTCCTCTCTGTTCTGATATTTTCTTGAATATTTTTGCTTTTTCATTCAGTTTTCTATTTATTAGACAGCGCTGCACCTTACCAGCACCATAGCAGCAAAACAATTCTACGGTATATTTAATACTGACATCGACCAGTGAAGAATTCTTGCATCTGGCGGCCAACAAACGCCCCTTCCAAAACGAATCGCGAAAGGAAAAACCATATTTCACGAAATTAGAGGAAATTAAAGAAAAGCAAGCACTTTAACATTAGAACGTCCGGGATTTTGATTACCCTTAAACGTCCACCGGTGCCATTTAGACACCACTATATAAAATATATAAAATAACTGTTTTGACTAAATAATTGCAGGAGTACTGTTCAGAAGGGTTTAGTTTTAAGACTCTTTAATGGAATATAATTACTCTTTGATGTAGTGTGATTTAAGACGTTATATACTTACGTATTTTACGGTCCTTTATATCATAAAAAACTAGCGTTGATATTTGAAAGCTTGTTGGACCCCCACTTTGTCGATATCCTGGCAGGAACGTTACTATTATGCGGTCTCCATTCTGGTCCTCTCCAGCGACATGTCTATCTGGATTGACTGGAAGATTATCAATTTCATCTGCACTTTCTTCGCAGTCACTTAAGTCTTCATAAAAATTTCAATTAGAATATCACCACCATCTGATTCCTTATCAGAAATCTCTAGTAATAAATTTTATCAGGGCTTAAATCTTTTCTACGAGCCATCGTTTCAGGGTGTTTGATCTGCACAAGGTTCAAAAAACGAATAAAATTTTTTTATGAGTAGATCAGCAAATGCTATGGAACGAAACACTTAGACGCAGCGATTTTCATATAACGAACTCATTTCCGCTATAAACCCAATGACACTGCATTCAAGGCCAAATAAATGTGCGAGAGTACTTAGGAAAGTGGTTTTTACTAAAAGTAATGATGAATGACGGCTATTTATAGAGATAAATTGCCTTGGTGTCGAAATAACGCCAGCGGGGGAGGGACGTTTTAGGTATATTTAGCTGTAAAATTTCTAATTAACCTAGGACCACAAAACTTTTACTGAGTAATTACCATAGAAAATAATTAAAAGTCAAGAAAAATTTTCAAATTCTCTGCCGAAATGAGAACAAACTGAACAGGCTCCGGTGTCATATTGACACCGATATACCTTCTAGTGTTATAAACACGGAAGTTTCCTATTAGATTACTGAACTCACTGCGTACCTTTAATCTTAATTACATTATGACATAAGGATTACACTATTCTTAAGCCATATATTAGGGCTTCTCCCGTGTAGTAAATGGAAGTAATCTTTTAGTCGAACATAACTGACACTGTAGAGAGTTGGATGTTTCGATGATTTATTCGAGAAACAAGATATTTTTGGTAAATGGAGAATTCCATGAAATAATTGAACGAGTAGCATGTGGTAAGCCAACTATTTCAGTATAAGGGTTCTTTGCGAGACTTGTAAAACAGTGAGCTTTTCACACTTTTTATATCAGCATAGTTCTGAAAGTATCAGATGTCTTATATTATTCCCATTTTTTGTCTCGTACATCCTTCCTCACTAAAAATATTATTCATGTAGAATTGTATTCAGTTAATATTCCAGCTATCATAATATTTACAATTTGTAGTCTTAATTTTGAACACCATTGTATACATATTTTTTTGTAATGTATACCATCCAGAATCTAGAATACAGGCAACAAAATATAAAAATCAGTCATATATTGACCAGTAGCTGGATTTTAATGGTCCGTTTGTTATTTATTTTTTTCGCTGTTAGTCGGAGTGATGATCATTATTGCGAGAAAAAGGACGAAAAATTGTTATCCTACTTACGTAAATAGATATTTTCACGAAAAAAAGAACAGATAAAAGTTTAAAAAAGCTAGGAAATTATATCTTTACTTCAATTTCGGAAACATTTTTCCCCATGTATCATTGAAAATAAAAAACATCAGTAATAAATCTAAAAACATTAAGTTTTAAGATATTTGTACGATTAAATGTGACTACCCCAAATTCGACGTTTTGGCGAAAAGTTTCGAAATTTCTTTTATGTTTTTATTTTATATAGCCCATACATTTAAGATTCCCAAAACACTATTTTTGTTTCTACGATATCTAAATGCAAAGTGATAGCATAATTAGTTTACAAAACCGGAAGTAGATCCCTACACAAAATATTTTTAAGTTATTGAATTGAAATTTTCGAAACATGTTTTATTTAGTTCTATCTGTGTTATGAATCAAAATCTAATCTGCGTTTGTATTTATGTAGTTTATTTATTTATGAAAAAAACTCATTAATTTTTTTTAAAAAATCATGCGTTTGTATAAAATGTGGCATATTTAAAAAACTTTCAAAAGTATTACAAATCTTTTAACTTCCAACACATATAAAAATGTTATACACGTACCGTATAAATATTATTTGAATACATTTATTAGAATTTTGTGTAACTGCAATTTTTCATCAAAATTTTACTAAAAATGACAATTGTTATAGCCTATAAAACTCTCCTGAAAACATCAAAAGGTTAAAAAAAGTCAAAATTAGTCAAGCATGAATCTAAAAAGATCTTGACCTATAAATATAGTAAGTTTAAAAAATGTACAATTAGTAGGATATTTTTTATATTGTATTAAAATCTTTAAATGCAGTTTCGGAGAAACTATGTTTTTCAATTTCTTGCTTCGCGGTAATTGATTGACTGATTGAATATTATCGTCGCACTGTTCAGCTACACGAGGTCTTTTGGCGACGGACCACGTAATTTTGAATCATGGTCAAGTGACGTGGACGACACCTGAGCTGGCACCCCCTCTCCTAACTACCACACCACACCAACGGGAGGACGTTTCAGCTCTCGACAGATTTAACGTACATCGCTGCCCTACACGGTGGGTCTTTAGTGGTACTGGGCTTGAACTCGTGACAAGGCAAGCCACGGTCCGATACCTATACCACTCGGCTACTGCGGCCTTAATTCATGATGAATCGACGACCTTCGAAACATTGCGTGATACTTATTTGCTTTCTCTACCCGACTGACGGGAAACACAATTTTAACTGTAACTTTAACTCCTAAAAAAATGCCATTTCGTCATATTTCGTAGCAAGATTATGCAATATTTCATCAGTGACCCGTTGATTGATCTATTATTGTGTTAAAATCCTAAAATCATATCAGTAAAGAGCTTTCCAGAAATTCCGGTAATAAAAGTATAAAAGCTGAGATCTTTGGAATGAAGAAAAATAACGAGCTACCACACCAATGGGACGTAACAGATTCAACGTGCATCGCTGCCCTACTCTGCGGGTCTTTAGTGGTACTGGGCTCGAACTCGTGTCAAGGCAAACCACGATCCGATACCTATAGCACTCTGCTACCGCGGCCACTTGCTTCACGGTAAAGTTCACTGCAAAATTTCTTTTTAAGATATTGAATTAAAATTTTCCGAAAATGTTATATTTAGTTTTATCTCCTGCCTAGACTATAATTTAATCTCTGTGTATATATTTATATATTTTATTGCACTTTTTCTGAGAAAATAACATAAGTTTTTTGTAAAAAACTGAGTTCTTTAATAAAAAATGACATTTTAAAAACTTTCAAAAGTTACAAATCTGATAGCTCTAAACACAGATAATGATGTTATTTATGTACTGTATAGATATTATTCTCAAACATATATATCAGAATTTTCAATACAAGCCTTACTATAACTGCAATTTTTCACTTAAATTTCACTCAAAATTCCCAATATATACAAAATTATTTTTAATTTTACTGAAAATGTATTTGAATTCCTAGTTTTAAGCCCTGTTTCAAATATAAAAAAAGTGTTTATTTAGTTAAAAATTCATTTATTTCAAAAAAAAAAGTGCTCCGAAGGTAGTCACATACCTTAAAGATAGTGACAATGAGTTTTATTTGTGTTATAAAAAATGAATACCTAATCTCTCTGTGTATAACTGGATACTTCCTGAAAATCTGGGCAAGAAGA
Organism: Trichonephila clavipes; assembly: GCA_019973935.1. Lineage (NCBI taxonomy): Eukaryota > Metazoa > Arthropoda > Arachnida > Araneae > Nephilidae > Trichonephila > Trichonephila clavipes. The sequence continues at coordinate 383,381 of BMAU01019555.1, read as the reverse complement.
CATTTTCTTATCGAAAAGCTGAAGCATCAAAAAGGTAGAAGTCTGAGCTCATTTCTGCCTTAACCCGAGATGGCTAGAACTAACAAGCACGGCACAATCGTGCTGTATCAGTAATTAGAACGTTTATCTCAAATGTAACGTGTATCAATCCCTCTATACGAGGATAATGGCGGTGGTAGAGGGTACGGTGGTAGCAAACGCTTCATTTAAACAGAGCTGGGGTGGGGTGGGTATTAAGTAGATGGCGATCGTAGGGTCGACCACCAAGACATTTTGGGGTGGCCTCCTTTACCACGACCTAAGGCACACTTACTAAAAGAAATGAAATAATGGATCACTGCCACCAGCTAGATTTTAGAATAGTCTTTTTACAATCCATTGCGATTGTGTTTACTTAAGGTATCCGACTACGTTCAGAACCGTGATTTTAAAAAAGCGCATAAATGGATAATTTTCATGATATTTAGTGTCACTAAGATTAGAATACATGCATAAAATTGTTTTAAGGACATTTTGACAAAAAGTTTATTTAAATATAATATTTTGGCAAAAAATTAACTTAGAATAATCTTTTTTCCAAAAGTTCTCCTTTTGCGAAAAATGATTCTGTTATAATATTTTGCCTGTATATAGCTCAGACCTCTCTACAGAGGTTCAACTAGAATTTTTGAAAAATTCACATTTTCAGAGTTACCAATTAAAATAATTATTCGCGTTTTTTTCTTCAAATTTCTCCCCTCTGTTGTCATTATATATATATATATATATATATATATATATATATATATATATATATATATACAGTCGACTCTCGATAATTCAAACTTTCGATAATACGAACCTCTCGCTAATTCGAAGTATATGCTCAGCCCCTGGAAAAACTCTTGATATTTTGAACTAAAACCATACGTTTTGGTACTTTCAATATTTAGAAGTAAAATTTGTCACTGGCCAGACTACAACATGCGATAATTCGAAGTTATCCTATAAAACTCTCGATAATTCAAACCTTCAATATTATGAAGTTAGATTCACTTCCTGTACCTAATTATCCCACGAGCGGTTTTTTTACTGAACTTATTTTCAGTTCAAATTGTGCATGTTGATAGAATAACTATACTTCGTTTATTATGTTTCCCGTATTTGCTAAGCAGAATTTTGATTTTTATTCCTAAGCCATCTGTTTTTTAATTTTTCCGTTGGTACCCAAGCTTTAGATGGATAAAGGAAAAACTGCTTTCTTTTTTATTCACTGTGCAGTAATGAGTGATGCTTCCTTTTACAAGTATTGCACAATAATTTTGATTTTCGCTGAGTATTTATTACTAATAATGAATCACACTTAAACAAATGTTTTTTTTAAATAAAGCACTCGAACTACATCCAAGATAGTCAGCAGAATCGTTTTATGGCAGAGAATTGAAAGCGAGAAATAAAACTTTATATAAAAATGTAAGAGGCAAAGAAAGGAGAGACGGGGATTTAACTTTATTCTATTATTTTTTAAAAAAAAAAAAGAGAGGTAATGTGCCACTAAGAATTTCTTCACGTGCTATAGTTGTCGACCCCTGCTATTAAGTATACCCCGTAGCTAAGTGTGAACTGTGAATACGCCTTGTGTTCCTTTTATATTCCAAATTTTAAATTAAAATTATTTTACTAAATTTGTGACGATTTACGTTTCTACCTGTCAATTTCGATAAACCTTGGGCCACTACTTTACACTTCACCTTAGTGTCGACTTATCACGCGAAAGGAACGACATGTCTTCTTTTAAAAAGTACAAGTGTTTAACAATTTCTGAAAAGAAAAAAGCTGATAGAATCTGTTACGACCCGCATGTGCAGAGGGCGCTAGTAGTCCTCCTTGTTTACATTTCGTCAGTATGCTTGTAATGCATCCTCGGAGCGGACGTACCTACCGTCCTCAATAAACGAACATTTTTAAAGTATACAGTCCACGCCTTTTGCTTGAGCAGTCAAGTTATACATAACTCAAAGTCTGCTCATAATCCGTTCTAGACATTTCTAGAATAACCACACCATTTGTGGTTAAAATCAGAGCTATCGACCTCACCCAGTTTTGTGGTCGGTGTCGAGCCCGAGCCAAAATTCAAAATGGCTCCAAAAGAACTATCAGAACTCACCGTGTTTAACAGAAGGAAAGCACATCTGCTCGGTCAGATCACACGCATTAGAAACTCCTTGGAAAATGTGGAGTCACCATTGAATCAAGTTGAAAAGAGAGCTAAACTCGCATCGCTTTCTGAAGTGAAAGCAAAAATAGACAAACTTCGGACCGAAAGCTACGGGGTGCTTTCGGATGAAGAGCTCATGGATTTCGAGGCCAGTTTGGACACGATGGAAGTGGACGCAGATAATTTAGAGGTGAGTCTCAATACCTTACTTGAATCTTCTAATGTGGATACCTCTGAATTATCTGTGAAAAATGATTTTGCTAATTACAATGTGAAACTGCCATCCATTAATTTACCGGAATTTTCGGGACAATATATTGATTGGTTGCAATTTAAATCCCAATTTGTATCATTAATTCATGATAACACTTGTTTATCAGACTCGCAAAAACTATATTATTTGCAATCTGCCCTGAAAGGCCATGCAAAACAATTGCAAACAGTAAACGATTCTTACTCATCTTTATTTGAAGCTTTAGAAGGTAGATACGAAAATAAAAGATTAATTGTAAATAGTCATATTGCTGAACTTTTAAATCCTAACAAAATAAAATTTGAATCTGCTTTTCATCTCAGAAGTTTAATAGATTCAATTCAGAGTCATCTTAGAGCCTTAAAACAACTAGAATTAGAACCTAACGCTTTGTGTGAATCAATGTTAATTTTTGTTATAACTCAACGTCTAGATGATGAATCGCGTAAACAATATGAAATGGAATTACATTCTAATGATTTGCCTAAGTGGAATAATTTTTTAGACTTTTTAATAAAAAGGAGCCAAGCCTTAGAAAACGTACAAAGAAATTCTTCGTTGAAAAACAAGAACGAATATTCTCCAAAATTCAGATCATTTGTCGTGAAAAGCAATGGAAAAACCTGTCCGTTATGTCCTTCAGAGACACACCCAATTTTTAAGTGTAAAATGTTTCACGAGATGTCTGTTGAAGAAAGAAGCAACAAAGTGAGATCCTTAAACCTATGCTTTAATTGTCTAGGCCATCACCTTATTAAGAACTGTTTGAAACTGAACAGGAAATGCAGGGTTTGTAATGCGAACCACAACTCTCTTCTTTGCAAAACAAGTGTCCCCGAGCGATAAACAGAAATATCCTCTCTCCACAGAGTTCATCAGGTGTCATTTATGACCCGAGTCCAGCCAATGTAATAAATCCTCAAACCGCGACGTGTCTTTACAATGAGAGTGGGGAGAAATCCATTTTGCTTTCGACCGCGAAGGTCAAAGTTCAGAGTGCGACAGGGGGTTGGCTTGTAATGAACGCGATCCTCGATTCAGGAAGCCAGAAATGCCTTTGTAGCTTGGAAGCGTCAAATTTCCTCGGGTTGGATAAATACTCTATGAATTCAACTATTGTAGGCTTGAATGGAGCTTGCATTTCAGTGAGGAAAGGAATTTCCGCTGAAATTTCGAACGGAAGTTCATTTAAAAGAAAACTTAACTTTCTCATAGTCCCTAAAATTACTGGTTGCGTTCCTACACAGCCATTGGATTTAACAAAAATAAAATTGCCTCAAAATATAAGATATGCAGATGCGGAATTTAATATTCCCAAACGAATTGATATTCTCCTGGGAGGTGAAATATTTTATGAATTATTAAAAAGTAAACAAATAAAATTACATGACAATTCAATAATATTGCAGGACTCCGTATTTGGTTACATTGTAACAGGTTCCATTCAAAACGAACCATTGAACTATTATTTTTGCAATTTCATCCAAGATCAGGTTGATAGAAATTTAACAAAATTTTGGGATTTAGAAGCAATAGGAATTAAAGCAGAGTCTAGTTGTGACCCAAACGACCAAGCCATGCAACATTTTAAATCTTCAGTACGTTTCAATAGTGGTCGTTATGAAGTTGGGTTTCCTTGGAAGAGCCATACACAAGAGTTAAATGACAATTTTTCCGTAGCAGAAAAACGTGTAAAATCCTTAACAAGAAGATTCATTCGTGATCCAACTCTGTACATACAATATTCCGAAATTTTGAAAGAATATGAATCTCAAGGAATAATTGAAAGGGTTCTAGAAACTGAAAAACCAACTGATAGAGCAGTATTCTATTTACCGCACCAAGCGGTCTTTCGCCAAGAAAGCCTAACTACAAAAATGCGCATTGTTTTCGATGCAAGTTCCCATGAAGATGGACAACCATCTCTTAATGACTGTATATGGTCAGGTGAGAATTTAAACCCAAACATATTCCACCTGATAATTTCTTTTCGCTTGAACACGATTGCTATCACCGCAGATATAGAACGTGCATTCTTGCAAATCTCATTACGTGACGAGGACAGAGATGCAGTTAGATTTTTGTTTCCAGACATTAGATCAAATCAAACAGATCCCTACAAGTTTCAAGTGTATAGATTTAAGCGTGTGATGTTTGGAGTCAACGTAAGCCCCTTCTTGCTCTCCGCAACAATTAAGCATCACATCGAGAATTACCGTGAGCAATATCCAGCAGCAACTGAAATGCTTGACACTTGTCTCTATGTTGATGACGTAATCAGTGGTGCTGATGACATCTCCCAAGCCTTAAAAGTATCAAAGGATGCTGAAACAATCATGAAGAATGCCAGCATGAAATTACGCAAATGGAATTCAAATGATCAAACATTGATGAGAACTTGGGAAAGGGAAGGCCTTGAGACACATCCTCGTCACCCGGACGACAGTTCCAAAATCCCTTCGTCAAAGGTTTTAGGGATACCATGGGATGTTGTCCACGACTATTTTACAATTGATGTTAAAGGACTTCTGCAATTGGACACGTCAAAACCCATCACAAAAAGAATTGTGCTTCAATCAGCTGGGAAAATATACGATCCAGTTGGGTTCTTGTCACCCTACACGATTAGGCTCAAATGCCTATTACAAGAACTTTGGCTACGGAAGTTATCCTGGGATGACGAGCTACCGCCAGATATTCATGCAGTATGGTCACAATGGTGGTTAGAACTTCCATTTTTATCAGAGTTAAAGATTCCGCGAAAGATCCTCGATTCCAGTGGAGATTCAAGTGAAGTCCAAATCCATACCTTTTCTGATGCCAGTCAAAAAGCATATGGAGCAGCCGCCTTCTTGAGAGTCAAGCACAAGGACAGAGTCAGCGTTGATCTTGTAACATCCAAGAGCCGTGTTGCACCTCTGAAAAGGTTATCCCTGCCTAGATTGGAACTGATGGGCGCTCTGCTTGCTGCACGCTTAGCGAAGGAAGTCAAGAAAATCCTAGATCAGAAGTGTTCAACCAGAGCCTTTTTCTGGACGGACTCTCAGGTCACCTTACATTGGATCAAAGGTCCAAGCCATAGATGGAAACCCTTTGTTGCGAACCGGGTTCGCGAAATCCAATCCCTCACCGATCCTAACTCGTGGTTCCACTGTTCCGGCAAGGACAACCCAGCAGATCTACTTACGAGAGGAATCAGCGTAGACGCTCTTACAACCAACTCCAAGTGGTGGAATGGATCCTCGTTTCTACGTCAAATTGACTTCCAGACCAAAGGACTAGATGAAGCGATCCCAGAAAGAGTGTATTTAACGGAAATGAGAAAGAACTCAAATCCAAAAGAGGACATTTCCTTGACATTGACAGTGACTAAAAACAATTTCCTTGAAAACATTATTGATATTTCAAACAACTATGTAAAATTAATTCGTGTTGTAAGTTTTCTTTACAGATTCATACACAACTGCAGAACCAGAATTACAAAGATAAAGGGACCCCTTACTTCACAGGAGGTAAGTCATGCTGAGAACTGGCTGATCCACTCATTGCATGAAAGGGAGTTCTATGAAGAAATGCGCAAATTGTTGGCAGGTGAGCCTATTCCTGTGAAAAGCAAATTGACTCCACTTAATGTTTTTCTTGATGAGAGCAACATCATTAGAGTAGGAGGCAGACTTGCCAATTCAAATTTAAATGAGAAGGCTAAATTTCCCATAATTTTACCTAGTAGAAACGTTTTAACTGATATTATATTGAGCCATTATCATAAAAAATATTTGCATGCAGGACCCCACTCACTTTTATATCTTGTTCGTCAAAAATTCTGGCCACTCAATGGCAGAAATAACTGTCGTAGAATTATTCATGAATGTGTGAATTGCTTTAAGAACAAGCCCATCACTATGAATCAAATTATGGCTAACCTACCGAGAGATCGTGTAACACCGAATTATCCCTTTAATGTCACGGGCGTTGATTTTGCAGGCCCATTCTTCATTAAGTTTAAAAATCAAAGAAAAGGGGCATTAAATAAAATTTATGTAGTAGTCTATGTATGTTTATGTACAAAAGCAATTCATTTAGATTTTGTGACAGATCTCACATCCCAAGCATTCATTGCAAGTTTAAAACGTTTTTTTGGTAGGAGAGGAAAGTGTGCAAAAATCACCACCGACAACGCTAAAACATTTGTTGGCGCAAATGCCGAAATTAAAAAATTGTTCAAAATGATTAAATTACCTGATCACACATTAGCAGAGTTTTTGACAAATGAATCGATAGAGTGGAACTTTATCCCACCCAGGTCCCCAAACCATGGAGGGCTATGGGAAGCAGGAGTAAAGGCATTTAAATTCCACTTAAAAAGAGTCGTGGGGAACGCACATTTAACTCTCGAAGAGTTCATCACAATACTTTGTGAAATTGAGGCTGTGCTAAATTCCCGACCACTCACTCCTTTGACGTCAAATTTCGATGATTTCGAAACACTGACCCCTGGACACTTCTTAGTAGGTAGACCCCTAACATCCATAGTTGAACCGCAAATAACTAATATAAACGAGAATCAGTTGTCGAGATGGGAAAGAGTAAAAAAAATTACCCAACATATATATAGGCTTTGGAAACGCGATTATTTGAATAATTTACAAGAACGTCACAAGTGGAAATTTAACAAAAATAATGTTTCTGTAGGAACCTTAGTTTTAATCAAAGACGAAAATCTTCCTAGTACGAAATGGAGTACCGGAAGAATAACTGAAATTTTTCCTGGCACCGATGGTAAGGTGCGAGTTGTGAACCTGCGTATGCCAAACGGAAATATATTAAAAAGGACAATCAGAAATCTTTGTATATTACCTGTATGAATTTTGTTATTAGTAATTATTGTATGTGTATAAATTAACTTCAATCGTATTTAAGTATCATAAAATGTATTGTGTATTTTTCATTTAAGTACTGTAAATATTGTGTATTTTTCATTTAAGTACTGTAAATATTGTGTATTTCATTTAAGTACTGTAAATATTGTGTATTTGCATTTAATATTGTGCATGCCTTTTTGCTTTGTAAATATTGTGTATTTTGTATGTAAGTATCGTCAATTGCATTATGTATTTGTATTGAAATTTCATTTCAATGGCGGGGACTCTGTTACGACCCGCATGTGCAGAGGGCGCTAGTAGTCCTCCTTGTTTACATTTCGTCAGTATGCTTGTAATGCATCCTCGGAGCGGACGTACCTACCGTCCTCAATAAACAAACATTTTTAAAGTATACAGTCCACGCCTTTTGCTTGAGCAGTCAAGTTATACATAACTCAAAGTCTGCTCATAATCCGTTCTAGACATTTCTAGAATAACCACACCATTTGTGGTTAAAATCAGAGCTATCGACCTCACCCATGGATGAGACAGTGTCGAGGGCAGGATATTCTGACGGGTGGCTTGGCTTGTCACGAGTTCGAGCCCAGTACCACTAAAGACTCGCCGTGTAGGGCAGCGATGCACGTTAAATCTGTCGAAAGCTGAAACGTCCTCCCGTTGGTGTGGTGTAGCAGTTAGGGGAGGGGGTGCCAGCTCAGTTGTCGTCCACGTCACTTGACAATGGTTCAAGTGGTCCATCGCCAAAAGCCCTCGTGTAGCTAAATAGTGCGACGTTAATAATCAATCCGATGGGTGGCTCTTTATTGAAGGAAAAGGCTAAAGCATTCTCCAAAGAATTAGGAATAGAGTTTTCGGCTAGCGAGGGATGACTTACAAATTTTAAGAAAAGGAATGGGATAGTCTTCAAAAAATGTGCGGGGAAAGCTCAAGTGTTTGACATTAAGAGGACTCGGCGCCTTTTTTCAATTTTTTTTTTATTTAAGGGTTTTAAAATATTTTTTGTATATTATTAACAGTTACTACTAAACTAAGAAATTTCACCATGAAAAAAATTCCTAAATTTAAAAAAAAAATTTTAAATTTAAATTTTTTTACCGATTTTCAAAATTCTTTTACAATTAGTATTTTGACACCAAAATTTTTTTTGGATTTATTAGACTGTGATTAATAACTTTAGGGATCGATTTTGCAACAAACAAATTAGTTTTGGGAAAAAAAATTAAATTGTAAACAGTAATGGGAAAAAAAGCTAAAAAAACGTGACTTCCGCTACTTTTTCTTTTATAACATTTTTTCTATTCAAAATATTGAAAAATGGATCCCTAATTTAATTAAGCACATTGTAATAAAGATACACACCAAAATTCAAGTTGTTTGATAAATATCTGTAGAAGTTTTGTACTTTTAAAGACCATGATTTCATGAAAAAACTCGAACTGAGAAAATGCATTTTGAAGAATACCAATCACAGCAAATATATATCAAAACAATGTCTAAATTTTGTAATAATTTTTCAATATGTTGTATACATATATACCTTTAAAATAAAACATAATACAATTCAATTTCAAAACATTAAACAAAAATATAAGCTTTTTTTAAAGTACCTGTCTGTGAGCCCAAAATTACAATAGGAAATGTCATTGTGACTTATTTTTGCAAGAAACATGTATGAAATATATTAAAAAATAAATCAAATACATGAAATAAAAGTAATAAAAGTACATGGAATGTACAATAAAAAATATAAAAGCTTTTATAAAATTAATTTGCTACTTAAATCAATATCTAATATAAAATAAAGTAAAACAAATTTATGCTAAAATGTATTATTTTTTCAAAACAGGTTTGTTTAAAATTGGCCTGCGCTATAAGTCATTCCTTCTCTCCTCCTAGCTAACAACTCTTTTATGTATTGCTTTTTTAATAAGCTTAAGAGCCAGTTTATTACTGGCATTTTGACGACGTTTTCTAAGTTTTTGTTTTCGACAATCTAAGATAGTAGCAAGTTGTTTCGTTGAACCTTCAGTAGCTACACCTAATGCTTTCTGTGTTTCTACAATGGCGCGTACTGTACCCTTATTGTATTCGGAGACAGCTTCTGTTACTGCCCGCTTAACACGTCTTTTGTTTACGAAAATTTCTTTCGGACACTTTGCCCAAATCGTGCTATGCAAACTTCCGTTTGCATTTTGTGTTCCACATCGAATGCATCTTTCTAACAATTCATTAGATGCAAGTCTTTGATAAATCGGTAGAATTTTTGGAAGAAACTTTTCATTTATTGGTGCTCCTACATTTAATTTATGATTGTTAGGTTTTTCACCATTAGCAATCGCAGATTGGTAGAAACACCATGAGTTTTCTCCTGCAGGACACTTCGAATGTTGAGGTTTAGCATCTGTAGAAATTCTATGCAACAATGTAGCATATATTGCTGTTTTCATAGCAAACTACCAAAATAGCCTTTTGGTAGTAAGAAGTTAATTTTTAATCGTGGCTTCTTTCAAACTACCATGAGCTTTACCACCTAAAGAAATACCTTGAGCACGACAGTCTTTTACAGTATATCTCCCAGCTGTTCCTAACCATTTACTAACATGATTAATATACATTCTTCCTTTTTTATCACAATGTCAGGTCCATACACTTTTTTCTCGCACAAGTAGTTAAACGTTTTACAATCACCATCAGATAATACTGTAATATAACGGAATCCAAGTGATGTGGATCTTTTCCACAAGGTTAATGTAGCTTCCATTTCCATTGATGTAGATGAGCCCAAGTGATTATATCACATTAGCTTTTATGTCCTTCATACCATATGCTGAATTCAGCCCTTGACTGGCCTAGCTTATTATTTGCCACAGAGCAATGACGACACACCTTACTCATCACTTCAAAGTCAACAACATATCCGGTGAGCATATCTATAACACATCCTACACCGATAAGTGAGGTGTGACCACGAGTTAGCCACGTTCCATCAAAACTAACACTTAAGTCCGCGATTTCAGCTCCATTCTCGTACGCATTTTTAATTTCTCTGTGGATTTCCGCAAATATGTTTCCAGATGCCAGAGTATATGCATTATCCAGCCGTCTCGCACACTTCCCATATGTAGTTCATGGAAAAGGATCTATATTCATCACCATACAAAATTTTTCTATAGCTGAATAACCTTTCCCAAAATATGTGAAAAAGCTTGAGTTATTCTCAAATTCACATCATGGTCGGTCGGAACCGACTTTAGAGATATGTTTACAACAGTTTTGTTTTCATCACAATTGCTACACAATAGTTTTAAATTGTATGAAAATCCCAACTTGGCTCCAAGCTCCAGTTTCAAAGTTTGTTTTTCACAATATTGGCACTTTGCACTTTGAAGGAGATTGTTAACTTGGTTTACGTCCACCAATATATAATTTCCAATAGCAGAGGTATCCTTTTTTACCACAGTGTTCAATTTTTCCAGACGTACATTTGCAAAAACTGAATTTTTGTTCACTTCACAATCAACTTTCGCTTTACACCATCGCTTTTTATTCATTTGCAAAGCACGTACTGTACGTTTTCTAAGTGGCATGTTAGCGATAATAACTAATACAATGAATTATGATTGAAGTAGAGCATTAAAAAATGCTGTTTTAGGTTTCTATGAAGTTAAAAACTAATGAAACTAAAAATCACACAGCAAGCGAAATTGGCAAAGCTAATGTAAATAAACTTGGCTGATAGTTACAGTCACAGCTTAACGGATTCCTCTTCTCTGTAGTTTTTAATGTAAAATAATTGATTTATTCTCAAGTAAAAAAATGTAAACATTGAGGTGAGCGTGGCATTTAAACTGCTGACAAAGCTGTCAGAATATTTAAAATGCATTTTACTGCGTTTAAAATAATCAGATCGTTTCGAAACTTCACTCAGTTATACCAAAAGTATCAAACTACATTTAAACTAAAAATTGAAAAATCGATATTTTCATCGATTTTCGGTTTTTGAAAGGTTCCAAGTCCTCTTAACGTTTGTTCTAAGTGGCAGAACTCGCTTTCGGATCTAATAAAGGAGTACGAACCATGCAACATTTTCAACACGGATGAAACCGGACTCTTTTTCAAGTGTTTGCCAGAAAAAACACTTGCATTCAAAAGAGAAAAATGCCATGGAGGAAAATATAGCAAGGAGTTGTTAACTATTTTACTGACTGTAAACATGGACGGCTCAGAAAAAATTACTCCTCTCGTCATAGGAAAACCTCGGTGTTTCAAGGGCATAAACTCATTCCCTACCAAATACCGCTCAAACAAGAAGGCATGGATGACCACCGAACTCTTTAATGAATGGTTGGTCTCACTGAACTTGGATATGAAAAGAGAAAAACGACATTCTCTTATTTTTAGACAACTGTACTGTGCACAATAACGTACCACCTTTATCAAATGTGAAACTTCAATTTTTCCCTCCAAACTCAACCTCAAAATTTCAGCCACTTGACCAGGGCATCATACATAATTTTAAAACTTTTTATCGGCGTGAAGTTGTTAAAAGCGTTTTGGATAACCTCGAAAATCAGCAGAATGTAACTACTATTTCTATTTTAACAGCTTTGATCATGATTGACAAGGCTTGGAGAGCTGTTACTCCTTTGACAATTCACAGCTGTTTTAAAAAGTCAGGCTTCCCTCACCGAATCTGGTTGATGTGGACAATACACTCACTGAATTTAATGCTGAACCATCCCTTTGGGAAGATCTTCCAGAACAAGATATGACGTTTGACGACTACGTGTTGGTTGACACTGATATTGCTGTATGGGGAGCTCTATCTGACGCTGAAATTGTGGCTTTGGACCACAATAATACAGAAAGTGATGATGGCGATTCAGAGGAGTTGACTCCATTAACTCTGCTAGAAGCTTAAGTGTCACTAAACAAACTACGCAACTTTTTCCTTCAAAATCATGTTGATGCAAACATTTTACAGGCTTTATTTGTTCTAGAAAAATCTTGACAAAGTTAGACTGAATGCCTTAAAACAAAAAAAAAAGGACCTCGACAAGATCTCGACGAAAAGGATTAATTATATATAGTTTGTATATTATTTTAATAGTTCTTTTCAAGACATAGTGTTCTTTTAATATAGGACTTTTAACTTCCGTTTTATTTTTATACTGTATAAAATGTACTTTAAAAAATATGTACAATTGTTGCTTTATTACATAGTTTTAAATTTAAATGTGTGTCAGAAAAAACTTCTCTTCGAATTATCAAGAGGGTAGGAAATAACTCTCAAAATACACGAAGTTTTTCATTGGTCCCTCCAACTTCGAATTATCGACAGTCAACTGTATATATATGAATAAACCCACTTCTAAGTTATATATTTCAAAAATTCTATATGACCCTCTGTAGAGAGGTACGAGCTATATACAGGCAAAATATAATAGAATTATTTTTCACAAAAGGAGAACATTTGGAAAAAGATTGTTCTAAGTTAATTTTCTGCCAAAACATTATACACTGCTGGACAATTGCTAAGGACGGATCACAAATTGCTATGTAGCATAACATTAAGCGAGACATGATGGCTAGTAGGATAAAATATAGTTGCCCCACTGTTCAGACATTAGAATAAAGAATATTGTTCTGGAAAATACAAAAGCTGTGAAACATCTGAAAGTAAAAAAATGTTCATTTGATCTGCGTACGGAGAAATGGAACAATGCATCTAAAAGTCAGCAGACACCTTAAAGGAAAGTATCAGTACAGGAAATTTCCACCGTGGAGTGTGATGCAACATTCCACACGTCGTACCATACTTTGCACATTATCCAGCAGCTGTTGAGGCAATTTATCCCGATCCTCTGTGAGTGCACGGATGAGGGTGTTCTTGTTTGTCGGAGGATAGTTTCGACCAGCAACTTGCCTCCCCAAAGCATCCCACACATTTTCAATGGGGTTTAGATCTGGAGAACGCGCTGGCCGTACGAGACGTTGAATACCTTCGCTGTCTAGACAATCCTGAACAGCGAGTGTTCGATGACATGTTGCGTTGTCGTCCATAAAAACAAATTTATCACCGACAGCACCACTGAAAAGACGAACATGAGGAAGTAGAACTTCATCAATGTATCGTTGGCCCGTCATAGTCCCATTCGCAACCACATGTAGGCGCGTGCGGCCATTGATCATGATGCCGGCCCACACCATGATACTGCATGTCGGTCCTTTTCCTGGATATTTTCTGGACGATAAGCAGTACCACTCTCGCGCCAGATCAGTTGGCGTCTACAATCCGATGACAGACTGAACCTACTCTCATCTGAGAATAGTACGCATGCCCAGTCCTGTTCAGTCCAATTATGATGCTCACGACACCATTGCAAACGGGCAGTACGGTGCTGTCTGGTCAATGGGACACACACAACAGGTCTGCGTGCGTATAGTCCTCGTCGCCTCAAACGTCTGGCAACAGTTTTTCGGGAGATCTGCTTTCCTGAGGCAGCAAGAAACTGATTTGCCACCTGCTGAGATGTGGTGCGCCTGTTCCTTTTTGCTGATATAGGACGATATATCTGTCTTCTGCAGGCGTCGTACTTCTAACACGACCTCCCCCGTGCCGTCTACTACACATTCCAGTAGTTTTAAATGACTTCCACAGCCGTGAAACAACGCCGATGTTGAACACCCTGGCAACATCTGTTATTTTTCGCCCTTCTTCGATCTTTCCAATATTTCGGCCACGCATTAAATCATCTATGTGATGTCGGGAAGACATGCCAAAAATTTTAAGTTCGTCTATTAAATCTTTCCTGTAAAACTTTGACTTGAAACAACAACTGTTCACACGCGTCAAAACCTTTAAAGCTCTTATGAACGCTATCGCGTGATGAACAGACGTGGGGGAAAAATTGCATACTCATACTTCTTCTTACTAATATCCCGCACTTATTCTAATTTTCCACATTTTGCTTCCTTTCATTTTGTGGTTGCTATGGATGATAGTGTTATCCGTCCTTAGCAATTGTCCAGCAGTGTATTTAAATACATTTTTTTGTCAATGTCCTTAAAACAATTTTATGCATATATTCTAATCTAAGTAACACTAAATATCATGAAAATTATTCATTTATGCGCTTTTGCAAAATCGAGGTTCCGAACGTACTCCGATACCTTAAGCAAATGTGCAGATGTCACAAGTACCTTCATTGGAAGCGAATAATGATGCTTAATACGTTCACTGCCACTGTAGGGTAGAAAGCCCCCCTTGAAATGAACTGTTCCCCCCATTTCTGACTGAAGGGAAGAATAAATGTTAATGATCAACTCTTCCCGGGATTGGCTATTTAGACATCATCCCACACGCTGCTTTTCCACGGGATTGGGTTCTTGTGTTGACTTGGGTCTCTTTTCCCGGAAAATTCTAAGATTCCTATACTTTTTCTATTCTCGGGAATTATTCCTTGTCCCCGGAAATCGCCGGAACCAAAACACACTAAAAATGTTTGTTGACAATGCTCGAAAGATTTATGAATAATGACAGCAGTTTTAAAAGCATTAATTGACATTAAAGAACAAATGATGGTCAATGTAAAGTTTGAAACTATGACTACAATTGTAGCGGGTTTAAAGCCAGTAAAAATTGGCTTAGAAAAATTATGTAGTCGAAATGGAACATTGATAACTGCAGAAGGTGTATTTTCTTTCGTTATTGGAGAATTGAACGAACAAAATTCAGAATTTGCGAAAAATAAGAAATATTCTCTAATCCAATGAATTAATGAGACGCAACGTTAATTTAACAGGATTAATGCAATACCTGAATTTCGGGAGAAAATACGAAGCTGCAGTAACTGTCTATATTTCGCGATTACCTAGTAAAAATTGTTTGGTTAGACAAGCCCAAATGAGAGATAGGGACAAGGCTTTTCTGCGAAGAGGAATCAATATCCATTTCTTCGCACTCAGAAGAAAGCATTGAGATTTTGAAAGAAAAATCTGACGTTGGACGAAAAATTAGGGAAAACAATTTACTCTGAAACAAAAGTTTTATATTGTTCAACCAAGAATAGTACAGTTTTAACAAATCATTAAACATGAGATTCAGATGTTCGACTCTACTGAAAATCCATCACCAAACATAAAATTATACGAGGAAAGCAATTCTTTCAACGTCAGTTAAGGCCGAGAGAGCATTTTCTGCTGCCGGATTTTTCATCACAAAGCTTAGAACTAGGCTGAGTCATAAAAATATAAATTGCTTATGCCTTCTGAACTATTTTTAAAATGAATAATCAATTATATATTTAATTTTTTTTTAGCTCATTATATAAATAAGTACTAATTTTGGAATTTATGAGCATCCTTATTTTATATAATTTTATTTAAAAATAATTTCATAATTTTTAAATTGATTTTCGGGATTCCCAGGAACGACAATTACATTCCCTTGATTTCCCCGACATTCCCTGGAATGAAAAAACCCGGGAAATCAGATACCCTAGTGTTGACGTCATGTCTCACGATGGCATGGATTTGATTGATTGATTGAATATTGACGTCACAATGTTCAGCTACACGAAGGCTTTTGGCAACGGACCACGTCATTTTGAACCATGGTCAAGTGACGTGGATGACACCTGAGCTGGCACTCCCCTCTCCTAACTACCACACCAACGGGAGGACGTTTCAGCTCTCGACAGATTTAACGTGCATCGCTGCCCTACACGACGCGTCTTTAGTGGTACTGGGCTCGAACTCTTGACAAGGCAAGCCCGATCCGATTCCTATACCACTCTGCTACCGTGGACACCACGATGGCGTGGAACCCGGCAACGAACAATTTAAGTACATACATAGGTTTTAGATTTATCAGTTCGCGTATATTCTCTGATCACTGCGTTGAATACACCCTCGTTCCACTGTCTAGTAGTCATAGTTGTTCAAGTATAGAACTTTATAGATTTGTATTACTAGAGCTTTTCCAGCAAAAATAGTATTCTGTCATACTTTAAAAAAGGCCTACGCAATGTTGAAAACAAGTGTTAAGAAAAGAAAATACAAACAATTTTAATACAAAATGGCCACACCTACACAACCGTGGACCGCAATGAATTAAAAACATTAAAAGCTGCCCGTACCCTGGAAAAATCCACCCACACCCGAAATAGATTGTTCAAGCCTTCGTATCGCAAAAGAGCCACCGTGTAAACAGGGGCTTGATGAACGTTAACGCTGTTGAGGTTCCAAGTCCTGTCACTGACGTGTTGTGGAGGTCTTAAGAGGAGTGTCACTCAGGTGTCGTCTTCGTCACTAGACCGTGGCTCATTAGCAATAACTTCCTTTTGTTTCTAAGTGGAGCTTCGACACGATGAGTTCCAAGTGGTGCCAAGATTCAAACGCTTGGATTGACTGAAATATCCCCGGCCATTTGCCTGATGCAATGTTTTGTGGCTACAGAATTCGAATACTCATGTTGTTTTAAATCTGCTGAAGTATGTTACAGCAGAGAAATTTGCTCTACCCAAGTTTGTCCAATGTATTTTGTTATACAATTGTGGATATCACAAACGATGTACAAGTAATTCATTTTTATTTGTGTCTCTCTTGATTTTAAAGAGAAATTATACATAAAAATAAAATATTTTACTCTAATTATACCACCCTCTTATCACATCCACAGCAAAATAATTTCGTACATGAACCGTAAGTAACCAATGAATGATTTAATTTAAATTCTTTGTTTAATGTAATGCTAGGCTTATCCACACATGCAGTGAAATAAAATGCGCCGAAGGCGACCCAAATGGCCCTTGCTATGTCGACGACTTTTGCAAATAAAACAGTTGATGGTTCGTGGAGTTTAAGTTTATGTTGGGGAGCTTAGCCAATATTGGACAATTAAAAATAGGATTAAGAGAAAGTTGAATGTCAGGACAGTTAGCATAGGTATTCAACTCCTTTAGCCATCAGTGGATATATTCATTTCTTTAAAGTTTCTTGTACGTAGTCTGGCTCTGGTGGTCGAAATTGCGCAATTACAATTAAGATCTGCAATTAAGTGCTTCTTAACTGGATGGGAGGCAAATTTACGTCTGGCTATTGGAAAGTTTAAATTATGGTATAAATATCTTGTGACAAGACTTAATGCCTTGCATTACCTTTTTACTGACAATTATATAGGATAAGCAATAATTTTATGGAATTTTCCACAGAAAAGGGAAGTATCGTGGACAGAGGGTTACCGCTTTGTCCAAGGTGTTAAGTTACGCGTCTCTAAAGAGTTCAAAGGCGAGAAAAAATGTAGCATTAAACTGTTATGCAAAATTATTAATACGAAATTATATATCTAAAAATAAAAATTGGTAAGTGCGTTTACACCACTGATATGCTTTTTGTATCTTGCAAGTTATTATACAACCCAAAGTAATTAAATTGATCAATTTTGTCAGTTATCAGATTTCCCAATTAATGTGAAAATTCAGTTAACTAAACATGCAAATGATATTCCTTAAACCTCTCTAAAAGCGTACCTCATTGCCTCAAAATCAATCAAATGTTCAATCGAATGTGATCAAATGTTTCATTCCTTAGGCTTAAAATAATTTAAAGTTGTTTCTCAACGCTAAAAGTTATTCACATCTTCCTCGATGACTAGAATTATTCAGTTAATTATTGTAACCAACTGCAAACCCTTCAATCATGGTCGTGAAATAAAACAAGTCTTCAGAATCGGCAACTCTTCCATCCGTCAAAACCCTACATCTAGCACCTAAATCCTACATTCCGCGCGCGCGCGCGATCCGCGTACATTCGTACCAAAGTATTTCACACTTAAGTACTTAAATCAAAAGCAAATATGTTTCTAATTCGAAGATACTGATTAAAAATATTTAATACAAGTTAGCATCTCGAGGGTGTCAATTTTTAATCCCCATCAAGTGGAAGGAGTCGCTCATTTGGTACCGTTTGCCAATATAGAGGTTTAATTCCATTTAATACATACAACAGTACTTATTACATTTAACTAGAGGTAGGATTAGTGTCAAGTAGAATCGTCACGAGAACGTTCCAGTCACTCGCCGCAATGATTCACTCGAAAATAGTTTAAGATTTTAGAAGACTTCCAAAGCAAAACCTCTTGATAAGACTTTAGCAATCAATATAAAAAATGAATTCATTTTAATGTGTTGACCTTTGGAAGTTGAAGAAAACTTTGATAAATTATTTATAAATAAAATATTTATTAACAGAACAGATAGATGCATTAGCAAAACGTAAAACAGTTTGTAAAATTACGAATTAGATTAAAATGAGGATCAAAACGAGGAAAATGTTTAAATTTTCTTTGGGATTAAAGTCGCAATACTCCCATTTGTCTCTTTTATTTGAGACATGAGGCGAGTATAATAGGCTTGCGTGAAAGGAGGATTTTCTCGAGGCGTCAGTCTCAGCATCATTTCTTCTATCTGCAGAAATCCCTGCAGCGCCAGACCAAATTCGGGAGGGATCTGAAAGGATAGGCACAAATATTTAAGTGCATAACCCTCATACAGCATTAAATAAACGAATTAGCACGGGGGATACTTTACGAGGAGTAATTTTGTACTGCACCCATTTGAGGTATTTATATCTTAACGTCGACGCTAATTAGGTCACATTGGATTAGATTTAAAGGGCTTTAACTGTTATCAGGCAAGAACTGCCATTTAATTATTGATCTGTACAGGTAACGGTTTTCCCCACTATCATTTTGAGGAGCTAGATAGACAAACACATTTCCATATATTTAGCAAATTATGGAAAGCAATATTAATTTCAGTTACATTCTTTAGAATGACCCTCCCCCAAGTTGATATACAAGTTTTTTTCACCCCATTCCTTCTAAGATCCATTTATACTTGCCTCTAAAAGTCTGCGTACACGTGATTTTTCATATCTATGCATACATAGCCAAGTACATGAAGTATTTTTATGAATCAAAACAATGTTTTATTGATTCCTCTAATGGTGTAAATTCACACACAGACACTATAAGCAACAATCGCTTAATCATTGCATAAAATACAAATATTTACAACTCGAGAACGACAAATTGTGTGCTTCAGAAGTCTGCGTGCACTGGAAGAAACTTTTACAATTTGACTATTTTAAAGGAACAGCGTTTATAATTAATTTTAGAGTTTAATATCTTTAATTAGCTGTAACGGACGAAATTTCCCAAATTTGAGTACTTTATTTATATCCCTTAATTTTAAGTGTAGCGATCCAAAAAAAATGTTGCAGTAAATCATAATGCGGTAGATAAAGGGTTAAATTGCTCTGTGTGAAGACGTTTTGTGACTAGAAATCAATACCATGACTACTTTAATATCAGTGGCATTGATGTTAACTATCATAATCATTGGATTGTCGCTGCATCAAGCAGAATAAATAAATATTTAATAAGAAAATATTACCTTGGTCTGAGGGCAAACCTCTGTCTTAAAGTTCCCAATTATATACACGAGACATATTTTCATCTCCATCATACCAAAATTTTCGCCAATACACTTCCTGGGACCGATTCCGAACGGCAAATATTTGTTCTTGGTGGGTGGATCGCGCAAAAACCTAGTCAAAAAGAGTCTAGTATTATTTCAATGCAATTGAAGGAACCAGGTCTATGTTATATACCTCGTCTTTTCATTGTTAATTGCAACTTAATGAATCTTTTAGTTTCTCAAATAGTAATTTTCAAGGAAATAGAATACGTCTACCATTGACCCGCCAATTAAGCATAAATATAACAATTTTAATATAATTCTACAAAAAGGTAGAGCCTAATTGAGGGAAATTTCAGTCGAAGTAATTTCAAACTTAAAATTTTATGTTACAAAGAACGACTGTTCTTTTGATCTCCCTTTTAAGAATGAAGCTCTGCCAATATCTCTTCGACATTTGTGCACGCAAAGTGATCCAATATTTGAATTTCCAAATTTCTTAAGTGACCATTTCTCTTCAATTATCATATCACAATAAACCAGTTGATGTAGTATACCTCTATTCAATGCGGCTCGACGGCTATTTAGAGTACTCCATGCCGTGAAGGCTACATACATTTACAAATACCCATGCCTTCTCCGGCATTCGAACCCAGGCCCTACGACATAGCAGTCAGTGTCACCAACAACTATACCGGATGGGCGACTATACAAAGTAAAATTTCTCGGATTTTACACATGTTAAATTTCAATATATCCCCTACTTATCAAACCAAATTGAATAAAGTATTAAATCGACTATTTTCAAAATGTTATGTAGTATATAATTTCAATTTACTTAAGTTTTTTTTATGAAGACTACTGTTCGACACTGCCCATTTGATCTGAACATTCTACACCAGAAAGATCGTGAAAATCGAAAACAAATATTAATTGATCGCAATTATACAAATGACAGAACTAGTTACTTCCTTTGAATTTCTCATCAAGAACCGAAAAATTGCATTGTTTAATTTAAGGTGCATTTGTAACATTACGAAGTTGGGACACAGACCCGACCTCACTCTTGCTCTGTCGCTAAGTTATCTCAGGATTTCATTCTTTTGTCCCACTTGAAGAGACTTAAATTTTGGAGAACATTCGGTGTTCTATAGTAATTGTTAAACTAAATTAATGCATTTTGGGGTATCATTTGCTCATCTTGAAATGTTTCTAAATTGGGAAAAAGTTCTTTGGGTCTTAATTTCATACGCAGCGAAGAGTTCAATCACATTACAACACTGTTGAGAGGAACTTTACATTTTGACATTAGGCAGAGAAAGACTGTTTCAAAGGATGCTGCAATAATTACCTGCTGGGATCAAATTTTTCAGCCTCTTCATAATTGTCTGGATCCCTATGTATGCTACACAGAGGAATACTGAGATACGTGCCTTTGGGAATAACCACATCTGTTCCTTCGACTGAGTAGTTCTCGTCTGCCACACGCTCAATCCTGTTACAGAATGTTCAATTAGGCAAGTGTTTCAAGAATCATTTACATTTAAATATTAATTTACTGTAGCTGCTATTAACCCTATTTTATAGATCTACAAGAAAGCATAAAATGAACTTAATGGGAAATTTTAAACTGTTAGACATGTCATGTCATATGAAACGTAAAGTTGGATTTTTACTGTTCAGGGTACTCAACCTTTTTTCCCCCATCAGTCCATATACATATGATAACCGTTTCACTTGGACCACAACCAGAAATTAATGAGGGTTGGGATGCTATAAGATAAAGGACTTTTAAGTTGCGGAAAAAAATTTACTTAAATAAAAAACTCAATTTTGTTTTTTTTAAAACTATATAAACTATCAAACTCAACTTACAAAAAATAAGTTTTGTTGTTTACCCAGTTATGGGTTAATTTCAATTTCCTTCCATTAATGAATGAAAATGGGAAAATTCGTTAAGGCATCCTTGGTTTGAGTTACAAGTGTTTGTCACATTAAATCAAGTTACTTGAATGAAACCAGAACAGACTTCCACATTACACAACGGGAAGGCTTAGGCCATTTGAAATTGAAACTATTCAGCACAACATGTCTAATGAAGTGATAAACCGACTTCCCAACATAATTTCTACAAAGAAGGTGTGTAAAAATCGGCCTTTTCACCCATCTGCAAATTCATATGTAATTTTTTTTTTAACACTGATACTCAGAATGAAAAAAATGTTAGGTTTTTAAAAAAAATCTTTTATTAGAGAAAACAGAAAAAAAGTGTTAAACTATTAATAACAAATGTCTGCGATTATATTTCCTCCTAGCTTTCACTAGCCGAATCGTCACTAGAACATCCAGTAGCAGCGTCTTTAAGTACATCAGCATATCCAAGACTTTGTTTTTGTCTGAGTGGTATTATGGCGCCCGTATCCCAAGTACAGATGCAACTTGTGCACAACAACTCTAGCACCAACTTTTTTTACACCGACAATACCATTTAATGTTTGGATTATGACCTATACCTGTTCTTATCCATATGCTACATACTTTTGTGTCGTGTTCTCAACTAGAGTTGAACAGCTGAGGAATCTTCTCGTTTTACGTAAAGAGCCCCGATTCGTTAAGGTGTTCCTGAGTGCAGGATCGGCTTTGCTTAGGCCGCAGCTCCTTCCATGGGCATCGTGGAAGATCAGAGTCACTTAACAAAGTGCGGCTCTGTTTTTCGTGCCCAGCCGTTTTCTTCAACCGTTTGTTGTACGCGATTAGGTTTCTTCGCTAAATCTTGCATTCGGTCGGTTAATTACATATTCGTCCTCAATATTGTTAAGTCTCTTGGTGGGTGGAATTGCACAGACGGTTTTAGCATAATCTCCAATATATGTATTTAGACATTTGACATAATATTGTTTAAAGCTCTCCACTTCTTGAGCTGGCCGTTTACTGCTTCAACTACCCAATGAATCGATGTCACCAAACGTGTCTAGTTAGCATCTTCTGTAGACGACTGTGCCTGTTTGTCGAGGAATGCCGGTATTTTAGTAGGTCCATTTCTTCTAAAAGCTCCAAACAGTCTGACCGATTCGCGGACAAGCCATTTTGTTTTGTATCGCATTAACACGCTTGATGCACCAAAACAAATGAGCGTCAGTTTAAAAGCATTATTGTAGTATTTTAGTGACCAAAAAATATAGTGGTGCTTAAAACGCTTAACAGTTTTTTTTTAAATGAAAGCAAGCAAAAACCGCTTAAAATAACAAAACTCTACGAATTTGCCAAGATTGATGACTTATGTGACTTGCAATTTTTTTCCTTACTATTTTAGGCATTTATCATTACTTTTATTCTAAAGTTCACATAAATATAATATAGCTCCAATAAATACTTTGAATTTTCATGACGATTGTTAGACATTTAAAAAGTAAAACCATTCGAAATATTTTTCGGATCCAAATTTTTATGATCTCCTTGTGTTGTTTTTCCAATCCCGTTCCATGATCAATGAAAGTAAACAAACCGATCTTTTTGCAAGTTGTGATTTGTGGTTGGCAGCAACTGCAATGCAAATCGAGCGACTATTTAAACTCGGCTCGTGTTAGTTTTTCAGGCGGGTAGGAGAAGAAATATAAGAAGTGTGTGAGCGTTTTAACTCTTAGAGGGAGAGCGGCTGGTTGGCAATGCAACTATGTTGCATCACCATTTTCAGATTATAAATTCGTTTTCAATATTAGACTATAAGAAGACTGTTCGAATCGGATGTCTGGTAATGTTGATTTTTGAACTAAGATTTTATTAGTCAACTTATTGACTACAAACCTCCTCGACACAAAAATTTCACTGCTTGCTTTGCCAAAATTTGGGTTAGTTTACGAATAAGTGTAACAACTTTGATGGGCGAAAAAGGCCGATCTTTTCCCACCTCCTTTGCGACTATGAGGATGATTGGTTAGTTCAATTGGTACAAGAACTGAATTGGGACAGATTCCACCCAACCTCGCTAATATACCAGTGAGAAAATAAACATAATTTCTATGAAAGTTATTTGATCTTGGGACGCAAGGAAAAGGGAAAATAAAGGCAAGTATTTTCTGACAAGGAAGGTAGAAAAATGAACAAACACCAGGAATCCTGTAGTCGTATATCTTGCATTTACGAAAATGAGAAAACACTATAGGAGATAGGAAACATCACTCAGTAGCTCCGAGTAGCAAATCCCATGTTTATACACGAGTTTTGAACAAGGATTCTATTATCGCAGGAGATGAAATTTTTGACTTTAGTCATTAAACAATCTTGGTAAAAAGAACCTAAATCTGTTTTGGAATATTGAACATTTCAGAACCTTCGATTGCACTGTACTTTGTTGTTGTTACTGATGCCACCTGATCGGCAAAGGCCAGATCGAGGCCCACGAAATTCATGGCAAAGGGCTAAGTGACGTCTGTCGTTAACCGTAGCTTTGAGCACCAACAGGTGACAATACGATTTGGCTCGACTCCACCCCAATTTTGAGGAAGAGCACCAGGGGGTGGTCAGAGGTCTCCAATTCTTTTTTTCCTTCCACCAACCACACGCGAGGACTTGTGGCTCGACGGCTATTTAGAGTTCCCCGTGCCACGAAGGCACTATACATTTACAAACATCCCGTCTTCTCCGGGATTCGAACCCAGACCCTGCTGCACAGTCAGCGTCGCTTACCACTATAACGGATGGACGACGCACTGTACTTTAGATTTACATTAGAATAAATTTAGAAAATGATTTCATTCTTTATAGATTAGGACTACATCCAAGCAAGTATTTCCAAGATTAATAACATCCCATTCAGTGCTGATGTCATTGAATACGAAACCTTGGGAGAGGTTAAGAAACTGAATTTTTCCCATTCAATATGTGCGACATTAAATGCAAGCAAGAACTTACTTTGTTGTTGAGGGATACAGTCGCAAAGTTTCATAAATAACGAATTTCAGGTATTCTATATCATCCAGAGCGTCGAATGTAAACTTGCCCTAAAAGAAAAATGACCCTTGAATGCACAAAAATAAAGTAAACTGTATAGTAGAACCCGTTTAGTGCGGTCCTTTTTCTTTTTATGAGATTTTATTTTTGTGCGACCGCATAAAAAAAAATTTTGCAGTATTTTGACGAATTTGCTTGTTATATGCAAGAGTTAATGAAATTTTCGAATATTTTTGTGCGGTTTTTATCAAGCGCACAAAAACAGGTTCAACTGTACTAAAACGCTGTTAATAAATTTAATTCACTTTACTTTAGAGCTGCTCTTCATAAAGTCTGAATACAGTCCTGAACGCAGAAGTAGTTTCGATGCGATGACTAAAACATTTTAAGGCTTACTCTGGATACGTTACCATTTTATTTTATATTAGTCTTCCACGTTTCTTTATCACTATGGAGCTTCGCTTGTCGTATGCCATAAGTGCGGCGAAGCATTTGTTTTGTACCGAAAATGAGGAGAGGTGATCATGCTATTGGTTAGTGTAATTTTACTTCATTGGAGAACAGCTATGTTCATTCATTCATTTCATTCTCTCTCTCAACTGTAGTTTTTAATAAGACAAGGGGTAAGCAGTAATGCATTTGCGTTATGGATCGTAGTACGGTAGAGAAATATGAACCCATATAAAAGATGGATAACGTTTGGACTAATTTTCTTAAAATCATCACAAGATTTATAAAGGCAGTATATATAACATTTCATTGGATGACGATCGATGCTAGACAGATAGCCAATGTCGATCGATGCTAGACAGATAGCCAATGTCGATCGATGCTAGACAGATAGCCAATGTCGATCGATGCTAGACAGATAGCCAATGTCGATCGATGCTAGACAGATAGCCAATGTCGATCGATGCTAGACAGATAGCCAATGTCGATCGATGCTAGACAGATAGCCAATGACGATGCGAGATAGCCAATGTCGATCGATGCTAGACAGATAGCCAATGTCGATCGATGCTAGACAGATAAAAAATTCTCATGTCGAATGTGTTTATTATACCAGAAAGTATTGTTTTACTTCATTCCAGTAAATTTTTTAAATCTTATTTTCGATATGCTCACCCCCCCCAGGAGGACGAATACCCAGGAGGACGGAGGAGCACTCCCGAAATAACCAAATCCTCCACAAACTAACAAGGTCAATTTATTGCATTCCAAAGCCTTCGGAGCAGTTTTACTAATAGCTAAGCAAGACTCGTATTTACGCCGGCGGCACTTAGGGGGTTAATAAAACACGATTGTTTTCCAAATAGCGATTTAAATTCCTTTAATTGTTTACCGCAATTCATTTTTAACGAAAAGTTTGCATCAAAACTTTTAAGCATACTTTTGAAATGATTTTCAAAGTTACTT
This sequence comes from Trichonephila clavipes, assembly GCA_019973935.1. Lineage (NCBI taxonomy): Eukaryota > Metazoa > Arthropoda > Arachnida > Araneae > Nephilidae > Trichonephila > Trichonephila clavipes. Next base: position 357,200 of record BMAU01019555.1, on the reverse strand, counting down.
TGAAGTGCCACGCTTGCATGACAAAGCTGATCCACTTTGCATTCATCAATGTACATAAAAACTGTTATTTCCATTCTATATTAAAATTGTACGTTTTCCTTTTCTTAACACTCATTTCCCTACATTATACACCACTTAAAATACGGCAGATTACTATTTTTGCTACAAAAACACAAGTAACAAAATCTTCAAGTTGAATGTTTGAACTATGAGCGACTGCTAAATTTTTATATCCATTTCTTATATCGATATCTGCATTTCTTATATCCATTATATATATATTTTGATGAGCATCCACAACAAAAAACTGAACTTATTTTTTATAATTTTGTTTAGTCTTGCAAGTGCCCTGCAAAGTCGATCTTTTAATCATTGTTTAACTAGTATATTAAAATTCAAGAACCTAAAATACATCGCATTTTGCAGGGGCTATTTTTATAAAGAAAATTCATCCAATTCTTATCTAATCCTTTTTATTCAATGCTATTATTTATGTAACCCCTGCATAAACTTTCAACAGATCAATTTCATAGTTAAGAAAATAGAAATTTTTATATATCAAGTATATTCTTTAATTTTTTATATAAAAGTAAAAGCAAAAAAACTCACATTGTCCCGTATTATAACTTCATCTATTTTGTCACGCAAAGTATTTTGCACTTCTTCGTTTGTGGCTAGAAGGTAACACGCCATGGTCAAAGCTGTCGACACCGTGTGGTAACCCCCAAGAAAGAATAGCACACACTGAGATGTTATTTCTTCCAGAGTAAACACTGAAAAATAAAGGATGAAATAATTTAAAATAAAAATTTAGATAAAGAATTGTGATGCGATTGATTATCATTGCACGAGAATCAGTAGAAGGAAGATTGGAAGTGTTTGAATAAAAGGTCAAGGGAGGAAAACGACACTCTAGATAGCATCCAACTTTCAACATAAACGTGATTAAATTTGACAAATTTAAAATTTACACGAATTTCTCTTCACCGTAATCGATAAGGAGGGTGAGAACCGAATACACACAACTATGCTTTACGCTTCCAGTATTACGATAACCTATAATGTTTGATCCAAGTGTAATGAAAGACGCATTCAAAGTACACTTCATCTAATACAACTGTACTGTAAAATCCAGGGGGGAGGTACGAGATCCTATTGACCCGCACCAAGCTCAGGAGTACGCCAAGTCAAAACATTGATTTAAGAATATATATATAGTCTGTCCCGTCCCTCAGAAGACATCCAGATATATTCTCACCTCTTGCCTCCAACACTGTCGTCAACTACAACTGCACTCCTCTTGCTATCCGTCCACTTTCAACCCCTGGTTTTTCGTTGACTATATGCTGATGTCTCTAACGACGGGTTCCTCTTCACCTTTTCGACAGACACCGAAGATAGATTCCTCTTCCGATTAGAAAGAAATAGACTCAAACCAACTCCCCACCTGACTCCACCCAATTTAGACGAGCTAGAAGAAATGCAACTCATTCAGAATAGCTATGGATGCTTACAATTCTGCTCACACATGGACTGTAGCGTTTCGGATATTTCCTTTTCCTATATCATCCAATTGTATTCGATCTAGGATGAAACGAGTCATTTGTATATGCGTTTGAGGGAAGAATTTTCTGCGGAATAAGTACTGCTCTTGTATACCGAAACAATGAAACTTATCATACGAAAAGAAAGTCCAATGCTCTCCTGTTAAAGAGCGCAATTATAAGCCGAAGTCACTTCCTGTCGACAACTTAATAAAAAAACTGAAAACATTTGATCTAAGTAGTTTGAAGTCCTTGAAGTGGAACACCTGCAAATTGATATTTGAAGAAATTCACCCCGAAATTTAGCTTCACTCTAGTCTATTTTCTACAACCCCCACTCGTTACTATTGATCACGTCAAAAATTCTGCAGTCTTCCTCAGAAAACGAGGAACGAAACCGAAGCTGATGGGTCGAGTTGTTGGAAAAGTCCTCCTGGTACACCTGCAAATATCACATGCCTACCACACGATTCGGAAACACCTCGAAAGGGAAAAGATGGAAGCCATAACTTACAAACTGAGCGAAGAAAAAGAATTAAATACTTTCAGAGGTTATACTTCCCAAGAGATCGTTCAGAATCAATGGAGCATGATATTCAGTTAATGAATGCCCTGTGATTATAAATAGAAAATTGGGTCTAACCATGCCTCTTCCTGGTCACCTTCCCGGAAAACTGTGACAACGCTTACAACCTCATCAAATCATTACATGAACATTGAGGCCGATCCCCTACACATGAAAATTGGACCAAAACAGTGCTTCCGATGCCACAGCTGCTTCCACAGCTCTAAATTGTGTATGATAAATTCAAAATGAGTGAAGTATAGGAATCCCCGAGACCACTGCCCGAGCAATCACCCGAGAAATTTCATCGGCTGCCAACTTCATAAGCCCCTCCATCTTAAGTCAATTTTTGAGAAGGGACAGCTGGAAGGGACAGACTTCTGTGGACTACAACGATGGTAGAAGATCTGCAGTGTGTACAACCGGGGTCCGTTATCAGTTTTTCTTGGCTCATTGAATCCATAAACAATATTTATCTGTTTGGGTCCCAATCGCGCTTTTGAGATTTTATGTCGAGAAAACCCAGTGCATTTCGAACATTATGGACCACTGACAGTGAGTTACTGATTATTGAAATCTTGCACTCAGATTTACTGAAGCAAGTACATTACATAGCTCTTTAAAGTAAGTAGTACATTTTACAATAGGTATAAAACAATAGTTCTTAGAGATTCATGGGTGTTAAATGAGCAAAGTGCTATCGCGCCGCTTAGTGTTTCTCGACATGAAATAAAACAAGCGCTATCACGCTGCTTGAGTCTTTTCGTACTCATTCTGAAAAGGCGGGATTGAAGTGATCGGTATTCTTCGACAGTGCTTATTCAATAACCTCTGGGATTCAAAAGGTTATAGTTTTATTTCAACGAATCGATGTAATTGAAAAAACATAGCTTAAGGTTTTTTTATACCACTGATACGCTCGTTGGGAGACATTGGATCTTGAAAGTTCTAATTTCCTACTCATAAATAAAAAAAAATACTTCATTTTTTACTTTAAATTTCTTCAACAGTATCCGTAACACTGATTAGTCCTGCTGTTGACGTACATGACGGAAACAAAAAAATCCGGATTTCCCTCCCCAAGATTAGTTTTAAGTAAATACAAATGATACGTGATAACAGATTTTTAAAGTAAAATAAGTATACAAGTAACTGAGCTAAAGCATATACAGTGGTACAAACAATTGAGGATACACCTTACTTTTACTTGATAAATCCAACTTTTAATCGAAACACATTAACTAGAAGTGCAAACTTATTTTTATTTTCCCACGTAACAAAAGGATTAATTTACAGTAAAAATAACGAAAATCAACAAAAAATATCTAAAATTAAAAATTTCACAAGTATTTGAAATAAACATAGGCAGATCTTTACCTCAAAAAATTGATATACCAATGAAATGCTTGTTTAACTACCACTAAATTTTTTCTGCTTGCTACTATAGCCTAAGTTTGGCCAATTTTATCTTAAACTTTTTCGTCTGCTACTTTTGTCTTTTGAAGTTGGTTATGTGAATTTAAAGTCGCAATTTTAAATGGAAAATGGGTCCTGGGAGAGGGACCAGTATTGATGTAAGAAAATTTATATTAAGGTTATTTAAGAAAGGGAAAATCTTATCGTGAAATAGCTAAAATTGTCGGTAGAAGCCACTCGTGTGTCCAGAAAATCATTGGAAGATTTAAAAGCGATGGATTAATTTAAAATAAAAGTGGAAGAGGAAGGAAAAGAATTCTGAGTGATGTAGCCAAAAGGAAAGTTTTGAAAGATATCAAGATTGATCCTAAACTAAGTGCAGTCAAACTAGCTGCAGAAACTTCTCGAATAATGGGCAGAAGTGTAAGTGCTGAAACTGTGAGAATTGTGATTAGACATGCTGGATATAGCAGTCGAGTAGCTAGAAAGAAACCTTTCATAAGTTTACAAAACCAGAAAGCGTTTGGAGTTTGCAAACACTCATCCATAGAAGACATAACTTTTGGTAGTTATATTTAGTGACGAAAGTAAATTGAACATTTTTGGAAGTGATGGCCGTCACACCACTTTGGATCCAAAACATTTACGTCCTACTGTTAAACATGGTGGTGGCTCCGTCATGGTTTGGGTTTTTATGGCTTCAAATGGGGTTGGAAATTTAGTTTTTATAGATGGCATAATGGATCATAAGCTTTATACAGATACTCAACAACAATCTTAAAGAAAGTGCAAAAAAATTGAGTTTAGATGGAAATTTTATTTTCCAGCAAGACAACGATTCCAAACATACGGCACGTAATGTCAAAATGTGACGTCTTTCATTGCAAACAGCAATTGCACACACCACCACAGTCCCCTGACATCAATGTCATAGAAAATTTGTGGGCCACACTGGAAACAGCGGTCTAAAAACACCAAATTAGGAACAAAGCCTATTTAAAGCAAGTGTTACAAGAATGGGATAAAATATCTCCAGATACCACCAAAAAATTGGTCGAATCGGTACCAAGACGTTTAGAGGACATTATAAAAGCCAAAGGACATGCAACCAAATATTGGCACTGTCTTCGTATGTGATATGTCACAAATTTCATTCGTGTATCCTCAATTTTTTGAGGTAAAGATCTGCCTATGTTTATTTCAAATACTTGTGAGATTTTTAATTTTAGGTATTTTTCTGTTGATTTTCGTTATTTTTACTATAAATTAACCCTTTTGTTACGTGTGAAAATAAAAATACGTTTGCACTTCTAGTTAATGTGTTATTTCGATTGAAAGTTTGATTTATCAAGTAAAAGTAAGGTGTATCCTCAATTGTTTGTACCACTGTACATGACAAACTTTAACAGTTCGATGCATTTTTAGAATAGGTTAAAAAGTTGAAAGTTAACTTATCTAAGTAAAATTAGAAATTGAAGAATCTAGACAGCACTCTAATACTCACTCCCCAATTTTTTCGAATTAGTAGACTGGTCTATTGATCCATTAGATATCTCTCCATTAGGTACTTCTTCGTTGTCAAACCTGGTGTCAAGTAATTTCCGCAATAAGTCGTCTTTTACCTGCGTAGTCAAAAACATTTACAAATATATTAAACGAATGCATGGATTTGGAGTTGCATAAAGCGTGGGTGTTAAACTACATCATGTTAAAAATGCCGGATTACACGAGAGATATGTTAATATGCACCTGATGGACGGCAAAGTGGATTGTAACTGACTCCTAGCACAGAATGTACCAGATCCTCTTTCCGAAGAGGCGTGTCCGTATGATATCGCCTTCAGAATCATCGGACCGATGGCTTCAAAAGCCCGAATCCTTTCTGATAAAGAGACTTAATTCTGGGCAAGAACGCAAAGTGCACACACCTGACCTGGAAGACCGAGTATTGTAACGGTGTCCTAAATCACCGTCGACCAGTACACGTTCGGTGCGTGCAGTACTGGATATTTGTCAGGAAACTGCGGGGAAGGTTCTGTGTGCGGAGAACTCGTACCACCTGCAGAAAGTCTAACCACTTGCCGATGGCAACTTCCTCCTATGGCTGCGTTCATAAACTGGATACTTAATGCTTCACAAAAAGATCCACGGTTCCCTGCTTAAGTTCTTTTAACGGATAAAAGCTACTTTACGAGAGAAGGAGTGATCGATACGCACAACACGCATGTGCGTCATCCGTAAATTCCCTGCTCATTGTGTCATCGAAAGAGCAAAACACAAGTTCATAGTCAACATCTGGGCAGGTATTCTCCGAGATTAACCGTTTTTGACGTACCAGCTTCCCGAGCATCTCAATGGCGCAAAATAACTTGAATCACATCCTCCCGGAATTGCTGCAGGGAATAGCGGCCACTGCGCACCAGAACCTGTAGTTCATGCAATATGGTGCACCATCGCATTTTTCGATTACGATGGGTAACCTTCTCCATGCTACATGTCCCGGAAAATGGATTGGACGCAGCGGACCAACTGTTTGGCCTCCACACTAGCTGGATTTCAATCCCTTGCGTTTCTTCAGGAGCCACCTGAATTCGCTTGTGTATAAGACGCCGGTGGTTATAGTGCAAGACCTCGCGTTACGGATCATCGTCGCTTCCTACAACATCGACAGAATACCGGATATGCTTGAACGCGTTCGACAATCCTTCGCCGTCGGTGTTGGCTGTGCTATAACCTACACTGTCGCGACTGCGAACAATTCCTGTGACTATCTCTTGTTCCATTTCCGATGTTAAGCTGTGATGTATTGTTCGTATTGTAAACAAGCTTTACGTGTAACAAATGTAATTATTGTCCCTTTTCATTCCATTCGACACAACACCCTTCATAAACGTTTTTCGCGAATTACTGTGACTGGCGCATGCTTTATCCGGACGGCTACTATAATCACGATTTTCTGACTCAAAGTGTGATTTGTCACCCCAGGTCTTGTGGTGATTTTGCATTCCCATGCTGTCTACTATTACCCTCCAAGCTAAATTAAAAGGACTATAAAACAAAAAAGGATCTAATGGGGGCAGTCCGTCTATAATTGGAGAACATGGCAATTGAACCCTTAAGTTTGAACTCCTGTAAATTGAGACTGACCGTATCCAAGTTGCCATCGCATTCTGCAAAGAATTAAGGCTATTTCTTTTAATATGCCGCAACCTTTTTCAGCCTAATTGAGTTGGTTTCAGGGCTTCATATGGCCATAAAGCTTGTGACTACAACCATTTGGGTATTGCGGACATATAGGTGATTAAATGACGCGCGCACGTTGTTTCACTTGTCCCCATTTATCTCTGGATGTAAACTAAGAAAAGAATAAAGTTTAAACATTCCAGGGGAATGTATTTTGGAAATTCTACTTTAGTCCCTGCCACGAGAAACCTGCATTTTATTGGTACGAATTTTACAGCTGATCAAACAAAAGATGTGAAGCAAGTGGTCAAGTTTAATATGAATGTAATATTTCAGCAATAGATTTTAACGACTACCAGATTTTGTTGATCTTTTAATAACCTCCCTCTACGAATCAACAGGAGATTTATAGGTGACGAACTTCGTAATTTTAAACCATGGTCAAGTGATGAGGACAGGAAAAATGAAAGCCTTGATAGCTTTATTACTTTTGAACCCATCTACACAACTGAAACCTTTTAATAGCATCCGGAATATTTTTTTTAAAAATACGGAACTGAATTTCCAACCATTACCACTTGTCTACCTCGGCCACTTTATTACAACCGATTTCTTTGTTCCAAACACTCGAAACCAAATTGAAGAAGTCCCCGTACAAATGGCGCGGACTGAGACTAACGTGGGAAGTTTTCTGTAGAGCTACTACAATTACATTCGTGTTATTACATCCTTCCCCTTTTCTGAAAAAGGGGTTCCAAATCACGCGATTCGTGGGTCGCCATGACGTCGTATTTGTAGGTGGATGTATCTAGTCAATGGCGATTGAAAGAAATTACTTTTGTTGAGCGGATATTAATTTGTGTTCACTCGGAAGCTCCGGAGATTTACGGAATCTGAACCAGATGTAAAGCTTGTCAAATTACAGAGACTTAAATGGGCTGGTCATCTGGTTAGAATGAATGAAGATCGTCGCTGCAAGAAAATCTTTCTGGCAAAGCCCATGGGAAATAGACCTCGGGGCAGACCCTCGTTAAGATGGATCGACTGTGTTGAGAAGGACCTAAGAGTTTTAAAAGGTCAAAAAATGGGGGGAAACTTGCTTAAAGTAGGGATGCCTGGAAAAGATTTCTGGAGAAGGCCAGGCCCCAACCAGGGCTGTCGAGCCATTGAATAAGCAGGTGTAAGGCTGTAAAACACTATCACAAACTCTTGAGTAACATTGACGTTTCAGAGAAGGCGGAGAAAGTTTCGAAAAAGGGCAAACGCTCTGAATGTCCTCTGAAAACATCGAAAAGGTTTCTGCGGTGGTACTTAAAAACAGGCTTCAAATAGCAGAATCAGTTAGGATATCCTCAGCCACAGGTCAATGGATACTGACTAAGAATATTAACATGCATAGGGTGTGTCAACATAGTTCCCCGCATGATAAACGAAAACCAATCTGCAGGTGAAGTTAAAAGTTCATCGCAGGTTTAGTTACAGGACATGGCTAAAAATGGATTTCAGAAATGTTTTGATCTTTACAAGTCATGGCAAAAGTGTGTTGTTACTCAAGGCTCTTATTTTGAAGGAGAACGCGTTTCGGCAGAGTTTAATTGGTAAAAATTTTTTAAGTTAGTCCGGGAACTTTTGAATCCTATTACGTATAACGAGATCAGATAACTACATTACTCTTTTCAAATTGAGTGGCAATTTTTTGCTGAATCAAACATGTTTCAGCTTGTTTTATTGAAGTGACAAATTTTTCATCGTATCAGATATGCATAAGACTTAAACCAGGTTTGTGATATTTAAGTATAAAAAACACGAAAGTGTATACGAAGGCTGTATTGAGTATTCAAAGTTTGGCTGAGAAAAAAATATACTACGCGACAAGATTGGAGCCTCTTAATCCTCAAAATAGCTCTCTCGCTTCTTTACACACAAAACCAACCGATTCTACAGCAGAATACATCTGAAGGGCTTTCAGAATAATGTTCATCAATGTCGCTTTTTGCATTAAATCTTATCACCTTTTTTAAACTAAATCTTTCCATTGGCGTCTTCAATTTCGGGAACCGTAAATCGCATAAGAATCCACATCTAGAATCTGAAGGTTGCGAAATTAATGGAATTCTACCTTTCGCCGAGTAGACCTAATTATTTTTGTTCTGTCAACCGCAACTTGAGCCCGTATTTCGCAACCACTCTGAACATGTTCAAACCATGAATACGTACGATCTTTACCGTTCCCAACGTCTTCGGATATATCTCGCGAGATCAAACGATAACCTCCAATTTTCACCCTCACAAAAGCCACTTTCCGAGTTACTTTTGGTGTCCCTAAATGCTCTCCACTGATTAGAGTCCCTTTTCAAATGGGTTGAACTCTTTCGTTGTGTCTTGCGGCATTGTCTCCCCCACACCTACTGAATCTTACGAATGATTTGGCTGCGAAAATCCCTTCCATGCTTCACAAGGTTAGATCCAAGATCTTTGATTCGCTTATCTTGAAAGAAAAAAGTTCGATGAACATTTATAATAGCACCTCATTTGGCATCCAGCAGGTAGAGACCGGTACATTCGAGCGTGGAGAAAAATTAAAAAATGCGCATTAAAATGTATCTTGCCACTTAGCAAAGTACACCCCCTAACATCAATACTATGTGTGGGAAAACTTGTAATCAACTACTTTTTAGACTGCCTTCATTCGTATCTTAATACAGTCATTTGTCTACTCTTGTTTTCCTTTTTCGAGAAAAAAAGCAAAACTTATGCTCACTGTAAATGCAGATAATTTTCGTAATTCCAGAATGTTTCTAAATTTTAATGAAATGTTTACCCTAATGCCGTCTATGAACGTATTAATACTTTTTTATCCAAAATGAGTCGAATTTGTTCTCATTTCACAGTAACTTATCAAATCTAAACTTACACTTATAAGTGAAGTGCTAAAAAGATAGTAACTTACGCTTCCACTATGCCATCTTTTTTCAATTATCTGAATGGCCTCATTTCTAAAAAACATCATTGCCTCATTATCGGAAAGGAAGCCTAGCCACTTTGTGATTGAAGGATAATGGCCTATAAAAAATATACAAGTATGAACATGATAAATCAAGCTTCAAGATAGCGTTTCTCAAACTGGGGCGTGCCCCCTAGGGGGTGTGATAACTCTACGAGGTGGCGCAAGTATATTGAAAAGTATAAACGAAAGATTTTTAAAAAAGTTACTGAAAGTTACCTAACATAATAGTAAAATTAACATTTACTTTGATATAATACACTTATAAATGTATCAGTGCCGCAGAAAGTACTATTAAATTAATTAAAAAACAAAGTCAAGAAGTTGAACAATTACCAGTGACTTGTCATAAAACTATACAAAAATTAACACTTGGGATCCTTTGTACGGTTTCTAAAGAATGTCTTCACTGCCGATTAAACGTTACGCTCCCCGATTCCTCCGTTTCCCCTCGTATGGGATGTATTGGTGGGGTGGGGGGTAACCACCGATACAAGTAGATCTTTCGCGTTTAAGGTCCTTTTATTTCATTCCAAATTCTTCGGAATTTTATGGGTGCACAGAAAAGATCGTAAAAACATGCGTCCAGAGCTTTTAACGCACCGGTTCGGCGAGACGGCGGCACTTAAGAGGTTAAAGTGCGGAGGGGGGCGATGAAAATTACGATCCAATAATTGCGACCGAATATTCAAAGCTTGAGAAGCACTGCCTGAATGACCTCAACTCTTATCCAAGTCATTCTAAAGTTCCAATTTGAACTTGTACTTTTAAATTCTCAAGTCGGGAATTGTTAAAGGTTACTTAGAAGTATAAGAATCAATTTTCTTTTTCGAGTCTAGTTTTGTTTATTAAAGTAAAACCTTTTATAAACGAAATGATAAAAAAGACCAAATTGCCACCCCTAATTCCACGAAGCACAGCTTTAAAATGGGATCCGTCCTGATGATTTAACAAAAACTGCCAGAAGTTATTCCGAAAACATCCTCTTGGTACCATCGGCTTTGTAGTTTCAAACAAAGGTAGAAAAAACTGCAAACAAGCGAGTGGGTTTCAAATTGCTCGATGAAACCGTAGGATAGATCTTCCAAGTCGAGTCCATTTTAACACTTAATTTTCCTCCTTAATAAAATTGTGCATCGTTCATTGCATGATTCTAACGTTACTTTCCTCTGAACATAGGTTCCCAATCAGTGAATTAGTAAAGCATTTTAACGCAGTTTTGAGGGTTGATTGCTTATTATCGAGGCACTTTGAAGCAGCGTTAATAACAACCACACTTTATTTTTATCAAAACTGATCAAGATGGCTTTCTCCGTTTCAGCTTAAGGGGGCCCTGTAGACTCGAGTTAATGCGTTCCTAGGTATTTTGAAAATGTACAATCTCTCCACTAAGCACCGTTCTTGTTTTTAATAAGTAAACATTTAATGTGAAACTTAAGTCACATTAGAAAAGTCATATGAATCACAGTAGAAAATAGTCATCTACTGTTTATGTTATTGTTTTAATGATTTCAGGTTAACATTAACTGTGTCATTGACTATTGTATACGTCGACTAAGCAAAAGCAATGAGCTCAATTCATGAGACGTCCTAGTCACAATAATAACTACATGTTTTTAACCAATCAGTTCCTGTGACGTCATAGCCGCACGATAAAAGCAATCCTGTTTTTCCAGCTAATCAATTAATGCCCTTCATTATTGCCAACTTTTGGCATTTTCAGAAATTCTTAAAAGAACAAACTTTTCGACAATAATAACGCTCATAGGCAGGCATAATGCATTGGTTTTAAAAGAACATGCATAAAAGACTTCTAACATTTCATTAAATGAAATGTTAAACGAAATTTTACGAAATCATGAAATTTTATCCAAGTTTTCCAAATTGAACTAAGTACATTTAGTTTGATATCTGTTTTGAATTCAAGAAGAACACGCGTTTCTCTTTATCGTGTGACCATCATGAATTGAGCCCATTGAAATATGAAAAGCTGCAAAATTTTTTGTAGAGATTTTTGCCCATAAAATGAGTATTGTGGTAAGCGGAAAAGATGTTCCATGATAAAAAGATGAAGATAAATTTTTATGTTAAATATTCCCACAAAAAAAATAATGGTGTTCCAACTCTATGGTAAAATATGAAAGCTAAAATAAACAAGCATTTTGACACTAACACTTATTGCGATGAGAGGACACGTGCTGAAGGACTACAAGAAAAAAGATAAATTTTACAGCTATTTCAAAGGTATCCGAACACGTTCAGAGTACTTTTCAACAAAACAGCATATTTAAACATTATAAATGCATTTTAGGAAAGAATACCAATAAATACTAATATTGAACCAACACAATATTTAAAATAAATTACCTAAATTTTACAAAAATCTCAATTTCAAGTGAAATTTTAGCAATATTTTTGAACTACAAAGCAATTAGAGAAAAATGTAATAAATTTAAATGCATTTATCTAGAAAAAAGTACTAAAATTTTGATTTTTTATTTTGAATTTTAGAGCTGGTTCAGTCAACATTATGAGAAATGGGACATTCTTCACGAGACCATTTAAATAACAAGCCATACCTCAAAGTATTCCTACAATAAAATATATTATAGTACATTCTCTAGAAAATAATATCTGGTTCAAAAAGGTTTATAGAAATACATTTGTAACATTTTGAGTTACAAATGTACGAGTTATGTAATGAGTTACACACTCACCATGATAGATTGAGCAATTTAAATGCCCACTTCTGGTAGATCCAAGACCCACTTCCGGTTTTTCTAACTTTGTAAAATTTATTGTAACTTGGCCTCAAGGTAGCTTAGAAACAAACCAAAGTATGTTTTTAAAGCCAAAAGATTCAATCTATTTCAGTCAATTCAATAAAATAAAAAAATATCTGTCTCGTCCGAATTTGGTTATTTTCAACGTGTTCGGATATCTAAAAAATTTTTTTAATTTACCGTCGAAATTACAGTAGCACGAAAATGCTGAAGACTGAGCAAATTATGGGTAGGACTCATTCGATTACGTTGGGTTTGAAATTTAATGCACCCGTACTTCTCCCTACTTACTAATAAGAGATTCCTGTTGATTACTTGTATTAAAGGAAAGCACAATACTCCGAGTTTTGAATGATCTAACCAAAATTAAGTTTTTAAAAATTCAACTCCCTTGTGGCAATTAATTTTTCTCCTAACCTCCATACAATCAAACATCTTTTCCTCATGGGTGGGCTCAGATTGTTTTCACTATACGACACCGATTCATCCCATTAACCATGTTCTCATTCACATTCGTGGGATATCTTGGTATGGAGCAAAATAAAGAGAAAATAACACTTACTCAGGAAGACTAGCTTTTCCCCCAGTTCACTGCCTCGATCAAAGATTCTGCTACCATATTCCATGTATTTGTTGGTAGGATTGTTAATGGCATCGATATCCGTGTCGAAACAAGCTTTGACAATCACTTCCATTGTGAAAGTGCCGAAGACCCTATATGAAACAATGTTTATGCTATTACGTCAACAAAAAGGCAATGTATGCATAAAAATATTCTCTTTCCATTCAACTGCCACGCCGTGATCTTTTGCACGGAAAAAGTGGGCGTGCCTTTATCGACTAAACAGTTTTAGTTTTGCAGTGCATCACTTGATCATCGTTTGGCGTCTCTGTATACAGCAACACGAGCGCTATTGGCGAGAGAGGGAAATCGTAAATTTGACCCTCGGTCAAGTGATTAAGACGACACCCGAGCTGGTATCTCTGTTCTAACTAACGCACCAACGGGAGGACATTGAACCTCAACAGATTTGCTTATATATTGTCCCTCTCTACACGGCTGGTTTTAAGTGGACCGAGAGGTCGAACCCAGTCACAAGTTCTTACCTTAAATACTCGTGGCTATCTTAGCCGTATCATCTCCGAAAGCAATTCCTTAACGATTTTGCGTCCTTTTATCGATCGAATCTAGTATAATGACACATTCTCATTTATAATATCTTAGCAATTTTTCCCTCCTAAGTAATTGTACTTCTCTTACGGTAAGTGGCTTGAAATTTAATACTGTTGATGCGCTGTATATTGGTTAAATTTCTCACTTCAAAAGTGTCCCAATACTTTTGACTCCAAATTGAATTATATTTGAAAAGCTAGATCAAATTATAATTTTATAATACTAATAAAATTTTCCTTATATACCGTACACCAAATGTTAAAATATTTCTTAATTTTTTTTGTTTTAATGGGTTAAACACTTTTTATAAATGGATTTATCGTTATGCATGCCAAGTGTCCCAGTACTTTTTTTGAGAGAGAGAGACTGTATATCTAATCTAGACGTCAGGTGAAAGGGGAAAGACTCAACAGGAAGGTCAAAAGTAAAAATCGCTCCCGAAGAGTGCTGGAGTTTCTGCCTGTAGTGTTGAATCAAAGTTTTTAGTTCCGCGTGCAAGTTTTGCGTATGTTCTTCTGTACGGTAGTAATGCATAAATATATATGGTCCCCAATAATCTACATTTGACTAATACCAAAATACTAGAAAATGAGTAACGATCTATATTTAAGTATTTTTAAAAAGACATCGCTTCCCTGATCTTAAGTAATGGATCAGGATAAGTTAACTGACAAAACTGCGCTCAAATCCCTTTTCTGTAACTTACAATACCTTTTGAAGTAAAAACTCGACTCTTGGATACATGAACTCTAAACAGAGAAGCGCGGTATATTTGCTTAATACCCAAATTATATCAATAGGCTAAAAAATAGTTTATTTTCCTTGAATGATAAATGTAAAAAAACTTGCTTTTTCACATTGATTGGCTCTCCTTTTTCAGTATTAGTCTTGATGCGTTCCACTAACTTGTTTGATTTATCTGTTATTTCGTCAAACATCTGAAAATAACTCATGGCAGATTATTGAACATTAAAAGTCATTCGAGACGTTATCAAATGTTTTAAGATATTTTAAACAAAATCTAGTAACCACAAGTAAATTCAACTTACATTTTTCAGACTTTGCTTATCAAAGGCTTTCCTGACTGTGCCTCGAGCTCTAGTCCAACGATCCTTACTGAAGAAAGTGAACATTGAATCAACAACCTTGTTACCCGTGCTAAGAACCTGAAACAATGCATGTACAGAATTTGTAATTTTAAGTTTGAGATTTTAAATAGCCTTAAAGAAGGAGAGTGAAAGACAGCAGTCTTTCTGTTCATTCTAAGTTTCCTTAAAGTGCAAAGTATATTGGCATGCGAAATACGAAGCATATTCCATCAGCAAGTGATAGGAAAAGATTCATCATTTTTGAAATTCAGATTGGAGGAATCATTCGATCCAATTGAAGTTTGTTGCTTCAGAATTACGACCCTTGGCAACAACCGACATCGCAAATGTCTTCCAACTGTAAATTATAAAACCAATGTGTATTTAACCCCCTACATTCTCAGCAATCAAGAAATATCAAAATGGACACGAGCGTCTCGCCATTGCGGACAATTTGTATCGCTATTAATGGCCCCAAAGGAGAGCTGGACTCCATGCCATTGACGAATTTCAAATTTTTTCCGCTGGAAATACTAAGCAGGATAGCCATAATTTGGCAAATATCTGGCATGCAACTAATCTTTAGCGATCAGCCACTTCTGTGATTGATTTTACTATCAGAATGGCTTTGGCCTATTTTTTAATTTTACTACAATAAAAGACACTTGCATCGTTTATATTAATATTGAGACTTTTTAGAAGATTTCATTTAGTAATCAAGATTAGATGTTTTGTTTCTATAAAAATTTGAATCATTCATGTTTTTTTAAAAAAAAAAATAGTAATGTAACTGATTGAATGAAAAATTTAATTCATTCATAACAGTTTTTACTCGCCGTTTTATTTTTTTTGTATAAATATTAAAATGGGGAAAATGACTAAAATTTCGTTGGATTTACTAAAATAGAAAAAAAAAACGAAATCTTCAAATTTTTAAAAGGAATCGTTTTTGTACTATACTGTTCGAATTAGTTGGGACAAACGGCAAGAAAAATTCAGAAACCTTAGCTTTTAATCATTACATCTTAAGTGGATAGAAAAACCTCCATCAGTAGTGTCAGTCGTGAACCCAGTTTATACTCAAAACTGAACATTTCATAAGAACAGCACAAAGTTCCCCATTTTATTCAAGTGAATTCCATCAACTCCATTTTTTTGGCTCGTTGCCAGAGACAAAAGTAGCTCGTTCAAAATATTATCTCGTGATCGCAAAAACGAGTAATTCCATAACATTACTGTGTAACCCTGACAAGTAGGAAATATGTCCTGTACTAGAAGTGACCTCTTCAACTGTTCTTGGCATTGATTCCTCCAGTGCAGTGCACATGTACATCATCGTAGATTGATTGAATATTAACGTCGCATCGTTCAGCTGCACGAGAGCTTTTGGCGACGGACCACGTCATTTTGAACCATGGTCAAGTGACGTGGACGACACCCGAGCTGGCACCCCCTCTCCTAACACACCACACCAACTTTAGGACGTTTCAGCTCTTGACAGATTTAACGTGCATTGCTGCCCTACACGGCGGGTCTTTAGTGGTACTGGGCTCGAACTCGTGACAAGGCAAGTCATGATCCGATACCCATACCACTGCTACCGCGGCTACATCATCGTGGAACCACACTTGTATAGCACTTTCTATCGTTTGTTCGATTGCCGTGCAATTCATCTTAGCTAAGCTATTCTCAAGAATATGCCTTAAATTCTAAATAAAATTTAGGTCTGGTGCATTTTAAGGCCAATTAAGCACTTTTATTTTCCCGCATAAAAGTCTGGACCAATTTCGAATTCGGACAAGAAGCCAAGTCATGTCAGCCAAGTGAAATGTTTCCATGAATGCAATAATTCTTATTGCGTAATATTTATACTTGACAGAATTCAGCATTGCTTTAAGAAGAACTAAGCTGCTAGTACCATTTGTTGTGAAAAAACATCAAGCATTTGTTTAGGAGGATGTTTTAGAGTCTGTTGAGTATGATTTGGAAGCAGAGTTTCATCTTCACTTCTAACTACAACTAATTTGCATCCCTGCACAAATAGATGTCTCATCACTAGAAACCACCTTCTTGTCGTTAACTGTCCAGGATGGTACTTTTGGGCTCATGCTAAACTTTACCTTTTTCTGAACTGAAAATTGACTTTTCCTTGGTCTTGTTGCTTTACGGCTAGCTTCCAGAAGCCTTTGATGTATAGTTGAGGGGCATAATTCAACACCTTAATCCAATAAACCCTTCGAATGTCTTTGCTTATCTTTCTTTGACTTGTTATTTCTTAGAAATTTAGGTGCTAGTTTGATAACACGGGCACACGCCAAGTTCTTGTTTATGTTCGCCAAGATGAGCGATAACATTACAATATGGATATCTTTGCAGCTTTTGGAATATTGCAAGTTTTTATTAATATTTAATGGATATTCATTATTAATTTTAATATATATGTAAAACAGATCGTAAGAAGGAAAGTTAAATCATAATGCCACATGACAAAAATTGCATTAACTCTGAATTTTAAAGTGCAAACGAAAATTAGATGTAATTCAATACTAAAAAAAATTAGTTGGAACTATAAAACTTTTAATTCACCTAAAACGGATAAAACAGGTCCCCGTTGAAATAGTCTAGAACCAACAGTACTGAATGAAACAACAGTGTTGCTCAAAAATTGAGACAATACTTTTTTGCAATACTTCTATTAAAAATTATAATTTCGTTGCAAAGAGCAAATGAATGGTACATACAATGATAAATAGCTATAATGATAAGTGAAATATATATATCATATATGGACAGTATAACAAAATAAAAAATAAATATAAAAGAATTTATAGAAATTACAATATTAATTCAAACCAAACAGCTACTTTAAATAGATAAATTAAGGTTTGATTTTGATGAAACTACCATAAGCAGCTCAGAAGAAAAATGAAGACATTTTATAAATAGAAATTCTAACTTAAATCACACACACACACCATTGACAATCTGTTAATTCCAATCAGTTTGAATTGAGTGTCATTTTCTTTTAGTTTTATTTTTCTACTTTTCTGTTACAATTGAAAAAGATTGAATATGCCAATAAAGGAAAAAGGTACTTGCGTATTGGCATCACTGTAGCAAAATTTGCACCACAATATCAAAACAGATTCTTATGTGTTTTATACGAGAAACAGTCAAATTTTAGTGAAAAAAGTGCCACTTTGGCTGCGATTAATAAGCAAGTGCAAGGAAAAGTACTATCCTTTTTCTTTTTCAATGAGTAAAAAGTTATTACTTATATTTTATCGCACCAATGCCAACGTTCAAAATGTGCATGTGTTGTACGTGCTAAATTGTGGCAACCATGCGCTTCGTTTCATGTAATGTCGACAATAGGTTAGGATTATATGTAAGAACCCAAATGTCATAGGAAGATTTGGTACTTATGTATAGTTGCCAACTCTATTAATAACTCGCCAAATTGGCAACTGCCATTTCCTATGTGTCGTCCACGCTGAATTGGCAACAGTTTGCTTAGTTTCAGAAAATACCGCCAATAGGCTGCAATAACACATAACTTATTTTTTGATCAAATGGTCATGCTATGCAGTTGGAAGTAGGTAATAAGTACTGCTGAAATGTACCAATATTCAGGTGATAACTTAGTTTTACGCTATACTTATTAATGAGCTGGGTACAGATGGATTGTAGCCTAAGTACGCTAATACACAAGTACCACATAATCTAAGCTATTGTTTACAAAAAGCTTCACAAATCATTTTTCAGCTTATTGGCACCTCACGAATCTCGTCATTTTCCGACAAAATCCGACAGATTTTATAAAAAAATATGTTAGAATCTTTGTTGTTTTGATATCAAGGTGTGATTAGCGTGTGATCAATTTTGCTGTGGGGTGATGGTACAACACAAGTACCTCATTATCCAAGCTTCTCTTTACAAAAAGCTTCACAAATCATTTTTTGACGAAAAAGCTGACTTGAGTTACGGTATCGCATAATAAGCAAAATTACAGTTCAGAAAATAAACATAAAACCGACACTAAAGTAACAATTATTGCATTAATTTAAATCAAAGGATTATATAAAAAGAAAAATTAAGCCTTAATTTTGAAGGAAAATTTAATATAAAAAATTTAAACATGAATAAAATAAACAAATAAATATGAAGTAACCTAGAATACAGCAGAGAGAAATTTTGACATTAATTAAATTACATCCTTTTTTGAAATTACGTGAAAGGATAAAATGTGTTGAATGTAAAAATGGTTCGGAATATTATCAAATGGATAAGCACAACAAATGAGACTGTTGCCAAAACAACTAACTAAAAACCCAGTTGAAAAAAAAATGGAAAAAATCTTTTAAATATTTAATTTTAAAAAATCTAAAGCGAATTTCGAAAAAAAACTCTTCGTAATGCACATCATCAGGACCTAGAATAATTATGTGCCAAGTTTCATACTTCTGGGTTGCTTAGTTTGGGCTGTAGAGGTGAAACACACACTTAAACGGTGTTTTATTAATATAGATTACTAATAAATTGTATTATAAGATTATTATATACTGCATTTTACTTTTCATTATATTACATTGTTATTCAGTATTGATTTTGATCTTTGTTATTCTCAATATCTTACTATATTCTTTTGAAATATATTTCAATGTATTTCCAAACAATTCCTTAAAATTATCTTCCGATTATTTGATACCATTTTAATGACAAGTTGTGCGGCGTGAATCCTTTTTCGTGCCAAGCCGAGCTTAGCACCTTGCCCCGTGATATCAAACTAGTTCCGAATTTTATCAGTTCTTTAATTTTCCGTTTGAGCCCCCCCATTTTTTTCTTTTTGGAGACGATGTTCCGGAATCTTGAAACTTTAAGAAAGTTTTTGAAACACTCGATATGTCCACATCAACTACTGTAGCTAAATCTCTCGCAGAAGAGTGATTTTAGAACGCTTCCCAAGAGTAATATCCTTCTCAAAACAAGTAAAGGTAATGTGTTGCACGGAACGCAAAATTATTACAACAAACTGCCACACTAAAAGGCTCACAATTAGACAATTGATACACTAAAACCAATCGAACGATTAAATTATAGTCAAGGTCGATCACATTAACTCTAGGTAGATATAACCGATTTGACAGTTTCGGGACATCACTGATAATCACATATCAAATTCTGACAAGAAAATGATTCTTTTCTCAATTATAATTCGAACAGTCTAGTAGTAGGATATCTTAATTTTAATTTTTAAGCTACTGGAGGAAGTTTCAAAACATTGATTTTAAGGTACGTGACTACCCAAAATTGGCCATTTCAGTGAAAATTTTCCAAACATCTTTTATGTTTAGTGTTTTTGAAATCTTAAGCTATAAAATATATTCTTGTTTCTATAGGGTGTTTTTTTAGAGGTATAGAACTTTAAATTGTAATAAAACAACGATATATTATTCGATTGACATGAATTTTTTTTATTCGAAAGATAATCTTGTGGCATTACATTTTAAACATGATCAAGCAAGGCGTAGATTCGTCGAATGGGCCCAAAACGAGATTGACGTTGTTCCCGATTTTCATAAGCGAATTTTGTTTAGCGATGAAGCGCACTTCTGGTTGAATGGCTACGTCAACAAACAAAACTGCCGTATTTGGAGTGAAGCTAATCCACAAGTGTATGTCGAAACACCGTTACATCTAGAAAAACTGACTGGTGCGCTTTATGGGCTGGTGGAATCATTGGTCCGCACTTCTTCAAAAACGATGAAGGCCACAACGTTACAATCAATGGTGATCGGTGTAGAGCCATGATTACTAACTTTTTCATTCCTGAATTGAACAATCACGATGTCCAGGAGCTGTGGTTCCTACAAGACGACGCAACATTTCATACAGCTCGTGCCAAAATAGATTTATTGAAAGACGTTTGGTGACCGCCTAATTTCACGTTTTGGACCTGTGAATTGGCCTCAAAGATCTTGCGATTTAACACCGCTAGACTATTTTCTGTGGGGCTATGTAAAGTCATTGGTCTATGCGGATAAGCCACAAACGCTTGACCATTTGGAAGACAACATTCGCCGTGTTATTGCTGATATACGGCCACAAATGTTGGAAAAAGTCATCGAAAATTAGACTAAATCCGAGCCAGCCGTGGCAGTCATGCCAGAAATCATATTTAAAATGTAATGCCACAAGATTATCTTTCGAATAAAAAAAATTCATGTCAATCGAATAATACATCGTTGTTTTATTGCAATTTAAAGTTCTATACCTCTAAAAAACACCCTTTACGATATTTAGAAGTTATACTATAATTAATAAACCGAAAATGGAGTTTACAAAACTAGAGAAGCAGATCCCTACACAAAATATTTTTAAAATATTGAATTGAAATTTTCAGAACATGTCTTATTTAATTCTATCTGTGTTATGAATCAAAACCTAATCTTTTTATACATTAGGTTGGGGAAAAAGAAATCCATTATTTTTTGTAGATGGCTGTAGTGTCGATATCTCGTTAAGTATCGATCAAACAATTTCGCTCGTTGTCAAGGTGACATTTAAACACTAGAAAAATGTTGCTGTTCTTTGTTTGGTTCATTCAGTTGTGAGTTACAGGGTGTTGAAAATGAAAAACAAAGAAAATCTGGTACATTTTACAGTTTTTCTTTGATAAAGGCAAAAATGCAAGCCAGGCAGCTGAAGTTGAGAATAGTGTTTATGGTGCCGATACTGTAACAGCTAATTACGTGCAATATTTGTTTCGACGATTCAGTTTAGGCATTTTTGATGTTAAAGTTGCACCTCGCACAGGCGTCGATAAAATCACAAAAATAATCGAAGTTGACCGGCATGTTAGTATTTTCAGCCTAGCCCGGGAACTAAATATCGACCATAAAACAGTTTTAAGCCATTTGAGCAAAGTTTAATTCAAAAAGAAGCTCGATGTTTGGGTTCCACACCAATTAACACAAAACATGATTGATCGAATTTCCATCTGCGAAGCCCTGGCCAAACGGAATAAAATCGACCCATTTCTTAAACTGTAGGTGACTGAGAATGATAAATGGGTCACATACGACAATACTGTAAAAACGATCGTGGTCAAAATACTGAAGCAGCTCAAATTGTGGCCAAACCAGGACTAACATCCAGAAAAGTTCTACTGTGTATTTGGTAGGACTGTAAAGAAATTTATTAAGTGTTTGGCTCTACTGAAGCAACTCATAATTCAGATCTTTACTGTCAACACCTGGACCATTTAAAGCTAGCGACTGACCAGAAACGGCCAGAATTGTCCAACAGAAGGCGTTATGTTTCATCAGGACAACGCCACACACGTCTGTAGTTGCTCGCCAGAAACTGGGAGCTTGGTTGGGAAGTTTTAATGCAATCATATAGTCCGGACCTGGCACCAAATGATTTCCACCTTTTTCTTGCATTGCAAAACTTCCCGAGTGATAAGAAATTGGGATAAAGAGAAGATTATGAAAATCGATTACTAGAGTTCTTCGCCAATAAATGCCAAGACTTCTATTAGAGAGGCAATATGAAGCTATATTTAAAATGGCAAATTATACAGCAAAACTGTATATATTTGACCCAAATCGGATGTATGTTAAGTTTTGAATTTCATGCAAAAATAATTGATTTCTTTTCTCCCAACCAAATATTTATGTACTTTATTGCTTTATAAAAAAATCCTTAATTTTGTTTTAAAAAAATAGTTTTTGCATAAAATTTAGCATTTTTAAAAACCTTTCAATAGTTTTACAAATCTTTTCATTCCTAACACATTATGATGTTACTTATGTATTGTATAAATATCATTTGATTACATGTATTAGTATTTTGTATAAATGATCGTAGTTACAATTTTTCATCAAAATTTCCCTAAAAACTACAATTGTTATAGTCTATAAAACTCTCCAGAAAACACCAAAATGTATAACAAAAACTCCAAATTAGTTAAACATCAAGCTAAAAAGAGCTTTATCTGTAAATATGGAGAGTTTAAAAAATGTACAATTAGTAAAAAAAATTCATATTGTATTAAAATTTTTAAATGCCTTTTCTGAGAAATGTTTTTCAATTTTTTCTTCATGGTAAAGTTCACTACAGTCTTTTTTAAAATATTGAATTGAAATTTTCAGAAAATGTTTTAGTTTTATCTGTATTATAAACTATAGTCTAATATTTGTATATATTTATACATTTTATTGTATGTCGGAAAATAACAGTTTTTGTTAAAAAAATTGAGTTCTTGCATAAAATTTACATGTTTCAAAAACTTTCCAAAGTATTACAAATTTTAATCTCTAAGCACAGATAATGTTATTTATGTACTGTAAAAATATTATTCGAATGTATTAGGGTTTTCAATACAAGGTTTACCGTAACTGCAATTTTTCACTAAAATTTACATCAAAATTCCTAATGTATCCAAAATTTTGTGGGAATTCCTGGTTTTGCCCCATTTCAAATAAAAGCGTTTTAGTTCAAATATATTTCTAAAAAAGTACTCCGTAGGTAGTCGCATACCCTAAAAGATTGGTGCGGCAGAAGAATCGAAATTTAAGTTTGCTATAATTACCTTTCTATTCAATGATTTATATACCTTAATATTGACAGTAAATTTGTTAATTTTACAATCTTCAAGTAAGCGAGATACTAAAAATGGGCCTCTTTATAATATTCATTCTTAATACCAATTTAATACTAGATCAGATTTAGGCTTATAAAAATATGACTCCATAGAGAAATTCATTTTTTTAATTCTGTTGTAATAAATCAGCAATTCAATATAATATAATTTTTACTTCCTTTGAAGCTTTAACAATGATATTACTTATGTGCAACTTCGGGGATAATCGTGGCAATTAAGGATGAATTATTTGAGAACTTAAATAAGCAGTAACCGTTCTTTATTCTGAAAAGAGATTCAAGGAAAGAATAATCTTTAGCACTCCAACTAAATTGAAATATGTCGTTGCGTAGTGAAGAAATTCGAGAATACAAGAATCAGTTTCAAATTAGTACTTTAAGTTACGAGTTGTGCATGAATTAATACAGAAAAAAAAATCAAACTAGTATATTTTGCTGAATGCTGTAAACTCACCGGCTTTAACGGGCACGCTGCAATTCGAGGTACTTTTTCTATATTGCATACTGAGATAACAGGGGTAGCTCCTTGAAAGTATCTAAAATATTTAGTGAGCATTTTACCCAATAGTTACTATTAAAAAAAATCATAAAAGAAATTTTATTAGACTTTATGAAACTGCTTCAGTGATTCTTACCCATAAATAGAAGATTCTTTAAACTTCTTGTATCTCTCGTTTTCTACTTCATGAAGAGGCTGTATAATGAAACAAGTTTCAAGGTGTTAATTTCATCCAGTTTGAGAGAATTATATAGGAAGATTTTCAGTCTTCAAGAACGGAAATTACGAAATTCCTTTTGTGCTCGTACATTCATAATCAAAATACAGTATGGAACCATAGAAACTAGTTGATTCTATTGAAACTCTTCGAGACAGTTCGATTTGAATTTAAAACAATTTATTAGGAAAAATTTTCGTGCTTTAATGTTACTGTCAGATAAAATATGGGACGTCTTTATTACCAAAGAAAGTTATTCATCGACAATATCGTCTTTATTACATTTTACAGTGAATACATTAAGACTACACAGTACCCTTTTCCCAAAAATTTTTTTGGAAACTGTTACAATAAAATAATTTTTTTTATATTTAGATTATATTATTAATCTGATTAAGTATATAAAAAATCAATTTGACCAGCCATTATTTTACAAGTTTAAAAAAGTAGGAATCTTTTTTTTCCAAACTCTTATAAAAATTCAATTTTTTAAATTTTTTAATCATTTTAAGTTATTAGTATTTCTTGGGTTATTACAAACAAATAGAATGCATTTGAAAATCTATTCCCTTGTTGACTTATTAAAATTTTCCTAGAAAATCCTGGAACAAACAAATTTGAATTATCAACGTTAGCATTTTTTAGAATAACTAGAGATCTCAGCCCTAAATCCATTCTAATTTTATAGAACATACATTTGGGAGTATATACAAAAAAATTTAATGCTCTTTCATAGAAAAAACCTTAGGGATCAGTAAATTTATATTTTCAAAATTGGAAGTCTGAGAAAAACTCTTAAAGTTCGTAAAGTTATAAAACAAAAATTAATTACGATTAAAAATAACATTTTGAATTCAATACATTTTTGCGTAGTATTAATAGCATTTGATAAGATTACAGTTTTTTCAGCTTAATCTTAACCTAATGTTTTCACAATGGTTTTGAAAAACAAAGCATTTATGTAGAAAATAATTATACTTGAGCTAAAAATAACCAAATTCCTTCTTAAAATTTAATTTTTTTCAATTTTAAATTGGGGCAGTTTAAAAAGTTTTGGCTCTTGTCGTATGACTTTAAAATACAGTACTACAATATGTTTAGTATAATGTAGTTTGGTACAGCAAGGGAATATTCAGTTATATCTGCAATACTTTAATTCAGAATATTTGTATTCGGAAGTCTAATTGCAGTATCAGCAGAGGACTGATTTTTAGATACATCATTTTCAGTAGTATTCCATCTGTTTGAAATATTGTTTCTCACCTCAACCTGAAACCGTTTTGGCCATGGAATTTTCTCTACAGAAAAAATGAGTTATAAAACTTTTAAGTTATATAAACTATTTTTAAAGCAAAAATTGTCTAAAATTAATCTTAATTATGAGAACTCAAATATAATCAAGCAGAAATTATTTTAGTAATAAAAATTGGAATTAATATCCATTTCACTTTAAAAGCTCAAAAATAATTTTAATCGATTCAATTTAAGAGTGGAAAAAGGGTTCGAAATTAAACCGAAACCATTGCTCATAAAACTTGAAATATCTTAAAAACTAATTTGCTAACAGATCTAAAATTTGGTGGCAGGCTTCTCAATGATATGGGCCACTAGAAAATGCACACAAAAAATTTCGGTCATTATGAAATTTTTAGGGTACCGTTTAGTCTAAATATAGCAAAGTCTTTATTCTGATTTCACTCGGGAAAAAATTGCCATAGTCTTCTCGTTTGCTTTCTGAAAAAAAAGTACTTTTTCCGATAAGAGAAGATCTGTAGCTTGATCGAATTGGACTTTCATTTGCATCACCTCGGACTGACCTCTTAATTTTAAAGCAACGTCGAGTGGCGAGGATGACGCCCGCCTCTTTAAACTTCCACACTGCGCTGAAAAGTTCGCGAGCGATTACCAGCGTTGCTCACGAAGCAACTAGGGGGCTATTGGTAAAAAAGGCCTCATAATTTCGAATCGATGTCAAGCGACGAGGAAGATACCCGAGCCGACACGCCCTTCTCCCAACTTTCCCACCTCGACACATTTAAAGTGCATTCGCCGCTGGACACGGCAGGACTTGACTGGCATTAAGGCTCGAATCCGCGATTCGATCACACCGGACACGAGCTTGTGACCATCAAAGACTTGCCAATAAAAATTAAATTCGGACTTCCTCCACACACACTTGAGTGCGCTTTCGGGATGAAGTTTGAAGCCGATTTTATGGACATCTACACAACCCTCTTGGAGGGAGCCACGACTTTCAAACGTTTGTCAAGGACCACTTGCATGCGAGGGTTGCAGGGGGTTGATTTGAATTAACAGCTGCGTAGAATCAAGATGGACTATTGGTAATAGGCCACGTAATTGATTCTCGAGCCGTCTCCTTTGAAAGTGAGTTTATAACAACGCTTTGCCTCAATTTGATTGGGTGGACAGAGACTCGCAATGCTCCTCACGACAGCGTTTGAAAGTGCCACTCAGAGTCCCGAATGGGATCCAATCTAACTGCTATATCCATGAGAATGCCTAACTGACTTGGAAGTGTGTTCTGAAGTTTTCACGAATCTGTATTTTTACCAATATATTTAGGAATATTTTTTGAATCATTTCACTCATGGCAGCAGATGATTACAGCCATAATAAAGGTTACCGGTGTTTGTTTACTTTCAAATTAATTAGTGACTATCACTGATTTTTACCTTGTATTAGATGTAGCACACTGAACTTCTTGAATAGGACTTCATAATTTTGACCGTTCCCTAAAAAGAACAGCATATCATGCCTTTAACGTTCACACCATTTAATTGAGAGATTCCCCGTCGTTTCATATGGTAGATTGAGATGCTAGCTAATGAAGAATTACTATTCATGAAATTTTTATATTGTCACTCCTCGATACACATAAAAATTCAGTTTCACTTAACGTCTCGTTATAATTGCCTACAAATGGTAAAAATACATAGTTTGATTTATTAGCATCCCACTATAGAATCCCCCCATCAAGCGACTCTCCAAGAACTTTGAAGCATTTTGAGCAATACGACACAAACACGGAAAGGTTCTCAAAAAGGGCCGCACATCCATTACCACTTTCGAGGGTTTCTGCAAGTAAATGACATTTCGAGTGAAAAGCCTTATTAATTTGAGAGTGACCTTTAAAACACGCATCTTCCACAATACTAAAACAAATGCAAAATTGATACTTCAGTGGTGCCCAGAAAATAAAATGGCATGAAAGGTCTGCAAGATCCAGATAAATTTATTCTCAATAATTTCATTGTTTTCTAATGAATTGAGATTCTTCGAGTGAGTGAACGAATTTTAACGTCGCACTGTTCAGCTACTCGAGGGATTTTGGCTACGGACCTCGTAATTTCTAGCCGTCTTTAAGTGACCAGGACGACACTTGAATGGGTAGTCAATCTCCCAACTTTCACACCACACCGACGGGAGGACGTGCAAACATCAACAGACTTTACATGCATCGCTTCCCTACACGGCGGGTATTCAGCGGTACTAGTCTCGAACTCATGACACGTCTCCCACGAGTTTAGTTACCTTGACCACTAGGCTACCACGGACACTCTTCATAATTATCGTATTTAAATTCAGATACAAATCCACGATTCACTGACGATATGTTTCGTTTCTGCCGTCTTAGCAACTAGCAAATCTGACATCTCTCGTATTATGTTTTGTTGATCTTTTGAAGACATTCGTGAAAAATGAAGCTCAATTATTGAATTGGATTTTAAATAATGTTGAATCTGCTCCCTATGATCCCGTTAATTAGTCTTTAGTAACTATTAGTGATCAGAATGTTTGTTTCCACAGGAAAAGTTAAATTCTTAAAATTTAACTTCAGTAGATGTCGTTTCCGACTATCGAACTTAAAATAGATGTTTTTATACATACCTTTTCCAAGTTGTCCTTGTATGTTCCATACCAGAAGATTGGCTCAAGGTATTTAATTCCCATTTTCTTCCATGGATTATATACTTTAGTGTAATACCTGCAAACAAGAAGGCACGTCGGAGTTTTGTAAGTAGAAATTAAAGGCGTTCTGAATTTTTTGCAGAGTCTGGTGTTACTTATAGAACTTTCCCTACAACTAATATCGTAGTTAGTGATGGTAAATTGATCTTTAAATATTATGATTTGAAGAGGAATCATTATCTTTTGAGAAGTCCCTTGGGAAACTTTGATGTACGATTTCATACGATGCCCTTCAATAGTTCATTAAATATTCAAGATCAAACATTATGATATGAAGTTACAGTCTACAGAGGTCGAAAGTATTTAGGTTTAGTAATTTAAATAGTAGCTAAACAGTTTAATTTTTGTTAGGTTAAATATTTAAATATCTACTTATGTGGTGATAAGAAATTGAACAAATCCTTGGTAAAATCCTAGGAAGACCCACTGGTGTTTTTGGCGCCAAAAAGCGCCAAATTGAAGGTTTTCAAAAAGGCACCAATGACGAAAAAGTCTTGGGAAGCGTATGTGTCAGCGGGGGGGAGAAGGGGGGATGGAATGAGCGTTTCGCAAAGATGAAATCGAATAAATACATTAAATTAATTATAAAAAGATAAAAACGGAGAAAGCAATGAAATTCATTTTAAAAAAGCATTCTAAAACCAGTGTGTAGAACATGATTTACATTTTTAAAAAAGGACGAAAGGGGCTTTTCGCAAAGATAAAATCAAAGAAATACATGAAATCAATCATTTTAAAAAAATTTTAAAAGGCACTTGCCTTACGCTTGCATTTCGTCATGTTCCGTTGGTGGATACACCCTTGCGATGGATGCAAGGAATTCATGGAAATTGTCATCCACCAACTTGTGACCGTTAGATCGTCATTCACCACGAACGCATTCATGCTCTTGCCGAACCAATATCTCGTCAAACGCAAGATAATAGTTATAGCAAGTTTGCTTTCGCTAAACCAAGTGCCCTTTCTCACACTCCGAACGCCGTCGTGGCGATTATCTTTCGACTGGCTGCGGCAACGCCATTCGTAGCCGTCAACCGTTCCCTTTCGCTCTTGCAAACGCATTTCTTTTTTACACCTCGGACATTCATAACGAGAAGCAAATAAATTAGCTTTCATACACCATTCTAACGTCTTTCTTCCCTTTGTGCCCAGGAGCACAAAGAAACCTGTCGTAGCCTCACTTTCAAGTAATTTCCTTTCACAAGCCATTCTTAACAAAAACCGGTGGAACCTTCTCAAGCGAAGTCAAATGTCAAAAAGAAGTTTTTTCGGAAAAGGCGAAAAACGTTGCACTTTTTTTAGGGTTGTCATTTTTTTCGGTGATTTGAAAATCCAAATTTTTGGATGAAATGGAAGGGTTACCATATTGTAACCTTTATCGCTCAAAATTTGGCGATCAAAAGTGGGTCCTCCTAGGACTCAACCAAAATTTGGAATATAGATGTCTAATATTATAAGCTACCAAATTCTGAATAAACTGACTTTGGAATGAAAACAATTGAAGATAAAAGAACGAGATCAAATTCAGAATTAAGTCATTAATGCATCGATTTTGATTAGTTTCGATGAAGACAGCGAAACTTAAAAAATATTCTACTTATTTCAGAGATTATATTATGTATACGACTTCATTGATATTACATATGTTTTTAAAATATTTAATCTAATAAATGATTTGGTTATGCTATTTTGCAAACAATAGTTAAATGATGGAGTTGCTGCCAAAGTGCAATTATCGGAAAAGGTAATAAATATTTCAGAACTTTTCCAGAGTTCAACTAAAATCATTGATGATATCACTATCAATGACTTTGAAAATGAAGCTGTGTTACTAGTTAAAACGCAGTGAAAACAATTGGTTAAAATTATTACAATTCTTTTCAGTTGAAAGAAAAATGGAGGGAAATGATTACCACTTCCCTAAACCACGACACACTACCCCAATTCTATCCAATGTTGCTAGCGAATTGTTCCCAAAACCAAACATGAAAAATCTCTGCAATACGCATATTGTTTCAAACTCGGACGAACTGAAGCTTGCTTTTTACAAATAGCTTTCATATGTACGAAAGTTATAATTATTACTTACTAGAAATAACTAGGAACATTACTGACGAGTATCCGAGTAGTGAATCCCACTCTGACGAGAAAGTTATTCCAAAATATTTCTCTTATAAAAAATACCTTCCATCTTTCGTGATTTTTTTAAATAAATCCAGCTCTTATTCTTATCATGGCCACAAATCGTTTGAATTATATTTTACATGTGTGTAAAACTCTTAATGTAATTTGTGCAGGAGCTAAGGAAATAGAATTGCCATGCAACAATACTCAGAAATTTACTTACCAGGGTACAATGTATCGAAAGTGTACATAAATTGCAAGAAGTATTCCAATGCATTTAATTAAAGAAATGTGCAAGGCAATATTTACGATACATATTCTAAGGAAATTTATAGCCGATCCTACATCAAATAGTTCCATCTTAAAATGGTAGAAAAGATACCGAATCTACTAAGAATGTTTTAAAAAATAACAAGCTTTTATAAAACCTAATACAATTTTCTACTAATTCAACTCAGTTCAGTTGACATTATGGTCATTTCCTTTTGCTCTAATACGATACATTACATTTACTAAAAAAGACTAAGTTATTTGTGAAGTTTGGATTCTTTGGGGGTAAATTTAAAGATTTTTTAAATTTTGAAAACAAATTATTGATTTGGAACGCACATTGGTGTAGTATGGAAGTTTGCAGAGTGATACACCACTTCAAGTATTGTCCTCGTCACCGAATTTGAGCTCAAAATTACGAGGTCCATCACCAATCGTCCTCTGCTGCTTTGAAATGTAGCATTAATGTACAGTTAAATCAACACTGATAGTGCGTCAAACCATTCATTCCCTTTTTTGAGAGGATGAAATTTTTCACACTTTTTCTTTGTGCTTTTCTGTTTTGTACAAGCTAATATGAAATATTTGTTTTTATATTCCAATGTTTTTATGTTATTTTTGTGTTTTATGTTTCATCCAATCCATTTACTTAAAGGTGAAATACATATTACACATTGGTAGTTTTTATTCGAATCTTAATGAATAAATCATTTGTCTTTTAATTGTGGGCGGATCAATTATTTATAATTCCGAAATGCAGTGTGTGTTTAAATTTCTTACAAGCCTTTTTTTGTACTCTATGTTCTTCATTTGTTTTTGAAGTGACTACTTATTTAGGCACGTTTTTCTGGAGACTGAATTTAAATGAAGCGTCAGGTTCGGGTCCGTTACGCGGCTTGATTTTTTTCGGCTTTAGTCGGAAATCTTGCTCAGATCGACGACGCGAGCTTAGTTTTGAATTGAAAACATTTTAGGTGGATATTTCTTTTTAAGTAAAAATTTCATGCATACTTTTTTCCGTGAAGATTTATTTCTTTATTTAAGTATTACTGTCATACATTTCACTTTCGCTTAACTCCAGTGAGTGAACAAGAGAAGAGAACTGCAAACGAAAATAATTGGGGGAAAAAGAGATTATTCATATGTAGGAAATTGGAAAAGGGATTATGTTTAAGAATATTTGAAAGTTTTTTATCAAGCTGTCACTTTCCGTTGAGAATCAGAGCTCTTAAAGGATACGTTACGTGAAATTGGTGACATTATATAAAAGGAAGCACATGGTTGCGCCAGTTCAGCTCGTACGACACAAGAGAAATCAGGGTTGCCAACTTGACGAATTATTTTAAACTTCGGTGTTGTTGCGATAGTGCGTAAGTACTACATAAGCATATGTATTTTATAAATGTAATCTACATAAGTAATTTACACATAAATATTTTTTAAATAATTAGACTAATTGACATTTAAATCATATATACTCGTATATAAATATAAAGGAATGCATAATTATTTAAACTTCGCACTTTACAGAAAATGGATGAAATAAACAAATCCACCGTTGAATGGGCATGAAAAAAGAGAACTACTTAACACCTGCATGATAAAATGGCGTAAAATGAAATATTATACATCCGAACAATTGGATACTCTTGTCCAGAATATATCAAAAGTTTTCACTTTCATTGTGTAGTCATTAACATTTAGATAAATTTTTCACATTGTCTTTTAAAATAAGATTGAAGGACTTTTATGTTGTCAAGGTGAGTGAGTGTTTGTTAACGTCTCTCTATAAAGCAACACTAGAGCTATTGGCGAGACCACGTAATTCTGAACCACGCTCAAATGACAACTAAGCTGGTACCCCCTCTCCAAACTACCACACCACGCCAAAGGGGACCTACGACAGATTTAACACGCATCAACCGCTCTACACGGATGGTCTGTAATAGCACTACGGAGTTCATGACTCTAAGCACTAGGCGACCGCGACCACTCGAAGTAGACAAATGTTCCTGGTAGCGAACTCATGGCCGGCATTACTTCTATCGAGTCATGAGTTCAAGTTTTAAAGATCCACCATATAGAGCAAAATAGGCACGCTACGACTGTCGAAATTCATGTTCCTCATCAGATGTTGTGTTAAAGTTTGGAGACCAGAGAGCCAGCTCAAGTTTCGACTTTGTCACAACCATGAATCAAAATGAATAGCCTTTCTACGAAATGAGAAGGTGGTCGTGGTAGCCTAGTGATTATGAGCACGAGTCCTGGTGCCACTGAAGATCCACCGTGTAGAGGGTGCTGATGCACATTAAATGTGTCAAGCTCAAACTCCTTCCGTTGGCATGGAGTAGTATTTTTGAGAAAAGAAGCCAGCTTTGGTGTCTACTTCGTCACTTGACCGAAGTACAAAGTTACTAGGTCCGTCAATGGGTGATCAGATTCTAATTCTGGCTTACGAGTCAAATCTTTCATTTCCAATCCCAGTTAAGATTTCAATCCCTATTCCGGTTACGTCACGCAATTCTTAACAAACCATGGCCCAATTGTTTCTTATTTGCATCGTTTCAAATTGCAAGCCACTTGAAATGTTGGGGACGCTGACCGTTATGGGTTCACATGTCTGACTTCTGTTGGTCTCCTCATCTCAAAATGCAAAATAAAACCTGGATTCAATCTATCATTAGAAATCATTCCATTCACTCTAAACTAAAATCATGTATTAAAATTGCCTCTAAAATTCGGAATCCAATTCCTTAGATGGGATGGGAGCGATACTCTCACAAGCGTTCTTCTTTCTCGGTGATCACTTGGTTTGATTTGATAGAATAATTTCATCAATTTTTTGTCGTAAAATACTGATGAGGATTCATTGAAGTCTGGTAATAAATATGAAAAGGCTCCGGCCCCAAATTCAGTGCATGGTTGCAAACTAGTTTTCACTAAATACACCAGGTGGTTATAATTAAACTTCCCCTATATTCTGCAGAGCAAACAGGGGAACGAAATGTTCTACATGGGTGCTACTCAAAGTGTGGGGCGCGCTCCCTAGGGGTCGTGATAACCCTAGGAGGGGGCGTATTGAAAAGTCGAAAACAAAAGATTATTTTAAAAAACTATTAATTTACTGAACATAAACAAACAGAATACATTCCGACACAATGAAAAATAAAATACACTTCATAAATGTATAAGTACTGCACAATGTATTTTATAATTAATTTAACTATACTAAATTAAGCACAAGTTGAATAATTACCAATGACCCCCCGTGGGTTTATTATGATGGTGATGGTTGGAGGGTTAATGGAGCGCCTGATTTCCCCTAGGGAAATCTAAATCTCCAATCAGTCAATAGTTGGGGAGTGACATTAATTTGATAATTTGCCCTTTTTTAGTTTAAAGTAGTTTTATTTATGAAAATATGTAATTTAAAGTTTACATTTAATGATTGCCAGTACAGGTGAAACGGGTGAAAAATCTGGAAGCGATTTGTTTTGTGTCGTTCAGTGATTTGAATCGGTGCCTACCGAACTCTGTAAGAGTCGGCGGAAGGAAGGTGTATCGGCGCGGTAGGGGAAGGGATCAGCAGAGCCGTCGCCTTTCCTACTTTGCCGGGTGAAAGTGGCCGTCGGAACAGCCGTATTTGAAAGTCTTAGCGTGAGTTTTGCTCGACCAATCAGGAGGCAGCAGCTCGCGTGGGGGGCGGGATCAGGCGGGATTTGTCAAAAAAAAAAGTTGATTTTGAGATTTGGGGAGATGAATTTTAAAGTAGAATATTTCTAGGTCTATTAAAAATAGGGTCTGGGGTGTATATTTCGATTTTTCTGAGGGTTCTGTTATCGATTGTTTCTATATCGTTGTAGAATTTTATTGCAAGTTTCTTGATAGTATCCCGGATGGTTTTGAGATGAAGTGCAGGCCTAATGTCTGCGTTTCTCATAAACCATCGGGCATTCGTGAGGTGTCTTATAATGGCGTTTTGAGATTTTTCTAGTAATTTGATATTTGAAATAGCTGCATGCCCCCAGACTGGAGAAGCATATAAGATTACTGGTCTGATTATAGAGGTATAGATAAGCACTCTATTTTTTAATGTCAGTGGTGAATTCCGAGTGAAATAGGGGGAATACATACAGGCTAGAGCTCGGAATTTTTGTTTAATGCGTAATATGTGATGTCTAAAAGTTAAGTGTTCGTCGAGGATGACTCCAAGGTATTTTACGGTTCTGGACCATGGAACCGGGTGATTCTGGATGTGGATTGGCGGTGGTTTTCTTGTGTTGCGTCCTGCGGAGAAGAAGACTGCTTCAGTTTTCGTTGGGTTTATGGAGATTTTCCATTTATTATACCAGTCCTCTAGCTCCGCTAGGTGCCGGTGTAGAAAGTGTGTAACGCAAATTTTATTTGCGCTTTGAGCTAGGATCACCGTGTCGTCTGCGAAGAGACAAACGGTTGTGTGTCTTGTCTTTGGAATGTCATTGATATATATGTTGAAGAGAGTAGGGGAAAGGAGGGCCCCTTGCGGGGCACCCGCTTTTATGTTTCTAGTCGTGGAGTGCGTGTCATTTACTCTGACCGCAAAGTTTCTGTTTGATAGGAAATATTTTATTATCAGGATTAGTTGAGGGGGAGTATTAATTTTAATGAGTTTATAAATTAAACCCACATGCCATACACGGTCAAAGGCTTTCTGGATATCCAGAAAAATATTATATACACTATCTAGAAAAATTCTGCGTTCTTACATGAACAACGAAAAAAATTTAAAAGTGGAATTTAAAAAAAAAAATTAATTATATTTTATTTAGTTCATTTTAAGTATTCAGAATAATAAAAGTAAATTTGGTTTGCATTCATAGATTTTAAAATAAAGACAGGCTTGAAGCGATACTAACAAAAATCAAGTAGAAAAAGTCTGCGTTCACTGTTTTAGTAATAACTATAAAAATTATTTCAAAAGGCAATAATAAGCTATTTCGTAGCTTGTTGGATAACCTCATCATTTGAGAACCTCCTGAAGTCGTTACAGCATTGAACTAACAAATCTGGTGGTTTCTTCAGCGCTTATCTTCTTCATGGATCCTTAAGAACACTCTTCAACATATCCTTGCTAGATACATAGTGTGTTGACGAATCCTATATTCCAGAAAATCTCATTAGTGTTCTGTAGGTTTCAGATCAGATAACTGCGCTGTCATGTGCAGTTGATTTGTGACATTAAACAAGAGCCAAAGCTTCACATTCTCAGCGGTGTGCTTAGGATCGTTGTCGTGTTGGAAACGAAACGATTGTCCTAAGCCAAGTTTGGTGGCACTTTCCTTTCAAATGATTTTAGCACATCAAAGTAATCATAACTGATTCCATATACTCCAACTTGCCAACACCATTGCTCATCATGCACCCCCGCACGATGACTCCATCGCCACCGCGCCTTACCGTTGGTACTAAATGCTCTTTTTGAAGCGCTGTGCAGGGTTTTCTCCAGACTAATTTGCGACCTTTTATGCCGAAGATGCAAAAACTGCACTCATCAGAGAATATCACAGTCCTGCAGAAGCTTATGAATAGGATCTTTTGCAAAAGCCGGTGGGTCATTGCAGTATAACAGTGTTTCTCAAACTGTGGGGCGCGATGACCTTACGAGGGGGGCGCGAGCATATCGAAAACAAAAGATTTAAAAAATAATTAGTCTACCGGAATGAATTAAAACAAAATACTTTCAGACATAATAAAAAAGGCACTTTTACTCTGATATAATTTATAGGCGATATTAAGCCATCTCAAAAACAAAAGCTTCTTCAATACCTAATTAGCTATCTTTGATCCTATAACCAAATAAAAAAACTTTTATTTGATTTGCTGGCATCCCGTGATGAGAGATTTTTTTATTACGCTTTTTTTTAACCTAACGTACTACTCTTTCAGAGAAAAAACAGATCCCGGACCCAGAATCGAAAAACTTTAGGAACATAAAAAATTCATCACTGTCATTATTTTTGAAATACTGCACATTATAGCTGTAATCTGTTTGACCTTCTAAGTTATTGGTACAGTTAGTTATGACCCCTCTCTTATGTGTTCTCTGTTGCGCTTTTTTTCATGCAAAAGAGTTTTATGATATTTGGAAAACCACGGAGAGCACACACACACAAGCACATGAAGGATTACTTGGCCAAGACATTTTTATAAATATTCTCAATGTATAAAGCATAACGAAAAACGTTTCACACACAATTTTTTTAGCAGTAACATACATATTATCTTAATGAATATACTTTTTACCCGGAAGTGGTCGCGCGGGACACATAGATTACGAAATCGTTAATTCTGGCAAAACTGTTTATTTAGTACCAAAGAAAAATTTAAAAGTCCTTGAAAGTAGGTAAGTAAACTTTCTCGTAGTTAAATTATTCACTGGAATCATGAATTGTGTCCTGTACAATAAAATAATTATTAAAAAAAAAGGATTGGGGTGACTCAATAACCGTATCGAGTACGCGCCTGCTCCCGGGTTAAAACATGTTAAAGTCTTTTCGCTCTAAATATTAAAAATAATACAATTATTCTTCATCGATGTTTTATATTATTGATCATTATTTAACATCAGTGGCGTACACAAGGGGGGGTCCGGACCCCCCCAAAAAAAGCCCTTGGTTTTTTTCCGATTGATTATAATTCTAAGTTTATAGTACGCAAAATTTAGTTAAGTATTTGTTATTAATGATTAATTTTATTAATTAATGCTAATTATTTATTCAAGAATTAGTTCTTTACTGTGTTTTGTTCCCGAAAATCGACAAAATCAAAAGGAACCTGATACAAGATTGGTAAACTTTCGACCCCGGATCCCCCCTTGAAAAATTCCTGCGTTCACTACTGTTTAACATCAAATATAAATGCTAATTCTGTGAGGCTTAAAATTACAATTCGCTTAAAACTAATTATAATTTGAGCAATGATTTTAAAAAAATCATTTTACGTTTTTGTAAACATTTTCGAGCACTTGGCTTTGCTTCCCTTACAATTCAGCTATTATATCAATAATGTTTTATTTTCTTATAAATGAACTCGTGCAAAGAGCGGCACTTCAGCCGGTGTACTTTTAATGTATCAGTGCTGCACAGAATATTTTATAACTAATTAATTAATACTAAATTAAGAACAATTGTAATAAGTATTAATGACGTCCATGAGCTTGTCTTGGAAAGCAAAGTTTTTATATGGAATGCTTATTATTAGAAATTGACCCTCTGAGTTCTTTTTCTATATTTAGCAGATATCTATATTTTGTCTTCTAAGCAGCTACCGCATTTTGCAATATGTTCAATTTAAAAATTAGAGAAAGGAAAAATAACATAATAATTATCCTATTATTTTATTTATTTATTTATTTTGCTTAAAAGTAGTATACAAAATTTTTTTAATACTTATGTTACTAATTTGTATGGTTTATAATTAAGATCGCCTATTGTAACTTTAGCGACAAAATGCATTATTATTGCATTCAGTACATTATTAATGTGTAAGGGGGGCGCGAAAAAAATTGTGATCGAAAAGGGGGGCGCCAGTATTGAAAGTTTGAGAAGCACTGCAGTATAAGGTTTTCCAGGAACCACTAAATTACGGTATCCGGCCTTTTTCAAGATTTTTCTTGCAGTATCCTCCCAAATATATTTTTGCTAAACTTCTCGTGAATGTCTGTTTCTATTTGAGTTGCAGTCAAACACGGATTTTTTTCACCATTGATGTCATACTTCGTTTTTCTCTAATTGTAAGTTTAGATGGACGACTTAAACGAGGTTTGGATGTGTTAATTCTGGTAGATTTAAAGTTATAAATAACATGCTGGATGGATGAATACTGCCGTCCAACACGGATCTGGTTATATCCCCCGACGACTTTTTCCCACTTTTTACATTTTCACGATGATTTTTTATTCTCACTCATACTAATTTCTTTCTTTTTATTTTCCATATCTATGAATTGCTTCGTTCTCACAAAAACGTAAGAATTATAGCGTCACAATTTTCTTAAGTTATTTTACTTGATAACTGAATACAAAACTATGTTAACCTATAATGCCTGTTGATACAAATTACAAGAATTAAGAATATTCAAATAGTGAACACAGACTTTTTCTGCCTACTATTTGTGTGTTTTGCTACAAAAAATTCCCGTTATCCTAAGTAGTTTTAATTCAAAATTAATGAATTCTTGCATGCTCAAAATTATATTTCTTTTAAATTTTATCTTTGCTATATGATTTCTTATTGGTGAACGCAGACTTTTTCTAGAAAGTGTATATAAAACTATATACAAAAATCAACACTTATCTTGATAATCTGTACAGTTTATGCACATTTTCTATCAACACTTTTATAATATATTATATATAATGTTTTTTAAACCTCATAAATATCCAAGAAAAAGTATTACATTAAGAAATGTATTAAAAGAAAATCATGGATCAGTGACACCATTTTTTTAAGCCTATAAGGAATCAGTTCTTAAAATGCATTATTTGAAAAGTCTTTAGATGTTAATTTCAAAAAGTCATTATAATTATGTAAAAAAGCCTTTTGGATACTATAGAATGTTATTTACACTCATGGACAAAAAATTAGCGCAAAGAGAAATAATTGTGGGATCATAATGAAACTTGGCATGAAGGTAAATGTCGGGGGGGGGATTTGCAAATGATAAGAAATGCAGCGTAATTGCACATTACGTATAGCCGGTAGAGGGCGTTTAACGTCGTTCTCCATGGAGTTTGAAACAGGTAACCAAAGCTTGTTTGAGTGTGCTGAATCCTTTACAAAGGAAGAGCTGAGGTAGACATGTCATTGCGCCGTTTTCGAAGACAATATGTGCAGCTGTCGCAGTTTGAGAGAAGGTGAATCATCAGTGTGGTGTGGAAACTGGGTGGTCAGTCAGGCGAGTAGCTCGTCAATTAGGCCACACTTTGATTGTGTTGCGAGGAAGTGTTGGGACCAGTGGATCTGAGAGATGTCATTTACACGAAGACCCGGCAAAGAACGCCCTCGACAGACCGGTCGTTGAGAAGACCGCCCCATCATAGGAAATGCATGCGTACAGCCAACTGCTTCATCGGCCGCCATCGAGAAACAGGTAGCACCTTCACGAGGGCCCTTGTGTCTTCTCGAACCATATGAAGGCGCTTGGCTGAAGGGCATTTGGCATCGCGGTGCCTATTACGTGTGATGTCCTTGACGCCCACCCATCGACGCCACCGTTTGGAGTGGTGCCGTGCACGAGGAAACAGGCCTGCAGTGAAATGAAACTAGGTCGTCT
This sequence comes from Trichonephila clavipes, assembly GCA_019973935.1. NCBI lineage: Eukaryota > Metazoa > Arthropoda > Arachnida > Araneae > Nephilidae > Trichonephila > Trichonephila clavipes. Next base: position 317,364 of record BMAU01019555.1, on the reverse strand, counting down.
TTAGCGACAAATTAAGATTCAATCTCAGCAGTGATGAAAATCTGTGACGTCATACGCGTCTTTTATTTAACAAGTCATTTGGTTTCTTCCTCTTTTCCAACCAAATCCAAGAAGTGAAGTGTGAATAAAAGATGCAAATAAACAAACTTTTAAATATCGTATCTCAGGGTAAGTGATATGGCAATGTAAGGTAATGTTTGACAATTGAAGTTAGTTTGTGCGAGTTGATGGTTATTACAGTTCGTGGTTCAAGTCGGAATGAGTTTTGCGTGATGTGAATACAAATTATTAGTGATGGAATAGAAGGAATCAGCCAAGTTGCATACCATTGCATACAAAGACAAGATTGATCGTTACTCCAAGCTGTAATAAGGTAGGATTGATTATTTAATATTAGAATCGGGAATTAGGTGGTTCGCTTATTGATAGAGGTCTGAATTAGATTAAGTCTTATTGTGTGTTGCGTATTTTTACCATCGTAGATTCTCTCATATTAATTATTATAATTTAACTTGTTATAGATTTAAGTTGAATACCTTAATAAAGTCATAATAAGATAATGTTTGATAATAGTCCTTTCGCTAATCTTACACCTCTAGCTCACTCTGATGCTTCGAGAGATGTACTTCCAAGGGCAGGATCATCACAATGGCACCCAACTCGGTTTAATCTATATGACCCCGAGATGAGAAACGCGAGAGGGTTTAATGTTTGGCCAGAAGTGTACATTTCTGGGTCTGAGAACGTCACCGAATTTTTGGAGGGTATTGACAATCAAATCAAATTACTTGAGATACCCAGTGATTTATCGTGTGCTTATTTGAAAGGTCATCTCCTGGGGAGAGCCCTGGATTGGTACCAAATATTCGGATCAGCGTTAGTGCAAAATACTGCCTCAGACTTCGCGCAGCTGAAAGCGGCATTGTCGAAAGCATTCCCTGCCATCCAAAAGAGGAAAGACTTAGAGACACGTTTTTACACCTCACAGCAAAGACAGAACCAGGAGCCAACGGATTTTGTTTACGATTTGTTAAAATTACAAATAAAATTAGAACTGGGGATGTCAGAGAAAGCCCTTGTAGATCATACTTTTTTGTTAGACTTGAACCACAAGTCCAGGGATTATGTAGAAGTGCGTAACCCACAAAACACGGTCCAATTGTTGGAGGTCTTAGCTAAGTTTGAGGAAAGATATTCAGGCAAGGCAATACAGGATTCAAGAAATAGTGATAATGTGGAAGGACGAGGTTCGAATGAGCGTAGGATGTCTAATGTTGGTAATAATCGAGGAAATTGGAGAAATTCTGAAGTGGTGCGTAGACCGAATAATGATAGAAATGATTATAGGGTTAACTATGAGAATAGCCGTCAAGGAAATCAGTGGTTCGTGAGCAGGAATAGGTTTCAAAACAATGATCGAAGATTTAACGATAGGGGATATCAATTTAGAAATCGAGGTCAAAATGACGATTTTAGTAGAGGGGACCAAAGAAATAGGGGTTCGAGTGAAAATTTTAGTCGAAGCAATAGAAGACAAATGGAAAGATTAAATGTTTTGAAAGTGAGTGATGTAAAAGGTGATGAGACGCAGTCGATAAATGAGTTACCGGTTAAACTTTCAGCAATATGCATGTCTCCGGTGGAACTTCCATATGTTCCTATTTTATTAAACGAGACTTTTACGAAAGCATTATGGGACACTGGAGCGGAGAAATCATTTATATCGGAGGAGACATACCGAAAATATTTTTTTATAAGCAAGTAAAGAAATCGAGTACTCAGGTGATCACGGCACAGGGAGCTAAATGTCAAAATATTGGAGTTCTGGAATTAAATATTCGAATAAGGGAGTTTGAAAAACCTTGGTTGTTCCATGTGTTGGCAGATTTGGAATACCCTTGTATTCTTGGGTGAGATTTCATAGATGGATCAAAAATTATTTTAGACTTTGATAGGAAATCTTTGGCGATTCCGGATTCGCAGATTGATAAGGTGGTTAAAGCGGTTGAGGAAAAAAGAGTAGAAATAGATCTTTCAAAGACAAAATTAGAAGAAAAACAGAAAAGGGAATTACAAGATTTGTTTGATAGTTTTCAAGGATTGTTTTCGGATAAACCAGGGCTTACGCATGTTTTATATCATGAGATTGACACGGGGAGATAACCCACCGGTTGTTTCCCGGCCGTACAGGTATGATAGGGTGAAGCAGGAGATTCTCGATTATCACGTAGACAAAATGTTGAAAGAAGGAACTATAATTCCCATTCAATCCCCGTACGCGTCACCAGTTGTGTTATGTAGAAAGAATAATGGGTTACACCACCGCCGGATAATCCGGAAGCGTATAGATTTGCTGTTGATTATCGGAAACTGAATGCGATCACAAAGTATCCTCGGCATTATTTACCCTTAATAGACGATTGAATAATGAACATATCCTATACAGGGATAATGTCAGCCCACGACCTTAGGTCCGGGTATTTTCAGATGGCTGTGAACCCTAGTGATATAGTTAAGACTGCGTTTGTCACGAAAAATGGCACCTACGCTTTTCGTAGAATGCCATTTGGCTTGTCAGAGGCGGTTCCCAATTTTCAGAAAGCAATAGATATAATTCTCAAACCTGATAGGGAAGGTTATGAATGTTTATATGGACGATGTGATTATATCATCTCCATCATTCACTCAACATGTTGAGCATTTGAAAGAAGTTTTCGAATATTACATGAGGCGGGGTTAACATTGAATAAAGATAAGTGTAAATTTGGTTGTGATGAGTTAAAATATTTGGGTTTAATTATTAATAAGGAGGGAATTAAAACTGATGAAACAAAAGTTCAAGCTATAGTTGAAATGAAACCACCGCGTAATTTAAAAGAGGTGTCGAAATTTTTAGGAATGTCCCAGTGGTACGCAAAATTTATTAAAAATAATGCCGATCTTTGTGAACCTCTTTATAATCTTAAACAAAAATTTAAAAAATTTATTTGGTCGATTGACGCGCAGAAAGCATCCGACGCGGTCAAGGCGGCCATATCAAAATCGCCATTTTTAAAATTGCCAGATTTCAAAAAGCTTTTTGAGTTATTTACGGATGCAAGCTCAATAGGGGTAGGAGCAGTTCTAAACCAGGAGAAAAGACCATTAGTATTTGCTTCTCGTACGCTTAGTACTTCGAAGAGGAATTACATGGTAACAGAGAGGGAATGTTTAGCAGTGGTTTGGGCTCTGAATAAATTCAAAACGTATTTAGGTTCTTTGCCGATTAAGGTTATTACGGATCACGCTGCGTTAACACGTTTAACACATGGTAAAAATTTGTCAAATAGAATGATCAGACGGGCATTAAAATTAGCAGAATTTAATATAGAATGGGAGCATCGCCCGGAACTCAAAATGCAGTACTGACGTTTTGACGAGAAACCCAATTGAAAGTATAATAGGAGAAAAAGTTCATTGTGCAATAATCAGGGATTTGGTACTTTCGTCACGAGATCAGTTAATAGATGAGCAAAGAACGGACCCAGAATCAGGTCATATCTATAGATATCTGGAAAACCCAGAAGATAGCTCAGTTAATGCGACAATATGTGAGAATTGGTCCAGAGATTTTTGTTTAATTGAAGGCTTGTTATTTTATACGAAATATACAACGTCATTAGAAAAAATGCGAGTATACATTCCAAAATCTTTAAGGAATAATGAGAGAAATTCACAACAAGCCATTAGCAGGGCATTTTGGACGTTTTAAAACTTATAAAATAAGGAATGTTTGTTATTTCCCGTATATGAGAAAATTTATGGATCAATATGTCTCTACATGCCATATGTGCCAAATTAATAATTATAAAAACGCGTTACCAGCTGGTCGGTTAATTCCAATTGTATCAAATTATCCAAATGAAATAGTTACGTTAGATGTGTTAGGTCCGTATCCTATGTCGAGAGTAAGACGTAACCGATATGTATTAGTAATTACGGATCATTTCAGCAAGTGGGCTGAAATCATACCCCTTAAAAAAGCCTCTGCTCGAGTTATAGCAGATAATTATTTTGATAATTATATATCGCGTTTTGGAGCTCCAATAAAATTAATTAGTGATAACGGTCTCCAATTTATCTCCGATATTTTTAAGAATTTAAGTGAAAGATTAGGCATAAGGCATGTGAAGACTGTTGTATGTAGACCTCAAGCAAATAGAACATAACGCGTAAATTGCGATCTGGTGCAAATGATTGCAAATTATGTCAATGAGCAACATGACACATGGGACCAATTCTTACGTGAGTTTGGTTATGCTATTCGTACGGCTGTAAGTGAAACAACGGGGAAAACCCATGCGAAATTATTCTTAGGTAGAAAGATAATTACGCCTTTTCAGAAATTAGTGATGGTATCAGACGGAACGGAATTTGCAGTAGGAGATATTGAGATATTGTTTGAGGAGGCTAGACGAAACACAGAAACTAAACAGGAAAAATGGAAGAAATATTATAATAGACGTAGGCGCGATGTGCAAATTAAGGTGAATGATTGGGTTTTGGTGGCAACACATCCTTTAAGTTCAGCAACAAGAAAAGTAGTAGCTAAGTTTAAACCAAAATTTGAAGGCCCGTATAGAGTATTAGATGTTAAGAATAACAACGTAGTGATATGGAAAGCGGGAAAAAGGTTAACGATTAATGTAGATCAGGTTCGAATATATCGTCATAGGAAATGTGACGAGACGGAGATAGGAACTGGTAGCTCGGATAACGGTAGTTTACGCGATGAATCGAGTGATTTTGACAGAGTACAACAGAGATCAAATGAGTCGCAAGATGGTAAAAAGGAAGGGTCAGAGGTGAAGCGTGAGTTGGAGGAAAAAGGGTTAAGTTTTTTAAAAATGATCTGGGCGAGAAACACACAAATAAGACCAATAAGCGTGGACCACTTATCAGATCAATACCTAGTTCTTGGTCGAGAAAAGTAGAAGGATCAAAAGAAGCAAAAATGAAATGTTAGGCTATAAATGATCACATGAATCTGGGTCGGGAGGACCAGAAAGGAAGATTCAGAAGGGTTAAGAACATAGAGTACCTAAAAGAACTTTGTCGTCGAACTATAAAATTAACAGTAATCTGCCAAACAGTAACGCCCACCACAAGCGGCTACAACCTCAGACCACGAAACGGAAAAAAGTGGAGTCTCGACCAACCATAGAGAGGAAGACACAACAAAGAGGACCAGTTCGATCCAGAAAAGGCAGAGGAAGGAACGACAGCCCCTACATCGAAGAGCGAACAAGATCAAGCAACAAGAATGCCAGACGAGGAGGTGATCAACAACGGCAGGACCAGGAAAGGAAAGGAGCGTGTACGATAAAGTCTATATCCTTGAAGGTCCTGGTAGGAAACGCCAACTACAAGTCATAAAAACCAGGTTGTGTATCGTTTCTTTTTATATTCTTTCGAACAAGTGGTCGGAAGAATTATTGCAATGAAGCGAGTCACGGTCGGATATTTAAAATTTAAGAAGTCAAGCAAAAGTGGACACTACAATAAGTGTGTTTATCTAGAAGAGAAAAATAAACTTTTGTCTTGTAAATTTTTGTATAAATATGGAGAAAACAATTGTAAAAATGCATTTGTTTACTTCTGTGTATGACTTCGCTAAGATGCAACAATTCCTTTGGTTATTTGTTTTAAGGGTTTATCGAAAAATGTTTGTAATTGTATACTGTATGTATAGGTGTTGTTACATTGTGTCATATTATTGTACATCGGGTTTTGGGAAACGCGGCGTAGACAGCATACTAACATAACATTAAGCAGAGCTGCGCGATTTGAGGGGAGTTTTTGAAAAAGCCAGATTATATATATATATATATTTATAAATATATGTATAGAAATTAGTTGTAATTTAAAAGTGATATGTAATGTATAAAAATTGTTAAATGTAATCATAATGTGTGAAACTTGGTTTTTTCAAATGACTTAGGAAAATTTTTTTTTCAGGGTGACAGACCCTGAAGTCTATAGAAAATTTTTATTTAGCTAAGGACTTGAAGCCGACATTTATCTGTACAATAGACAAGGAGATTGTGAAAAAGCTGAAGTCTATGTGGAAAATGAAGATTGTAATGGCTAATTTTTCTTTGTACAAGGGAAAATGAAAATATAAAGAAGCATAATTGTTATACTTTATGTAATATTTAAGTAGAATTAAGTTAGTTAAGGGACATGCGGACCTCGTTTTTTTTACCATTTTAGTCATATATGGTTTTTCCCCGGGTCCCTTCCCCCGGATGGGGCATGTCAATTTATTTTGTGCATGTGAGAATCTACCGTGATTAAAATGCATAACTATGAATGTCGGTCTAGTTAACTGAGTAAAATTTATGGTGGCTGTTGAAAAATCAAATTAAGGAAAAATGTTAAAAATTAAACTTAAGATGAATAGTGAAAATTAAAATTTAAATGGAGCATTGGAAATTAATGGTTGGAATGAATATTTGAAGTTAAAATTTAAAGCGTGGAAAGTTAGAAGTAGAAGAATAAAGTTTAGGCACGTAATTTCTTAAGGGCCATTAAGACCCTCGAATAAATCACGTTTTGCTTCTTGGAGGGGATTGTGACGTCTCACGCGTCTTTTCTTTCATAAGTCCTTTGGGTTCTTTGGGCCAGAATTAATGGCAACTCTTTTCCAACCAAATCCAAGAAGTGAAGTGTGAATAAAAGATGCAAATAAACAAACTTTTAAATATCGGATCTCAGACTAAGCGATATGGCAATGTAAGGTAATGTTTGACAATTGAAGTTAGTTTGTGCGAGTTGATGGTTATTACAGTTCGTGGTTCAAGTCGGAATGAGTTTTGCGTGATGTGAATACAAATTATTAGTGATGGAATAGAAGGAATCAGCCAAGTTGCATACCATTGCATACAAAGACAAGATTGATCGTTACCCCAAGCTGTAATAAGGTAGGATTGATTATTTAATATTAGAATCGGGAATTAGGTGGTTCGCTTATTGATAGAGGTCTGAATTAGATTAAGTCTTATTTTGTGTTGCGTATTTTTACCATCGTAGATTCTCTCATATTAATTATTATAATTTAATTTGTTAAAGGTTTAAGTTGAATATCTTAATAAAGTCATATTAAGATAATGTTGGATCCTAATTCTTTCGCTAATCCTACCTCTAGCTCACGCTGATACTTCGAGAGATGTACTTCCAAGGGGAAGATCATCACAAATCATGTTCGTGTGTGGAGAACCTTTGGTGAACGCCTCAATCCCGCCTCTGCTTCACAGCTCCACTGCTGGTGTGATGGTATGAGGTTACATTGCCTACAATACATGGTCACCCCTAGTATTGATCAGTGGCACCATGACAGCCCAGCGGTATGTCCGTGACATTCTGCAAACACATGTGCTGCCACTCATGCAACGGCTCCCATGAGCCATTTTTCAACAAGACAATGCTCGGCCTCACATGGCAAGGGTGACACAAGACTGTCTCCACTCTGTTAATATCCTTCCTTGCCCTGCCCGATCCCCAGATCTGTCTCCAATCGAGCATATCTGGTATTATTTAAAGCGATGAGTTGGGCATCCCACGAGGTTGAACGAACAAGAGGCAAGGTTACAGCAAATATGGAACGAAATGTCTCAAGACATCATACAGAACTTGTATGCCTCAATGCCCGATCGTATCGCATCGTGCATTCACGTTAGAGGGATTCAACAGGGTATTAAATCCTCCGTTCTTTTGCCTTTTTCTCTGAAATATAAATGATCCTTTTTCTTTGATTTTCTAGTAATTTACTTATATCAAAGTAGTTATTACGTATGTAAAATTTCGTTTCATTTTGACGACTCCTTCTTGGTGCGCTAATTTTTTTGTCCATGAATATATATAATCTGGAAAGAGTTGCACGGGGAATACATATACACAATTAGATTAAAAATTTAATAATTTTTATAAAAAATTTTGAATTATAAAATATTCTTGTTCACAATTTAACAACTGAGTGTTATGTGTAGAAAATAACTCTATTTTTTAAAAGTCTTCAATCTCTGAAATCCAGTACAAAAATTTCCAAATGTGCATTAATGCCAAAGGGGCAAGAAAAAAACAAACTCTTCTAAAAAAAGTATTGATACAAAATGAACAAAAGAAAGAATAAATGAATTTTTGTTTCAGAAAAAAGCTATCACAAAATGAACAAAAATTGAGAGAGAGAGAGCGTTTAGAATAATATTTTAATCACTCCATGACAACGGTTTAATCAAGAAATAATTTCAACAACTCGATATTTCAAAAGGATAAAAGAAAAGATTAAATAAAAGAATACGTTATATCAATAAAATTCATATGCAAAAAAAAATCTGATAAAAAAATACAAGTTAGATCATTGATTACAATTAAAATTGTTATTTTTTCTGCTTTTCTTTTATCACTGATGCTTGTGATTTTTAAAAACATAACGTTTTCTCTAATATCTTTACAGGAGCAAAGTTGTACATCGTTTGTAAAAGCAAATTGCTGCTGAAATATATTTTAAATGATACATTTTGTGCATCAAAAATTTACATTTGGGACTCACAATCAAAAAGAAAGAAATTTTCAATTCACGATTATTTCTGATTATTCGAAAATTTAATGTGATTTTACCGATAGAAAATTATGACAAAAAGATTTTTGAACCTATATTTTATTTTTGAACGTTTAAAAGTACACATAATTGCAGTTATAATTACAATTTTACGTAGTTATACAACTATTTATATACATACATTGTCAAAATTATGCAATTACTAAAGTTCTCCAAAGAACGATGGAAAGCTAAACTTATTTTCGTGAGTCTATGTGCATTAGAATGAAAATATTTCCTAGGATTTGTGATGAAGAAACATATTTCATTGCTTTGTACAAACAAAAATGTGTTATGGAGTTTATTGGGTGAAAAATCGTTTATATCCATTATATACGAGTTGCATGAACAATTGTTTTTGTTAGTTTTTCATTCTACATCCATTATTACGATTTCTGGTACTGAAATCCTTCATTTCCGCTTTAGGCTATATCTATTTTACGATGGGATTATCATCTCTTGGTTCCATTGAAACAGTGATCTCTTTCGGTTGCATTAATCCAGCGCCGATGAGAAATTCTAAAGGTACCTATAAAAATATATAATGCTCATAATTACTTAAAGTATTATGGTTAGAAATACGGTCAGAATACTGAATTAGATTTCCTTTTAGTTTAAAATTTCACGACAAATATATATATTTCCTTTCAGTTTATTGAATATTATCTTTAGTATTAACGGAATACTACTCTTACACTATTTTCTCTTCCTTGGAACATAGAGGTAAAGGTAGGGGAAGGTTGGCTGGCTTTGAAAGTATATCCAACCCTATAATCTTAGTTAATAAGGTTAAGAGTTTGTCATTATAAAACAGAGGTTATCTTATTTTTTACCTATATTGTCTTCTATATTTCAATGTACTGCTTTGTTTAAATAGGTATATGGAAATTTAGTACATGATTATTGTTTTGATGTTGATCAGGTGTGTGATTGTACATGTTTGTATAAAGATCATTAACTTGTATCTAAAACAAAATATCCTATTTGCAATTTAACTTTATTTTCCGTAACATATATATTCGAGTCTTAAATTAAACACTTAATTATTTCTCAGAAAAGATATTCCAAACATAACACTTTTAATCCCAGTTTATTAAATTTTATAGTCTTCGTTTGTACGCTTCAGTGCTTTACTTTCGAATCGAAAACATAAACTAAAAAGTGCTATTTAGCAGTTCTAGAACTAAATATACGGCCCAATTAGTATTTTCGAAATCCAATCGGGTCACTTTATGTTCGTTTTCTCTCTGCGAAAGATATCCTGACTGCTCGCTGAATGAACTGTTTTTTACAAAAAGTTACATTACATATATATATAACTCAATGACTTTATATCTAAAATTTCTATAATTAAGGAATGCATTAAGTACTAAATATGCATGAATGAAAATTATTTATATAGAAATTAGTGAATATGTCGCAGGGACATGACGCAATTAGGAATTTCATAAATCCCTAAAAGATATGTCGGGAGACGTTAAAATAAAGTCTCTTTAAAATCATTTCCCGGATGAAAGGAAGTGATTTGATCCAATCCCTGAACTGTTTCAGCGAAATGATGAAATCAGGATTTGCATTCGCAAAATGATGTCCAGGGGGCTCGAGTCCTTGTACTTCCTAACCAAACAGATTCCATCCCCTAAGTATCAACCCCACACCTTTAAAAAAAGGGCACCAGAGGATTAACGTAGCGATTGATATTTTAGTGTGTAAACAACTGAGAGGAAAGATGTTGCACATCCAAAAATATAAGCCTAATTTTCTAATTGTTTGTTAATTAGTTTCGAATAAATAATTCGTATTTCATTGACTATTAGTATGTTACTTACTTCTACGCTTTTAATAATGCACCCTATTTGTTAAATAAATAATTTTAAGAGCTCTTGACAATATTATTTCATCATTTCACTGAAGCAGATCAGCGATTTGTTCAAATCCTTTACTTTTATCAGGGAAAAATGATCTTGACGTTATTTTAATCTATGGATCCTCTCCCTGAGGGGTTGGATGAAATTCCATCATTTTCCTGCCACAAATATAAACAATTTATCCCGCCGCTAAAGTAGTTTCACTTCATGCAACTTCTTACCCTTTGGATCTGGATTATTTCAAAAAAATTCGGTCATCTTGTCGCATTTATTATATTTCTAAGAAATTGATAAATATTATGGAAGGCAGAGTTACCTTGGTCTTGGAGCATCTGCGGATTTTGAAGGTGGCGATGACGTGAGCGAGGCACACTTTCACCTCCATGAGAGCAAACCGCATCCCGACGCAATTCCTGGGGCCCGCGCCGAAGGGGATGTAAACGTAGGGGTCTCTCTTCACTCGCTCTTCAGGCGTAAACCTGGTGTAGAAAAAGTTGAAAGGTAAATTAATTCTCTAATTTTTCAATTCCTACTCTTAGTTTAGGGCTGCGGTATCCCAGTGGTCAAGGTATCGGATCATGGCACGCATGTCATGAGTTCGAACCCAGTACCATTAAAGACCCGCCGTGTTGGACAGCGATGCACGTGAAATCTGTCCAGAGCTCTAACGTCCTCCCGTTGCTGTGGCGTGGTAGTTAGGAGGGGGTGACAGCTCAGGTGTCAACCACGTCACTTGACCATGGTTCAAAATTACGAGGTTCCGTCACCAAAAGCCCTTGTGTAGCTGAACACAGTGCGACGTTAATATTCACTCACTCCTACTATTAGTTCACTATCTCCCCATATATTATATATATATATATATTGTTCAAATGCATTTTTTAGCTTCAAGTGGATGACACTTGATGTTGATAGAGTTTTTTCAAATATTAATTCATTCAATAAATTAGAAAATGAATAAGTAGGAAAAAACAAAAATGATAGTCTAACAGCGTATGAAAAAAGGTATATCGTTCGTTGTGGGGACACCCCTGTAGAGCAATTGATAGCGCGCGTTCAACTTCTAATCCAAAGGTCATGGATTCAAATCCTACCTCGGATGGCCCGATTTCTGAGAATGTGATTTCTTTTTTACTATACTATTTTATTAAAATAATTAAATTTAATGAATGATTAAATAGTAACAAACACTGAAAAAAATAGTCCAACACCCTGTGGGGAAAATTGCGAGAGAAATCGCTTTCTATTTTGTCCCTTAATATTTGATACTGTCATCTGTTTCTACATCATATGAATTTTAACTATTTAATAAAAACAGCTAAAATAAAAATTTTCTTTAACCTAAATAGGAATTGACTTCATTTTCTTATTACTTGTTCTCTGAAACTGGAGATGTTAAGATACTACTTTAAAGTGCATTTTTATGGAAATTTCTATATTTTTAATAAAGGGGGTGCCTGTATATAGATTGTTAGCCAAGGAATCATCAAAGCCCTCGGTTAGGGTGGCCACTTTATGCAGTGTCATCTTAGTTTGCAGAATTTTTGTGAATGTTTTTCACTTCAGTTCTTTGCTTAAAACACTTCAAAAAATGAACGTGGTTTGGAAGACATAGTGGGGATTAAAAAAAGTATAAAATAAACAAAAGGAAAAGGAATAATAATAGCGAATTTCACCAGTTTCATTGAGTTATTTCACAAATGTTCATTATTTTTAGATAACTTTTACTCCTATGCATACAGATTAATTTCTGAAAAACATTTCATATAGTTTAGATATCCAAAGTATAAATAAAGTTAAAAAGTTAATGAAATTACTAATCCATTTTTAAAAAATTGCAACAACATAAAAGACTAATCAGAAAGAAATGAAATTCTGTTCCACGTATTACTCATAGTTCAGTGGTTCTCAAATTTTCACTACTGGCGACCCAATTTTCAATCATAATTTTTATCGCGCCCTCCTAAAAATAATAATGTATTGAATGCAATAATAATGCACTTTGGCGCTAAAGCTACAATACGATCATAATTATAAACCGTACAAATTAACAAGATAAGTATTAAATTTTGTATATGTTACTTTTAATAATAAAGAGTGTTTTTTTTCCAGGTATAGAAGTTTAAGTTGGCATTACTTTCCAAGATGGCGACCGATTTAACAGCTGTCAAGTGATTTATTCTCAGTTTGGTTTGGCAATTCATCAAAACGATCATCAAGCAAGGCGTAGATTCGTCGAATGGGCCCAAAACGAGATTGACGTTGTTCCCGATTTTCATAAGAGAATTTTGTTTAGCGATGAAGCGCACTTCTGGTTGAATGGCTACGTCAACAAACAAAACTGCCGCATTTGGAATGAAGCTAATCCACAAGTGTATGTCGAAACACCGTTACATCCAGAAAAACTGACTGTTTGGTACGCTTTATGGGCTGGTGGAATCATTGGTCCGTACTTCTTCAAAAACGATGAAGGCCACAACGTTACAGTCAATGGTGATCGGTATAGAGCCATGATTACTAACTTTTTTATTCCTGAATTGAACAATCATGATGTCCAGGAGCCGTGGTTCCAACAAGACGGTGCAACATGTCACACAGCTCGTGCCACAATCGATTTATTGAAAGACACGTTTGGTGACCACCTAATTTCACGTTTTGGACCTGTGAATTGGCCTCCAAGATCTTGTGATTTAACACCGCTAGACTATTTTCTGTGGGGCTATGTAAAGTCATTGGTCTATGCGGATAAGCCACAAACGCTTGACCATTTGGAAGACAACATTCGCCGTGTTATTGCCGATATACGGCGACAAATGTTGGAAAAAGTCATCGAAAATTGGACGTCCAGATTGGACTACATCCGAGCCAGCCGTGTCAGTCATATGCCAGAAATCATATTTAAAATGTAATGCCACAAGATTATCTTTCGAATAAAAAAAATTCACATGTCAATCGAATAATACATCGTTGTTTTATTGCAATTTATAAATTTCTATACCTCTAAAAAAACACCCTTTATATATTTTCATTTTTTTGTAACTTTTTAGTTCGATTCACTATAAAAGCGCGTTTTTTGTTTGTTTTAAAACTATAATTTATTTTATAATTATTTTTAATATAGACGATAAAAATCACAATTCCAGTGAATAATTTAAATAAGAGAAAATATACTTACCTACTTTCAAGAAGTTTTCAATTTTTCTTTGAAATTTTGAGACAAAATCCAATAAAACTAAGGAAAATGTTGCAAATGTGCGTGTCCTTAATAAAGGACGTAAATCACAGACACTTTTCGCTAACACAGGAACGTTACTTTCCACAGCAAAACTGTCATATTTTGTTAACATTTTTGTAGTTTTCTGTAGTTTGATGATCTACAAATAGCATTTTGGACTTTTTCTTCCATGTGTCTTTTTGACAAGGCGAAGTGCTACAATATGGCTTCATAGTTTTCTTCATAGAGATCTTTAGGTAGCATTTGAAAATTTCAAATCAACTCAAACGTTTCATGTCTAACGCTTTTCTGATATTTACTTTCGCTATATATATCTTGATTAATATGCATTATTTCAGTAGGTTCTTCAATAGCTTGATCAGTTTCAACTTCTTTCAATAGGAATCACAAATGCCCATTTTTTTTAATATTCTGCTCATTTATATATTTATAAACCATAATAAGTCGCACAAAACTGCAATCAAAACCACAAACTTTTTCTTGGGAAAAGTGTAGCATGTCTTCTAAGCAATAATTTTGTAAAACGTTTTTCATTATGCATTATATGTTTCAAATTACTCAAAAATAAATCTTGGCCAACTAATTCTTCAAAGTGCTCAATATGCTTATCCATATATCATAAAACTCTTTCACATGGAAAAAGGCGAAACAGAAATATATATTATTTTCAACTTCCCTAAAAAAACGACGAAGATAACCATACCAGTAAGTTCGAAGGTCAGCTAAAGTAATATTTTAGGTTAAAAAAGACGTAATAAAAAATCTCTCATCGTGGGATTACAGCAAAGCAAACAAAATATTTTTTTAGTTTGGTTATAGGATCAAAGATGGCTAATGAGCGTTTGAAGTGGAATCTTTTATTTTTGATGATCACCAGATGATAAAAATAAATTATATCAGTGTAAATATGTATTTTTTATTATGTCAGAAAGCATTTTGTTTTACTTCCTTCCAAAAAATTATTATTTAATCCTCTTTTATTTTCAATATGCTCGCGCCACCCTCGCAGGGTTACCGCGCCCCCCCCAGGGGGCACAGTCGGAGAAACACTGTCGTAGTTTCAATAAATAATCAAATTTGTCGAACAATAAAAAAATAATAATCGATGGGTGCGAGTAATCAGTGTAACCTCTTTGGAGGAACTATTCTTTATCTATGATTTTAGTTTAAAAACCGCTTTCCATAGAAATGACTTAATTTTGTGCCATTTTAAATACTATTTAAGCCCTGACGTTTAGGTGTGGGAGGTTAATCGTGAAATCTAGGAATAATAGAAAGTGAATTCCGACTGGGAAGTCGTGCGGACTGAAATTAATGTTCATCTTAGAATCCACCGGGAGTTGTGGAAGGAAATGGCATTGGAGTTGTACGATGCTATTGTGGTTCGAGAAGGATTGTTATAAGGAGATCCGACTTAAGTTAAGTCATTTTGAATAATCTTTTCAGTTAGATTAAGTATTAAGATTTAAGATTGCTACCAAGGTTAGGCAAAAATTTATATATCATTCATAAAATGTTAGATAGTCGCCCATCTGGTATAGTGGTTAGCGACGCTGACTACTGTGTCGTTGGGACTGGGTTCGAATCCCGGAGAAGACATGGATGTTTGTAAATGTATAGTCCCTTCGTGGCATGGGGGTACTTTAAATAGCCGTTGAGCCGCAAGTCCTCTCGTGAGGTTGGTGGAAGGGGAAGAGAGATGAGAGGCCCCCGACCACCCCCAGGGTGTTCTCCCTCTAAATTGGAGTGAAACCGAGCAAAATCGTTCTGTCACCTGCATGGTGCTCAAAGCTACGGCTAACGACAAGCGTTACTTAGCCCTTTGCCTTGATGAATTTCGTAAGCCTTGATCTGGCCTTTGCCTATCAGGTGTGGCATTAGTAACAACAACGTAACAGTGTTAGATATCTATATATTTAAGATCATGCCTGCTTCTTCCCCGATCCCTCTTACACTTACGACCTTCAGGTCTCGACAAATGGGCTAAATTCACTTGACGTCATAGTCACATGATAACTTCTGTCACGTGTTTCCAGCTAATCAGTTCATAAATTCATGTGACATAGTTATATCATAAATGTAATGCGTTTCTAGCCAATTAGTTCATGTGCTGTT
The DNA here is from genome assembly GCA_019973935.1 of Trichonephila clavipes. Lineage (NCBI taxonomy): Eukaryota > Metazoa > Arthropoda > Arachnida > Araneae > Nephilidae > Trichonephila > Trichonephila clavipes. Next base: position 301,508 of record BMAU01019555.1, on the reverse strand, counting down.
GCCAAGTTTAGCTTTTTGCAGAAACTTTCTTTTAAAAAGTACATATCTGTCAATGATAATAATATCACATAGTTAAAAAAATGAGTTTAATTTTAAAATACTCTTACAATGTAATGTGTGTGTTTTTTTAATTTTAGAAACTATTTGAAGGATTTTTTTTTAACACACACGTGAACATTTTTAACCAATCATCAAATTTTAAATGTTATCTAAACTTAACAAGTAGAACAACTAGTAAGAAGTTTTTAATCAATGGAGAACACGTGATTGCCTTTATCATGTGACCATCATGAAGTTAGTCCATTGAACAGATGATAGTCAGCTGTCGCAATATGAGGAGTACGCGCTACAACTGAGATAAAGTTTCCAAACCCAACTTTGCAGTGTTTCTCGTCAAATGTAGTCTAGCGTTGTCCTGATGAAGAATCCCACCCTTCCTGTTGGTCGAAGATGGACATTTATGTTGAATTTCTTTACTCAAAATAGCAAGTCAAGAACAGTAACGACTGTTTCATTTTCTTTCAACTTATGGTGTGCGTGCGTGCGTGCGTGCGTGCGTGTGTGTGTGTGTGTGTGTGTGTGTGTGTGTGTGTGTGTGCGTGTGCGTGTGCGTGTGCGTGTGCGTGTGTGTGTGTGTGTGTGTGTACCCTTGCTGTCTCACCAACAACACAACATTATCTTCTTCTAAAGCAGTACTCCGTAACCTTTTTATCGCTGCGGACCGGTCAACGTTTGATAATTTTTCCGCGGCCCATTAAGAGTGGGACACGTTGATTGTTCATATTTTAGATTGTTTTGATTTAGCAATTTTAATTTAGTGACACTTAAATATGCCTTCAGAATAAAATATAGTTACATCCCAAATGAATAAAAGTGATTTAACGTGGAATATAAAGGGATTTCCGTAGAAAATTTCGCAAATCCGAGAGAAATGCACCACTTTAAATACAATAGTTTATGTTCTTTAGGCGGCCTGGTACCATTTGATCTGCGGACCGGGGGTTGCGGATTACTGTTCTGAAGCACGCTAACTTTGGATGTAGACGGTGGTATCTCCCTTCTGTAAACATGTCCTTTTTTTCCAACCTCGTGTTTATACGCTAGTCACTTTTCATCTCCAGTCACCAAGTGGTCCAAAAACGGTTATTTTTTGTAACGAGCAAGATCTAAAGAACCTATCTAAATTCTGTGCATTTAATTTTTTTTCTCTTAATACATGAGGTAACTAAACAGAGAGGAGTCTGGACTCGAAAAGAAGCCTTTTAATGTTATCCAAAGCAGCAGTCTGATGCTTGAAGCCCACTTCTGAGGACGTTCCTGTGGGGGAGTAACACTTCGTAACTAAAAGCCTGATAGGTTAATATTTTAAAGAAAAATCACCCAAGTGAAATTTCATAAACCCTCTTTGGCATGTTCGAGCTGTTACTGCTTCCTCTCCAAACTCGTCACATCGGTTTCTTTTGGGCTCCATTGCTTTATTCCCTTTTTGGAACTCAAACAACATACAATGTCTTAAGTACATTTTTTCTTCGCTCATGTAGACAGTTATGCGTTTGAAAAAACTGACTAAAAAGCGAAAAAGTGTGCAGAAATCATGAATAGTGTACTAATCCGTTTAAACAGGCTTAAGTCGGATCCGAATTTGTACTAACAACGCTTAAAAGTGCATGCATCAGAAAACAACAGACTTTTCCCTCGTACCCAATATATTAATCAATAGGTCAATGTTTTTTCCACAAACTAACGTCTTAATTATCACAAGTTAAGACACAAACTATATATAAGTAAAAGTAAATATACAATGATCATCAAGTAATAAATGAAAAAGGAAAAGTTTGATTGATTTCTAATTATTTATATTTTGATAAAGATATCAGTTGGATCGATGTTAGTGCTTCATTTACCTGTCTGGATCAAATTTTTCAGGATCTGGGAAATAATTTGGATCCCTGTGCATGGCGTAGGCGGGAATTGTGACTATCATTCCCTTTGGAATGGTGATCCCAGTGTCGCCTAATTTATAATCACCGACTGCCTGCCTCTCAAGCCTAAAAGAAAAATAGTTTGAAAAGTACATTTTTTTTATTGGAGCTTAGCTTAGAAAAATCCCGGAAGATTCAAAATATTTAATTTAGAGCCATTGAAATTTTCAAAATATGATTTTTTTAAACATCTCAGGATTAATCATAGGACTAAATTGCCTAGATTTCTTCTAAATATACAATAGAAGAGCAAACTTTAAAGATCAGAACTCTTCCAAGTTTATTATTAAAGTTTTTTTTCTCCTTTTTATTACTTTTCAAAATCGGTTTTATAACGTCCAAGAAATTATCAAAATGCCTTGTTGGATGTTATTATGAAATAAAATGACTTTAAACACAAATTAAATAAAAACATTTAAAATGGAACTATTTAATTTTCCTTATAAAATTGATTGATTTCTAATCGAATTATATATTTAAAGATGTTGTTCATTTTGCCCTCATAGTACTCTCACTTCGATAAATTGTGTTTCTCCGGGCTATCCCTGTACAACATCAAATTTTTATACTTGGAATCAGTTTATAAACAATTTTATGAAGAGGTCATAGAATGTGTTAGTGGCAAAACAAATATACATGCGCTAAATGATTCTGTTTACAGCCAAAAAAATTAATAATACGTTTAAATTTGCATAAAAATTGTAAAAATAAATTTCAAAACCACATTGAGATAGTTTTAAGTTTTCTATTATAACAGGAAAGTAAGTCAACCTTATATGGTTTAACCCTTTATTTACTGGCGGTTTTTTTAAGAATCACTCACTTTAAAATTACAAAGAATAAACATTTTTACGAATATTTTGATAGTATTTAGTAGGAACACTTACTTCCACTCTTCCAGAATAGACGGCAACATGGGTTCTGTGGTGAGTAATTTTGTGGAACAGGTGAATTGTTTTAAAGAAGTTGGTTTTCAGTTAACACTTTGATCGGATTGCGAAGACTGTTATTTTTGTCTCGATAAAATAGTGAAACTCAAAAGGTAAGTTTCGTATATTTAAATTTTCCCGCACAAAAAAATTTTTTAGGAAAATGGCTCACATTTTAATTATTTACGGGGGGCCAGATATCGTTAGCCCAGGGCCCCAAAGGTCACGGTCATGGTCCGGGCCTGTACACTGTGATGTTAGAACAGGAACTTCCTTTTTTTTCTTTGTCCGTGTAGCTTTTTATTGTTTTTTATTGTGTTGTAGCGTCATTCACATTGTATTACTATAGTGTAACATAGTTTTATGCCTTTTTTTACATTTCTTTTTAGTTTAACTTATTTATTTTTTCATTTTAACGTTTTAAAAAAATTTGAACTTTGAATCTTAGCTTGTTTTTTGCCCCACAATTAAATGTGAAATGTCTGTTCTTATTTCAAAAATTAACAATATCTTAATGTCTGTATGTAATTAAGATTTAACAATAACAGGAGATCTTCAAGGTGCTGTTATTATTATTATTATTTTCCTTTTTTTAGAATGTCTGGGGAAAAAAGCTCATTTTTCAAAAGGCTTTGTTTATCACAGAACCTACAATCTGAAAGCAGTGATACACTAACAGAGGATTCTTCAGATAAAGAAATCGCAGCAAATAACCTGTTGGAATTTTCGTCAGATTCTGAGGAAGACAACCAAGAGATTGAACAAGACCCACGCTGCAGCAATTCATGTTCAGAAAATACAGTAATTCCTACCCCAGGATACAGCGCTTTAAAAAACATTCAATCGAAACCTCACTCAATGCCCACAGTGTGTAATGTATTTCTGAGTATTAATGAAAAGAAAAACTATTTTTTAATGTCATCAGTTTTAAGTTTATGTGTAAAACCTGTTGTTATGTATAAAAAATAAACTTTTAAAAATTTTATAATTTTCAAAATTTATAATTTAAAATTTTTTTGTACCGCAAAGTTTTCTCTGGTTGTTTAACATTTTTAAGAGTTAAGACTCCGTTAAAAATGCCATTCGGTATTTTTGTATTATGAGAATATTTTAGACCTTTGTGTACCGACGGTACTTTAAAGTACCCATTTAATTAATTAGCTCTAATGGATTAAATTTCCCAAAGATGAGTATTTTATCCATGCATATTCCTTAATTCTTAATGTAGTAACTCGGATATATATATATTGTACGAAAAAAAAATGCAGTAGATAAAGGGTTTAAAAACTAATCCTTTTCATTTGAGTTTCTGACAGATTAAGTGAAATAAAGATGTATAAAACATTTTCTCGTATTTTTCCCTTTATTTTTCATATCCCCTCTTTGTTTTTAGAATTGTCTTTCAAATTAAGACAAATTTTGTTTAAGGCACATTTATCATTATTGTATAACCCGTTTAATACGAGGCGCGTGTTTGGAAACTAATTTGAAACAACTCACTTAAAAAGTTTTTTTTTTCGAAACAAAATTCATTTTTATTTGAAAGAGCATGTTGAAAGATGTTTTTCTGCATAATTACCCCCATTGTTCAGATATTTGTTTTATCCGGGAACTCACTTGTCTGACCTCCTTCAAGAAAGATGCCGCCTGTGAAGAGAACCACTTCCGAACTGCAGTGTATGGAAACTTATCACAAAGCAATTGTTAGAAATAAACCTTCAACCTGCTTTTACCTCAATTTTCACCTGAAATTTCCACTAGGTGAAATATAAGCAGATTGTGATGCTGTTTAATCATACCGCTATCGAACGTGCCGCATCTAATTTACATAAAGCTTTGTATTGAGTTCTTTTCTCCTTATGGCATCAGTTCTTCCCTTAATATAGAAATGCATGTGATCTGCTTATTCAAGATATTGAGGGATTGTCATTATGACTGCTTCTTAAGATGCTAGCATGATTGAATATTGGAATAATAGGGTTAGGTTTGGGAATTTAACTGTTTGTTATAATGTTAAATAAATTTAATGTTCAAAGTTTTCTGGCTTTGATTAAAGGGTTGTTGAGTCTCGCAGCGTAAATTGTCGCGGATTAATATCATTATAATTTGCCTCAGCAATTTTATTGTGAACCATCCGTTTTCACAAAGTTTCTTCCTTTTTTTCAATTCCAACTATTAACTCACACTCTCTGTATATTTATTTATTTATCTTGGTGGAATTTGCAATCGTTAATAAAATACATTTTAAAGCGCTCCATTGAGTTGAAATTTTATATACATGATTTTATTTTGGATGACAATACAATAATGTTTAATTATAATTAATTAAAACTAATTATTGAAAGAATTACGAATACAGCCCCGTTGGCGACTTAGCGACCCTTTTGGCGACTTGTGTCAAAACTTGAAAAGGGTTTTTGCTCACGTTTTAAAGCATTCAGTTGAAATGAAATTTTATATACATGGTTGTTTTGGATGACAATACGATACTTGAATGATAATTAATAAAAATTAATTACCACTTAATGTTGTGATTCTGTCCTATGTATTTACATATGTATATTAATTGTGACTATTGAATAAAAAGTAACTAAAATAAAAGTTTTCCTTGATCTAAATAGGAATTGACTTAAAAAAATTGAATTGTAGAGCCCTCTTTTTAATCATTCACAATCCCCCATTACATTTTTACCATAAATCTCTACAAGTTAACGGTAGTTTCAACTGGCTTTGCGTTCAAAAAATGGATTAAAGAAAGCATTTCATAGTCAGGAGGATCATCTTAAACATTTTGAACGTACACTAATACATGTAAAACTTCACAGTCCGGTTGTAATGACATCACTGGAGACACGTGTGTGCGAGCGTTGTACTGCGCTGCGTTTGCGGTAGAACGAAACAGTTTCCAGACACGCCGTCTGACGAAAATGCATATAGAACATAATAAATAACCATTCCATTTTACCTTACTGCCGGTGGGAGCAATCGTAATGTTTCAGATATAACATTGTCCAAGTACTTCATGTTTTGAACAGCTTCATACGTTAGTACACCCTAGATAAAACAAAAGTTAGCTTATTTCACATGAAGACGGTCATAGCCCAACATTGTGTCAACTATAAACTTACACGGTAATAGGAATAGGTCGAAAGCATTTATTCATGGTTTAAAGCTTTCTTTGAAACCATGCGAAATTATCCAATAACCACTATTGCAGGAATAAGGGCTTAATTTTTTGAGGGAAAAAAGAGCATCCATTGTATTTTATAATTGCAACGTTTTAGTTATTATATAAATTCATTGTTTCAGGAAAAATGTATAATTATGCGGAGAAAAATAAATATTTTCACCTATAATAATTACAAATCCAAATTAAAAGTTTGTGCATAAAAAAAGTAAACTGAAATAAAATAGTATGTATTTTCTACCATATTATGGATAAATATGACGAAAAATATGATTCCTAATTTATTGCATTAACTTAATAATTAATAAAATAAATAATTATTATTGTTTTAATTTATTGAAATCTAGGTCACTTAATTTAAATAATTTATTCTTATAAGAGTTATTTAAATACTAATCCGTAAAACTTTTCAGTACTTCATTTTAACTACAAACCCCATTTAAAAACCCCTTTTTAACACTTTCTAAGTATTTGAATTACACAGGAAACCCTATTGTTTTTGGAAATAAAATAGACGATTGCTATATAAGCATAAAACATTAATTTTTTTTTCACAGACAAAAATTCGTAAGCAAATTATTTTTCTGAAACAAATTATTTTAGTGTTATATGCATGGGTATGAAAAAAAGTTTCCTACCAAATTAAAAATTGTTCTCAAAGCATGAGAGTGAATAAAATAAAACTTGTATGATTAAAAAATTAAATATTGTTTACTATTAATATTGATCTATTAATTCAAGGTACATATTTAAACTTCTGATGTGTGTGTGTGTGATGATCCTAAACTAAATTAAATATCTCCAATTTAATATCTCTTAAATAAATTGAAATTTAAAATCATTTCAAATTCAATACTTTCCATATTGAATTTAGTTCTTTTCTCGGCAAATATAAAATGAAAGGCTTCAAATATTTTTAGTATTGATACAAAATTTTTAATCAAATGATTTTTATCATAAATATGAGAATAAATTCACCAAAAGTTAAGTGCATGCTAGAAATAAGGGTTTCAAAATCTCAAAATATTGTTACTGTAAGATCTTCTTAGAGGAAAAAAAGGGCAACAATAAAAAAATAACTTTGTTATATAAACTAACAGAAGATATATATATATATATATATATATATATATATATATATATTTTCATACGAAAAAAAATTCTCTTAAAAACCCTTTCATTGCTTTGATTATGAATATCTGTTTTACATGAATTGAAAATATACTCTTTCTATTTTCCAAATCATAATTTTAATAATATGAAAAATTACTTTTTTATAATCCTTGTTTCCTGTATCCAACTGGTTATTTCACACTATTTTCAGTATTTAATATGTTGATTAAATGAAGAATAAAGGCAGAGAATAAATAAAAAAATAAAGGCAACTTTTTTCAATTATGTAGTAGTTTCATTCTCTTTTCCATTGATATTTAAAATATTAATCAAATAACTTTAAAAAAAATTTTAACTGAAAGAAACATAAATTGAATTTGTAGTGTGTGAATGTGTGTTGTTGTTGTTCTTAACATTTTAGATTTTTTCCTTCATAATGACAGCAATGCACAGAAGAACGTCGTTTATCCAAATGTATATTATCCAGAGCGTCAAATATCCGGACCAGGGGGGGAGGGTTGTCAACTACATGTACTGTATATGAATACGTTTTTGATAGTGCACTCAACAGTTGTTTCGCATTAGGCCAAAAGTGACTGGGAACCCCAAGGTCAGGGACATTTGGGGAATTTCAGTTGTGTGAGTTGATAAACTTCTGGGCGGAATATTAGGTCTGTTTGTTTCCAAGTGAGGGCATGTATACGATCTCTTTTGTTGAGTTGTGAACTGCTATGGTTTCGAATTCAAAACGGAAACGCAACGTCTTGAACATAGAGACAAAACTTGAAATATTGTACCGTCTCGCGAAAGTAGCAAGGGTCCATCAAATGCTGACGCGTTTTCTGCGTTAGAGACCGCTATGGAGTGGTACGAAAAACAATCAGAGTGCTGTCCTACTCAACTGCTGCTTCTCTAGAGAATCAAAAACAGTACAGCGAAAAGGCAAAGATGTACAATGGTACAGCGAAAAATAAGTTATTATTTTCCACAATAAAGAAAAAATTGCGACATTTTGCACCTATTTTGCTTTTTCTTCAAGGACGTTTCCCGCCTGTGATGATTTTCAATATTCGTATAGTGTCCGGTTTCATATACTGCATGGATCGCATTCGGTTTTTGGTTATCCGAACAATTGCGCATCCGAACGGTGTCCGGTCCCAATTGATTCGGATAAATGACGTTCTACTGTAACACTAACGTTTATATATACTGCATCTACATTAAAATTTTAAATTTCCTTATTCCAAAACTTAAAAAGTCGTTTCAAATAAGAAAGATAAATCTTACATTTGCGTTATTGACAGCCTCTACGATTTCATCGTGTAACTTCTCTTGACACTCTGGATTCAAAGCCAGCAAATAAGAAGCAAATGACAAAGTGGATGCTGTAGTGTCATATCCGGCCAAGAAGAAGATCACACATTGAGCCACCAGCTCATCCAATGAAAGGTCTAGAGCATAAAAACAGTATAGAAATCAGTGGGACATTGAAATTATTTGAGTTGTTGAGTTACTCTTGCACTAGACCTGGTCGGTGTGATCACTAAAAACCAGAACAAAGTGATGGTTTTTGAGAAAGAAAGGTTGTAAAACTGTAACCAAAGAATTTTTACGGCGGCTAGTTCAAATCGTCTTTTATTTATCGTTCCTAAATTGAAACTCTGATTCTACTAATGACTATTTAATTCAAATTCATTCGCATTTTAATTGTGAACACAGTTGCAACTATAACAAAAAGTTAATACTGTAGAAATAAGGAGAGATTTGCGCGAGCAGACATTGGCATCTGCTTTCTTCACCGAGCCGACTGATTCAGTGAGTATTCACTCGGCGAAAAGAGTGCGCGCGCACTATTGTCCATCTTTTTACCGTTCGTTACACTCCCCCTCTTAACATCGTCCTTGATGAGGAACTAGCAGAATTATCTTTCTTGGGTCGTCTTTTTTTCTAAGAGGTTAACGGGAGTGGCTGCTAACCCTCCTTCGGAGATGGAGGGATGATTTTTCTAAAACAAGCTGTCTAGTTCCGCCCGCTGAGAATCAGTGATTTCTTCTCCTACATCTTCCAGTAGTCAAAATATCTAATGTTCTCGGTAAAAAATATACAATCCAAAGCATCAAATTTTCCCGGTAAGAAATTACAATCCAAAACATCAAATTTCCGGGTAGGAAATATACAGCTCAAAATATCAAATTTCCCGGCATAAAATATTCATCAGTGAAGAGATCAATCACCAATTGATACATGCTTTGATCTCCATGATCTCAGCCACATTGGAATGGACAAGTTTGATATCCAGAGTAATGACGCCAAGCAGCGCTTCTTGTTGCTGGAATGGAATCCAATATGCCGGCATAGCGGTAATTTAAAGATGCACAATAATTTTAAGAAATTGTTTTGAAATACCTTGAAATGTATCTCAAATGAAGGATATAGGAAGAGATTGAGAACAACGAAGATCAATCAATAAATAATGAATATCAATATATTATAATAAAAAGTAACATGTATTCTAATAATAGTATTATAAGCAGCATATAATAATCTTATTTTTTAATTTTCTCGTAATTATTTATAATATTCATATAGTATGATTTAATAACAATTATTATATATAACTAGCTGCATGGCCCGGCGTTGCACGGGCTATCTCTACTGTTATAAATTTTCCCTTTCTTTCACAAAATCAGAACTTCTAATACTCATTTTCAAAATGACTCCCCCCCCCTCTTGACCGCTTAGCCCAGTGTTGCTCGGGCTTTCTCTTTTCCTAATGACATCAGCATTTCTGTGTGTGTGTTTGTACGCGAACAATGTAAGTGACTTCTAAAAATATGTCAAAAAATTTCCTTTTTTCGAAATTTGTTCCATTCAACTTATTTTGATTTAAGACAGGTTTCTTTCCCCTCTCTATAGCCCGAACACGTTTTTTTAGTGTAAAATTATTGTTCTATCTTCCCCTCCTTCTCACAGATAAGATATAGCTTCAAATTTCGATGTATGACTTATAAAAAAAAATTTGCGTTAGAATTAAAAAATTATTAATGTGAAGCAATAAAAAGAAAACGACTCTGATGCTAAGAGTAAAACAAAAAAACGTTCATCATTTTTTTAATAATAGTTAGTTTCTAAGAATCTAAAATAATTAAATAGATTTCAGATTTTCATGAATAAATCAATCGTTACATATAGTTAACTTAAAATGTCTCTAAAATGTATTTCGACCCAAAATAATAGACGATGTACTTTTTAATTAACAAAGAATTCCTTTAGTAATGAAATATAATAGAAATAATCCTTCTAAAAAACACATATATATTTAAAAAATTCAAATTTCTATAAGTAATAAATAAAAGAAAAATTTACAGATAGATATTGAAACGATTGCTTTTTTTCTGAACGTTTGATTAAACATATAAAAATATATAAGTTAGAAAAAGAACAGCATGGGGGAAAGCCTAGATATATATATTTATATACATGTACTAAAAAAACATTAAAAAATAACCGATTTAATTTTAACCTTTTTCATTCCACTAAAAAAATTTTAAAATGATCTTTCCAATGTTTTAAGGCAGTGTTTCTCAAACTGTGGGGCGCGCCCCCTGGGGGCGCGATAAACGTACAAGGGGGGTGCGAGCATATTTAAAATAAAAGATTAAAAAAATTATTTACTGGAATGAAGTAAAACAAAATGCTTTCTGACATATTAAAAAAATACACATTTACACTGATATAACTTATATATATCATCTGCGATATTACGTCATAAAAAATCAAATCTTCTACTTCAAAACCTCATTTTAGCTATCTTTGATACTGTAACCAAATAAAAAACCTTTTATTTGATTTGTTGTAATCCCATGATGAGAGATTTTTTACTACGGTTTCTTTTCAAACCAAAATGAGAAAAAACAAAACCCAGACCCATAATCAAAAAAAATTTTAGAAAGATAAAAAATTCATCACTGTTATATTATTGTCATCAGCTGTAGACAGCAGAATGTATTTGCTGCGGTTTGACCTTCGAACTTACTTGTACGGTTAGTTACGTGCCTGCTCTTATGTATTTGTTTTTCATTTAGGAAGTTGAAAAATAAACTATTTCTGCTGCGATTTTTCCTTGTAAAATATTTTTATGATTTTTGGAAAAGCACAGAGAGCACTTTGAAGGATTACTTGGTCAAGATTTATTTCTATGAGTGATTCCCAAACATATAAAGCATAATGAAAAACGTTTTAGATAATTTTTTTTGAACATCCATATTGTAATAAATACACTTTTAATCCAGAGCTGTCACGCCGAGCACAGAGTGCACGAAATCGGTAATTCTGGCAAAACTGTTTAATTGTTAACACAATGGCTCTGACACTATCCTCCTGTTTGACAGTCTTAACGTGTGAACTAAAATATATTTGTCACATATCTCCCTCTTTTCTGGGAGTGACAAACGTTTTTTACTATCTTAAGGTACTTGTTTTGACTGAGTCCCCGGTGTGATAACTTTTTTTCCGAAATATTTTCTGTGTCCTTGAAAGTAGGCGAGTATATTTTCTCTTAATTAAATTGTTCACTGAAATTACGATTTTTATTGTGTACTATAAAAATAACTATAAAAAAAAGATTGGGGTGGCTTAATAACCCCACTCGACCAGTAGTATCGAGTGCGCGCCTGCTCCAGGGTTAAAACATGTTGAAGTCTTTTCACTTTAAATATTAAAAATAATACAATTATTTTTCATCGGAATTTTATATTATTGTTCATTATTCAACATCAATTCTAAATGCTAATTCTGTGAGGCTTAAAATTACAGTTCACTTAAAACTAATTGTAATTTAAGCAATGATTAAAAAATATAATTTGACATTTTTGTAAACATTGTCGCGCACTTGGCTTAACTCTCCTGAAAATTCAGCGATTATATCAATAATGTTTTATTTTCTTATAAATGAACTCTTGCAAATAGCGGGTACTTCAGCCGGTATACTTTTAATGTATCAGTGCTGCACAGAGTATTTTATAACTAATTAATTAATGCGGAATTAAGAACAAGTTTAATAAGTATTAGCGACTTCCATGGGCTTGTTTTACAGAGCAAATTTTTCAAAGGAATGCTTATATGATTAGAAATTGACCCACTGAGTTCTTTCTAAAAAGAAAGCTGATATCTATATTTTGTCTTCTAAGCAGCCACCGCATTTTGCAATATGTTCCAATTTAAAAATTAGATAAAGGAAAAATAACATAATATAATTATCCTATTACTTTTTTATTATTTTTTTTTTTTTTTTGCTTAAAAGCAACATATACAAAATTTAATACTTATGTCATGAATTTGTACGGTTTATAATTAAGATTATTGTTTTAGCGTAAAAAAAAGTGCATTATTATTGCATTCAGTACATTATTAATGTATAAGGGGGGAGCGATAAAAATTGTGATTGAAAAGGGGGATGCCAGTATTGAAAGTTTGAGAAGCACTGTTTTAAGGTCTTAACAGTCGTGCGTTAGAATTAAGACAAAATTCCAATAACACCTGTGTCTCGTCCTGAATTGCCATTCCAAGTAGTAAACGTTGATTTAATTGGTCCTGTGTAGATCCAGTATCATCACAAGGACATAAATACATACTTTGTTTGATGGACCAGCATTCTAGATGGCCGGAAGCAATCCCACTCAAGTCACTAACGGCTAAGAGTACGTGTGAAGCACTGCTCGAAATATTCAGTAGAACAGGAATTCCAGAAGTGAGATCGTAATGAACAATGCAACAAATTTTACGGCCAGTTTAACGCAAGAGTTTTTGAAGATTTTAGGAGCTTGTCCGCGTTTTTCAACACCATACCATCCAGAAGGAAACCGGTTAATTGAGAGATGGAACCAAACTCTCAAGAACATGTTGCACCACATTATCAAAGAGGAAGGAAGAAGTTGGCATAGGCATATACCGTTTTTACTATGGGCTTATCGTGAAGTTCCAAACGCAACTACCGGTACACCACCTTTTCTAATAATGTATGGAAGAGATCCGAAAGAACCGTTGTCTATACTGAAGTCAATTTGGACTGGGAACACGTTGTTACCACTGAATATGAAGGGATCAGTAGAGAGTTATTTGAAAAAGCTAAAAGAAAAGTTAGAAGTAGCAACCCACAAAGCAAAGTTAACAAGTGACGTGCAACAAGGTAGCTACGCTAAATATTACAACAGGCAAAAGAAACATCGAGAATTTACACCAGGAGATCAAGTGCTTGTTTTGATACCTGATTCGACGAATAAACTATATGCTATATGGACAGGTCCAGTTAAAGTTGTTAAAAGAGTAAAACCAAATTCATATTATTTGCAGATGGCTGGAGGTAATTGATTGCTGCATGTTAACATGATCAGAGAATACAGAGCGAGAGTTCAAACGGTTGGAGTTATTTATGATATTCGATGAGATATATGAAACGCCAACAGTTCCTGCAGCTGAGAAGAATGACGAAGCATTGGACAGAGTGACGTTGGATTACCTATCTAAGAAGCAACAAACTCAACTAAAGGATCTTTTACATCGACACAGGATGTTGTTTTCTGGAAAAATAAAAAGAGCTAAAGTTGGTGAACATGTGATAAAACTGAAGAATGAAGAGGAGACGATGAAACCCAAAACTTATAAGATACCAGAAAACTTAAAGAGAAAAGTAGACGTGCAGATAAACGAATTGTTAGAGTCAATGCTGGTTGAACCTGTTGTAAGTGAAATAGCACACCCCGTGGTATGTGTTCATAAGAAGAATGGAACAATTCGGTTATGCATAGATTTCAGAAGCTTGAATGCCCTTACCGTATCGGACGCATATCCAATGCAGAATATGATGGAGTTGAATTTCTTAGTAGGGAAGAAAAAATTCATTACTGTACTAGATATGTTGAAAGGATATTGGTCTATACCAATGGAAGACAGCAGCAAACATCTAACAGCCTTCCGAACTCATCGAGAACAGTACCAATGTAATGTGTTACCATTTGGGTTAAGAAACGCTGCTGCAACCTACCAGAGAGACATGTCTAAAGTGGTTCAAACTATATCTGATTTTGCATGTGCGTATATCGATGATTTAGCAATATTCTCTGATACGTGGGAAGAACATTTAAATAATCTAGAAGAAGTTTTCAAAAGATTGGAGCATTTTAATTTCTCAGTGAATTTAGGAAAGTGTGAGTTTGCAAGACAAAAAGTTAAATACTTAGGACATGTCATTGGTTCAGGTAGGCATTCCCCTGACAAAAAAAGAATAAAAGCGATTCAGAACTTACAGGCCCCAACGACCAAGAAACAACTGAGAAGTGCTTTGAGATTGTGCAATTTTTATAGACAGTATATTCCGAACTTTTTGCAAAAATCGCTCTACCATTGACGGAGCTCACTAAAATGAAAGTTCCTAATGAGATTCCATGGAGCAAGGAGGCTGAAAATGCTTTCAACGAGTTGAAGACAGCACTATGTGGAATTACAGAGTTGCAGGTCCCAGACATAGAGAAACCGTACTACTTGCATACGGATGCTTCTCAGATGGCGGTTAGATGCTGTCTAGGTCAATTGGATGGAGAAGACAACATTCATCCCATAGCTTTTGGGAGCCAGAAACTGAACCCAAGCCAACAAAAGTGGTCAACAATTGAAAGGGAAGCGTATGCTATTATTTGGGCTCTAAAAAGATTTGAAACTTTACTGTGAGGAGCAAAGATTTTCTTATTAACCGATCATAATCCTCTAGTATTCCTCACTAGTGCTGCACCGCAATGTCCGAGATTGCAGAGGTGGGCGTTGGCCATTCAACGCCATGACATTGAAGCAAGCCACATGAAAGGATTTAAACTAGTTAATGCAGATGCGCTATCCAGACTGTAAATGTTAACTGTAATTAAATAAGAACTTTAAGAAGGATTTAAGATTAATTTAGGTTTTAAACATTTTCTTAGCTTTGTTGTTAGATGATTAAGTTAAGAAGAATAATTGCGTAAAATTTAATGTTGAGTATTTTTATGTAAATGTATAATATTAAGATAGTGACTAAACAGTGTTGAATTTTGGGTGTAACGTGTGACCCTTAGATTGTTTTAGCCATATTTGATCTTTGGATCTAATATGACTCTCGGGGAGAAGGTGTCAGGGTTACATAGTAATGTTATTAAATTACTCGTTTTTGCGATCACGAGATAATATTTTGAACGAGCTACTTTTGTGTTTTGTCTTTGGCAACGAGCCAAAAAAAGGTAGTTGATGGAATTCGCTTGAATAAAGTGTGGAATTTTGTGTTGTTCTTATGAAATTTTCGTTTTGAGTATAAACTGGGTTCACGACTGACAAATAGTTAACAGCTTTATCATTGGGGCGCTACTTGCAGCCGAGCCAAATTTTTCTGAAGCTTTTCGATAAGCAACTGATTTCGAGACCATCTTCAATTCGATCTTGTAATATCGTAGTTTAATTCTGTAATTTAAAAATGATTCAATGAATCCTAAGCCCCGCGTTCGGGAGCCACTTGTAAAACTGCAATCAAATGAATTACTACGGAAGTTAGCTCAACTCAACTTTTATTCATGGTTTCTCAATTCAAACTCTGATTCTACTAATATCGTTAGGTTGGGTGGATGACTTGTATCCAGCTCTTTCGAGCTACAACCTCATATCAGCAGGTATTTGAGTGACTGTAAAGGATTGACTTTAGCCCTTTGTTAAGATTAAATGCTTTAAATATATAATAAAAATACTGGAGATTTTGGGAAAATAAAAATTTTAAATAATAAAATGCATTATAAAATTGAGAAAAAAAGCTCGTCTTGAAAGCCGAAAATGAAGTTAGAATTTCAATCTTGTGTGGGTGGGGCGAAACCGACCCATGGGAATGCAGCTAGGATTACGAAAAAAATGGATGAAAAGAAAATGAGAAAAAAGCTTTTTTAGAAGCTATTAAAAAATACTATCACGAATAAAAAGTGTTGATGCACATTAAAATAAAAAAGAGATAATAATTTTCCGAGGAAAATTAAAGAGCCAAATTGTAAAAAGGAGAGAATGTGGGCAATCGACGCTGGAGCGAGCGTCTCTGAAAGAGATGGAAGAAGCGAAATTTGAAGAGGAGAAAAACTATTACATGATTCTACTAATGACTAGTGAATTCAAACTCATTCGCATTTTAATTGGACACAGTTGCAACTATAACAAAAAGTCGATACTGTAGAAATAAGGAGAGATTTGTGCGAGCAGACATTGGCATCTGCTTTCTTCACCGAGCCGACTGATTCAGTGAGCGGCGAAAAGAGTGCGAGCGCACTGTTGTCCATCTTTTTACCGTTCGTTACATTGATGATAAAATAGGGAACTTTTTCAAGTACGATGATATTTTAAAATCCAAATATTTTATACCGGATACCCATACGAGTTCCAAATTATTCAAATTCCTAGACAATGCTTTTCCTTTAAATAGAACTGTTTCTATGTCTCTTTGTTTAAATTTTCAGAAAAATTTTAACAGTAAATACAGTTATATTTTAATGTAAAATATATATATATATAAGTAAATAATAAAAATTTTAACAAAAATTAAACTAATTTATATAATTAGTGACTTAATACAATTTCAAATTTAAAATCAATTGTTTACTTAATAAAGTAATCGTGTAATGATAGCTGGAGGAACAACATTGTTGCTTGAAAAGGGAATTCACCTTTCAGAGGCGCATCATGTAATTTCATTGTTATTCTTTAAAAAATAGCACAAAATAATATGAACTTTGTAGCGGTCCCCTGCCAGATGTATTTCTTTGGAAAGGGGAGGTGCCTGAATATACTTTTAGTCAAATAGCTTGTAAGAGCAATATGAGTTACTGTGTTCCGTTTAACTACAATCCTCCTTCATGTTCTATTGTTTAATAATATGGAATAAATTATTTCCTTAGATTTCATCCCAATTAAAATTTGGGATAGAAATAACAATAAATATGGAATACAATAACTATATCATTTTCTGCTCCTTATTAAAATAATCTATTTTATATAAGCAAATTATCATATCTGAATTATTATTTTCTTATTGGTGTGATTAAAAACTGCTCGTTTATGAAAAAGACGATTCTTGCTTGCTAAAGTTTGTTATTCTATTTGCTAAGAACAAAACAAGAAAAGAATGTATGTTTTCAAGTTACTTTTCTTCGTCACACTTTTAAACACTTGATGATTAGTGTTTACATCTCCGTAAACAGCTGCCGTGTCATCGGTTTCCTTCAAGTCGAGTTCTGATTTCGGATCTTCAGACACTTCTTTAGCGGTGTCCATCAAAAGCTGGAGGAAATCATTTCTAGTCTGGAAAGAGAAAAAACATATCCTTATTGCATTCTTAGGGATGCTGAAAGAGAACTTTATGAGTCAGAGCGTTGGAATTCTAAATCTATAAGGTTATTTCATTTAGTTTTAATATTTCGTTAAAAAAATTTATGTCAAAACGCTGAATTAATATAAGGTTCACGGGATCTCTGATGCAATTATTTACCTTGTGAGAACACTTCAGTATCTTACTTACTTGACCTGTTCGTCTTCTTTCTTCTATGATTCTTAACGTGGCATCCCTGAAGAAACCAGTGGCCTTTGGGGGGAAGATAGATATTCCCAGCCGTTTCACCAGATTGGGAAATAAAACTGCAAAAATTCCAACAAATTCATATGAAATAAGTAATATAAAAAAATTATGTCTTCCTAATTAGATCAACAAAGAAAAATTTTATTTTAGCTACTTTTTAATAAATAGTTACAATTAATATAAATATATATATGCATAGGACAGAATCGCAACATTAAGTGGTAATTCATTAATCATAATTCATTAATATTCATTATCATTAAAGTATCGTATTGTCATCCAAAAGAATCGTTTCTATAAAATTTTAGTTCAACTGAATGCTTTAAAACGTTAGAAAAAAACCTTTTCAAGTTTTACGCAAGTCACCAAAAGGGTCACTAACTCGCCAAAAATGATGCCAACGTGACTGTAGTTGTAATTCTTTGAATAATTAGTTTTAATCAATTAATTTTTATTAAATATAATTAAATTACTGTATTGTCATCCTAAATGATCATGTTTATAAAATTTCAGCTCAATGGAGCGCTTTAAAATGTATTTTATTAACGATTGAAAATTCCACCAAGATAAATAAATATATAGAGAGTGTGAGCTAATAGTAAGAATTGAAAAATGATTCTCTTTAAACACAAAAAGGAACGTATATTTAAAAATATCTCAGAAATATTAGAAAGTGTTGTAAACACATATAACACCTTTTCTTTCTTTATATAACCGTAGAATATTTAATTTGAAGTACCTCACCTATTAAAATCCAAATTAAGAAGATAATGGTAATGAGATTCACCGAATGATCACGCGAGTAGTGTTTGCTTATACATATATATATATATAAGCCAAACTTTAAGGCAAGACCAGGGCAATTGGCAACAGACTTCGTAATTTTGAGTCATAGTCAAGTGACGAAAGTGACACCTGAACTGAAACCCTCTTCTCCAAACTTCCATACAACGGCAACGGGATGACTTTGAGCCACGATAGGTTTAATGTTCATCGGTTCCTCTACATGGTCCGTGGCACTTGACCCGCGGTAATTTAATGGTCAAGGTAACAGACTAGTGACCAGCGTGTCATGAGTTCGAGCCTAGTATCGCTGAAGACCCACGGTGTAGGGGAGCGATAATATGTCGAGGCTCAAATGCCCTCCCGTTGTGTGGTGTGGAAGTAAGGAAAGAGGTAGTGAGACAGAGCTCGTCTGCCAGCCTTGTTACTTGAGCTGGGCTCAAAATTACGAGGTGCGTTGTCAAGAACCCTGAAGTAGCTCAATAGAGCAACGTTAAGGTATCCGACCACGTTCGGAACCCCGATTTTGCAAAAGCGTATAAATGATAATATTTGATAGTGTTACTTAGATTAGAAAACGTATATAAAATTGTTTTAAGAATAGTATTACAATAAAAAATTATTTAAGTGCAATATTTTCACAAAAAATGAACGTAGAATGACCCATTTTCAAAACATTCTCCTTTTATGAAAAATGCTTCTATTATAATAATATTTTGCCTGTGTATTTCTCAGATCTCGGTACAGAGGCTGGAATTTTTGAAATATATAACTTAGAAGAGAGAGTAGATTTATCCATATTTTACTGCAACAGAGGGGAGAAATTTTAGGGAAAAAACGCCGATAATTATTTAATTATTTTAGTAAAATAAAGTGAAATTTTCAAAAATCCTAGTTCAGACTCTCTGGAGAAGTCTTTACTTTATATAAGAAAAATATTATTATTATAAAAGAATTTTATAATAGGAGAACCTTTTGGGGAAAGGTTATTCTAAGTTAATTTTTTGCCAAAATATTGTATTTAAATAATTTTTGTCATAATGTTCCTAAACAATTTTATACATGTATTCCAATCTAAGTGACACTAAATATCATGGAAATTATCCATTTACGCATTTTCTTAAAATCATGGCTCCAAACGTAGTTGGATACCTTAATGCTCCCTCACTCACTGGCACTAGAGCTCGAACTCATAACAAGCAGCCACGACTACTAGGCTCCTGCGGCCTTCCTGTATGATCGCACGTCCACTCTTAAATTTGTAGAAGGCTAATGGATACACATTTCAAAAACCACATTTGTAATTGAATTGTGAGCTGTTCTCTTTATAGAACTGAATAATATAATCTAGTCATTGATCTAAGCTGATATTTTTCGATAACATGAACTGCAAAATTAATTGAATACCATAATTTCATTCGAAACATCAAAGAGCTAGGCCATATGCAAGAGGTAGATGAGAAAGATGAGTGTGGAATGTATTTCATACCACATCTTGGTGTTTATCGCTCTGATAAAAAAACAAGTAAATTGAGAGTAGTTTTTAATGCGTCGCTTTGATAAAAGAAACAAGTAAGTCAGTGCAACTACAAATGGTTATTCTTTAAACTCTCTACAATACAATGGGGGAGTTGCTCAAAATGACCTTTTTTCAATAATGGTTCGTTTTAGAAAGCACATATTTGCATTCATTGAGGATGTGCAAAAAATGTACCGAATGATTTGGATTAATCCATATCAGCTTAAACTTCAGCGCATTCTGTGGAGAGAGAACATGGACGAACCAATAAAAAAGTTTGAGTTGTCAACTGTGACCTATGGAACAACGAGTGCACCATTTTTAGTGACACGTACGCTAAAACAATTAGCCCTAGATGAAGCAGAGAATTTTCCATTAGGGTCTTCAGTTGTGATGAGTGACATGTACACTGATGATGTACTTACCGGTGCAGAGACCTTATTAGAAGCAAAAGAACTGAAAAATCAACTGATCAATATCTTCGCTAAAGGAGGTATGGTTTTGAATAAGTGGTGCGGAAATAATACGGAATTGAGATTGAGGTTTCCGAAAATTATGATTTTTCAGATTCATCAGAGAAAAAAGTGTTGGGTGTTTATTCGAACCCCAAGCATGATTGCTTCTCCTTCAGAGTAAAAATAGACTTGCACGAATTAAATACCAAACGGGATGTTTTGTCAACCATTGCCAGGATATATGATCCTCTAGGTCTTTTAGGTCCTGTGGTGGCGAAGGCGAAAATCTTCCTTCAAAAATTATGGATGCTAAAGATTGATTGGACAGATTTGCTTCCAGATACAATCAATAGAGAATGGCGACAATTTGTCGAATCACTTCAGGTAGTAAATGACATCAACATCAATCGATGCATTGTGGTAGAGCAACCAGAAGTGATCGAGCTGCATGGATTCTCCGACGCGTCCCAGGCAGCATATGGGGCTGTCGTCTACTGCAAATCCATAACCTCAGATAGAAAGATGCTTGTGCATCTTATTGCCAGTAAATCCCGAGTTGCGCCTACCAAGCAAACAACGATTCCCAGACTTGGGCTATGTGCCGCTGTGCTGTTAGCAAAATTAGTGCATCGTGTCAAGCAAGCTTTGAAATTAAATGTGACTAATACTTTTCTTTGGAGTGACTCCATGATAGTTTTGTCATGGATAAGGAAGGAGTCATATCAATTAAAAATTTTGTGGTTAACAGGATTGCTACAATCCAGGAGATGACTTCCAGTGAACAATGGCGTTATGTGGCAACAGAGGACAATCCTACCGACTTCGTTTCCAGAGGAATGGATTCTCTAAAACTTAAAACCTGTGAGTTGTGGTGGAATGGTCCTAAATTTCTGATGAGCAACCTGTACTCACAACGACAAATTCCTCTGTTGCAGTGATCAAGGATCCAGGTGAACTTAAAAACTGTAGTGACTTTTCTAACTTTTTTCTTGATTCTGCTATTAACTCTTTTGTAAATAATTTACTTAACCTTAGTAATGACTATTTTAAAATTATTCGTGTCTTAAGTTTTATTTGTAGATTTGTTTATAATTGTAAGAGCCAAGAAAGCAAAAGAATTGGGCCTCTAGATTTAGGAGAATTAAAAAAGGCCGAACAGCTTTTATTGAAATTAGTGCAAAAGGAAGAGTTAAAGTAGAGATGAATGGTATTCAAAATTCTGCCATGGTACCTTCCAACAGTCGAGTAAAAACACTCAATCCATTTATTGATAGTGAAGGGATTTTGAGAGCTGGAGGTCTATTGAGAAATAGTGATATTAATTATAACCAGAAATTTCCAATTATTTTGCCTTCGAAACATAAATTGACTTATTTAATAGTTGAGTATTTTCATAAAAAGTTTTTACATAGTGGTCCACAATCCTTGTTATATCAGATCAGGCAAAATTTTTTGGATATTGAATGGCCTTAATATTTGTAGAAAAGTTGTTCATAATTGTAATTTGTTGTAATCCTACTGTTCAAATAATGGCTGACTTGCCAAAGGCCAATCCTACTTGCACTGATCAAATAATGGCTGACTTGCCAAAGGATAGAGCTATCAAAAATTATCCATTCAATGTGTCAGGTGTGGACTTCTGTGGCCCCTTTTACATTAAGTATAAAGGGCAGAGAAAAGGTGTATATAACAAAATCTATGTTTGTATATTTATATGTTTTGTTTCTAAAGCTGTGCACTTAGATATTGTGACTGATTTAACCTCTAATGCATTTAGTGCTACACTTAAGCGTTTTATATTTAGAAGAGGTAAATGTGCTAAGTTGTATTCTGATAATGCAACAAATTTTGTGGGTGCAAATATAGAACTTAAAAAAATATTTAATTTGGTGTGTAAACCTGATGAGGCACTTGCAAGTTATATGGCCTCTGAATGAATAGATTGGAAATTCCTCCCCCCTAGAGCCCCACATTTTGGAGGTCTCTGGGAGGCAGGCATTAAATCCTTTAAGTTCTATTTAAAGAGAGTAGTAGGTAACATTAGATTAACATATGAAGAGTTTCTGACCGTGATTATCCAAATAGAGGGGGTGTTAAATTCTCGTCCTCTTGTCCCATTATCTTGTGACTTAGATGATTTAAATGTATTTAATCCTTCTCATTTTTTGATAAGTAGATCAATTACATCAATTGTTGAGCCTGATTTAACTAATTTAAATGAAAATAGGTTGGATAATTGGCAGAAAATTTAAAAAATAATTCAATTAATTTGGAAAAGATGGAGTGTAGACTATCTAAATAGTTTTCAGCAAAGAAATAAGCGGCATTTCGAGAAAAAGAATGCTAAAATTGGAGATATGGTTTTAATAAAAGAGGATAATTTACCTTCATGTCAATGGTCATTAGGTAGAATCAAGAATATTTATCCAGGAAAGGATTCTAAAGTAAGAGTAGTGGAAGTCAAAACCACTAGAGGTATATTTAAGAGACCCATTTCGAAACTGTGCATTCTACCAATTGAAACACTGTGTGTGAAGTAGCATATTTAACCCTTCAGATAGTAATGTTTGTGTGTAGAATAGTATTTTTTTAAATTCTCTGTGATTTATCAATTGCTTTATACATTGTCTTCATTTGTATGTTGTTTTGTTTGTATTTTGAAGTATTGTATTTCTGTGTGTTATCTTTATGATTATGTTCTATGTAAATCTTGCATGTTGAAAAACATTGCAAGGCCGGGTGGCATGTTCAGTGTACGTATGTAAATGTAGAGCGCCCTCTAGCGCTCAGAGTGTCTAACGAATCTGAGTAACCTCTGACTCCATTGAGAAAGGAGTCAAATCGAGCGAGCTGAGCAACAGAGTAATAAAAACTACAGTCCACTGAGAGAGACTTTTTGAGTTCTTTAGTTGTCAACCCAACATACCGTAAGGACTCCCCCCCCTCAGGTGTACTTCTCCTTGATTATCAGCGTGAGCTAGAGGTGTAGAAATAAGTCAAGAACTAGAAGCTGCCATGATCTTAATATGGCTTTATTAATACCTTAAACTTAAACCTCTAACAAATAAAATAATAATATATGTGAGAAAATCTACGGTGGCTAAGCACACAATATATATAATTCCGAAATAACGTAACCCGAACCACTATCAATAACTAACTTGCCTAAGCTCAATTCCAATGCTAATACAGATCCGAATATTAAATAGTCACTCCTATACCTTGATGTCGAATGAAGTAGCGATCAATCTGATCCTAGTTGAAGTTGCGGTTTGCTGGAGTGCAATGATATGCACCTTGATCTAAGGGCTCTCTGTCACGAATAACTTCTGTTGGCTGTCACTTAACCTTTCCAAAACCTCTTGACACTTGAATCACGGATTATCATAACATTCCCCAAATTGCCACACCGCTTACTCTAACTTCTAATATTTAAAAACTTCCTAATTGCATCTTTCCTTCACGCTTTACTTCTTGGGTTTGGTTGGAAAAGAGTTGCCATTAATTCTGGCCCCAAAGAACCCTAACGACATGCTAATGAAAAGACGCGTGAGCCCGTCACAGTACAAGCAACATGCAGACCAAGAACTCCGTTTGTATAGTCATTACGTCTCCAAACACTAGCTTCTTGGGATGACTCCATAAAGAAAAATCCAACGGTGTGATATCTGAGGATCGTAGTGAACAGAACCATACCCACGTGTCTGATCCAGTGACCGTTGTGTGCCATATCCAGCTAATAACGTCCAAGAGCACAAAAATGCACCGGAGCCCAATCATGAACTATCAATCATCATCTACCGTATTTTTCTAGTAAACTATGGATCGTACAGGTATAGTTCTTTGGACATTTCTTATGAACTCTTCAACGAGGAATCCACCTGTGCAAAGTTTGGCTGCTAATTTTGGGACACTGTATACTTATCTTTACCAACAAGGATTTAAAACTTACTTATCTCTTGTTATAAGTAGTAAAAATAATCCTGCATGTAATATTTTTAAAAAATGTCTTCTTTTCCTTTATTTTAATCACGTTACAAGCATTCTTCGCAATTTTCAAATATTTATAACTGATTAATGTAACGACAACTTGAAATTAATTCTTCCAATGTGTGCAGTTATTTTAAGGCATACTTACGGAACATTATAAGTCTCCAACTGAAATTGATCCTAAAGACTCGTCTTGCTGTCATCACAAACTGGTTTTTTGGATCGTTGTGAGAATCAAGTTTAGTAGAGAATGCGGAACTGGCAATCACGTCCATGCTGAAAGCACCATATATTCTGGAGGGAAAAAATAATTTCATTCAATAAAATAGGATGCATCTTTCTCTCATCGATGTTTAGTACAAATGGATTCATCCACAGAAAAAAATAATAGAAAGATCTACATATGATATACAGTTTCTCTATATTATAAAATTCAATTTTGAAAACATAGAATCTACGATAAAAAAAAATTGAAAATTTTATTTTTTTAAATTGCAAAAAGTAATTTAATCCAATTTATTTTATTTTAAATTGTAAATCTATTCTATCTTTAATGAATAATTAACAATAATACAAAAAAAGCTTTTGATAATTGTAGCGAATTCTATTCATAATCCTGGCTAATTCTCTAGGGCAGAGGTTGGCAACATTGTAGCCGTACTTTGCCAAACTAATCTATCAATATGATCCAGGGTTCCGCACAAAAAGAAATATTTGATATTCGATTCTTGCGGTAATACTTCCAAATACTGAAAGACAGATTTAGTTACATTAATTTTGTATTATTTAAAGATATTTATTAACATCCGAATTTATGTCCTTTGTATATTCGCCATCTGTAAAAAGTGTGTGGCTTTGGCGGAGCTACGCAATAAGCAATTACGAAGCTAAATTCGGTTTCCTTAGATTTGCTTCCAGTTGAATGACAAAGAGATGTGACTTACATTCAGTAACATCTCTTTTTATAGCCCCATTTCTTATTAGCATTCTTAAATGTGGGCTGACGTTCAACTTGAAAATGTCCTTACAAAGATGACATACGACGCTATCGCGACATGACACGATCTCTTTGATGTACGAATTCGTATTCATTCGCCCAAGATAGTTGACAACCACGAACATCAAGCTTTCTTTTTAGTATCCTTTTCAATTAAATATGTAAGAATGAATCAACACAATAACTAAATAAAAAAAATACAAGTTTTCACAATAAAGCTAAGAACGTGTCATAAAATTAAAAGTAGCCTATAGCGCAACGATGTGCATCCAACTAAATTCTGCTTTTGACTGAAATTATACTCGATATTAGTGTATGGGAGCTATGAATCGAACGAAAGGAGATAAAACGCTCGAAGCACAGGAATGAGGTACGAAGCAATAGAACTCCTTGTTGTGTAAAGTGCCATTGAGAATTGTACCGCGTGCCACATGAGGCTGATCCCTACTTTAGGGAATATACTTTTGACATTATACGATTATAAAACTTTTCCTGTAAAGGAGCCACGGTTTCTGTAAATGAAGGTTACTATTTCAAGTCAAGTGAAGAGGGAGGTTTGTGGAGGGTAACTGTAGTCATACGCATGTCTCAGAACAACTCCAGTCTCTTTCGAACAACCCTTTCAAGTAGCTGCGATGGTTGCCGTAAACAACGCCCTGACGGCCGTCGTGCTCTATCTTCATACTGAAAAATTATTCGGCTATTTTTCTGCTTCGGAAAACGAACATCCAAAGTTATTTCTTTTACTCCGCTCACGCTTTTGTTGATGGTTGTAACCAGAAATAAAGAGCCCTTCCATTTAAGGTATCCGAACACGTTGAAATGACCCAATTGGGTCAAAATACATATTTTTTGTTTTTAATTTTATTGAATAGAGCTATACTTTGGCTTTTCAAAACATACCTTGTTTTATTTTTACGATAAATAGAGGCCATATTACAATCAATTTTATAAAATTAGAAAAACCGGAAGCGGATCTTTAGTCTACCAGAAGTGGGCCTTTTTAAATTGTTCAGAATCTATCATGGCAAGTCTCATAACTCAAAATAGTATGAATATATTTCTGTGTATATTTTTGAACCTGACATTTGTATTCAAGCATTTCTTATTGTATGAATATTTTTTGAGGTATAGCCTGTAGTTTAAATAATGGTCTCATAAAGAATTTAATATTTCTTATAATATTTACGCATTCAGCTCTAAAACTTTTTAAATTTTAATAAAACATTAAATTTTTAGTACATTCTGTATTGAAATGCATATAATTTGTTTTAGTAATACTTTTACTGATGTAAGTTTATTACTTTTCTCTCTAATTGCTTTGAACTTTTGCTAAAATTTCACTTATATAGGTGTGATATTTATAATATTTAGATATTTTTTTTTAAATATTGTTAGTTTAATATGAGTATTTATTGGTATTGATCCCCAAAAAGCTCGTATAATGTTTTAGTATGCTATTTTCTTAAAAAGCCCTCCAAACGTACGGATACCTTAAAATATTATACGCTGTGACGGGGATTTACGAGACTTTCTACTAATAATCGTCTTGGGGAATTTTTGGGCCAGCAAACGCGTTATTTTACAGTCATCCCTCTCAAGAAGAAACCATGATATGCAGATTAGCTAGATTAAAGTTTAATAATCGTGGATTAGAAGGAAAAAGAACAGATCGCTGAAAGCAGTACTGATACGGTAAGGATCAGAATTTCGCCGCGGGATTAAAGGACGGACTTTAACTATTAGAATAAATTAGAGAAGTTAGGATTATTAAGATAGCATCGATTAAAATTAAGCTATTCGGTTTTCTTATGCTTATTCACATGAGCTCTCTTCATATCACTCCAAAGGTTCCCTTTATAGTTTGCTTGTCCAGGAATACTATCTTTAGTAATAATAAATTCGATGGTTAGTCTTGATCATCCATCTTTACCTCCTACAGATTTAGGTCGATTAGATGACGAGGAAGCGTTCCTAGGGGTGGGGCCTTTACAACGTTATTTCTGAGGCACTTAACGAAGCCTTCATCTTGTTTATGACGCAGAGAGACGAAGAACCCCATTGACTGGAATTTCAAACAATTGTTTCAGCTCACTAGGAAAAAGTTGTTCGAAGCCGTTTCTATGGCAATAGGGTAGAAATTGTTCAAAAGGGATGCTTGAAAGGAAAATTGCTCCAAATATGTATACGTGTGATAAGACCATAAGAAGTTAGTTACAGATGATATTACTGGACATTGCAATAGTTCAATTGTAAATTGATCCAACGGGCCAGTCAAGAACTAGCATTATTGTTAAGGACTATCTGTTGATAAGTACATTTAGATTCTAGATATTTAAATTACTATTCAATCTTATAGCTTAGGTTAAATGTTGATAGTGATTAGAAAGTGTTATAATAAAATGTACAATTTATGAAAATGTCTCATCCTGTGATGATCCCTCCCACTTCAGCAGGGAAGAGTCCGCGACATAATGAGTATAGTATCGACATAAATTAACGTATTATGAATAAAATACATGCACAGTGATAGTAAAAATACATGGACAGAATCAATAAAAAAACGTAACAACTATGGTAGAAATAATATTTATAAATTTTAAATATAAGAGTAACATATATTTGGATGTATTTGCAATACTAAATATTCAAAAATATTTGTATAAGCTGAGAATGACACTACACTCGCTTAACGGAACCACTATACCTTTATTATCCAAACATTCTTTCTTTGCGATAAATAAAGGGTGTTTTTTTTAGAGGTATAGAACTTTAAATTGCAATAAAACAACGATGTATTATTCGATTGACATGAATTTTTTTTATTCGAGAGATAATCTTGTGGCATTACATTTTAATTATGATTTCTGGCAAAAGACTGCTACGGCTGGCTCGGATGTAGTCCAATTTTCGATGACTTTTTCCAACATTTGTGGCCGTATATCAGCAATAACACGGCGAATGTTGTCTTCCAAATGGTCAAGCGTTTGTGACTTATCCGCATAGACCAATGACTTTAGCTTCACTCCAAATACGGCAGTTTTGTTTGTTGACGTAGCCATTCAACCAGAAGTGCGCTTCATCGCTAAACAAAATTCACTTATGAAAATCGGGAACAACGGCAATCTCGTTTTGGGCCCATTTGACGAATCTACGCCTTGCTTGATGATTTGTTTGGCTTCAATTCTTGCACGAGTTGGATTTTGTAAGCACGTAAACCAAGATCCTTCCGCAAAATCTTCCATAAAGTGGATGGACACAGATCCAATTCCTGTGCTCGATGGCGGATGGACTCATTCGGGTCTTCCTCAATGCTACGCTCTACAGTAGCAATAGCTTCTTCTGTACGCACCGTACGGCGTCTCTGGGGATGCGAGTTATCAATTAGAGTAATCGTGGTGCGAAAACGTTCCATGGTTAATCGAATTAACTGCTCTGATGGACGATTTTGTCGACGATAAAATGGACGTAGTGCACGATACGTATTCCGCACAGAGAACCATTATTTTCGAAATAAAATTGCACAATTTGAAAGCGTTGCTCAGGCGTGAGTCTATTCATGATGAATTGCCAAGCCAAACTGAGAATAAATCATTTGACAGCTGTTAAATCGGTCGCCATCTTGGAAAGTAATGCCAACTTAAACTTCTATACCTGGAGAAAAAAACACTCTTTACATACATGTATCTCAGATGCTTTTTTTTAAATTTCGTTTAATACATATATTGCGAGAATAAATTTTCTTCTCTTTAATATTTTTTGGAAATAAAAACAAAAGAAATTTGAATCACATCGCATATTTTGGCTCGTGTTAAATACAAAATTTTTAATCATTCGATTCACTAATCCAGATAATTTTCTGTGACGACCCTCATACCATGCATGTGTATCATTCCTACTATTTAATTAGTGCATGGTTATTATTATTTTAATTGTGTTTCGGATCTGTAGTGTCCTTTATTAGTACATACTGCCCTTATGAAAAAGTCTAAGTTTCTTTTCGTAAGCAATCGATTGAATTTTAATCAAATTATTATAAAAAAAATACTTGCGCTTTGAGTTCCACGGGAGCTCCATTTTTAGAAGCATTCTTGAAATTCTGAATGCATGTATCTGCACATTCCTTGAATATACTCACCATCTGAACAAAAAAAAATTGTTTATAATTTTTGCAAAATTAAAATTATTCAATACTTTTTATTAAAATCTGTAAATTGTGGTGTAAAAGGAAATGGAATTTTTTTGGTTTAATCAGTGGTCAAACGTATTTGAGAAATTTTTATTATTTTTAGAAGCTGAAATAACCCAATAAAAAACAACGGAAATGTCCTGATTAAAGTTTACGGTGTTTGAAATAAATTCACTTCAAAATGCTACATATTTTTTTCCCATAAATTTCAATGTAAATTCAAAGAAAAATTTTAAGTATTTCCCAAAATGGAATCAAATGAAACAGATTTTTAGATGAAAGAAAACGCCTCCCTTTTTTTAAGCACATCCATTTCCTATTTTTCTCCTGATTTACAACTACTATTACGATTTATTTAAGACCAAAAATTCCCCACTCATCTTCAGTGTTCCATTGCAAATTAAGCTGGATATAGTATCCTTTCAAATTAACCACTTGTCTTAAACTTTCCCCTTCTTGATCCAAAAATAATTGCATCGGAAAGTAATCGGTAAGGACTTCTTGCATGAAATTATAGGTAAATTATAGAAATTGTAATGTTATTTTCTAATGCCTTACAATTCCTTTTATCACTAAACTAAGCTATATTAATAACTTTAAAATTATTTTAAATTAATAATCTATATATAATCATTTTTAAAGATTTTTTTAATTTAAGATGTTTTGTAAAAAATGGTTAGACACTCAAAAATTTCATCAAATCTCTAATGCATCAATAAAAATAGTCAGCACAATCGGGTATTGTCAGGTATAATTTTCTTTATGTATTAAATTATTTATAATGCAATTTTTTGGAAATATGTATCTGGCAATGAAACTTCATTCTATTTTTCGAACATTCTTAGAATCAATTAATTCAATTATCAGCTCGGAACTGGAAATTGAGGTGGTGACTGCTTTCTTTTGCGATCATTATTAGGAGGATCGGTAAAGCAGATAACAAAGTTAGATAACTTTAAAAATATAAGATTACGTGCAGTGGCATTCAAAAGTGTCCATACACTTGAAATTTTCTGTACAATTTAAAGTTCTTGACTAATAAAAATGAATAGATCGGAATTGTAATTTTTTTATAATATCTGCAACTTTTTTTATTTAAATAACATAATAGATTTGTAAAAATAGCATAAATATTATTTTTAAAACTAATAATCCAAAAACTATTAATAAATTACACTACAAAAGTCTGTGTACACTTAAAAAAAAGGCTCAACATAACTTTAAATATAGTATTTCTTTCTTAATTTAGTATTCAGTAGGATATCTATTAGCATCCACAAGAACTTTTAAACGTCTTGGTATAAATTTCTCATTAGTTTTTCATAATTTCTGCATTGATATGCATCCATTCTTCCGTGATCATTGTTTTTACTTTACATTTCGTTTTTATGTGTCATGTTTCCTAACATTAATTTCAAATTATCGCCAAATATGTTTTACTGTGTGTTAAATCAGGTGATTTAAAAGGTATTTTCAGAATTTGGGGACAGTTATAGAGACACCTGAGGCGGATGTTGAGAGCAGTGCTCTTGTCCTCATTATCTAATGAAAAAACGAAGTCATCTCCTACACCCAAATTTTGGGCGCAGAACTTCAAATTATTTTTTAAAATATTTAAGGTGAATGCCTACCATGAGAGAAAATGTCGTTTTTCGTCTACATAAGACATTTTTTTATTTCAAACATTTTTCTTTCCAAAACAGTTTTTCTTTTTCCTCTACGCGAAACAGAAATAAAGTTATTGTGATTTTTAAAAACTTCACCTTCTTCAAAAGGGCAGTAAGATAAAACTTTAAATGAGTTTTTCTCAAAATTATGTTTTCGAAAGAAACCCTTTACCAGATACATGATATCTTAAAAACCAAACCAGATAACATTTTGAAATTTTGTGGGAATGTATATGTAACGTATATATACATTCCCGTATATATTCGTATATATACATATGTTTGTATATATAACGTATATTAAAGCTTTTATTTGAAGTTCGTATAATTTGTTAGGAGTTTTTATTTGGAATTCAAATTTTAAAAGGTATGTAACTATTTATTTGAATAAAATCTTAAGCACACACACAAAAATTACCCTCTTAATTTTCCCCGTGGTAAATGTAGGCGTAATAATGGTCCGGATTCTTTTCCAGTTCTCTCCATTCACAACTGATACCATATTGTCAACAATTCTATCACCAGTAGCTAGAGCCTAAAAGGAGAAAAAGAATTACATCGAATCCAATACTTATGCTATGTTGTGAATGTAGTTATAAATCCGATAAATATCTTAGAAAAGTTGTATCTCTGACCAAGGTATGAAATTTCAGTTTTTACAATTGCATTGTAAAATGAGTCACCTGGATAAAAAAATCTTTTAATGTAACAATAAGGAATTTCGTAGGTTCTTTTCGTTCAATTGAAGATTCCAA
This sequence comes from Trichonephila clavipes, assembly GCA_019973935.1. Taxonomy (NCBI): domain Eukaryota; kingdom Metazoa; phylum Arthropoda; class Arachnida; order Araneae; family Nephilidae; genus Trichonephila; species Trichonephila clavipes. The sequence goes on along the minus strand of BMAU01019555.1, from coordinate 269,315 downwards.
AAGAAAATCCAGGCACAATGAATGCTCCGAGTCTAGTGGCTCAAAATTTATTGTTGATTTATAGCCACACACACACAACACAAATACATATTAAAGAAACTAACTATATAATTTAATTTTAAGTTTTTAACACCATTTTGTTTAAATCATCGCCAACTATCCCGCTCATTCTCCCATGTCCTATCGCTCCGCCATGTTGGTTACTTTCCTCCTCTCGTTCAGCTCCAAGTCTCTCTCTTCTCGATGGCCGCGCCACCTATAAGGAATTTTAACCTTCCGGACGAATCTTACATGCCCCACCAACAGAAGCACATGCGTCATCTTCAATGACCAGGTGCTACCAGAAAGGTTAGTCACACACACACATAACATCTAAACCTTAGTTAAAGAGAGAGTGCACTATCTTACTATGAATATCAAGCTACTCTTTAATTAGTTCTAAGAGTACACAGGTAAAAATATGCTAAATACGTAAATAAGTCAATGATAGACGGTTTCCTAGCAAACTATGGAAATTCCACTTTTAAATGAAAACTACATTTGACATACATGCATATACAACAAACAAAAAAAACAATAATAAGAATAAGTATACGCTACACTCCAAAACAGCTAATACATAAATCAATCAAAAATAAAGGTTTTCTAAATACACATTGAAAATTTCACTTTTAACCGAATATGACGGTTATATGCATATACAATATTAACACCCAAAAAATATTATAAAGATACATTATGATTATGCTACTCCTCTTTCCTCGGTCCCAATATAAGCGAGGCGAGGCTTTATCTTCCCGAATGGTCACTTTCGGTTTGGCACGTCGTTTAAAACAACGTTTCTGAAATTCTATTTCACTCTCCCTCAATTTACGTGCAACTCCCTGCTTCATCCACGATGGGTCAACGATCTTAAAGTCTAGGTGTCGGGTTTCACCCCTAACCTTCCCGTCCAGGTAGATATTATCTTGTGGTCTCAATTTAAGTCGAACTCTTTTCCTGGTGCTTCGATTTTCTCGCAATGATCGTCGTATCCTCACAGTACCATCTCGCTTGATAAAATCCGACAGTTTCCATGCAAGTTTTCCTATTCCACTTTTGTCCTGCGAATATTCGCGTCTAAGACTCCAGTGCTGGGGTATGAGTACCATGTTTCTTGAGGCTTTTAGATTCACTTTTTGTTGTAATTCGGCAACTGTCCTACTGCTTAAATTTTTGCGTTTTCTTTTAGGCAATTTTAGTTTTTCTTCTTCAATTTCATCCTCATCAAAGTCAATTCGCTCTTTGCTAAGGATTACGGGATTACTCTCATCTTTATCCTTTATCACATCAACTGATATTTCTTCCTTTTCTCTCTCCACAACAACAGATTGTGCTACGGCATATTGATCCGTACTACGCGTCTGAATTTGTTCTCCTTTAGACACAAGAACCTTCTCGATTGCTTGGGTTACTTCCATATCTTCATCGGAAAATTTTTCTTCCTCTTCATTTAACAATTGATTTTGCTCGTTCATTCTTTTACATCTTTCTTCTGGTAAACACTTCTGTTCTTTCATGCTCGTTTCATGTTTCTCTTGAACATGTCGCATCTGCTCTTCCACAAGCCATTTTTCATTTTTCAATCTCATTTCTTCTTCCAAAGCTATTATTTCGTTCATTCTTCTTTCTTCTTCCATCTTCCGCCCTTCCTCCACTGCTTTGACTTCCTCATAAGCCTTGAGTCTATCCTCCACTTCAACCTTGAGTCTGGTCTCACTGCTAAGGTTAGATCTCACTTCGTTTCCAATGTTGCCTCTATTTGTGGACACTTCTATGTCTAGGCATGCTCTTGCTAAATGACCTTCTCCTTCCAACTCGATTAGTTTTTTCTGGGTTTCGAACTCCATTTCCATATCCCTCATCTTCTGCTCGAAATCGGCCCGTCTCTTCCGTTCCGCTATTTCCATCTCTTCTTTTCTTTTCCTCTCAGCCAATTCCATCTCTTCTTTTCTTTTCCTCTCAGCCAATTCCATCTCTTCTTTTCTTTTTCTCTCAGCCAATTCCCTCTCTTCTTTCCTTTTCCTCTCATCCAATTCTATCTCTTTTCTTTTCCTCTCATCTAATTCTATCTTTTCTTTCCTCTCGCGTTCCTCTATAATAGTGTTTAAAAATTCTCTACAAAACTCCTCGTCGAAGTATTCGCTATTCAAGATAACATCTCAACTCAAACACTCTCATCCCAAGGACATCTTCGACCCCCATTTCCGTAGCCATATATTGCAGGTCTACTTTTGATCCCTTTTTTAAAAATGCCATCTCGCCCCTTACTATAGTTATCCTAAATCAATCAATAACACTCTAATTTCAAAACCCAACAGTAAGCTTAATTAATCAAGGTGGATCTTATTTAAAAAAAATAAATGTTTTGTATTTCTTACGCATAAAATTTGCAATTTTATATCTTGGATGATAAATTTAGCACATATGAAAGACCAAAATTAAATTCAACTAAATATTATTACTACAATAATAAGAAAGATTTCTGCTGCATAAAACAATATCTCATTTTTTCGAAATTCGTAATTCTAAAGATTTTCATAACTCATAACAATTAAAAAAAATATATCTGCGTTTATATCCTTTTCACAAAATAAATCCAAATAAAAATAAAAGAAAACCAACCTTTTAGCCAAAATAAAAAATCATTAGTAATCATATTTGACATATCAGATACTTCAAAAAAAATATACTCATAAATACACGTTCTACTTGGCAGACATAATATTCCTTAACGTATTCAAAAGAAAAAAAACGTTATTACACTTTAATCTAATAATTAAAAAAATGCACACTTCAGCTTATGGCCTTGAGCAATCACTCACTTTTTTTCCCTAACTCAGCAATGGTTAAAATCGTATTTTCATGAGTCATACGCGTACAGAAAAGGAAATGAATATATGATCAATTCTCTTCTTAAAAAAAATATTATGCAATCGAGTTAAATAATGAATAAATCTTTCAACAATTAATGTACATTTCACATTAAAAAACCCAATATATATATCCTTTACTTAGATACTCTGCTTAAATGACATTTGATTTATATATATATAATTCAGCAATATATTTTAATACCATCAATCATTCATCAAGTTTGAATTAAAACATACTTTCTTTCTTTTCTCTAGTCATTAATATACTTAAAACTCAACAAAATTTTATACTTTTCACAACAATTATATAAACTGATGTTCAACTAAAAATACAGTTGTATTCTAATACTTTACAAAGTTTCAGATTTGACACAAACAATACATGAACTGATGTTCAATAGAAAAAGAAATAATATGTACCAATATTTTGTAACGTTTCTGTGGTGAAACACACTAATTATTTGAACTGGTGTTCAATAGAATTATATATCTAATTATATTTTTTTAAATGTTTCTGATGAAACACAATAATTATCTGAACTGATGTTCACTAAAAATATATATCCAATATGCAATAATGTTTCTGATGAAACCCAAATATACCTTTACCTCTTGGAATAGATGATACCATTAATTAGAAAAATGTTTTCTATGACAGAAAACTACATATTTCTCGCGGTGATCATTTAATGATTATAATGACTCACACCGGACAATGTTTTCTCTGATGGAAAACTAAAATATTTCTCAACTTAAATCAAAAGAAAAATGTTTTTTATGACAGAAAACTCATTTTTTTTCACAGTGACCATTTAATGATTCTAATGAGTCACGCCGAACAACGTCTTCTCTGACGGAAAACTAAAATATTTCTCACGGTGATCATTTAATGATTATAATGACTCACCCGACTAATCTTTCTTACCCTGGGGTTTCTAATAAATCAACATACATAAATTAAACTGTAACTTATTTTACTTTTACTACAATAACATATCATCTATTCCAAACAACTACAGCTATTGATAATGCACTCTTTACATTACAATACATACAATAATAACTTTAATTTGTGAGTGTGGACCACCCTTTCTTACCTGGCATTTTTACTGAAATCACCCCGACTGCGCCAATAAGGAATTTTCGTAGGTTCTTTTCGTTCAATTGAAGATTCCAAAAGAAAATCCAGGCACAATGAATGCTCCGAGTCTAGTGGCTCAAAATTTATTGTTGATTTATAGCCACACACACACACAACACAAATACATATTAAAGAAACTAACTATATAATTTAATTTTAAGTTGTTAACACCATTTTGTTTAAATCATCGCCAACTATCCCGCTCATTCTCCCATGTCCTATCGCTCCGCCATGTTGGTTACTTTCCTCCTCTCGTTCAGCTCCAAGTCTCTCTCTTCTCGATGGCCGCGCCACCTATAAGGAATTTTAACCTTCCGGACGAATCTTACAGTAACGCTTACTGAAAGCTTCAAAAATCTGTTTCGGAATTGTTTGTCCGTCACAAGTGGTGCATATTTTTCCGGAAAGACTATAAAATAAGAACTTTGACCTTGAACCATGACGACAGTGCCAGCTCTAGCAGTTTTGCTGTCTTAAGTCTTAATGAGTCTTAAGAAATTCAAAATAATTCGAAATTATGGACATAATTACTTGTTATATCAAATGAGTGAAATATAAGAGAAGGAATCGTCCATTTCAGCAGTTCAATTTCTTCGAAAAGTAGTCTACTGATGGTAGGGATCACAAGCTTCTGTTTTAACTTATAGTAACTACACTCAAGACTAAAATAAACCATCTCCTGTGGCTTCCAAACCTCTTATTACCCTTTTCCCCCTTTTGAATACCTGACACCGGACATCGAAAGGGTGAAAGGAATATCCTCACTCCGGGATGGGGAGAAATTTACAAGATGTGTTAACATATTAAATTCATGCTTTAGCATATACTCCCGTCTTGAACCCTTCAAGTTTCAACATGAAAGAAAACTACAGAGTTTCAGCATGAAGAAATATACAGAGTAAAAAAATTTTTAAAAAAGATACGTTGAATGTGCAGTACGAAATTCACACCCAATAATATTTCAGAAAATATATCAAATTCTTAGTAACAAAAAAAATATATTTTTCAAATTCGATCCAAATGCCGTCCTTAAAATTTGCCGCCCCGGGAAGGGGTCCGGCCCTAGGCCACCCTTGATGACGAAGTACTAGCTAATTTTCTTTTGAAAGCATTGTAGATAAAGAGTGTTAGGAATGAAAACAGTCCTCTTAAACAGAAAGGGGTGGAGGCCCTTGTTATTATACTTCAGCTGGATACCGTTCTTAATAGCTCTGAATAACGCTGGGCAGAGAGCAGTCCACGTCCAATGCGCCAAGGCAGAAAACAAACCTTGATTAGAAATTTCTTTCCCGAACGCAACCAAAGATTTGTCTCGTTGCTCGTTGCTTGATTTGTTTTCCTCTAAGGTGGCTTATTATTGTAACAAATAATAATAATAAAATTGTAAAAAAGTGCGATATGAGTTTATTTGCCTCATTACTCTGAATCTAAAATTAAGGTATCCGACTATGTTCGGAACCGTGATTTTAAAAAAGGGCATAAATAGATAATTTTTATGATATTTAGTGTCACTTAGATTAAAATATGTGTATAAAATTGTTTTAAGGCATTTTGACAAAAAAATTTATTTAAATTCAATATTTTGGCAAAAAAGTAACTTAGAATAACCTTTTTTCAAAATATTCTCAAATTTCAAATTTTTTCAATTCAAAAAATTTCAAAATATTTTTTAAAAAATGCTTCTAAAATAATAAAGTATTCTGCTTCTATAAAGTAAATACTTCTCCAGAAAGTCTGAAATATATTTTTTTTTTGAAAAATTCGTATTATTTTCAATTACCCACCATTGAAAAAATTATCGGCGTTTTCTTCTTAAAATTTCTCCCCTCTGTTGTCGTAGAACATGTATAAACCAACTTCTGAGTTATATATTTCAAAAATTCTAGTTGAGCCTCTGTACAGAGATCTGAGCTATATACAGGCAAGATATTATTATAATAGAAGCATTTTTCACAAAAGGGGAATATTTTGAAAATGGGTCATTCTATGTTCATTTTTTGTCAAAATATAATTTTGACATAATTTTTATTAAATAATTTTTCATTGTAATAATATTCTTAAAACAATTTTACATACATTTTCAAAACTAAGTGGCACTACATATCATAAATATTATCCAGTTATACGCTTTTCAAAATCATGGTTCCGAACGTAGTCGGATACCATAAATGTGCTTGCAGCTATAGGTGATTTAAAATTAGCTGAATAAATAAATCGAATGAAAAACCATTCTACACTATTTTATACTGCTGGCCACCGTAAATGCAATACCAAGAAAGACATGAGATAGCACAACAAAATTATTTTGTAGATAACATGTTGACCAAGTATCAAATGATTTAATTTGGTGAAGTGTGGTTCCTGCCAGAATTAGTAGCCAGAATAGAGCCGCCATTGTTGGAGATCACCGCTGCCACACACCTCGGCATTGATTCAAAGAGACTTTGGATGTGTTCTTGGGGTACAGCAGACAAAAACCAGCTTTCACACATTGCCAAAGTTGATCTGGTGTGGCAGCTGGGGGTGTAATCTGGGTCAATCGTTGAGCAACCATGGACCACATGTTTTCTATCGGCGAATGATCCAGAGAGAAAGCCGGCCAGAGAAGCAATTCAATCTGGTGATTAACGAAGAATCTTTGGACAATGCGTGCCACGTGTGGTCGCGCATTATTCTGTTGAAATAAGTCTGTGGCCAAGCCCTAAAGGTGAGGAAGGACAACTGGATCCAACACCTTGGAGATGTAGCGCTGTCTGTTTAAAGTACCGGCAATGCGTACTAGATGAGTGCGAGAGTGATATCCAATACCATCCCATACCATAATACCCGGAGCAGGACCAGTGTGGGCTGTTCAACATCCTCTCTCCACGGTGTCTCCAGACTCGAATTAGACCATCGTGGTGTTGCAGACAGATGCGTGACTCGTCAGTAAAGACAACTTCATTCCATTCTGCCGCTCACATCCTTCTTTCATCGCACTATTGGTAGCGGAGACGTCTGTGGCTCTGCGTCAAGGGTAGACCAAGCAATGGACGTCTTGTGGACAGACCACTCCGCTGTAAACGGCGTCGAATGGTACGCGCAGTCACTGAATGATGCGTTACAGACTCAATGTGCTGTGCTACGGTTCGTGATGTGACTGAGCGATCTGTCACTGCCATGCGCACAATTTGCCTGTCCTCACGTGAAGTGATGCCCTGAGGTAGATGCGATTAACCACGTCGATCCATCGTACCCTCCTGCATCCAACGGTCACATATAAGCATTACAGTTGTTTGGTTTCGTCCAACACGACTACCGAGTTCCCTGAAAGATAGTCCACAATTTCGGCAGGCCACTATCCTTCCTCGTTCGATCTCGGATACTTGATCAAAAGCTGATCGCTGTTTTCTATGAGACATAACTGATTGTTTTTTGAAAAAAAAACCAAGAAAAACACAATTGCCGAACTTGAAATCGTCGAAATCTCCAAGCCTTAAATAGCCATTTTAGGTGGCACCACAGGCGTGCGTGATGTGTGTCTGCGCTGAAAATCTAATCATTTGCATATCTCACCTCCGCTAATGCATGTTGTAAATTTCATGTTATTTGCATGCTTCCTTCAAGGTGTGTGTTGCATTTACGGTGGCCAGCAGTGTATTTTATTGATGTTTATATTTATTGATGTTTGTTGTACAACAGACTTCTTTTCTGAAATGTAAAATTAACTAATGAATACAATCATTTTTAAAAGGGGTGGTCCTTCTGTATCCTCCCACTACTGGGCCCTCGGGCCAAAACGACTGCCCATCCCTGCTTTATAGTAACTAAATCATAATATTAAAAAATCAGTTGATTAAAATAATTAATATAGTTAGTTTACTTCAAAAAATTTCTCATTTCGGGTGCTTATTATTTTACGTAACCGATGTCTGATTGGGAAATCAGGCCAAGTTTACAATTTTGTCTTCTCAGAAACTGATTTACGGGAGTTTAAAAAAAATGTCTCTTTCCCGCTTCAATGTTAAATGGATGCTTCAAAGATTTCACCGAGTAAAATTCTTCCTAATACTTTTCAAAAATGTTTGCAACAAAAGATAGTAGCTCTTTTTTCCCAATTTTATAACCCAAAGAAAGTTGAAAGTAATAAGAATAAAAGAATCCATTATTAAATAGAGTTAGATAAAATAACGAAATATATATTTTCTTTTATAATCAATAATTAAAATTCACGTGCGAGCTCCTCGTCCTTAATAAAAACTATAATTTGAAAATATTGTGTGACTTTCTATCAAAATTTGGTTCTTTGAAACCAAATCTTGATAATGTTTCTTGTAAGAAATATAATGAATAAAGATAAAATTCGTTTTTAAGTGAAATTATATAAGTAAGCATATACTAATTTCATTGAAATAAAAATTGCACTAGGAAAAAAATATATAATCCGATATAAAATTCTAATTATTTCTAATAGGAAATAAATAACGACGTTAATAGAATTTTTTTATCAAAATATTTTTTTCCTAATTTGAACTATTTTTGAATATTGTCCGTTTAATATATGCAGTCAGACCTCTACGTAACGAAGTCGCTGAATCCTGGAAAAAAGTTCGTTATATGGAAAATTCATTGTATAGAGGTTCAACTTTTAATATACTTTATAAACCACATAAAAGAAATTTTAAATTCATAAACACTAATTATTCACGCCTTTTTTAAAATTAATGTATGTTTATTTTATGTATCTTACACATCAAAAGAAAAAAAGAAAAACTGCAAGGAAGACAAGAAAAAAATTTCGAAATGTTTTCAATATTAAGATAATAATTTTATATTAAAATTAATGAATTTGAAGGACATTTACTATTTTAAAGCATTCAAGAAAATTCCTTATTTAATTTCTAGAACACGGGAACAACACGGGACAACTCCACTGAGTGTGAAAGGGGATATCGCAGATGTTTCTGGTGAACTGGATAATGGGGGTTGAAGATTGCACTCCTTATATATAGAGAGATGAAACGTCCTGAACTCTATTGCTCTCGGTGAGTTAGGATCTATAAAACCAGTTCAAGATTTGTGAACACCATAAAATGTATTAAAGAGAGAATTACTTGAAATATTTAGAAATACTTTAAAAATAGGGAGGGAAGAAAATGAAGCACTATAAAGAAAAAGTTGATAATATAGAAAATGCACTTCGCTATAGAGAGGTTATTTTAAGAAAAAAATCGTAAATGTTCAAGGTTCAAGGAAAAAGTTCGTTGTATAGAAAAATTCGCAATATAGAGGTTCGTTATATAGAGGTTCGACAGCATATATACATAGAAGAACCAAAACATTATGAACACCTACTTAATATAACACATTACACTCTTTTTACCAACAAAACAGCTGCAACTCGCTTTGACATGGATACCACAAGTTCTTGGTAGATGACTGGAGACAGGTTGTACCAATTGTTTAAGTAGTGGCCGAGTAAAGTCGAGATATTCGAACATGAAGGTATTTGATCTCTGAGCTTCATTTCTTTAGAAACCCGACGGTGCCCTATAAGACTAAAATCTGCCGAGTTAAATGTCCAGGATATTAATTGGAATTCATCTTGATGCTTTTCTAACCCTTTTAACTTGGGATTGCAATATCGGACCAAAAGTTCAATACCGATATTCGGTATTTTTTAGATCTTAATACCGGGATACCAGTTTTATATAATACCGGTAATAGAAAGTTTAGAAAAGAAAGAAAACACAGATGTTACTTTGTTTAAATTGCCAGTTTTATTAATGAGTGTAAATATCACAAAAAATAATTTGTAACTTATAAATTATAAAGGTATATAAAGAATCACCAAAAAAGTAAAAAAAACATCTTATTTATTTAAACTATAAAAAAGTATCAATATCACTTTTCAGTCTGGGGTACTATTACAAATTTTACAAATCGAAGTATTATCAATTGATTTTTTAGTTCTACTTATTCATTATTATGGGTTATTATTTATGAGTATATATGTAATGAATGTGAAAAATACTTTGAACCCTAAAGTATGATATGCAAATACAATGTGAATTACAAACTCACCAATTTAAAAAATATTGAAATATATATTCTTCGCAACTATCACCTTGTTTTCACAGATGTGAATATCAGACTACAAATCCTACGCGTCTCTAGTATCTCTGTAATAGGATAGTTTGGGCCCACCTCTTCCGAGGATTTTATCGATTGTACGAGGCAACTTTCTATTCACAGCCGAATCCATTTCACCCGTTAGGGAGGCAGAAAAACAAAAATACATACTATTTTGTTATGTTTGCAATCCCTGAACATATAGTAGAGACAATTTAAAAACCGGTATTACAAAATTGTACAAATGGTTCAAAACACCGGTATTCGGTATCCTGGTATACCGGTATTGGAATCCCCAATTTTAACACAATTCTAGTCTTTTGACACGGGATGCTGTCTTTCTGAAAGATCCCATTTCCAGTAGGGAAAACAGAGGCCTTATAAGGGTGCAACTGATCCCCAATTATGCTCAGATAGTCTACTTCTTTCACGGTCCCTTTTACCAGAACTAAGTTTCCCATGAGAACGCTCTCCAAAGCATAATACTGTCATCTCCATGGGGAGAGCTCGACTGTAAAAGACGGCACATCTTGACACAACCATCGATGTGACGAATGAGAGCTCGTGATTCATTCTATTAGGAAACTTTCTTTCTCTTATTTATCGTCCAAATGTTTCTGAACCTACTCTCTAGGTGTAGTTGGCAATGACGCTTGGTCAGCATTGGGACATCTTATCCAACAGTGTTCACCGAGCTGTGCGTTCTGAAATATTTGTACTGCATAGTATTGGACTATCAACTGACCCACGGTCTGGCGTCGATTTTGCTTTACTATGCCGCTTAGTAAATCAAAATCTAACAAGTTCGGGAAAATTTCCGACGTCCTTTTTTCATTTTAATGATGCATCCAACAGCTAGGTGTCTGCTTCTGGTTTCACTGTTATTTATCCACTTTACACAAACACTAAAAACATCAGAACACAAACAAACTATCAGTCATGCTGTTTCGGAGATTCTCGTTCTGAGTATTCGAGCCATTACAATCTGCCCTCTTTCAAATTAGCTTAGACAAGACGTCTTTCCCCTCACTCGCAAAAGTAAATGGAAGAATGATAGCTCACTTTCTCCAGCAGCAGTTAAATACCATTCTCTCATAATCATACAGCTTCCACGTCATGCAGATGAGCTCATTGAAAAATGAGAAGGTGTTCATTGTGTTTGAGCTCGAAGGTGTGTATTTAAATTTCTACCTAAAAATATTTAAATATTATTTTTTGAACATGTGTTGTTACATTGTTGTTACTTATCCCACCAGATTGACAGTAGCATCAGATCGAGGTCCGCGAAATTCACCGTGGCAAAGGGCTAGTTGTACACCTGTCGTTAATCGTAGCTTTGAGCACCATGCAGGTGAAAGTACATGTAAGTAATATTATGAGATAAAAGTATTGAATTATTATACGAATAACTCTCAAACACCTACAACACAAATTTGTAAATAAAAAAGTACATTGTTTACCCTTCTATCAGCGAACAGATGAAAATCTTTGACAAAAATCTGTCGCAACAGCGAAGGCTCTCCAACGGAAATAACAGGTCGAGTTCCTTCGAAATGACTGAAACAGAAATAACATTAGTAATCTAAGAAAAGAACACTTTTTTGCTTCTCAATATAATATATCATCAGTTTTCTGACCACTCTTAATGAGTGGAAGATTAACTATTAATATTAATTATGCAAGAAGATTAATTCTTACCCATAGATGTTTCCATACTTCAAACGCCTTTCATAATCAATTTCGTGAAGAGGCTACAAAAAGAAAAAGAAATAAATAAAATAAAAAATATTATTATTTATGATGCATCACTTTTAAGAACTTCTTTTAAAGTAAAAGGTACGGAACAGAAATAGAGAACAAAATATAAATGCAGTCGTATGTCATTTTTCATGCTGTCAAAATCAAAAAATGAACAAAAATTAGTAGAAATTTTGACACAACATTTTGATATTAAACATTTTTAAAAAATAGAAATATATATATATATATATATATATATATATAAGACGCATTTGTTGTCTGTGTGTGTTTGTCTGTTCCCTCATAACTCGAGATCCAGACACCCAAATAACGTGAAACTTGGTACACGTACACAAAATTACACGAGAAAGGTTCTTAAATAGGTTTGGCGTTCATAATTTCTTCCAAATTTTTTAAAATTTAATTTTTAAGTGATTTTCCAGTGTTATGACGTCATGTGTAGTCACGTTTCTCACTAAGTGGACAATTTATACTTTACATGCAGTTTTTCAAGATTATTACATATTTTTACTGTAGCTATATTTATCGGTTGGAATATTTATTCAATTTTTCTATTCTTTCATATTTAATTAGGATTATTTTTGGAATAAATAATTTTTTTAAGGATTATTCTTTCAACAACTAAAATTTTGTTTTGTTGTTTTGGCAACATTTAGGTATTATCGCGGGATGTTTATGTGTGTCATTTTGCTTGCAAATTACAACTTATTTATTTATTTATTTAGAATGCGAAGATTATAATTTTGACAAACTAAAACTTCTCATTGGTAAGGGTTATATTTCAGTTCGGTTCAAATGTAGTATAGGGGGGGATTTGGCAATTTTTCTTCGGATTTTTCGATTTTTATCTAAATGTCATGGTGAGATATCGAATTCATTCTAAAATAAATAATACCGAAAAAAGTACCTTGGAGACCACTTTTAGTAATCAAAATAAAGGACTGCGCCAAGTAGCCCCCCTTATACTATACTTGATCCAATAATATGGTTCTTTGCAATTTCATGTGTCTTTATTTTAACCTTTAAGGGTACACTATTGGCTTCAGTGCATAAAATTGCCATTCAGAAAATCATACTTGGGTAATCATACTGCCCAAGCAAAAGCAGTGTTGGTAGTAATTACATATCAAACTGGAATAGGCATCAGAGAATGAGCAAAACAGACAAATGGCTTTAATACCTGTTGAGGAAGCAGGTGGTCATAAGATAAATTATTTTTGGAACTTATGTACTATCCTGACAATCACCAACATTCAAAATAACTTGCCAAGTTGGCAATCCCGATTTTACATGTCATATATATATGTTGAATTTTGAGTCGTGCTTTGTTTCATATATCGCCAATAGGTTGCGGTTATATGTAAGTACCTTATTTTTTCAAATTATGCTTTTGCATTGATAAAGTTAGTTCAGTTCTTTTTATGTCGGTTAATGTTAGTATTGTACGTCATTTTTCAATTTATTTTTATGCTCGGGATATATATACTTTGGATAATTTTTGTAGTACTTGCGTATTATTGCACAATCGCCAACGTTCAAGACAACTCGCCACTTTGGCAATTCCAGCTTTGTGTGAGTTGATTTAGCAATCATGTGCTTCATTTTGTATAATGTCACCAATAGTTTGCGATAATACATAAATACCTCTAATTCTGTACATTACTATAACATTAGACTGGCCGCAACATACCAATTTGGCGTGATTTCAGAATCATGCTAAATATGAGTAGCCAACCAATATGAAATTAATGTTATGAGTATTATCTTAGCCTGTTTTATCTTTCCCACCAGTAATCCTTAATTAATTCAATATATAATTTTTTTTTTATATTTTAGTACTTACATTTTTTTTTTGGTTATTATGTACTGCAAATACTTTTTTGCACATTGCGATGTCTTTGGCAAAATTAATCAGTGGTATTTTTCTTAAATATGTTTTTTTTAATCTGTTTTTGAAAATCTGTAAAATTTTGTTTGATGTCTGTCTGAAATGCAAATAGCAAAATAAATATTTTGCAATATATATATTGCGTTTGTATGAAAATGTTTATACTGATTTATTCAAAATATTGAGTTGTCTTTTATTTTTGATATCTTTTTAAGATTTAATTTTATGTTATAACTAGCTATACCCAGCTAAATGTTGCTGTTACTCAGTCAGCTTTAAAATACTGGTACACCATAAAGTATGTCATGAAGCTTACAAAATTAATAATACACAAGAATTCAAACAAATCTATATGCATATAAGACGCATTTGTTGTCTGTCTGAATAAACTTTCTCTTTCACACTACATGATTTGGACAAATTTTCAAAATTTGTTTGTGTGGTTAGTAATTAATTATAATGCTATAATTTTAATTGAATTGGCAGATATTGCATTTTTAAGTATAAAAATAGTTATAACTACTGTCCTGTATTTTTTTCAGTGAGTGAATATTAACGTCGCACTGTTCAGCTAGATGAGGGCTTTTGGCGACGGACCACATAATTTTGAATCATGGTCAAGTCACGTGGACTACACCTGAGCTGGCACCCCCTTCTAGCTACCACGCCACACCAATTTAGCAGGAATATATTCTACCAATACTTAGCTGGAATATTCTTTGAAATCCACTCTTCCAAGATCTATGACAGCACGGGTTCTAGGATGAGTATTTTAGCGGGGAAGGCAAATAGTTTTGTAGCAGATGTTACATTTTCAGCTGCCAGCGTTTTCAGCGGATTGCAAAGATTATCATTTTTGTCCCCCAAAAATATTTAATATCAAAATTTAAGTGTCTTATGTTTATGGAGACCTTAGAAAATGATTTGACTATTTATTTTAAGTGAATGGTGTATATAATTAATTTTACAGTGGAATATATTCAATTAATTTATTAGGTCTAACCGATTAAATTTCCCTAAGTGGAGTATTTTGTTTATGTATGTCCCTTAATTTTCAATAAAGTGACCTAAAAAAGTATTGCATGAAAAAAAATTTCAGTAAAGCATAATGCGGTAGATAAAGCATTAACATGCATCGCTCCCCTACACGGCGGGTCTTACAAAGCTCTAATAAAGTTTGAGCTATGAAAGTAGCTAGACATTTGCCAACTTGACTCTATTGTCAACATTTCGCTATTTTTTCCATTGAATCGCCATTGTTATTTAGGAAACGGCGTTGCTTGCGAGTATTACAATTTTAACATAAAATAAATTCAACAGTAAGTTATATTAATGTATTACACTTTCAGTTATAAATTATTTACAATATTTTAAGCGTCACAAAACTTTTAACAATGTGTTACTTTTGCTGAGCAGAGATCAGCTTAGGGAGGTATTTTCAAAAATCAACCCTCAGGAGTTTTACGGGGAGTTTTAAATATAAAAAAAAATCCTTTTTATCAGCTATTAGATCTACAGATTTAAAATTTAACAAAGGTATTTTTTTCTTTCTTTTATTTTCTTCAGCTGAGATATGTAAAAGGCTTTTTTTGTTTAATTTGCAATTCACTTAAAATTAATTCATTAAAAACTTCTTTATCCTTCAATCTGTGTTGTTTAACTTTTCAGTTCACCCGTGCGAAGAACGGGTATACCAGCTAGTATATATATATATATATATATATATATATATATATATATATATAGCAAGGAAGAAAAGGAATCATATAAAGATATAATCATCTAAATGAAAATCTTTTCATGACGGACATATAAGTTATATTTCTGCCATTCTGCAATTTCCTTTCTCTCCATGTCACGGAAAGTTTTGCTACGATCAATTTCAGACACCAAGGGGCTATGTTATTGAATACATATGTATATAGCCTCTAAATTGTACACACAGAGAAGCACATAACATATACAGTGAAATACCTTTACCGCGAAAACGCTTAAGAGGAAATATCGGTTAACGCGAAATAATTCAACGGTTCCGAAAAACTACTATGCATTTTCACGCATTGTTTTTTCTCTTAACACAAACAAAAATCGCTTAACCCCAAAAAATTTTCCTTTAGGGAGTAAGCAACATGCGGAAAACACCAGCCGGATTGGACTGCTCTATTGTATCACCGGAAGAATGCGTTGCAACAGATGATGGTAATGTGAGTACAGCACCAGTTATGGCATATAAAAACATTTTGGAGTTTGTACAAGGCTCAAAAAAGTATCATTGAGGCAGATTCCGACGCCAAAAATTAAATGAATAATGCAGCTTCTGTTCCCACGTCATTCGAAATGAGGATCATCATGGTAATTATGCGCAGTTAGTTAGACGCATGTTCCAATGCGGAAATGAATAACAGGATGGGGAAAACAATGGGGAAATGAATAACAGGATGGAAGATTTCGAACATTTCAGTGCACAAAAAGGAGAGTACAAAGAAAGCGTCGCATTATTTTCCAAAAACTCAACAAATGATTTGTTTTTGCATTAAATTTCTTGATTTCTTTGTAAGTTTTTTTTATTTCATTTTATTGATTTTGTTCATTTATTTTTATTTAATGCATGCATATATACATATTTATGTAAATAAATAAGCTCCAATATACTTAATTTTGTTGATGTATATATATATATATATATATATATATATATATATATATATTGCAATATCTTTTAACACGAAAAAAATATTTCAGTCCCCTCAGCTTCGTCTTAAGCGACTTTCACAGCATATATGTATGATTTATATGTACTGCAAAAAGTTTGAAAAAAGCAGACCAATTTATTGATAGCTTATTCAAATAACCCTCTCAGGGGGCAGAAATTTTTTTAAAAATATGTACAATGACTGTTCAGTTGAACTGTTTACAATTAAATTCTAAGCTGTCATTACTTTTCCATAGCTGATAACAAATCCATTGTTCTTTTTGATTGTGTATCAAAAAAACAACAATTCGGGGCTTTTTTGTGCAACATTGGCATACCGATAAAGAAGTTCCGCAAAGATTAAGGTACTATTACGCATTCTAACGAAGCATAATGAAGAAACATTGAAAAGTATGATCTGTAATTCAGTGTTTCTCAAACTGTAGGGCGCGCCCCCCTGGGAGCGCGAGCATATCGAAAATAAAAGATTTAAAAAATAATTAGTTTACTGGAATGAATTAAAACAAAATACTTTCAGACATAATAAAAAAATGCACTTTTACTCTGATATAAGTTATAGGCGATATTAAATCATCAAAAAAAAAAACTTCCTCAATACTTAATTAGCTACCTTTGATCCTATAACCAAATGAAAAATATTTTATTTTATTTGCTGTAATCCCATGATGAGAGGGTTTTTATTGAGTTTTCTTTTTTAAAACTAACATTCTACTCTTTCAGAGAAAAAACAGATCCCAGATCCAGAATCGAAAAAATTTAGGAACATAAAAAATTCATCACTGTCATTATTTTTGAAATACTGCACATTATAGCTGTAATTTTTTTGACCTTCTTAGTTATTGGTACAGTTAGTTATGACCCCTCTCTTATGTGTTTTTTCTCATTTAAGGAAGTTGTAAGTAATGTATTTCTCTGTTGCGCGTTTTTCCCATACAGATCGGTTTTATTATATTTGGAAAACCACGGTCACAATTGTTTTTAGCAGTAACATGCATATTATCATAATGAATGCAATTTTTACCCGGAAGTGGTCACGCGGGACACACAGATCACGAAATTGTTCATTCTGGCAAAACTGTTTATTTGTTACCAAAGAAAAATTGAAAAGTCCTTGAAAGTAGGTAAGTAAACTTTCTCTTATTTAAATTATTCACTGGAATAACGATTTGTATCGTGTACAATAAAATAATTATAAAAAAAAAGGATTGGGGTGACTCAATAACCCCACTCGACCGTATCGAGTGCGCGCCTGCTCCCAGGTTAAAACATGTTGAAGTATTTTTGCTTTAAATATTAAAAATAATACAATTACTCTTCATTGGAATTTTATATTATTGTTCATTATTTAACATCAGTTATAAATGCTTATTCTGTGAGGCTTGAAATTAAAATTCGCTTAAAACTAATTATAATTTGAGCAATCATATAAAAAAAACATTATACACTTTTGTAAACATTGTCGCGCACTTGGCTTTACTCTCCTTACAATACAGTAATGCGACGCTTACTTAATTTAAACTATTTAATTTATTTCATTAAATCCATTTTAAATAAAACCCGGTTCTACTCTCCTATGTGCGCCACATTATAGCTTAAGTTTAAACATTAGATCTTTTAAGACAAATAAACAGTACGCTAAATCAAAAGACATTCGTTAAATAAACATTAATTTATTACTATAAGATTGAAATTAAGTTAAAGCATATAGGGACACATAACCAGATTTCACTTAACTAATAGAGGGTCGAAGGAGAGGAGTCATGGCGCTGCCCGGAGTCCACTAATTGGAAGGGACGTGTCAGACCAAGTGGGTGTGAGAAAGTGCGTCGGAGAGAGAGATCTAATCGGTGCCTTCGGTGCAATAACTGGGCATATGGCTCGCGAAGCGAGCCTCCATCCCATATCCGGTATGTATATGTTGATCGGACCATATTTTTATCATGCTAGCGAGTAGCAGAACGCTGATTGGCTGAGCCAATCGTTGAGGAAATGTCCTGGGTCATGCGGAAATCTGCTTTCAAGACGGAGAGCTGAGTGGGTGCTCTCGTATTGGATCATGGCTGGTGATAATTGAGTCTCTCATTGGCTGCTCAAATCTCTCAGTAAGAAATTTAAGTCTAAAGGGGGAGGGGCTAACCCTGATGGTGGGGATACGAAAAATGATAGATAAAATTATAATAAAATAAAAGAAAAATATTCAAAATAAATGATAATTAGAAAAAATTTAGCGAAGAGTGTGCAATCAAATTGCACTAAACCAAAAGATTAAGGTGGATTATAAGAATCGAGAAGAATTCTTCTCGGCCTTTTGGTATTTTCATGAGAGTTGTAATTTGGCATATTAATCATATTTTCATTGTTTGTAAATTTAAGTGAATTAAAGAAATTTTTTGCAATTTTTTGAATGTAAGATTTAAAGCTATTAATTTTAATCGCGTTCCGAATGTCGTCATTTCTCATATATCTACGAGCACCTACGATCATTCGGATAGTAGAATTTTGCAGAGTATCAAGGATATTAATATTAGTTTTAGCTGCGTATCCCCACACTGGGCACCCGTAGGCTAATATTGGACGCATAACGGCTGTGAAGAGAAGCACTTTATTGTCTCTAGATAATTCGGAATTCCGGCCAATTAGGGGGTATAATTTAAACATTATTTTCCGGAATTTATTTCGCGTGAGAGATCTAATCAGGGTGCATCTCGTTTTTATTTGGCGGCAATTTGCTCCTGTGTTCTGGAGCGGATTCTTTACAGTAACTGAATCATTATCTCTCATTGGTCTAGAGTCAGCGGAAGGATATCCTCTCACGGTCAATGACATCCCCAAGCGCGGGAAATTCTAAAGACACCCCGATACCATGATATATTTATGGGTGCGGTGCCTTTTCTAGGCGTGGGAACATGTCACCCTATTTGGTGGGGTAAGAGAGAGACATTCCAAATTCCTTTCTGTTGTAAACAACAACAGGGCAGATGTAAAAATTACAGTTGTAACTTTAGGGACCGGTGACCTCCCATCAACAGCTATTATATCAATAATGTTTTATTTTCTTATAAATGAACTCGGGCACTTCGGCCGGTATACTTTTAATGTATCAGTGCTGCACAGAGTATTTTATAACTAATTAATTAATACCAAATTAAGAACAAATTTAATAAGTATTAACGACTTCCATGGGCTTGTCTTGCAAAGCAAAGTTTTTATAAGGAATGCTTATGATTAGAAATTGACCCTCTGAGTTATTTTTCTATATTTAGCAGATATCCATATTTTGTCTTCTAAGCAGTCACCACATTTTGCAATATGTTCAATTTAAAAATTAGAGAAAGGAAAAATAACATACTAATTATCCTATTACTTAATTAATTTATTTTTTTGCTTAAAAGTAGTATTCAAAATTTAATACTTGTTATTAATTTGTATAGTTTATAATTAAGATCTCGTATTGTAGCTTTAGCGTCAAAGTGCATTATTATTGCATTTAGTGCATTATTAATGTATAAGGGGGACGCGATAAAAATTGTGATTGAAAAGGGGGCGCCAGTATTGAAGGTTTTAGAAGCACTGCTGTAATTGATTTGTGTGTTTGTGTGATCTGAAAGATGAAATTTGAATGTTTTCAGAAAAATATTGCCAGCATTTTTTAAATTTTTATTAAAATCAATATAAATTAGTGTCTTATTACTTTCCAAAAGAAACCTTTAAAAAATTTGGAATGCATTTGTCGCAATAAAGAAAAATTTTAAGAATTGTTTATTTACAATTAAGTTGCATACATGTCTTACTCCTTAATAATTATTGTGCATAGTTAAATTATATGAGTAATTTTCATTAAGCTTATAATTACTCCTAACTACAGTTGAATACTTTCCAAATCAGTTTTTAGCAGCAGTTTTGATATTGTTAAATTATATGGTATTGTATTACAGCTGTGAAACAGCTACTAATCATTAAACGGAATCCATTGGGTGAAAAACAAGAAAATAAATAGTTCTTAGAGCTTGAACAAACCTACTGCTTTTATTTTCTGCTTGCGCCAAATAGATGAACAATTGCTTGAAAAGAAAACAAAAGAAATTTATAACTAATATTATTTTTTATTTTGCAGTAGATTTTTTTAAATAAAAAATGTACAATTTTACAATAGTCATTCAATTCTGTTTATTTGTTATCAATAGTACTTTCTAAGTTTTTCCTTCCCTTTCTATTGAGCTATTATGTCCAAATTTTCTGCCGGATGGGGAAGATTGGATCCTGTAAAGTAAGCTTAACCCTGTTTCACTGTCCTAAAAATCAGTGACAGCTCTAGAAAACATAATAGTTTTCCATTTTGGTAGATTTTTTATGTGTCTAATTACATTTTCGTGAGTTTTTATAGGTTTTAAAATCCATTTTCATCTATTCTTAGCTTTGAAGAAATTACACACAATTTGTCTTTTATTATTTTGTTTTATTTTATCAAACTATTTATAAATTTTTCTCCATGATGAAATATTTAATCTTATCTTATTAAAATCTTCTTTAGCACTTTTCTAATCTACATAATTTATTTATTTACTTGATACATATGTAAAGATCATTTACAGTAAGTACAAACAAGTTTGATAGACAATTTGTACAAATATTCAGATTATAAAATTCAAATCAAAGTTTTAGAATACATCATTCATAACGATTAAGTTTGTGGTTAACAAACAACGCATACAGGAAATTAAACATTTAAATGCTTTAGAATGTGTCTACATAATTCCTTCATTGTTTTATTTTAAAAAAATCATTAGCAAAAATGATTGAAGCTGTTTAGATAGAATCGTAAATCTGGAAGTATTTCACAAAAATTCATCTTTCTGCTCAAAAGAATAAGAACTGGGGAGTTAAAAAAACTCCCGTAAAAATATGCACAGATCATTTTTATTCTAGAGTGAGAGGGAGAAATTACTTAGTTCAGGAGGATGTAAAAAGGAAAAAGGAAAATTTCAAGTACAGAAACTTTTTCTTAAAAAAAAAAGCTACAGGATATCCCATTGTTGAAGAATTAATTCAATTTATTTGCATGTTACAGAAAATCTTACGGAAAATTTAAATAACTATTAGCTTTTAGTGTGGCAGAAGTTTTTGCATTATATTTTAGATAATAATATTGATAAAACTAATTTAGTTAGGATAGAAATCAATGATAATACATTTAAATACTTATTGAGGATTGATAAATAATAGTGAAAGTCAATCGTTGTGCTTTCAATAGTCTGAACTGGAATCGAATATTGTATTGAGTTCGGAGAATCATCTGTTAAAATGGCATCTGTATGCAAGCCTTAGGTCCAGCATCCTTCACCTAGATCTGAGATTCTCAATCACTGTTCTGTGGCACTTTTGTGTGCTGCCAATTTCTTGAAATGTACCGACAAATGTTTTTAAAATTTGTAGTTATACTCCGAGAAAAAAAATTTAAAAAATCCGGAACCGAATTATTTGGCCATTTTATAGTAATAAAACTTTTATTGACCATTTGACTATACTAAAGGAGAAAGTTATTCATTACTTTCCAAATTTAAATATGAAAGAGTTGGACTGGGTTCGTAATCGATTTGTGATAAGGGATACATTTGTAAATGAATTAATTTAGAATGAAGAAGAGGAATAACTAATTTCGCTCTGTAATAATCCAAAATTAATTTCGAAATATTTGGAAGAATCAATTAATTTAATTTGGATTAAAGTTAGAGGCGATTATTTCATAATATTCAAAAAAGCTTTAAAAATATTGTTTCAATTTTCTACGTCTTATTTGTGTGAATCCGGGTTTTCAGCATTAACAAACATAAAAATGAAGAAAAAAAAATGATCGGCACTATTACATGTAGATGACGAAATGAGAAGGACATTGTCAATTTTACGACCGAATATAAACGAATTAATCAAAAATTATCAAGCTCAAATTTCACATTATATGTATTCTTATACATTAATTCGCGATTAATTACTCAATAAATATAAATATTTTACTGTCTTCGTCATACATATTATTTAATTTAACATTGGAAATTATTATCATAAACTATTTCAATAGTGTATTACATATGAGAAATATTCTTTTAAACATATTTTATTGTCCGTGTGTCTCCAAATTTTGAAATTTTTAATAATGTACCGCAACAAACAAACAAAATTGAGAATCATTGATCCTGGGTGGCTGCCAAATGTAAAAATATCAAGTTTATATTTCTTATTCCAGCAATTCTTCCTTTATCTGAAAATGACCGAAGAGCTAAAATATGTTTAAAATGATTTCTGGAAGTTAAGAAGAAAAGGAAAGCGTTTTTATAATGATTGTAGCATGTTTAAAGAAGAAAAACTGTCAAATTCTCTTTTTATATTAAACACAGCCTGTTTGGCCATTCTCATATGTATCAAACATCTTATAGTCGACTGTTTTTATACACCCAATACTAATTTAATAAACCTAAAAATAGGACTCCTATTCTAAAACCGACAAAATGTTTGAAAATAAATTCTTAAAAATAATAGTATTCATTAATTTTCTGAATAAAGTAAGGAAAGTTGCATACGAGATTGACAATGCAATTTCAGCATAAAAGTACCATATAAACAGTTTCATATATTATTCTTTTCCAGTTGTTTTATTTATTATTACAAACTTTTTCTTCATGATTTAATTTTATATACATATCTTATCGTTTTTCTTTAAAAATTATTTTTATGAAATAATCAAAAATCTTGAAATTTTTTAATACGATTATTTTAACATTTAAAGCAGTCTTTTAAATCATTTGAACGCTACTGCTATTTATAACTATAGAAATCATTAGAATTTTTGCAATGTTATTATCTCTCATAAGTATAGTTTCTCTTATGGGTATGTATTTAATAGCATATGGTACTTGAAACATAGCACGTCAGTATATACTTACATTACTCAGATTGTCTATTACTGATCCCACAAATGGAATTGGCTTTACATATTTCACGTTCCTTTTTTTCCAGTAATCAAAATTTTGGGTGGAATACCTGTAAATACAAAGAAAGAAAAAAAAATACGAGATTCTATATATATATATATATATATATATATATATATATATATATATATATATTGATCTTTTTTTTTAATTCTTTTTCTTCCGTAATTTATCAATAAGTAACATTACTCGTATTCATAACCTAGAAGTAACGCATTTAAAATCCATACAGATTGTTTTAATCTTCTTCTATTAACACAACAGCCCTGGGGGGTGCATGGCCTTCTCAAGAACCCTTTTCCATTCCGATCTCCGCTTAACAACAATTCTCCAATTAGTCACTCTTCTTCTTTGCAAGCACTACAGCCGGTTACTGGTCAAGGTTGTCTCAGTCCGCTTAGACCAGTGGTTCACAAACTGTGTTCCGCGGAGCCCTGGGGTTCCATGAGGCATACCCAGAGGTTTCACGAGTCACAATGAAAAATTCGAGAAGAAATAAATATGTTTTCAAAATGGATTCATGTTTTCTATCAAGTTTATATAGTTACACGTATCTATAGCTCGTCCTTCTCATTAAAACTGAAAATTTTATTTATATATAATAACTTTATTACGCAACACTTTTTATTATAATATAATAAATTAATATCGAAACACTTTATCTTTATATATATACTTCCTACTAGACTGAGAATATTCTATTGTTTATATATAATCTCGAGTTCCACGATATAATTTCTACTCGCGTTAGTTAACAAAATGCCTTGCAAAACTGAATAGTTTTCTAATGGAAAATTTACCTTTTTTGTATTTGTGGTAAAAACAACTATAATGAAGGAGAAGAACAACTTTTCAGCATATCAACAGATTGGATATAACAATCTAAATTTAACAAGAATACAGCATCTAAATTTTAGGTTGAAAATTCATACGAAATACACGGGATTTTTCATGTATATGTAGCTATAAACATTTTAATGCCGTTCAGAGCATTGTGTTTAATTGAAATATAATTCTCAACGTGAGAAGCTACAAAAACAAGTATAAAACAAGTTAAACTCTGAAAAAGTAATGTGATTACATTTAATCTCAAAAGACCAAGACTTTTTTTTCTACCGTTTGTGTGGGGAAAAAAGTAAGCACAGTTATTAAATAATGCATAGATAGGTGACACTTGGATCCTAGATTAATATTATTAATGAGTAAAATTATGTTAAAAAATTAGATTATAATTTTTTAATAATAAAGGCAATACTTTTTTTAATTGCCTTTACATAAAGTTCCCATAATAAGTTGATCTACTGTAAGTATCATTTTGAGATATATTCTTCGAAGTATGTGTGTGGAATTGGGTTCCACGAAAACACTTTCTAGTTCTAGGGGTTCCATGAAAGCACCTTCAAGTTCTAGGGGTTCCATGAGGTGAAACAGTTTGGGAACCACTGGCTTAGACAATCTTGATCTACTTGATGAATTGTTCTTCCATTGGTTAACTCCAAAGTCCTTCAACCACTTTATCCATCCACCTTGTTCTCTCCCTCCCCCTTTTCCTTTTCCCTCTAGAGTTTGAAAAGTTATTTTCTTAACAGGATTTTCATCGCTATATCGAAATACATATCCTAGCCACCTTATTTGGGAAGTCTTAATCGCTTTGACTGTGTTGGGTTCTCCCCGTATTTCGATTCAAGTTCAAGGTTGTATCGTATTCTCCAGATTACATTTTCTCTAACTGCATCAAAAAAATTTCGTAAGATTTTTCTGATTAGTCACTCATAGCTTTCAAATCCTCCTGCACACAATCAACCCAACTCAATTTGGGCTCATCTCTGGTTCTACAACGAATAGGTTGGTAATGGAAAATTCTGAACGTCAAAGATGAGGGGTCTATACGGCCGATGTGGCCCGCAAACTTCAAACGACCCATCTTGACGGATTTAATGACATCTGCTTTCTTAAATATCTCGTATAACTCAAAATCATGTTGTTGTCTCCATAATCCATTCTCATTCACAGCGCCAAAGAACTTTTCTCTCAAAGACGTCTAGTTCTTCAGTCTGTGATTTAGTTCAAGTCCAAGTTTCAGATCCATAGACAAGTACGGGTCTGATGATTGTTTTATAAAGCGTAATTTTTTTGTATGTCTTGGATTGTTTTAAAAAATGCATGTTATTGGTGAAGAATTATCATACAGGAAAGATTTTATGTGCTTACTGACAAAGTTAGAAATTAAAAAGGTAAACGGCTCCCGGATTATTTTTTCTACAAATTTGTTTCTCTCATTAAATATTTTGAATTATAATACATTTTTAAAATCACTGTAAGCGACTCAATTGCAATTATTGGAAATGAAAAATCTTTATATTTCTGTACGAAGAAATATAGGGAATAAATATTATATTATTATATTTGTGAGAAATACGATTTATATATTTTTGTAAAAAAATTCATTTCTGGATTTAAGAAATTCCAGAACATGCTGTCATCCCTAAAATAAAAATAATAAAGACCTTTAAACATTTAATCTGATATAAAGCCATAACAAAAGATATATGATACAGAATCTATGTTAAAACTCGTTTGTAGGAATAATGCATTTCCTTGTTAATCTTTTGGTGTTTATAAGTATTTAATTAAAATATATTACATTTGCTTTAATTTGTAAAAGAATATTTTAAGTTATATTATGATTGTGAAATATGTATTTTTTCACAGTAGTATTTATGAAATAAAGGGTGTATTGAATCGAGATTGATGTAATTTTTTTACGCAAAGGAGTACACTGAAGTTATTGAGAATAATCCACTTGGAGATAAAAATTAAATGGTAAGTGATATCTAAATTTTACATAATTCTTACTTAGACATCGATTTTAAAATATATCTAAGTTTGAGATTTTTGCAATTAAAATATATAGTATTTTTATAAATATAATATATTATATTTATAGTATTTTTAGTATTTTTTTAAATTAAAAGTCGAGCTAATTTAATCTTTGAATTAAATTATATGAAATCAAACAAATTAATAGAAACACTCAGTTCAACGTTCACTGTCCTAAATACAAATATTTTGTTTAAGTTGTTTGAATACATAAAATATGTAAGACAGTATGTGCTCTCAGAAAATGAACATTTTGTTAAATCAAAGGAATTAGATATAATGTCATTGTGAGGGAGATGGACCATTTTCAAAAGATCTTCAAAAACCTCATTTCAAATGACAGAGGTATTTAGCAAGATACACGAAAATTTTTGTAAAACATAACAGTTTAATTTTAGAAACATTTTTTTTCCTGTATTGGATGTGAAATATCTCTGATAACTATTGATACTCAAAGTATTAAATACTTTCGAATGTAGCTTGTATAAAATCCATCTATTGTTGAGTAAATAGGACGATTTTAAGTAATCAGAATATAATGGTTACGTTGAGAGCTAGAGAGTTGAGACTATATAATTCTCAGGGTATGCTTATTGTTTCATATTTCTTCATATTTACATACAATAATGAGTGTAATTGTTCTTCTATCTTATTTTAAAATTATTAAATCTTACTTTTATAAATTACTTCAAATGTCAAAAAATATTTGAAAATTATTTCCTACCTTTCAGAGTAGTATGGAATTACGTATTAGCGTATTATTAATTTTGAGTACCATTATATTCTTTCAATTGATAGAATTTTAGTATTTCTCATAGGAAGTGAATATATCTTTGAAATAAAAGAAACCGTTTAATCGATAGTTCTTCAGTACTCCGTTGGTAAATTTTAATTTCAAAAAAGGTCAACATTAGTACTGTTTTCAGTTTTAAAAACATCATTAGGTAAAAAGTTTTTAGACAAATTGCCTAAATCATGTTTATTATTCTAAATGTATGAATAATAATGTTATTTAGAGAAACTGGTATCAGTAAAAATTGACATTTTTTACGTTGCAAAAAATAAAGGGCTATGTGTACACGCTTTCGCAAAAGGATAAGCGGACTGAAAAGATATCGATAAATAAAATTTCTAGCATTATAAAAGCAATAGAAACTCTACTATGGAATACTTCAATTCAACACTTGACTTATAACTATAATTATAAAAGTTTATTGTTTCAATGTGGTATACAAGATCAAACATCTATAATGTCATTTTTTTTTTGCGCAGTATGTCTTGTATTGATTACATCCCTTCATGATTGGTCATTATAATCCTTTCCATCTATTCCTTCAAGCTTACTTCATTTTTTTATGGATTATAAAATATTAATTTTCTAACTGTTGGATTCCCAATGCATTATAGACATTGGTTATTATACAAAAAGAAGTCATAGAAATAGTTTTAGTGCTGTCTTCGAGTAACGTGAAAGAACAGGATCGAAAATCGAAAACTTTTTCGGATAAAAAAAGCTTCAACCATTGAACGTTCTGATTATATTCTAATTTCTCTCTTCTATAAAGGGAAGAATGTATCTACGCAATGTTCATGTCTAGCTTAATTATTTAGTTTTTCTGGTTCAAGGTTGGGTCCCCATTTAATTTCCTATATTGTAATGCGAAATGGATCTCTATCATTAAGTTTTACTGAGAAAAAAATATGCATTTTTGAAATTTTTCCGAAGTTTAAAGATACAGTATTTCACATCAATGTATCTGATACAACATCACGTATATAATACATCATTATGTGTAGTAAATTTTGAACATTTTTGTTTCTATCTGAAAATATATTCAAACTCACTAACATCCGGAAAAGGCAGCAAATTATTCGAAATTTTGAATTTTTTTTGGTGCAATTCTTTAACAAATAGAGAACCCACATAAGATATTAAGCGAATCATATAATACATATTTAAAAGATTTCTTACCAATAAAATAGGACCGAACACACTACAATCAACAAAGGGGCTACAAGTGGCCCTAAAAAGTATTCCGTGTCCAGCATAATTGCTCACCAATTCAAAAAGTGCCGCTCTCAGTTGAGGAGTGAATGTTTAACACACAAAATGACAAATTCCTCCCGAGATGCGCAGTCAGTTTTTATTTGAAGAAATTTATGATAACAATGATATCGAAAAATAATCATTTTAATCAAACGTTTCTTCTGTTTGCAAGGTGAGCGCCATAATGTTTTGCAACTTTGGTTCATTAATTCAGCGCGATAACATAATCTATATTTTTCCTGATATTTTAAACACATAAAGGGAATGTAGAGCGTAAAAATTTCCGTAAAAAAGAAAAAAAAAGAAATCACAGAATGTGTGGTATGCATTAATTTTCAAGGCCAAGATAATATGTTGTTTTTGAGCAGTGTTGCGGGATAAAGACTACTTTAGTTTATACAGGTTCATATAGTTTTGGCATTTTTTATTCAATAATATCCTTAATAATTATTATAGGTGTATCTTGTACAGTACGCAAAGATAATTATATACTACATTCTGAAAGAGGAACAATGATTACTTGTTTATCACGTTATTGTTATAAAATTGCAAAGGAGTATTGATAGGTTATCAGAAAGCATTTCATACTTTTTTTTAGTAAACTGATAAGAGATTTAATAATCAAATTTAAAAAATAAAATTGCTTAGCTTGTAATTTTATTAAATACATAGAAACATTCGAACATTTTTTTCTCTTCTCTAGATTAAAAAAAACGAAGCTATGGGTACTTCCAGAAAAATTCAATCGCAGTATTCCTTTTTTTGCCCAACTGATTTATTTATTTTTTTAATTCATTTTTATTTTAGAAGTATTCTAAAATCTAAGTTACTTGTTCCCAATAGAAAAAGGAGTTTTCCCTAATCAATTTCGGGGTTTTAGGTATGAAAATTTATTGAAACTGTTCTTTTTTTAATTAAAACTTTGGCGGAGGAGTTTGCAACTGTTCCTACTTGTCCCTCAAATTGTAAAACCTCATTAAAATGTATTCTGTAGTTCTAATTCGCCAACGGCTCGAAGTTTTTCTAACTGCTTAGGATATAAATATTTTCGACTAATCTCTTTAAAAATTTCCATCTTCGTACACTTTCTTCATTTGTTCTTTTATTCGCAAAATTCGTTCTTGGAGGTCCTCTTCAGTTAAATTTAAATTTTCTCGCCCTCTTTTTGCTAACTATACCATATGAATAAGTAAATTTATTACAGCATCATAGAAAACTTATACATATATATATATATAGAGAGAGAGAGAGAGAGAGACATGTTTTCATAAATAGTTTTGTACAGGGGCTATCAATCCTTGCAAATATTCTGTTCTCAATTGTGCTTAGTTTGATCACAAATAAAACAAACGCACTCCTTCAATTTTCAGATCCGCATTTAGGATGTAATGGTGTATTAATCTTTGAATTTGACTGAAAATTGTTCCTTATTGCGCCAATTTGTAGCCATAATATTAAATAGGACTTACTGACTTTTTGTTATTGTTCTCGTGTGTGAATAAATAAATAAATCATCACGAAAAACTTTTTATTTAAAGAGATTTTTCTAATCATTATTTAACGTGTTATAAAAATAAATAACAAGATGTTATACACAGGTAATTAATTTTTTTAAAAATACATTTTAGTATTAAGTAGTTTTGTATTTATTTATTTAGTATTTTAGTAAAAGCGTTACTTTAAAATACTTTTACTTAAACCGAACTAAAAACTATACTTGAATATGAAGAATTTGTACAGCTTACAAGGCAACCCCTCCCCCCCCCTCCGTGAGTAGTGGGTAAAAAAGAGATAAATGGTTTCAGTTAACACTCCCTTCGGTTGGAGTTCAGAAGTTTCTCTTTTCAAGCAAGGAAGGGAAACACTCATCATCTGGTGGTTGATGAGACCCGGGGTTGGAACACTACACCATGAAAATAAAAAGAACTAATTGAGGATATAATTGTTTCCTGGCGTCATGTAATAACAAAGGAAAAGTTTAAAACTATTTCCAACTCAATGAAACATCGATGCGAAGCTGTAATAAAAAATAAAGGTAACCCCACTAAGCACGGAGAACACACTGTTATCATCAGTATCAAATGCATATCGATAGATATTGCAGCATAACGTTTTTTGTATAACAAATATTTACATTTTGTTTTTTGTTTTGAATTCAGAATTAAATTTTCTTTAAAATGATGTAAAAGACTTCGCATTTTGTGCAACGCAACATTTTTTATTACCTTACAAACTAAAAAACATAACAATTTTAAATTGTTCACAATTTTGTCAATTCTTTATAGATATAAATCTTCTGTGCGTGTGTTTGTGACTAAACTCCTCCTAAACGGCTGGACCGATTTGGATGATATTTTTTGTGTGTGTTCAAGTAGATTCGAGAATGGTTTAGATTCACAATTCGGTCCAATATCGCAATTAGTTAAAAATATATTAATTAAAAACCTTAAAACGCATAATTGTTTTACCCCTGTGTGTCGTTTATTCTGTTAATGAGCGGCAAGGGAAAAAAAAAGAAAGAAGAGGGGAGAATTTTTCGATATTTTCGACGTTTTTAAAATTGCAATCTAATTTTTCATTCAAAATCAGACAAAAAATAATTACAAAATCGGAAAGTTTATTCATTTCACCACGATACGGCATATATCTTCATATATACAATTCTTCTGTGCGTGTGTATGTGGCTGAACTCCTCCTAAACGGCTTGACCGATTTGGATGATATTTTTGTGTGGGTTCAAGTGAATTCAAGAATGATTTAGATTCACAATTCGGTCTGATATCGCAATTGGTTAAAAAAGCTCCAAAATTATGTAAGGGCGTGCGATTGTTCATAAAAAAATTATGGGCAATATTCTTGTGTCCACTATTTTGAGCGGCAAACTTCAAGGTAAAGTTGTACTTCTACCGCATATCCCAATGATTATTTCAGACTCACCTACCCATCCAAATGTTTGCAATTTTCAATTCGCTTCGCATTTGCTATGATCATTATTAAGCCACACGGTCAAACAATGACAATTTGTGGCTTAGATTTAGAAAACCCTTGCTTTTCGCACGGTCAATTATATGTTGCATGTCCAAGGTTTGGCAAACCATCCCATTTGTGTGCTTATACCCCTCAAGGATTAACCAAAGGTATTGTACATTAAATGGTATTACGATAAATTTATTTTTTACGCATTAAAAAAATTATACATGTTTTGAAAATAGCTCGAGTTTTATCTTTTTTACCCTTTAATCAAAACAATTTTAAGCTTCTATTCAGAATAGCTTCTATATTCAACTTAGTTCATAGTAAATAACATACTCACACGCAATCGATAGGTCGAATTGTGGTAACTGTACATGTGTGATGATGTCAGGTATTGTAATAACTTTCTTTGTAAAAAAATTTCATCAAAACGGTCCAGATTGCTACAACATATTCAAAAAGTTTTTAATTTTCGGATTTAAAACTTGTGTACAGGACAACGTCTGTCGGGACAGCTAATATATATATACATATATACAGTCGATTCTCGATAATACGAACCTCTCGCTAATTCGAAGTAAATGCTCAGCCCCTAGAAAAACTCTTGATATTTCGAACTAAAACCATACGTTTTGGTACTCTCAATATTTTGAAGTAAAATTTGTAGTTGGCCAGACTACAACACGCGATAATTCGAAGTTATTAAACTCTCGATCATTCGAACCTTCAATATTACGAAGTTAGATTCACTTCCTGTACTAAATCATTCCTCGAGCGGTTTTTTTACTGAACTTATTTTCAGTCCAAATTGTGCATGTTGATAGAATAACTACTTTGTTTATTATATTTCCGGTATTTGCTAAGCAGAATTTTGATTTATTCCTAAGCCATTTGTTTTTTTCTTTTTCCGTTGATACCTACAAGCTTTAGATAAATAAAGGAAAAACTGCTTTCTTTTTTACTCACTGTGCAGTAATGAGTGATGCTTCCTTTTACAAGTATTACCCATTAATTTTGATTTGCGTTGAGTATTTATTACTATAATAATGAGTCACATTTAAAAAGATGTTTTTTTAAAATAAATCACTCAAACTACATCCAAGATAATTCAGCAGAATCGCTTTATGGCAGAGAATTGAAAACGAGAAAATAAACCTTTATATGAAAATGTACGAGGAAAAGACAGGAGGGATAGGGATTTAACTTCGTTCTATTATTTTTTTTTTTTAAAAAAAGAGGGGTAATGTGCCACTAAGAATTGCTCCACGGGCTATAGTTGTCGACCCCTGCTATTAAGTATACCCCGTAGCTGAGTGTGAACTGTGAATACGCCTTGTGTTCATTTTAGATTCCAAATTTTAAATTAAAAATATTATTTTACTAAAGTTATGGTGATTTACGTTTCCTACCTGTTAATTTCGATAAATCTTGGGCCACTACTTTACACCTCACCTAAGTGCCAACTTATCACACGAAAGGAACGACCTTCTTTGACGACTTACGCGTCTTTTTCTTTAACAAGTCCTTTGGGTTCTTTGGGCCAGAATTAATGGCAGTTCTTTTCCAACCAAATCCAAGAAACGAGAAGTGAAGAGATGCAAATAATATAAGATAAATATAGGATCTTAGAGTAAGCGTAATGGCAATGAGGGCAATGTAATGGTAGTGTAAAGGAAGGTTCGACAATTAAAGTGCGTTGTGGTATTAGATGATAATTGAAGTTCACCGCTCAAAGATTTAAGTTCGACGTGTCGTGGATAAACATATTGGTGATCTATTAGAAGTTAATTGTACAGCTGCATACCGATGTAGATAAAGACAAGTTTATTACAGAATAATATAAGGTAGGATTGATTACTTACTATAATTATATTTGAAGATTAGGCGGTTCAATTATTGATATAGGTCTGTTTTATATTGTGTGTTGCGCATTGTGTTATCGTAGATTCTCTCATTTATGTATTTGTTCAAAAAAAGTTTAAGTTGAATATCTTAATAAAGTCATATTAAGATAATGCTTTATTCTAGTTCTTACGTTAACCCTACACCTCTAGCTCACGCTGATACTTCGAGGGATGTACTTCCAAGAGGAGGTACATCACACTTCTTTTAAAAAGTGCAAGTGCTTAACAATTTCTGAAAAGCAAAAGGTGATAGAATCAGTTGAAGAAGGTGAGAGGAAAGTCGGTGTTGCCAAAGCATTTGAAATCCCACTGAGCTCACTCTGCACTATTCTGAAGAATAAAGAGAAAATCTTTAGTGCATCTTCGAGTAGAGGGAGAAAACGCGTTAGTAAAGGTAATTTTCCACGTCTTGAACAGTGTTTAGTGTCATGGATGAGACAGTGTCGAGGACAGAATATATCGATGGGTGGCTCTTTATTGAAGGAAAAGGCTAAAGAATTCGCCGAAGAATTAGGAATCGAGTTTTCGGCTAGCGAGGGATGGCTTACAAATCTTAAGAAAAGGAATGGGATAGTCTTCAAAAAATGTGCGGGGAAAGCTCAAGTGTCGACATTAACGTTTGTTCTAAGTGGCAGAACTCGCTTTCGAATCTAATAAAGGAGTACGAACCACGTAACATTTTCAACACGGATGAAACCGGACTCTTTTTCAAGTAATTGCAAGAAAACACATTTGCATTCAAAAAAGAAAAATGCCATGGAGGAAAACATAGCAAGGGGAGGTTCACTATTTTACTGGCTGTAAACATGGATGGCTCAGAAAAGATTACTCCTCTCGTCATATGAAAATCTGCAAAACCTCGGTGTTTCAAGGGCATAAACTCGTTCCCTTCCAAATACCTCTCAAACAAGAAGGCATGGATGACCAACGAACTCTTTAATGAATGGTTGGTCTCACTGAACTCGGATATGAAAAGAGAGAAACGACATATTCTCTTATTTTTAGACAACTGTAATGTGCACAATAACGTACCACCTTTATCAAATGTGAAACTTCAATTTTCCCCTCCAAACTCAACCCCAAAACTTCAGCCACTCGACCAGGGCATCATACATAATTTTAAAACTTTTTATCGGCATGAAGTCGTTAAAAGCGTTTTGGATAACCTCGAAAATCAGCAGAATGCAACTACTATTTCTATTTTAACAGCTTTGATCATGATTGACAAGGCTTGGAGAGCTGTTACTACTTTGATAATTTACAGCTGTTTTAAAAAGTCAGGCTTCCCCTCGCCGAATCTGGTTGATGTGGACGATACACTCACTGAATTTAATGTTGAACCATCCCTTTTTTGGGGAAGCTCTTCCAGAACAAGATTTAACGTTTGACGACTGCGTGTTGGTTGACACGGACATTGCTGTATGGGGAGCTCTATCTGACGCTGAAATTGTGGCTTTGGACCACAATAATACAGAAAGTGATGATGGCGATTCAGAGGAGTTGACTCCATTAACTCTGTCAGAAGCTTAAGTGTCACTAAACAAACTACGCAACTTTTTCCTTCAAAATCATGTTGATGCAAACATTTTACAGGCTTCATTTGTTCTAGAAAAATCTATTGACAAAGTTAGATTGAATGCCTTAAAACAAAAAAAAATAACAGATTTTTTCGACAAAAAGGATTAATTATATATAGTATGTATATTCTTTTAATAGCTGTTTTCAAGACATAAGTGTATTTTTTTAATGTAGGACTTGTGTTTTATTTTTATACTGTATAAGATGTACTCTAAAAAAAATTACGTACAATTGTTGCTTTATTACACAGTTTTAAATTTAAATGTGTTAGAAAAAAAACTTCTCTTCGTGTATTTTGAGAGTTTTTTCCTACCCTCTTGATAATTCCAAGTTTTTCATTGATCCCTCCAACTTCGAATTATCGAGAGTCGACTGTATATATATATATATATATATATATATGCATACACTGCTGCCTACACAAAATACAACACCCTGAAGGAAACATGTGAAATTTCCATCATACGTTTGTAGCAATGAAGTATGCAAATCATTAGTATTATAGAGCAGATACCGTAGTGCCATCCGCAAGTTCTATTTAAGCATATTGGGGATACGGCAATTCTCTGTTTACCTGTTCCCCGTGGAAGCGTGATTTGAGCAGGTTTTTGAGGGAAAATAGCAGCCTATAGGGATTTTCCTTCAGGTCAACATGGTGGACGAAACCAAGTAATTCTGATGCGTCATTGCGGGATGCAGGAAGAAATGATGGACCACCTCGTGTCACCACTGTCCGTGATGACAGGTGGATTGTGCGCAGGGTAGTGATGGATCGCATAGCCACATCACGAACCATAGCAAAACAGATTCACTCGCAACATTCGACGCCGTTGCAGGAGAGTGGAATGTCCGCAAGGCGTCCCTTGACTGGAAACCACAGGCGTTTGCGTCACCATGGAACGGCGAAAATGGACAAAAGAATGGAACAATATTGAGTTGAGTTTACTGACAAATCCAACTTCTGCTTGCAACACCATGATGATCGGCTTCGAGTTAGAAGACACCCTGGTGAGATGCTGCTGAACTGTTGCCTTTTCCATCGCCCCACTGGTCCTGCACCCGGTGTCATGGTTTGGTGGTGTGGTACTGAATTTCACAGCCGCGCCCATCTAGTACGCATTGCCGGTACACTGTGCTACATCTCTGAGGTGTTGGAGACCGATGTCATCTCAAACATTCAGCGCTTACCATCAGCCATATTCCAACAGGATAATGCGCAGTCACACGTGGCACGCACAGTTCAAGAGTTCTTCGTTACCCATCAGATTGAATTATTTCTTTTACCTGCTTGCTCTTTCAATCTATCGTGTGTGTGATTTCTATATTAACGTCATTTCAAAATTCTCGTGGTAATTTCCAACAATTAATTATTACTACCCTTTTAAAATGTTGCCTACCGCTGACTACTCGCTGTTAAAAAGAGCGATGCCTGTTGAATCTGTCGAGAGTTCAAACATCCGCACATTGGTGTGGTGTGAAAGTTAGGAGAGGGGATGCCAGCTCAGGTCTCATCCTCGTCACTTGACAATGGTTCAAAATGTCGAGGTGCGTCGTCAAAAGCTCTCGAATAAGTGAACAGTGAGTCTTTAATATTCACTCACTCACTTTGCAATTTTTTAGCCCCAGAAACGAAAATGTACCTTTTTAAAAATAGTTGTTTGTTGAAAAAAGACAAAAAAGTAGAAATTTTTATAATTACAAAATTTTACAACTATACTAAATGTTGAATTAAAATTCACTTTTTGAAATGATTGATGTACGGGAAGAAATTTTTCATGTAATTATTTTTATAAATGAAGAAGTTATTAAAAATTTGAATTTGATAAAAAGTTATTAAATATTTAAAATTTGAGTATTTTTTTTCAAAAATTCGTAAAAAATAGTTTCGGAATTTTATTTTTTAAATCACTAACTCTAAAAGATCAAAGTGTGAGTTTTTTAAAAATCATTTTCATTAAAACGCATCGATATTTATTCATTTTAGAAAAAATCGTGTGCAAAAAATCCTTTTGTAAAAAAAAGACATACGTATGGCGGTTAAATAAATTATCTTTCCAATTACAAAATTGCTGGCGAAGTTATTAAATTCGCGAATAAAATTTTAAAAAGTCATACAAATTATAAGCCATGATGTTGCTTTGAACCTGGGGGAAATTGGTATATAAATCAAGCGTTTTGCCGAACAGACCACCAACTTCACAGAAACAGGAGTGAAAAGACCTTTAACCCTTTATCTACCACATTATGATTTACTGCAGTTTTTTTCATGCAATATTTTTTTGAAGCACTGTATTGACAATTTTTTTAAGGGATATACCTAAACGAAATACTCAACTTTGGGAAATTTAATGAGTTAGAGTTCATTAATTAATTAAAGATATTTAACTGTGAAATAAATTATATACACTGTTTACTTGAAATGAATAGTCAAATCGTTTTCTAAGGTCTTCATTAAAATACAAAAAAAATAAGACACTTATCTTTTGACATCAACTATTTTTTCGGAACAAAAATGAAAATCTTAGCGATCCGCTGAAAACGCAATTTCTGCTATAAAACTATTCGCCTTCTCCGCTAAAATATCCATCATAGAACCCGTGCTGCCATATATTTTTTAAGAGTGGAATATTCCTGCTAAGTATCATCAGAGTATTCATAAAAATGGCTATTCTATGTAATTTTAAAGTGAGTGTCACTTATAAGTACCGTCGGTATAGATAAAGGGTTAAAATAAAAGGAAAAGATATTCAATTTCGCCAAATCTGGGGATTTTCATTATTTACAGGCATATTTTCTAGTGATGCTCATTTGGCCCCAAACCCTCGGCTATTGTAAAATTGCGTTCTTTGATCACGTTTTAACTTTTTTTTTCATTTTTAAGTTAATGCCTTCAAACTTAACATATCGACTGCAAACTACGGTAATATTTAAACAAAAAATTAAAAACAAATACTACATGGTGTGTGTGTGATTAACTCTCACAAAGAGGATAAAAAACGAAAAACAAATTTTTTAAAAAAAAAACCCGTAATTTTTAAGATATTTTATCAATCTTTGTACAGATTACGGATAGTATTGTTCTACACACGGAAAAATGTTTCGTGAGATTATTTTTATATATAAAGCAGAAATGACTGATTCTAAAAGAGGAAAGCATGAACTTTTTTAGTGTAGAATATCACTTCATTAAAGAGAAAGAAAATTCAAGTGAAATGATTTAGAAATCATTTTCATAAAAACGTATCAATTTTGACTCATTTTAGAAAAAATCGTAAAAAATAGAAATTATCATTATTTTATAAAAACAGTTATACAGCGTCATGGCGAAAAACATGATCTTTCCGATTCTGTAATTATTTTTTGTCTGTGTTAGACAGTAAGAATTGGATGGGTTTTTTTTTTAAAAACAAGTGGAAAGTCGGAAATTCATTTCGTTGAAATGGTAATGACGCTCGGCAAAATAAAAAGCCAACAGGGGTAAAGCGATTATGCGTTTTAAGGCTTTTAATTAACATCTTTTTAACTAATTGTAATATTGGAATATAAATGGTAAAAACGGATTCTTTGGATCACTCCCGATTTTTTGGTACCTTCGGCGATTTTTTGGTACCTTTCTGTGTTATGCGGTTCGCGAGAATATAGATGTAAATACAAGGCGACATAGATACGTTTGTTTACCTACGAATTTTAATAGTGTAGATAAATGATTTTAATTACAGTTCCGGGAGACATTCTTAGTTTCGATACAATGAATCTTTGAGTCGGCGGATTTTCTTTTAGGATCAGAGACTTCACTTTCTTGATAGTTTCCTGCGTTTGAAGTCCTAGGATGAAGTTTCGTGGTCATGTTTTAATTTTTACTATCTGCTAGACGCGTTTTCTCTTTCAAATTCAATATAACAGTGCTTCTCAAACTTTCAATACTGGCACCCCCCTTTTCAATCACAATTTTTATCGCGCCCCCTTATACATTAATAATGTACTGAATGCAATAATAATGCACTTTGACACTAAAGCTACAACAGGCGATCTTAATTATAAACCATACAAATTAGTAACATAAGTATTAAAATTTTGTATACTACTTTTAAGCAATAAATAAATAAAATAATAGGATATTTATTATGTTATTGTTCCTTTCTCTAATTTTTAAATTGAACATATTGCAAAATGCGTGGCTGCTAAGAAGACAAAATATGAATATCTGCTAAATATAGAAAAAGAACTCAGAGGGTGAATTTCTAATCATAAGCATTTTCCTTATAAAAACTTTGCTTTGCAAGACAAGCCCATGGAAGTCGTTAATACTTATTAAACTTGTTCTTAATTTAGTATTAATTAATTAGTTATAAAATACTCTGTGCAGCACTGATGCATTAAAAGTATACCGGCTGAAGTGCCCGCTCTTTGCCCGAGTTCATTTATAAGAAAATAAAACATTATTGTTATAATAGCTGATTTGTAAGGAGTGCAAAGCCAAATGCTCGACAATGTTTACAAAAATGTAAAATGATTTTTTTTAAATGGTTGCTCAAATTATAATTAGTTATAAGCGAATGGTAATTTTAAGCCTCACAGAATTAGCATTTATATTTGATGTTAAATAATGAACAATAATATAAAATTCCGATGAAGAATAACTGTATTATTAATATTTAAATCAAAAAGACTTCAACATGTTTTATCCAGGGAGCAGGCACGCACTCGATACGGTCGAACGGGGTTATTGAGTCACCCTAATCCTTTTTTTTATAATTATTTTATTGTACACGATACAAATCGTTATTCCAGTGAATAATTTAACTAAGAGAAAGTTTACTTACCTACTTTCAAGGACTTTTCAATTTTTCTTTGGTAACAATTAAACAGTTTTGCCAGAATTAAAGAATTTGTAATCTGTGCGTCCCGCGCGACCACTTCCGGGTAAAAAGTGTATTCATTAAGATTATATGAAATTGTGTAAAACGTTTTTCACGTTATGCTTTATATATATAGAATACTCGTAAAAATAAGTCTTGGCCAAGTAATTCTTCAAAGTGTGTGTGTTTGTGTGCTCTTCGTGGTTTTCCACATATCATAAAACTCTTTTGCATGGAAAATAGCGTAACAGAGAAATACATTACTTACAACTTCCCTAAATGAGAAACAAACACATAAGAGAGGGGGCATAACTAACTGTACCAATAACTTAGACGGTTAAACAGATTACAGCTATAATGCAAACGTATTTAAAAAATAATGACAGTGATGAATTTTTTATGTTCCTAAATTTTTTCGATTCTTCATCTGAGATCTGTTTTTTTCTCTGAAAGAGTTGTATGTTAGGTTTAAACAGAAAGTATGGTAAAAAATCTCATGGGATTACAGCAAATCAAATAAAAGTTTTTTTATTTGGTTAGGATCAAAGATAGATAATTAGGTATTGAAGAAGTTTTTATTTTTGTTGACTTAATATCACGCGCGCGTGCCTATAAATTATATCAGAGTAAAAGTGCATTTTTTGTTATGTCTGAAAGTACTTTGTTTTAATTCATTCCAGTAAATTAATTATTTTTAAATCTTTTATTTTCGATATGCACGCGCCCCCCACAGTTTGAGGAACACTGTATTACAAATACCTTTAAATTAAATGCAATAACCGAGATTTTTACACCGCACTTTTAATTTGTTGATACGAATATTTATCCTTGGAAAACGTAATTATACGTAACTTTCGAGCCATATATCAGTTTTAGGAGCCATTTTTAAAATAAACCTTTTATTTACATTTCAATCAAAAGTAAATCTTAGCAGACGATTTTTTTGAAGTTGCCAAAGTTTTATCTCAAAATGCAAACGAGAAAATGAATTTCATAATCATTTCCATAAAGCGCGAACGACCTTCTGTATTATGTCATCCTAATCTTCTCTAAAAAGACAATTTCGTCAAGCAAGGTCCGACTACGTTGAAAACGTCATTTTCGGTCAAAAATTACATTTTCTTTTTATTTGATATTTTTAAAATTCAAACAATTATCTTTCTAAATCTGCCTTTGTTTTGTCTGTGCGATAATTAGAAAAAAAGTTACAGGTGTTTAAAATATTATTACAGCGGTGAAATTGAAACTGGAAAGTTGATGATGGCTTAACATGCTTTTTACCCATAATTTTTGCAATTTCAACCCATTATAATTTTAAAAACAATTTCTGACATTTTTTTAAACTATTTTATTGATAGGCAACAATTTCAATCTTTTAATTGGACTTTTGCGATTGGCAACATCTATTTCTTCTGACCTCACGTTTTTGTTTTGATTTGAATCTTTCGAATGTTGCTCGCAAATTTCTTCAAAAACCTGATTTTTTTTTTTTTTTTTTTGCTTTAATTGTACAATTTTTAATTGTTTCTGAACATTCTGCTTTTGATTTTATCTGCTTATAAGGGTTAAAAAATGAATCAAATTAACCTCTTGAAAACACAACTATGCTGGTGAGACATTTACAAAAACAGTGGAAATGTTGACTTGTAATGTTCTTGACTTGAAGTGCTCAAACTTGTAATGAACGAAAACTGGGATAAGTAAAGGTATTTTCACAGAACAAAGAATGTTTTAGTGGAACATTAAGAGGTAATAGAATATTTTATTTAAATTGGGAAGTGTGTTTTCAAGTTTGTGTTTCTCCAATTGTTTTGAGAACAATCTGTACCTGCATGAAGATTGCATGTTTGGACTGACTTCTAATGTGACTTCAAAAATGCTCCGATTAAAGTTTTATCGTCCTTTTTTCAGCTACTGAAAAGCTAAAGCAAAGTGTTATTAATTTGCAACTTATTTGTGGAAGGTGAG
The DNA here is from genome assembly GCA_019973935.1 of Trichonephila clavipes. Classification (NCBI taxonomy): domain Eukaryota; kingdom Metazoa; phylum Arthropoda; class Arachnida; order Araneae; family Nephilidae; genus Trichonephila; species Trichonephila clavipes. The sequence goes on along the minus strand of BMAU01019555.1, from coordinate 227,591 downwards.
TGATTGAAAGACGACATTTATCTGTGAAAAAGCTATGTGCTAAGTTGAACTGGCCTTGTATGACAAAAGGAGCATTTAGACTTTGTGAAAGAAAGTCTTGTCTGTGCTGCTACACCAACAGCTAAAGATGCCATGAATGACACTGCTTTTTAAGCGAAAAGCATTATCAAATGTTTCAAAATGTCAGTTGAAGAATGTGGAATATCCGTTGACGGCAGAGACACATGGACATTCATCGCTAAATGTGGTTTCTATAGAAACTTTATACATTGACACTGGGAAATTCTAGATTTGGAAATGTTATCAAAGTTTTTTAGAATTCTATAAGTCCAGTCATACATGCGTGTTCCTGCAATCATCTGGGATTTACTTCAAACATAGTGCGTACAAAATCTTTGTATGTTTTTGTGCTACGAAATCTTAAAAATATGTATTTCTTTTGTGATGGTGATTCCAAGGATACCTTTCTGTTAAAGATGTGTATGGTGTCAACAATGTCATATGAGTGCATAAGATACTTCTAAGAAAGATTGAGTAGTCGGAAAAGAAAATTTTTAAAAAAGGCAAGAAAAACCTCGGTGAGAAGGAAAAACTTATCAATGTTATGTTTAATAAAATTCTACACTGTTTTAGCACTAACACCAATCACGCCAAAGCTATGCTAAGTGCTACAATAGCAGTATTTTTTCACTGTTGCTCCAGCAGGGAGAAACCCATATATGGGCCGTGCCCGATTTGAGCTGAGAACTGGTGTGACTATCAACAAGGAAACGACACCAGAAAACAATAAACAGAAAAAATTGTATGTATTTCTGTGAAACTTTAAAATATTGTTAAACCTGTGTACTCAAAGCAGAGTGATAAGCAGTTATTATAAAATTGCCTCCACGGTAAGACACAAATAAAAATGTATCATTTAACGCCTGTTTGTGGCAAATCATTTTGAAAGAAACTTTTATCGAGCTAAAAGCATTTTCTTTGGGTACCCATATATTTTTTACCGTCATTATTTTTAAAAAAGCTTTCATTGATGTGTTACGTATTTTGAAAGCATTTGGCATAAATGCAGGGAATTATATACTGCGTAATGAGAGATTTGTTGACATCTTTCGAGTCGGTGACTCGAAACAACATTCTTTGCCTTTTTTAAAAACCTGAAAAAAAAAAAAAAGGAGGCCCAAAGAAAGAAAAAAATTTAACAAACTTCCAAAGAGTGGGAGTGTTACTTATAAATCAGGAGTGTTTTAGTAATATACTTGTCATATTTTGTTTTGAAATTGATTTTATAAAGTTTAAATGCATTTTTCTCAAAACCATTTTTTTGTAAATTTCATGATATTTCAAACATGATATCTAAAAAACTATTAGAGATACTTGTATGAAATTTTACACAAATGTTATTATTATCTAGAGAAAGACGTACAAGCTAAGAAATTGAACAATTTTTAGTTATTTTATAGTTCTTTCTGAAAGTTACGATAATTTGATTGAATTTCCTAGTTCGCAAGCTCGACTGGCCATAACTTTTGATTCAAAAGAAGTAATTTAACACTTGTAGGTCATTCTCTAGAAATGTGTTTTAAAAATGTATTGCAGCAATATTTTATGGAAAATATAAAATATTTTAAAAAATAGTGTTTAAAAAATTCCAAAATTTGATTAAAATTTCTTTAAAAATTTAAATTTTTATGTACATATATTATTTCTAACTGTACTTTTTATTATTGTGTATAAAAGTGAAACTAAAAATGTGAAAATATTAGGGATTTTTTGAAAACTTAAAAAAAAAGTCTCCGAACGTAGTCGGATACCTTGATAAAACGGAAATATTAAAGCAAAATGAAGGATTTCTCTTACACAAGTTGACCGACAAATATTATCGATATTTGCATTGTTACAGAGTTAATATTGTTGGAAGATTTTAAGTCTCTTCATACTCACTCAATAAAATAAGAAAATTTGTCCCCACTCCACCCTAAACACACTTTCTTTTGCAGGATGACGAAATTATGGTATTTTTAATGCTCATGCCATTCATTCTACCAGCCAAAAATTTTTGAAAAAAAAATAAACGAACTACAAAAAAGAAACATCCAAAGTTTATTCAATCCCAATTATTACATTTAATAATGCACCTCACTACACTTCACAAAAAGAAAAAAACAACACCGAGCAATGGACTGGATTCAATTTTACACATAATTTATACAAAATATGAAATCAGAGGCACCATCTAGTGTAGAGTTCAAAGAAACAGGCACAAACAACATTTACTACTCACTGAACAACTAAAACTATTTTTCGAGCTTTTTTAAAAAAGTTAAGTTAAAAAGATACCTTTTCGAGTATTCTGCTTCAGAAAAGTACGAAGTTTCTTATTACATTTTTTTTTATGTACAGTGAAATACGTTTAAAGCGAAAAAGCTTAAGGTGAAATATCGCTTAACACGAAATAACACAACGGTCCCGACAAACTACTATGATTTTCATGTGCTTTTTTCTCTGAACACGAAACGAAAATCGCTTAACACAAAGATTTCCCTTTTGGAAATGAACAAAATATGGAAAACAAGAGCCAGGCAGGTTTATTGTCGGAAGAATTCTTTGCAGTTGATAATAATGTGTATACTGCCCTTATTATGGCAGACAGTTTGTTCAAAACTAAAAAAATATCATTGATGCAGATTCCGATGGCAAAAATGTAGCTCTTGATCCCACATCGTACGAATGAGGATAATTATGAAAAGTATGCGCTATTTAGATGCTCATTTCAATGGAGAAATGAATAACAAGATGGACGGCATTGAACAATTTATCGACAGTTTGATGCTGAAAAAGGCAGTGCAAAGAAAAATATCAATTTTTCAAAAACTGAATGTTATTTTTCACAACCTTGAAAATTGTGATAAATTTCCATTGTGAATATTTTTGTTGCATTGACTTTTATTAAATACTTGTATATATACATTCTATGTAAATAAAATTTACTCTAAAAAATTTAAAATTTTGTTCAATACATGTTTTATTCCAGCAATAGCCTTTAACACTCAACCGTTTTAACGCGAAAAAATATTTCAGTCTCCTCAGTTTCATGTTCAACGATATTCACTGTATTGTTCAAAAATTTCATTTCCACTCTCTTCTAGTTCAATTCAGTTATTTTTTTCGTTAGCTTTAAAATCGGTGAATAGGAATTCGTTTTTAGGCCTAAAATCTAACTGGATATTTTGCTCTTAGCAAACGACTCCTATTAAACGAGTCTCAATAAGATTACCTGTTTCACGTCTCATGCACAAGAAATAAGAAATCGAATATACAATAACTGATATACAGAATTTGATTTTTGAAGAATGACAGCGTAAGAATTGTTAACTGAAAAAATAATTTGGTCTTGAAAAAATTCTGAGGTATTTAATTAAAAATGAATTCTACATGAGTAATGAAAACTTATGCTTTTCATGTAATGAACAAAGAAATAAGCGTATTTTTTTGTAATATTTCTTTGGGGAAGGGGAGATTGAAGTTTATGCACAGGACAGGAATTAAAATATCAAAAGAAAAGTTCTTATTTTATAAAAAAATGTGTACATACATACGACGAATTGAAAAAAATTCTTCGACTGAAATACTACTTTTGTCCATACAACACAATTAACCGTCCCTTTCTCCGGAATTCGATCCCTTCAGCGCAGCATCATTGACCACTGTCGCTCTAAGGTCGCCATGGACAAGAGTGGAACCATATTAAATCTGTCGAACCTCAAAGTCTACGTTGATGTGATAGAGAAATTTAAGTACCAACTCTGAAGTCATCCTAGTCCCTTGAATGAAGCTCCAAACCAGCGATTCCCAAAGTGGTCTATACTGAACCCCAGGAGTCTCGACGACCTGCAATAGGTCCACGTCAGCAAGAAAATAATTTGGTGATCCATGAGTGTAAATAGAAAGAATCAGGACACTACTAACATAAGAGATTTAAGGTTAAACCTGAAAAGATTGATACCAAATGTTGAAAATTTGTTTTTGTAACACCCGATTCATCCCTCCCATTAAAATCACTAGTTGGTTTAGTAATTTTACATAACTTTATTAATTAACATGTGCTTTTTGAATATTATACTTCATTACAATTAAAATTTAATTCTTTCAGTGCAGTAGTACCAGCTGTCAAAGACATTTAAGTTGATAAATTTGCAAAAATTCAATATTAATCAAGGGGTTTACCCCAATTAATAAAACATGGCAAGGTCTGAGACAAGTTTGGAAACCTATGCTCTAAACCAGGGGTGTCCAACACACGGCTCGCCTGTACATAAGTTGCGGCCCATTGCTCTGAGAAATTTACTTAAGATCTTGGTGGGAAATTCCTTGTCAAGAAATCAAATATATCAATTTAGTTTTTTTTTTGCACGGGTACAAATTGATATTCCTTTTCTATTTGGAATGGTTACATTTGCGATAATAAACAGTGTAGTGGCGACAATTTTAAGTGTTGTGATCTATCTTTCAAACCTTGCAAGCAAAAAATATTCAAAGAAAATATAGTTTCAGGACGATTGGGAGGTTTGACGATTTTGTAGGGAAAAACAAACTCGGACCAGTAATTGCTTGATTTGTCACAAAAGTGCTGTATTTAAAAAATACCAATAAACAGGAATCATTCAATGACACTTGGCCTTTAGAATCTCGTTAAAAGATAAGCAGGCTTTCTTGAATAATCTTAGCAACAGCATTTTGTCAGTGGTAATATCACAGCGGTCATAAAAACATCCTATGAAGTTTGTTACCGTATTGGTAATGAAACTGTTTACTGATGCAGAAATTGTGAAGGAGTGTTTCTTAAAGGCTTCTAATTTAGTGTTAGTGACAATATAAAAAGTAAGAGTAAAAAAAAGCAAACAAGGGTTATAGTATTTTTATCAATTTTCCACATTTTATCTTGGTCTTATCAAGCATTTCTCCTCATGTTGCGGCCCATATGAAATATTTAACATAAATGCAGCCCAGCAGAAAAAAAAAAATTGAGTACCCCTGCCTTAGGACCTAGGTTCAAATCTCGAGGGCATGTAAATTAGTATTCGTGGAGCCACTCAAGTCCTCTCGTGAGGTTGGAGGTCCCTGATCAAAAGTTCTCCCACAAAATTAGGGTAGAACCATACAAAATCATATTGTCGCCTGCAGGAACCAAACAAAATCATACTGTCACCAGCAAGGTTCTCAAAGCTATCGCTAACGATAGACGTACAACTAGCCACGATTAATTTTGTGTGAGACTCAATCTGTTGTTACTCTTGATCAAGTGGGACAAGTAACATTTTGTCAAATTATATATTTAAAGCTCACAAAGTCAAACCTAAAACCACAAAATATTTTTCAATATAAAACATTTTAACTCCTTACTTTTAAAGAACACTGGAACTCAATTTTATATTAATATTAAATGTTAAGCTGAATCATCTAAAATTAAGAGGGTAACAAAATCTGAAAAAGATGACAAGTCATTTATACATTTACAGTAACACTTGTTTTCACTATATATTGCAATTACATGCTATTCAGAATAATTTGTATTTTGGTCACGATTGATTGTATGTATGTATGTATGTATTAAAAAAAACACAAAATAGAGATGCACAAGTTTCTTTTATTTTTCACTTTACAGTTCTCTAGCTCACTTTCTGGGACTGTTCTTTAGCTTTTGCCGCCTCAATCTTGTTGAAGCGAGCTTGTGACTTGGCACCCAAGATTCCACCACCCCAGTGTTTTCGAATCTGGAAGAAAGTACGATATAATTTAAATCTGAATTACAAGTCTTCAACAGAACATACAGAATCCTTTACTAGCATTCTAAAAAGCATCTAGCCAAAAATATTTAACTTATTAAACTAATTAAATGAAATTTTTACAATTGTTTAATAAAGGACTGAATAAAAATTAAATGTTTTTCACAAAAACTTAAAAAAGATCAATATAATTGTTGAAATCTTTATAAATCAGAAATTTGAGAAAAAGCATAAAATTGTTCAGTTACATTCAAACTTAACAAAAATTGAAATATTTCAGATGTTGCTATCAGCTTTATCAATGAACATATTTCTACCATAAAAAGCTACACAATTTAGAGTGATCTTACCTCTTCTCCTCGTTCATTAAAGTTAGTCTTCACAGCTTCAATTAATTTATTCAATTGGTTCCTGTCTTCACTGCAGAAATAAAAATTTGAATCAGTGAATTGCAGAAACTGAAGTAAAAATTTTATTTTCCAAAGCAAATGAAGCTAAGTTGACCTTAAAACCCAGAGAAATATAGAAGCTAAAAGATTTATAAAATAAAATACCAATGAATTTCAATTTCCATCCAAAATTTCATTAAAAACAATCCTTTAATTAACATAAAATTCTAATTCCAAATTCTTTTATTCAAGGAGGAACATTTGAGTTTCCAAAAAATCGTGTATGTAAAATTTCAGTTCAACTGAATGCTTTCAAATGCGAGAAAAAAACCTTTTCAAGTTTTGACACAAGTTGCCAACGTAGCTGTGATTGTAATTTTTTAAAGTTTTAATCAATTTTTATTAATTATAATTAAATTATTGTATTGTCATTCAAAATAATCATGTATATAAAATTTCAGCTCACAATTGAGCACTTTAAAATATACTTTATTAATGATTAAAAATTCCACCAAGATAAATATAGAGTGTGAGCTAATAGTAGGAATTGTAACACCAAGTGAAAGGCACTTACGGATTGACACCACTAAGAGCAAGGCATGAGCAAGTTTTTCTTCCCATAACATATCCAAGCCGAGACTTATTTTTTACTATGCAGTATGGAACACCCATCTTTCTACATAGAGCAGGCAAAGACAACACCAACTGAAAAAACAAGTTCAACTTATTGTTTACATATGAAAGATAGGTAACTCTCAAATATGTTTACAAGATTGCAACACAATAGTAACAAACAAGTAAAATACAATACAAAAAATATCTTAGCTTGGATAGGTCTTTTATTTGCTTGGCAAATACATTAACAACCCTACCTTGAGTTGATATTTAAATAAGTTATATCCTTAGAAAGCAAAAGTAAAATTTTAAATTATTTCTGAATGGATAAAGAGTAGATGTGTTGAAATATATTCCATGAATGAGGCCACAATAAAAACTAGGACAAAAAAATCCATAAGAAAAAGTGAAAATTGTTTTTTTATGATTATGAACAAAGCTTCATACACACATGTTGCAATGGAAAAATATGGAGAATAAATATGGCTAAAAAATACTCAAAAGTAGATTCCATCAATATCAATACAAATTTATCTATTTTTAAAGAAATGATCCAACTACTGCATTAATATTTCCAATTTACTGTTTTTGAATAAAAATGAACAATCTCAATCTACTCTAAGAAACTTAACTACTTTATCAGGGAAAGTAATAGATATCCATCCAAATCCATTCACATGATTGTTCAAAGTAACAGAGCAATTCATCAAGTTATATTGTAACCAAGATAACAAATTTGCTTAAGTGAAGATAATTTTTTTTTTTAAAACAAGTGTGCAAACAGAGGATTTTTCAACATATTTTCTAATTTTTGCCACTTAATGAACCAATTTTTATTTTTAACAAATTTGGATTTTATTATGCTTTTTACAATCACATGCTGTACTTTTAAACACAAGCACTTAGTATTTTGAATCTCATTAAATACAAAATTGAGAATGCTAAATTTTTATAATATACCGTAAAATCTTCTGTATTACATGCATTGCTGTATAATCCACACCTATACTTTCTAGCTGCAAATTTTGGTTATATTCCCAATATTGTGCGCATTGCTCATTTTAAAATCATCTATTCGAGATATTATTTAAAACTTCAAAAAAAAAAGTATACTTCTAGAACTCCACAACCCTTCAAGATAAGGAATATATGTCATTTCTTTTAAATAAGTAGTATTTTTATGAAAATTATCCAAGTTTATTACATACTATGTGCTGTTAATGGTATAAGCAATTACCTAAATATTGATGACCTACTTGGTTAATGCATATTATTGAACCAGATAGTTTTAAAAAATACCAGAAACTATCGAAGTGGAAAGCAATTTGTAAGGTGTTTCAAAAGACTTATTATTTCATGTTTTACATATTTCTAAAAGGGTTAAGTCTGCTCGAGTCTTTTGCTCCCACTTATAATTTATTTTTTTTAGTTATGAAGTAGACTTTCAGCAGCTATTGTTGAACATCTGATAAATGATAAAATTACTGAAGAGCTTCCTAAATTCTTCTATTCTCATCTTTTTTTTTAAAGCTCTATATGTTATACCCAGCATGTAACACACCCATAAATTTTTATCTTATTTTTATGCATTAAAAATGCATGCCAGATTTTACAGATGTATGAATTTACAAATCAGATTTCTTCAAATTGAGGATAATCTGAAAAAGTTTAATTTTAAAGCTGAATACATTACACTTGGAAAATATTTATTCTTTTAAGAGTTCTTAGAAGTAATGCAACAGGAAAATAAAATTCATTCCTCTCCTTCCTGAAAAAAAAACTAGTAGAGATGGTTGGGTTCTATTTAAATCCTAAGTAGTGACAAAAGCAATAAGATTAAAAGTTTTGATGGTAACTTATTCAAATGGTATGTATCAATTGCAGTATTTTTTTAGCATCTTCTCATGGTCAACTTCAAACTGCATCGGAAAACTTTTTCCAAGATGAATAATTTTTTAACTCAATGACTTAACTTAAGACTTATTCAATGGAAGCTTTGATCATTCAGTATTAACTTCTTTAATATGGGATCAAATGTGATAAGCAACAATAAAGCTGTAGTTTTGTTTGTTCTACCATCAACCAATTTACTAAGGCTGGACTAAAATGTAGAACATTTTCAGAAAAATGCCTCAATTTTTATACAAATTTACAAAACTATAACTTGTACATCTGCTAACAATAGTGTTTCTAAAATTCCAAAATTTACCATGGATTCTTTTTTTCATTTTAACATGCAAAAGGATTGATCATTTAACATTGTGGTACAGTAGAAAAATGTGAAACATTTCAAACCAGAAAAAATGGTTAAACTCGTAAAAATGTGAAGTATGATAAAATATGCTGCTCTCAAAAGGATAGAGAAACGAGAATAAAAAAAAATATTTTTTTCATTTCTTGTATATACCAAGATACAAAAATTAGGTCCTATTCTTAAACATTTAACTGCACAGCCTGAAATGAAAAGATATCACAATATGGTATGTGGCCAATAGTGAAAACCTGTTTCCTTGCATGTGTCAACAAAAATTTTTTTTCATGCATAGAATGACATCTTTTTATTTCACAAAATGGGTTAACAATATTACATTAGTAACAAGAAAATACAAGCTACAGCAATGGTCCCTAACCGGCAGTCCTTGAACAAGTTTCAATGGTTCCCAGAAAAATTGGGACATTTATATTCTTTATGAACATGCGTTCAGTTTCAATAATGGCTAGCAAAACAAATCATAGAACATTAATTACTTTTTTAAAGTTTTAGCAACTACTTTTATCAGTTTCCAGCTTTGTAGAATTTCTATCTTTACAAGGTTGGGTTCTATTACAGCCCACAAAAGTTTTTGAACTTTTGTCACCAAGCTATATATCCTTCCTTTCCACCCTTTATTAAAAGAATGTGTGTCTGGTATCTCAATTAGTAATTGCAGAGAGAGAGAGAGTTGTGTTAACTTCAGCAAACCTACTATCCAAACAGGAAATTTTTACCATTACAATATTTTCAATACTTGACTGATTTTGGCAGTGTGTACCAGTTATTCAGAATGAACCATAAGCAAAGATTTAATTGACTTTTAATTTATTGGAAAACAGTAGGCAAATTCACTTGATTGAATGGTGCATGTATGAAGATATGATTGCTAACAGGTATAAATAACCGAAATGTAGAAGATATATGGTTTTGAGGGGGGAAGGTACAGAATTGATGGATACAAATGGAAATGCCATAAGAGAGAATCTACATGTTTGCATAAGGAAAGGTACATGGTTTCGTAATTCATTTGACTGTGATAATTTAATTTTAAAACATATTTTTAGAAAGTTGATGAATTTATAGTAAATAAGAATACAGTAGTTCATTTGGTATGTTTTGTTGAGAGGTTTGTATGGTTACTGTAGTGAATGGAAGTTAACCATGCAGTGGTGAAGGAAAGAAAAAAAAGAAATTGATGACTTCAAGCTCAGAAAAAACAAAGTATGGCAAAGGCAAGCCTCTAAATGGGAGTTTGAAGGGGTTACAAGGAAAACTAAATGTTTTTAGAGAGGTTGCTAACTGCACAAAAGATGAACTTTTGAACATTATCAAGGAGTGGATGGTACCAGGGTCTACAATTACCTGTCACGTCACACAAAGGTTATCAGAATTTGTGGGTCAACCAGTGACTTTAATAAGGACCCTGAAACAAGCGTTCATGCGAATTCCATCAAAGGGACGTAGTCTGCAATCAAGGGATCCTATGCATTGAGGGAAATTATATCGCATATGTGCAGGGTCATTTTGACCACTACTTAACAGAATAAATGAGCAATGAAAGAAATTCTTTCTCCAGTGGAGAAGGATGTCCCTTTGAAACCATGCAAGCTTTTCTAATTTCTTCCACTTTATAATGTCATGTTTATTATTTAGAGCAGCTCAATTTCAGTTGTTTTTCTTAAAGTGATCAAAATTTACCATGCTTTGCTCTTTTGAACATGTCATGTTTCCCCCCAGTTTTGTAATACTCAAGTTTGAAAATCTCATCTTAGTGCCACTTTGGCAGATCTAAATGATCTTCACCAAATGGGAGGAATATAATAAGAATTTTTTTACCCCTTTGTAGGTGTATCTAACAATATTTGTGTGAGAGAAAGAAAAAGAGTGAGAGTGAGCGAGAGTGTGAGAGTCAGAGTTGGCCTTCACGGTAAATTGGCCTAACACTTTAGTTTGAGGATATTACTTTGTTTCTTTTGTGAAGTTGGATAAAAGCGTAGAGATGTAATTAAATGACAATAGTTATAACGGTCCACCATATAGAGGTTCTTCATATTAGTGGCCTATCATACATAAGGTTATACATTCAATGATCCACATAATTCTAAAAGTTGGCGACCACCAAGCTAGAACATAAAAGATAATCAACAGTGTATATAGATCTGCAAAAGTTTTTAAGCTAAAAGTATGTTTTCTTTAAATTTTCAGTTACTTAGATAAAAGAAATGAAAAATTTCAATCAACATTCCAATCTGATGAATAAAAGAAATGCACTTCTAACTGGAACATCAAATTTGAATGAAAAAAAAAACACTATCTTGTATTTAAAAATTAAGAATAAGCATCCCTCTCTCAATAACAAAAACCTGTATTAATTTTTTCTGTATTTAGAATAGAAGAAAAAAATCAAAATATAAAAGGAAAACATGATTAAATCCCTTAAAATACCTTTTATCTTAAAACCAAATATACCTAGAGGACTCACCTCAATGGGATCAACGTCATTAGCAATTGCAACGAGTAAAGCTTTTTTCTGTTCTACCAAAGTGGTAATGGTATTAGCACCCTGTCTCACAACTAGAGGTCGTTTGGTGGGTGTATCTTCTTTGCCCTCGACACGTGCTTCAGCCCGCTTACGCAATCTTTCTTTCTTGGCTTTACGACTTTCAGGGCGATACTTGTCGAAAAACTTGAATAATTGTGTTGCTAGAGGAAGAAAAATCCTATGTTAAAGGGCCTAAAAACCATTGTACATACAAAAATCTTGAATTTTCAGAAAAGACAGGGCATGTTACCTTAGATACAGGATCTTGTATAAGAATTACCAATAATGAGTGTTGGAAATACACTTTTTAAACGAGCTTTAATTAGATTTTTAGTTAAAATTTTAAGACTAAGTATAACAAAAACTGAAGATTAACTACATTCAATTTTTATCAAACATATGAGCAGCTTAACATTCACTTCAGTAATTTTGAAAGTGTCAAATTTAATTTCACGGCTTTTAAACAATTTTTTAAATATGAAACAGGAAGATATATTATAAAAGTGATTTGAAATGTTTTTACATACACAGCTAATTCTTAAGATCCAGAAAACTTAACATTAAAAACATCCAATTAAAAAGTGTCTGTTATTTAATTTGATGCAAAAGAGAAATAGTTCCACTATATAAAATTGTATTACATAAAATCGAGCATAACTTTTTTCCCAAGTCTTGCAACAATATTCCAATCATCTGTTGCATTTGAAAGTCTGATGAAGCAAGTTTGAAGCAGATTATCGTTTTTGCAAACAGAACTAGCAAAGAATGTGTCATGACCCCCTAAAAGAGTCTCAGTGTCATAGATCCTTTTTATGTGCCTGAAGAATTTGTGAATCAGACATTCATTATCAAATGACAAGTGTATAGGTCTAAGTGATTGTTCCATATTAGAGGATTTCATTGGTACAAGAATTTCTACACAATGGGCTCAATACATGTGATGTCATAGTCACATGATAGAGAAAGCAACTCATGTGACGTCAGTCACACGATAACTATTTAGTGGTTCCTGCTAATCAGTTCACACGCTCTGGTGTTGCCAAGTTTTGCTCTTTGCAGAAACTCTTAAAAAGTACATATGTATAGAAAACGCCTTTTATTTAATATTATAAACATAAAATATGATTTTTTTAATTTAAAAAAATCTTTTTGAAGAAACTATTCTTCTAACATTTAAACATCTTTACCAAAAATGCAATTTAAAATTTTTATAAGTTTTACAAATAGAACAACAAATTCAATTAGTTAAATGTTTATTTTGAATTCAATGGAAAACACTTGTTTTTATCATGTGACTTCATGAATTGTGCCTATTGACATGTTCATGTAGTAATAAGATATGCAAAAACTATAGAATGATCCTGCAGATTTTTAGAAAGATAATTTTTAATCTCCTAAAATAACGGGATAATTGCTTTATATCAACATATCTATACATTGACAGCTCATTTAATTTTGCATAAAGCATCCTCAACATCCTTTCAGATGTTTGCTTATAACAAACCTTTGTCAAAATTTAAATATGTGTACATTAATACGCAATAAAATTACATAATTTCAGCTTAAGATTTTTTTTTTTTTGCAAAAATGTTTGAGAGAAATAGGTGCATCACACGTTTACTTCAAAGATGGTACCCCAAAAAAATAATTACTTTAAATAACTCAGAACAAACAGAAAATGAAAAATTGTGTCCCAATGTTTTAGACATAGTTAACAAAAAAACTTATAACTTATACTAAGAATTTTTGTTCACAGGAATTATAATCAGCTTTTTATTTCTAATAAGTAAATTAACTAGTTTTTCAATTATCCTTCATTTCTTTTATTAAAATAACTAGAGGATGTCGTGTATATAATTTTAATTATAGACAAAAAATTATCAGCAATTCAAAAATACATTTTAACTAGCAAGAATTACATTTTATAACAAATAATCATAATGTAATATTTACCAGTTTGTCTGTCAAGAGCCTGTGAAAATTGGTTTATTGGAGGAGGAACTTTTATACGCTGGTATAAAACTGCCTTTTGCCTTTGCAGTGTGATGTACTTGGGCCATTTTACAAATCTGCTCAAATCACGTTTAGGTTGAATATCCCGACCTAAATATAAAGTTTAACATCAAAAATATTAAAAATTCAAATGCATTACTCCTGAGACTTAGGAGCTAAACCGATATAAGAGCTATGTGTCAAGTTTTTTATATTCACAAAGATAGGCAATTACAATATGGTTTACCTTGAAATTTTAATTGTTTGGTGATATGGTTAGCATGGGTATGACAGTTAATTTTTTTTTGCAGTAACCCTGTTCAGATGATTTTATAATTCGATTTCTTTAAAAATGTGACCTTTCATTGCATTTATTCTTCACCTGCTGCTTTAATCTACTGCTCATTTATGATCTACTCTTTTCGAACATGGAAATCTCAAATATCACCGGTGAGTACCAGGATTTTTTTTTAAAGAACATGAGGGCAGTTATTTTAAGAGACCACAAAAAGAACAGAAATTCTCACTTCTGGTTCATTTTATTTTTAAAAATTAGTGACTTCTTGACCCTGTGCAGGATTTCTGATATCCACCATCAGAAAATTGAGAATTGTGGCAGCAATATGAAAATTTCCCAACGGGAAAACAGCCAATCTTTTATTGTGGATCTTACAGTACAAATTAATACTGCCAAAAAAAATCCAAATAAGGTTTGTTTTTTTACAGGCAGCAAATTGAGAGTTTACACCATTTTACCTTTGATTAATGGACTCTTAACATTCCTCATTCGGTCAAATTCAAAAGGAGCTCAAAGAAACTTTTTCACAAGTTGTTGCTGATTGGCACAGCCATGTGCTAATCAATTTCATTGTGGTTAACACAAAGCTAAGGGGTGAAACTGTTGAAATCGAAAGCAAAATTGGATAAAGGAAATACAGGGGCCATTTCATAGAAGAACAATGGGTTTATGGTAAGAGTAGAACGTGAGACAGGTTGCTGTTTCCTAGAGGCAGTACAAGACAGTACAGTGTTTTAAAAAATGACGCCATAGACTAAAATAGGGGGGTTGACGGTCTTGGCTGGTGTGCAACCACCCCCCAAAAACGAGGTTTTCGTAATGGCGTCCCACACAAAGCATACAATAAAAAGGGCAAAAAGAGCATTTCTATGAGAAAAAGGCTCTAAAATAAAGGAAAAACAGCATTTTAAAAATTGTAAAAATCACTTATTTCACTCTTTTGGGTCATCCGATTCCTGTGGAGGGTACACAAGCTTGTACCCTTTCGTTCAACCAACACTTTACACTTTGGACACTCATATCTGGAGGGAATTGATACTTCTTTCATAACCCAATATAAAACAGCCTTATTTCCCTTTTCTCCAAGTAAAACAAAAAACCTGTGGTTGCCTTGCTTTCCAAGAAGTTTTTTTTTTTTGCAAGCCATTCTAACAACCACTGCAAAATCCAGCAAATTGGAACACGTGGGGAAGAAAGAGCAAGGGTTAACATGACGTGTTACAGCAAACAGGGTGAAAATGGATGATGTCCACTTATCCCCGATTTTTTATGCTTGACCGGTTTTTGGGTTGCCAATTTTTTAGTCACCGAACTTTGACAATCCAAATCCAGAAGGGTTAAAAATACTGTAAATTTTATCACCAAAATTTTTGGAGCCAAAAAAATTTCGCTGCCTAGTAGTGTGCCTAGCTAGGATCCATTCCATTTTTTTAAATCCTGGTGTTCATCAATTTTGATGTGTGCTTTCTCCACAAAATATTAATTTTAACATTTTTTATATTTTATTTAAATTCTGGCTATTTCAACATTTCAAACAAAAACTTTTAACTGGAATAAACTATCATGCCAAGTCAGTTGAATAATTTACTAGGATTCTTACTAGGAAGTCTCTGGATCTAAAATCCTAAACATTTTAAGATCTTAAGCAGTATAATCTTTAATGCACTATTAAGAGATAAGAATTCTCAGAATTTATTACACTTCACTAGAAATTAATTTAAATTTTATCTATAGAATCATTCGCCTAGTCATAAAATGGCTATCTCACAAATCCAGAGCTAACATGTTAATTCTTTTCATAAAATTTACACTATTCCTTGCTGTCAATTATATTTCATCTATACTTTATTCCTTGTATTAATTTGCATTTCATGTAAAAATTCATTTTATGTTCTGGATTGTTCTATAAAAGAGCACTTCCCCTCCATAGCATTTTAATTAACAATTATCATTCCGAAAATTTCAAGACCTGATAGTTAAAAATTGTTATACATTAGGTGCTCTTTAATAAACTATTTCACTAACTTATGCATTAATTTTAACATATTTACAGACAAAGCTAGAAAATATACAGAATTTGGTCAATTCTCAAGCAATTGACAAAATTTTACATGAAAATAGATTATAACTACATTATGGTTCAAGTTAATAAAGAATTTTACCTACTTCACAGAGCAGCTAGGACCTTAGCAGTTTTTCAAAACAAGGAAATACAGTTTATCACAGTGTAATCTTGTTAAAAATTAAAAAATACCATGCTTTAAAGAACCCATTTAACATATAAATGGGCTTTTTTGATATCGGATTCATTACTCTTTACCTAGAAATTTTAAAACACTTAACTTTTTAAAAATAAAGATACACAATTACTGCATGTTCGAAATGAAATAAATTAAAGTAGTATAATTACACTGCGATTTGTAACCGTTTATTCCATTATTCTATTACTGCATCATAGGTCGTTCGCCTCAGGCTAACTAGCTACTCACCAATTCCGAAGTTTCGTGGTCGCTTTTCAAATAGGGGATTAACAGTCTTCTTTTTTTCTAACTTTTTAGCCAATACAGGTGCTGCTGCGACCTTCTTCTTGCCCTTCTTTCCCTTGATTCCCTAACATAATTTTAAAAGACAAGTGTGAACTTCAAAATACACGTGTAGTATCAAACCGTAATTAAAAATGTTAGTTACATTTTTTGTAGAGTTAAAAGATATCACAAGTCGTAGCAAATTACATTATTTTCTAATTAAAATAAAAGCGATTTCATTGAACATGCGTCACGGACAATATGCGAGCTTTATCAATGTAAGCTAAGACACGATACACAAATTTTACTAAAATATTCAACAAGCAGAAGCACTAATTGTATTTTATTACAAATGTACTTACTTTCTTTTGAACCATTTTAGATTTTAAAGTTAAACTTTAAAATTTACACCGATTAATTAAGATGCCAATTCACTGTACACTGTTACGCAGGAGCAACAAAAACGAGTACAATTAACTTCTAATATTGCCAGATGCTCACAAACTTATTCTGAGTTGAGTTTTATTTTCTAACTGAAAAATATTAATGGCTTGACATTTAGTATCTTTCCTCATCCGTAAAATAATATTTAAAAAAGAACAATATTATCAAACGCATGTTTGGAGAAAATTATTTTTCTATTCATTATTCAAAGATACAGCTGGAAAATAAATTTCATTTTATTAGACTCGATAGATTTTGAATGGGCAATTTTTAAGACTTGCAGCAGTTGCCTTTTATACACAAGTTCTACTTGGTAAACAACAACATTAATTTGAAACCTAATGACTTCCAGTCCTTCTTCTTCTTCAATGGCTCGACAGCCCTGGGTGGGCCCTGGCCTTTTTCAGAAGTCTTTTCTAGGCATCTCTGATTTTTGGCAACTTTTTTCAATTTTTGCCATTTAAAATTTTTAGGTCTTTCTCAACACAGTCAATCCATCTTAATGGGGGTCTGCCCCGAGTAGGGTTTCTTTCCCGGGAACCCGGTAAATCACAAGATTTCAGTACTTTTTCTATTCCCGGGAATCGCACGGTGCTTCAATGGACTAAATTCATGTGACGTTACGATCACGTGATTCCGTCAACCGGTGAATATGGTGTCGTTTGTTTACTATTGCGTACGATTATTTTGTTCTTAAAGACTTACGTTTTACTTTCTAAAATGTCTTATTTTGCTGAAATGGTTTCTCGATCAGTTATAGAAAGGATAATTAGAAAGAAAAAATCATTTTATAGTATCATTATAACAAATCAAAGTGCTTTGATAGCATGGTGAAGCGTGAGGATTATATAGCATCTTCCCAGTGTTTATGTGTTTGACCACTCTTTGAATAATGTTTTCAACACCGTAAGACAATGAAACTTCTTCAAAAGTGATTTTGGATAGATGTAGACTTACAATATTTAAAAGCAAATATTTGTTTATTTTACATCAAGTTATATTGAGAACATATTATGTTTAGTTAACTTAAATTTTACTTATGTTACACATCTTCAGAGTAGTTCACAGAGGTACTTCAGCATTTATTTATCTAAAATTAGAACACAAGAATCTGATATGTAACCATACATATATCAAAAAGAAGTATATATATTTATAAAACTTATTTTACTTAGTAATTTTACAATATTACAGGGAAAAAGAAAAAAATAAGAAGTGGAAAAATATCTTACTTTATTACAGCTCTGTTAAGGTTTATACTAGTTGATGAAATAAGAAACCACTTTCAAACATTAGAAATCAAAATTATCATTTACCATTTGTAAAATTACACATAAAAAAAATTGTGCTACATTTTAAAAATCTTTATTCGCTGTACTACTTAAGGTAAAATATATGATTTATCGAGAATTGAATTCCAAATATGGTAATAAATTAAAGCATTGCAATTTTTAAATTAGAATGTGTATATAGTAGAATATAAATTTGTGTCCATATATTAAATATAAAAGTCCTGCTCACACACTCCTTCATGACCAAAATAAAAAAAAAGTCATTTTTGAATTCATAATTCTTTTAGAAAAAAATAAAAATTGTAATATATTTGCGTAGTTTCAACACATATGTTTTTCAGAGTTTGACTGTATGGTATAAAAACTGTCTCACACATATACAAATTTTTTTACTACATATGTATAACACATATGCATTTATTGGTATTTGCACAATTTGTAAATTTATCATTATAGAGATTAGATTTATTTTATACTTTTGCAAAACTAAATCTCATGATATATGTCCTGAATAAATTTGTTGTATTGAGTTTGTTGCAAATATTGACCAAAGAAGAGAACTTTGATCAATTTTATGATATTTATCGAAGAGAATTACAGAGAATTTTTTTTCAAAATTATTGTTAAGAGGTTAATTGGTCGAAATCACTGATATTTTTGTGTGACATATGTTTCGAAGATAAATTTTGGGCTCTTGTGTATTATAATGATCAATTTCTTTTTTTTTTAAAAAGGATAATAGGACACTTTAGATACATATTAGTGATAACAAAATAAAATGCCAATACATTTCTCCAAGTAAGTTTTAAGTTTGCATGAAATGGAACTCAAGTGTTATCTGGTCAAGAGACATAACTAGTAGAAATTGTGAATGGAAATTTTATGCAACTATTTATTTCCATATTGTATTAAATTTTTTCTATATTATTTGCAATTCATTGTGTTATAAAAATAAAATCCATTTTCATCAAAGGATAAATATTTATTGTTAATCAAAAACTTTCATATTAACTCTATCTAATATGCGATAAACAATAGCTTAAAGAAGTATGCAATTCAATTAGAAAAATTAAATTGAATTTGTGAAAATTATATTTTTCTGATGAAATATTCTTTAATATTATACAATTATTTATAACAAGTTGTTCAACATGTTATAAGTACTTTATACAAAGGCAATTAAAAAAATTATTGAATTTGTAATGTAAATTTTTAATATAGTTCATACTCGCATTAATAATCTGAATTTGTGATCCAAGAGTCGCATATCAATGCATAATGTTCAGTAGCCGAGATATAAAGGTGAAGTTCATATTACATTGAATATTTTTTAAAAATTACATATTAATATGATTTATTTCTTTAACTTAATAGTGAAATTGTATTTTCTTTTATTACTTTATACAATCATTTCTAAAAAATTTTCAAACATTTTTAAAAGATAATTACTAAGTAAATCAGACAGTCAGATAGGAATGTTATTTTATTAGAAATATTTTCAAATAGCTTTAAATGCTTCATAATATTGTACAAAATATATATGAAGTATTTATACGCAATACATTGTGCAAACAAAAAATTCATTTTCAACAAATAACTGTTCCACAGTGAAATAAAATATTCATTTGAATTTTAAGTGTAGGTAGGTAAACTCGAGTAAATATAATATATATTTTTTAGAAAATTGTTACTTACCATTTCTAAATAATGAAGTACTGGGGGAGGGGGGAGAGAAATTTCATGCATAACATTATTTATATATATAAATTCACACCTGTGTGAAGAACAGGTTTATCAGCTAGGAGCATATAAGTACAAAGGAAAAAGAATTAAGAACTTCCTATAGTATTGATAAATCAAACCAAAATTACGGGATTATTTCAAATGTCTGACACATATTATGCTTCACATAGAGTGTTTAATGTCCCCATTGGTAAGCCATACTATTATACAATTTCCAATTCATGAAGTTGTAAAAAAAAATTCAATTTTCATCACAGAAGACATATATATGAATCATATACTCGCATCCTTAATTACCTTTACATGCATAATACTGAGTTTTCAGGAATTAAACCATTTTAAGGATTTGTGCAAAAAAGGAAAATAGTTAAATCATGGATAAACAAATGCTTACTTCTTAAGTAGCCACTGAGATTTCAAAAAAAAAGAGAGAAAAAAAAGATGGAAAAAAGCACTTTTACCAAAAGATAATTCTCTTCATTTATCTAAAACTTTCATATTAACTAATGTTCTATGTACACAGGCTTCAAGAAATAAACTTTTTTGCAAGTTTGATACGTACTTCAAAAAAATAAGACAATAGCTTATCAAATTAAATGTAATCATTTCTAAAAATTGTTATCCCTTTTATAATGGTTTCATTCCCCTTAAGAATATTGTATTTTAATTTAAAGAAAGAAATGATATTAAATTTTAACAGCAAAGAATAATTATAAATAATTTAGAAATCGATAATTTGTGTGTGGAAGGTAAAAATCAAAGAAAAATTTCTTTAATTTTTGTAAACATTCCTCCCACAAATTATCAAATTGAAAAAATTCAGAATAAATATTTTCTCCTGACTTTGAATTATTAATTAAAATTACAAACAGACATTTTTTATATTATTCACACCTAACTGACACTATGTTGTATAATAATAGGTGTGAGCTCTTTTTAAAGAAATGATATCAATGTTATTCGATAATCATACAATTTTAAAAAAGTAGTTTTAATTCTATACTGTCAACCATTCTTGCGCAAAACTATTTAATAAATAACTACTAAATTAATTAAGAACTAAAATAACTAAGAGTCATTCCTAAGTGTACCATGAACTATAAAAAAATGCTAGGATCCAACCGAACTAGGATAAATAAATATGCTAGCTAACACTAGTCGGAAGTAGACAATTATCTAATTAGATAAATAAATTAGAATAAAACAAAAATTATATAAAAGAGTTGTTAAAATTATTTCCTAACACATATATATACTAGAGTAATGCAAAAAATACAATGATATCATATGTTTTTAATAAGATAAAATTAAGGCACCAGAACGACGTCAACAAACGTATAGGAAAATCAATGGTATGAATCGCATGTGCTGTTTATTGACGTTGGAATCACGTGATTACAGACAGGCGTCAGTCTGTCCATGAAGTTACTCCATTATCTATGAGGTAGTTATTTTTGACTTGACTGTATATTTCAACCTCGGATATCGTTAGCTGACCCTACTGTGAAAATTTGCGACCATTCACCCCGAACTTCCTGAACGAAGGAATGTTCGTGGGGTAAGAGTGTAATATGAGAAAGAAAGATTAACGCTTTCGTTGGATTGGTGAGAATTTTTCCAGCTAGCAGTGGGTAGGAGTATCTGTCCAAATCAATTTCTATCTGTGTATCAAGCTTCGTTAACAAGAAGTATTTGGTTTTTTAATTTCTAAAACTTGAACCCAGATTCTTAATTTCGCATCGCATCATGACAATTAAACTAACTGAATGTAAAATTAGAATCTTAATAAACAAAACACTATACACCAATTAATTACGCTCATTAAAAGGAAATATTAAATTTAATAAATTAATTGTTATATCTTAAGTTACGATACATGAAGATCAAATTCAACTTATCTGTTAAATTGAAGAGAAGTGACGCGAGACGAGGGAAAAAACATTTGTCGGTGCCCGGAGTCTTCCGGGGAAGACTGATTAGTCGGGGTTATCTGGTCAATTCTCGCTGTTCTCTCTAATCTGCCCGATCTGCCCTCAAATCGGGGTTGCAGGCCGTTTTTAAAGTCCGCCAATTCACACCCAAATTCATGCGCGGCTTCTCGAGGATTCTTTATCTTGTCCGCTCCTGCGCTTCTCTATTGGTCCAGAGACCAGCGCAGAGTTACAGCATTCCAAAATCTATGGGTTTAGTGAACTTTTTGGAAGCGCGGGAAATCCCTTGACGCCCCCCCACAATTTATGGGTCTAGTGACCCCCAGGCGCGGGAACTTTCTGGCACACCCTTGCCGAAGGAATTTCACTCAAATTCCAAGAAACTGACTTGGGAATTTAGAGGTCTGCTGAATTCGTTCTAAGCTCTCATCACTACCATGCCGTCCGATTGAGGATGCAAAGCTGTTGTCCTGGTTTTGTCGATGGTGAGTATTTCACACAGTCTCTTGCAAACTGCAGAATCGAAGTTTTTCCCTTGATCGGAGTGCAGTTGTAGAGGGACCCCGAATCGTGAGATCCAGTGTTGAACTAAAACATCTGCAACAGTTGAGGCCTCTTGGTCGGAAATAGGATAGTCTTCAGGCCACTTAGTGAAGTAATCCATGACTACCAGGATGTTGTTGTTGCCATCTGACGATCTCGGAAGTGGACCTAGGATGTCAAAGGCTATTCGTTCGAAAGGCGCTCCCTCATTATACTGCTGAAGTCTTCCTCTATTGCGTTTTCTGGGACCTTTGCGTGCAGCACAGGGATCACATGTGCGACAACACTTTTCGACGTTACTCCGCTTATTGTTCCAGTAGAAGCGCTCACGAACTTTTTGTAAGGTCTTCATAACACCAAAATGACCTCCAGTTGGACTGCCATGAAGTTCCTTAAGGACCGTTGAAACTCTTGTCTTTGGGAGTATTAATTGCCATCTGAAAGTTTTTCCGTCGTCAGACTCCCATTTTCGATATAAAACACCATTTCTCAGATGCAGAGAGTCCCAAAGAGCACAGTAACGCTTCGCTGTAGGATGGAAAGGGGCGATGTCTTGCAAGGTAATCCTGGGCTTTTCATCAGACGACTCTTTGAATTCTAAGATTGGTTTTATTTCAGGATCAGCCAGTTGATCTTTTCGGATGCTCTCATCAGTCCACGTGGCCAATGCCGATGTTGATGACGTTGTAACTTGGTGGACTGTTTGATCTATTACGCCAAATTTCTTTTCGATTCTCGAGCAGTGTTTGCAACTGTCAAGAAAGGGTCTTCTCGAAAGGGCGTCTGCATTTCCATGTGCTGATCCTTTTCTGTGGCGAATTTCTACGTCATACTCCTGTAGTCACTGTATCCACCTAGCTATTTGGCCTTCTGAATTTTTAAATTCATCAGCCAGGTCAATGAGACATGATCTGTTCGCAGCAGGAACCTTCGACCGTAGAGGTAAGGATGAAAGTGCTCCACGGCTTTTACGATATAGTTAACAGCTCCTTCCTGGTCACACAATCATTTCTTTCATGTTTGGACACACACTTACTAAAATAGGCGATGACACGCTCCTGACCATCTATCTCTTGAGACAATACAGCCCCAATACTCTCATGACTTGCATCCGTATCCAGAATAAATTGTTTCCCAATTTCAGAATATTCCAGAATTGGAACATATGTTAGTGCGTCCTTAAGCTTGTTAAAGGCTTTGTTACAATCAACCGTCCAAATGAATTTCTGTTTTGCCTCGGTCAGCTTATGGAGTGGTCTGGCAATCGTTGAGAAATTTTTCACGAATTTCCGGTAATACGTGCATAAGCCCAAGAAACTCCGGAGCTGGTGAACATCCGTCGGGCAGTTCCAGTCTTTCACAGGCGAGATCTTATCTGGGTCTGTTCGTACACCTTCTGCCGAAATTATGTGTCCGAGATAGGTAACTTCACGCCGGAATAGGTGGCACTTGGATGGACTTAATTTCAGGTTAGCTTCTTTCAGCTTTTGTAGCCCACACCCAATATTTTTCAGATGTTCTTCGAAGGAGCGCCCCACGATGATAATTTCATCGAGATAAACTAGGCAGGACTCGTAAGAAAGTCCTCCAAGGACTGTTTCCATAAGGCGCTCAAATGTTGCAGGTGCATTGCACAAGCCGAAAGGCATAACCTTAAATTGCCACAGTCCTTGTCCCGTGGTGAAGGCAGTTTTCTCTTTATCGTCAGGGTGGAGTTCTTCCTGCCAATACCCGCTCTTGAGATGTAGGGTAGAAAACTAGGTATTGCCGGCAAGTGTGTCCAACGTGTCATCTATCCTTGGCAGAGGATAGCTGTCCTTCTTGGTGACGTCATTCAACCGACGACAGTCCACACAGAATCTGGTTGAGCCATCTTTCTTCCTGACCAAGACGATGGGAGATGCCCAAGGACTTGACGATGGCTCAATAACATCATTATTTTTCATGTCCTTAATGAGTTTTTGGACTTCCTCCTGTTTAGCGAAAGGTATTCGTTGGGGGTGCTGCTTAATAGGAGGATGCTCTCCCGTATTGATTCGGTGTTTCGTTAGTTTTGTTCTTCTAAAGTCCTCAGATGTTCTTGAAAATACGCTTTGGAATTCTGTAATCAGCTCTCCTGCAGCGCATCTCTGTTTCTTGTCTAAGTCAATATTTTGTTTTTTAAATTCTTGACAAGATCGTCTGAAGAATGGTCTTGGCTATTGCAATTTCGGACTACACAAGTGACAGGAGCACACGTTGCTATTACCTCTCCTTCCTGGATAGTCCTGATTTTATCAATAATGTTAGCCACCCTCACTGGGATGACTGACTTCGAGAGGTCTGCTACTGACGAAGCTATCAGTACTCCTCCTTTTGAGTTGTCTGGGTCCGGATAATCAATGAGGCCGAATCGGAATTTTCTATTTTCCGCTACTAAACCAGGTATTATACATTCAGTTCTTGGTGATAAAGAGAGTTTGGTTTTTGCAATACTTTTCTGGTTGGATTCAAATTGAGTTTGTAAGCCAAAAAGAGTGATGTCTTCAAATTTTGAATGCATATTGCTATTTTGAAAGTCCAATTTAAAGTTATTGTTCTTCAGAAAATCCAGTCCAAGAATACAGGGATCAGTAATATCTGCTATATATGCCGTATGGTGATAGTCTATATTTCCAAACCTTAGAGTGACGTTAGCTTTCCCATGAACATGAATCTTGTCACCTGTCACTGTTTGCAAGGAAGCGTAGGGAGGCGTCCAGATAATACTAAGTTTTGAGTTTTGCGCCAAATCTTTTCTGATTATAGAGACATTGACTCCAGTATCAACAACCATACGGCACGAAATGTTGTTAATTTGTCCTATTACGTAAAGTCCCTTGTCACCACCATTTACTGCCGTAATCTGAAGAATTTTGTGATGGGGCTTTCATTATCTGGCAACCTCCGCCCCGCGAGAGGGCCATATATTAGTTTTCCTGTTTTGAAGAAGAACAGTGTTCTCTTCCTTCCTTGCTCGAGGACTGTTTCTTCTCAGATGTCCCGTTTCATCACATCCCCAGCAATTGAAGTTGCGTTTCTCTTGGTTAGAAATTCCAGCCTTTATGGTTTTCATTTCTTCTTTCAATTTCTCCATCTCCTTTAGCAATCGAGATTCACACGGCTTATATGCAGTCACCCTAGCTCCTCGGATAGATTGGCGGTCTCAGCGACTAGCTTGAGTGGTGGCCTCCAATTTCAGGGCATATAACAGGGCAGACTTAAGATTTTGCACATCTGCCATTTTCACAGTCTTCTGTATTTCCCCATCCTTCAGGCCGTCCACGAAGTACAGTAAGAAATACTGTAATACAGCACAGTTGCTGGGTGGTCGGAGAAAGCCAAGTTGGCGAGCCTTTCTACTTCCGAGGCATACTCCTGCAAGCTTTCTACGGTTTTATGGAGTCTTGTTTTCATTTGAAGGCGCGCGTAGTCCTTGGAGTATTTTTGGCTGAACCGAAGATCCAGAGCATTATGCAGGGAGTTCAACTTCAGTCGCTCTGTGTCGGGAAGAGTCTGCAGTATTTCGGCGGCTTCTCCTCTAAGAGATGCTGTTAGCTGACAAGTTTTGACCCCCTCAGTTCATCCATTGGCTTCCGAAATTATTGAAAATTATGTTTTGTATACTTCCCAGTTCGTTTTTCCATCATAGGTGGACAGTTTCACTCATACTGCTGAGGCAGGCACAGGTACTACAGAAGTAGGCACAAACTTGTTTTCATTCATCATTTCGCAAACTAGAAGCTTCTTTTCAAGATCTTCAACTCGCTAAATAAAATTTCCAGCCACTTCCTCAATTCTTTCATCAACTTGTTCTCTAATTCTTTCTTCAACTTGCTCTACTTTCTTCTCTATCTTCTCTTCAACTACTGCAATCTTTTCTTCTACTTTCAATGCTATTTTCTCTTCCACACTATTGATTTTCTCTTCAACATTGTCAATTTTCTTTTCTAGAGCATTCTTGAGATCTTCCTGACATTTTTGCATTCCCTCCTTTAACTCATTCTTAGTTTATTCTTGGCTTCTCTGCATATTCTCCATCATTCTCTCCTTAGCCTCTTCTTGGCTTTTCTGCATATCTTCTTGATCGCTTTTCAAGGCATTGATGCCTTCCAACAGGGCCTTCAGTTGCTCATCCATCTCTCTTGTTATTCGCATAAAACCCCACTTCTGACACCAAACTGTTACGTAGATCCGAGAGTTCGAGGATTTTATGCAAAAACAGTCACTAAGAAAAAATAATCAATTCTTTCAGAGCGATGCGAATTTATTATCGAAAATCCAATCCTTTCAATACAGGATTCATCGGCAATATTCACACGGTAATTATTCGAAGGTTTCACACCTTCAACAGCAATCAAACACAATAACAGTGCTTAAAAACATACGTAAGTAAAGATTATTCACAAGCACAGCCGAGATAATCGCTAGTCAAACAATCCTCACTACTCGCTGGCTTAATCAAGACTCCTCGACGTCGCCGGCGTCGCTGGGAAAATGGAACGCATTCCTCCATTTCTATATTGTGAGCGTGGGAGGGCCTTGAGAAACTTTAGTAGGGAGGACTCCTCGCCGTGCCGGCGAATATAACCGCTCGTGTCATTGAACGTGACACTAGTGGAGAGATCTACTACTTTCTAGAAGATTCCAGAGGGTTCCGAACTCGCCAACATGGTCGCCAATGACGCCAAAATGGTCGCCAAAAATGATGCCAACTTGGCTCTACCGCCAAGATTTCGCCAAGTTCTCATTGAATCGCCATTATAACATAAGGGGTGGCATTGCTTGTGAATAGTACAATTTTAACATGAAATAAATATAACATAGAGTAATATAAATGCATTAAACATTCAAATACAAATTATTTACACTATTTGCACAAAATTTGTAACAATATGTTTACAGACAAAGATAATATAATAATGTTTGTATAACATAATAATGCAATGATCAAATAATGTTTAAAATATTACAGTGTTGCCTTTTTCTTGAAAATTACGGAGTTCCTATTGAATTTATCTTTCGTTCACTGTTGAAATTTGATAGTGCTGTCATTCGCAGACGATTCAGTATACATTGTCCTTCATCTTAACTGTCCTGAATATTTCTTTAAAATTTAAAAAACATCTCTGACTGCATATTGCTTTTTGGGCACTCTAAACAGAAAAGGAGGAGGGGAAATGAAAGTCGCATATGCAGAGACTCACGTGCCATCCATAGTAAATGATATGCATAATGCAATTCGAAATTTATTAAAATAAGTAATTTGCTATAATTAGATAAAACTAGATTTCGAAGGGAGAGGTGGTGGCAAGATTTTAACATAAACTAAATACAACCAAAAGTAATATTAATGTATTACACTCTTCCTGATATAAATTATTTACACTATTTTAAGCCTTCATTACGCAAAATTTGTAACTATGACAGGGGAAGGAAAAATATGAAATTAAAATAAAATATCAAAATGTTTTTATCATTTAGTTTTTTTTTCTTTTTGAATGTTTTTTTCCAGTACATGTAAATATATATCTACGCTTCCCCCATACTGTTTATATATATATATATATATATATATATATATATATATGTGTGTGTGTGTGTGTGTGTGTGTGTGTGTGTTTTAAAAGTATTTCTATTAATTCATTACTAAATTATTTGTTAATTAAAAAAGTACATTGTCTATTATTTTGGATAATAATACATTTCAGAGACATTTTTAAGCTAACTAAAGATTCGTTTTATTTTTATTGCTTCACATTAATAATTTTTTAACTAATGCAATATTGTTTTTTAAAAGTCATAGATCGAAATTTGAAGCTATATTTTATCCGTGAGGGGGAGGGGAAGAGGAAACAGTAATTTTACACTAAAAAAACCGTGTTATGCCGGGCTAGCGGGAGGGGCAAAAAACCTGTCTTAAATCGAAAATATACGAGACAAATTTCGAAAAAGGGTAATTTAATGAAATAATTTTAGAAATCACTCACATTGCATGCGTACAAACACACAGATAATTGCTGGCGTCATGAGGGAAAGAGAAAGCCCGTGCAAAGACGGGACATGCAGCTAGTATGCACGTAAATCTGTCGATAAACGTGTATATGCCAGTGGTCACTTGACCATAAAAATTACGTGGTCCGTCGCCAAAAGTGCGACGTTAATATTCAATCAATCAATCAAGCAAAGACGGGACATGCAGCTAAAAAATCCCAGTTGATTTTTTTTTCCGATTGATTATAATTCTAAGTATACAGTACGAAAAATTTAATTAATTACTTGTTATTAATGGCTAATTGTATTAATTAGCGCTAATTATTTATTCAAAAATGAGTTTTTTACTGTGTTTTGTTCCCGAAAATAGACAGAATCAAAAAGAGCATGATACAAGAATGGTGAACTTTCGACACACCGCCCCACCCCCTTTGAAAAATTCCTGTGTGCGCTACAGATATATATATATATAAAGAGTGTTTTTTTTTCAGGTATAGAAGTTTAAGTGGGCATTACTTTCCAAGATGGAGACCGATTTAACAGCTGTCAAGTGATTTATTCTCAGTTTGGTTTGGCAATTCATCATGAATAGACTCACGCCTGAACAACGCTTTTAGATTCGTCGAATGGGCCCAAAACGAGATTGCCGTTGTTCCCGATTTTCATAAGCGAATTTTGTTTAGCGAGGAAGCACACTTCTGGTTGAATGGCTACGTCAACAAACAAACTGCCGACTGTATGTCGAAACACCGTTACATCCAGAAAAACTGACTGTTTGGTGCGCTTTATGGGCTGGTGGAATCCTTCTTCAAAAACGATGAAGGCCACAACGTTACAGTCAATGGTGATCGGTATAGAGCCATGATTACTAACTTTTTCATTCCTTAATTGAACAATCATGATGTCCAGGAGCTGTGGTTCCAACAAGACGGCGCAACATGTCACACAGCTCGTGCCACAATCGATTTATTGAAAGACACGTTTGGTGACCGCCTAATTTCACGTTTTGGACCTTTGAATTGGCATCCAAAATCTTGTGATTTAACACCGCTAGACTATTTTCTGTGGGGCTATGTAAAGTCATTGGTCTATGCGGATAAGCCACAAACGCTTGACCATTTGGAAGACAACATTCGCCGTTTTATTGCCGATATACGGCCACAAATGTTGGAAAAAGTCATCGAAAATTGGACGTCCAGATTGGACTACATCCGAGCCAGCCGTGGCATTCCTATGCCAGAAGTCATATTTAAGATGTAATGCCACAAGATTATCTTTCGAATAAAAAAAAAATTCATGTCAATCGAATAATAAATCGTTGTTTTTTATTGCAATAATTTTGTGCGAAATTTTATGTTCTATACAAACTATAAAAAAAGCGATTTTTGGATATTTGAGACCCTTTATATAATCAAAACTATTTATTATTCTTTTCATAAAAATATAAATTTACCCCCGACATGCCCCAAACGCGTGCCAATTTCAAAATGGAGAAACTTTTTAAGAATTTTCAACATTGATACTTAAAATTTGTTTTTTTTAAAAAATTATATACCTTCTCAGGATATAAAAAACAATTATTAACCTTTTACTGCGTGCCGCAATTTTTTCAATTCAAAAATTTCAAAATTAAATTACTTGTGAACAAAAAGAAAATGACTCGCGATAAAACGCTGTCGAATATAAACCAACATTCAATGAAACTTTAAGTATCAAATCATACTTTTCACAAGTATTAGGATGTGCTAGCTGCATGGCCCGGCGTTGCACGGGCTCTATCTACTTTTATACATTTTCCCTTTCCTTCACAAAAGCAGAGCTTCTAACACTCATTTGCAAAATGACTTCCCCCACCGCTTAGCCCGGCGTTGCTCGGGCTTCCTCTTTCAACCCTGCTTTCTGTTTTTAAAATCATGTAGCACAATCCTAATTTTAACAAAGCCTAAATATAAATTCTTATTATATTAACAATTTCTTATTTAGAGCCAAAAATAGTAAAATAGACTAAATTCATACAACACAGAAATGATAAAAATATTAATTTATAAATACTATGCGGATATTACAAAATAATCAATGCAAAAGGAATCGAATAAATAACAATATTGATTAATAAGCAATACTAATTTAAGCTATTCAAAAACAAGTTAAAAAAAGCTGTAATAGAAATTCTTGTTATTTATAATTTTAACAATTTCTTATTCAGAACCTAAAAAAAATAGTAAAATGGACTTTGTTCGTACAACACAGAAATGATAAAATATTAATGTGATGCTTTTAATGTGATGAATGAACCTGATGCTGTAATATCAATTTTTGAACATTTGACATCAATTTAGTCAGGCTTAGTCTTAAAACTTTTCGGTTAGTAATGTCCAGTCTATTTATTTTTTTGTTAGGAGATTGGCAACCACGCTGAAACCTTTTTCCACTAGGAACGAGGATGGAAAAGCAAGTAAAAATTTTCTCGCGATATTATATGATATGGGATAAGTAAGAGGTATACCTTTTTGAATACAGAATTACTGATATCCATTTTTGAACTGTACTTAAAGATTTACATTTGTATTTATTCCAATCAGTTCCTATTGTAATACGACATCCATCTCTTCAATGTCATCATATGGATTAATTAACCACTGTGGTATAACCATAGTCAAAATATCTTTATACCGAATTTCAAAATTTGAGCAGAGGACATTCAAATGCTGAATGTAGATTAAAGTGTCATCTTCCTGGCAGTTTGTCTGATACAAATTGAGAAACTGGAAAAATTCCCGTCGTCCAATATTTTGCTTCATTAGCTTAATTCTGGCAAGAAATATAAAAATGATGGACTTTGTTTTAATCAAATTTAAGCTATCGCCTTATAACTAACTGCTAGCTCTAACATCATTAAATTTACTAAGCAAATCTGTTAAGTCGGCAATGTCCGTTTTCCGCTTGATTAAATTTCCTTTTAAAATTGTATCTTTAGAATCTCTAAAGCAGTCTTAAAAAGTGCAAAAATTCTTATCAGACACAAGCCCTTCGACATCCAGTGGAATTAGGGAAGGAGTAATTGATGAAAATTCTCGTCATTTTCTTCCCATTACTGAAATTGAAAGTATCAGTTGCATAGATTTTTTTGAATGTCTATGTATTGTATCCGCTTTAGCCCGCATTTTTATTTCTCATGTGTCGCCCATCCGGTATAGGGGTTAGCGACGCTGACTACTGTGCCGTAGGGACTGGGTTCGAATCCCGGTGAAGATATGGATGTTTGTAAATGTATAGTGCCTTTGCGGCATAGGGGTAAAAATAGCCATCGAGCTTAAATAGCCATCGAGCCGGAAGACCTCTCGTGAGGTTGGTGGAAGGGGAAGAGAGGTGGGATGCCTCTGACTACCCCAGAGTGTTCTTCCTCTAATTTGGGGTGGAAACCGAGCCAAATCGCACTGTCACCTGTATGGTGATCAAAGCTACGACAGGCGTCACTTAGCCCTGATGAATTTCGTGGGCCTCGATCTGGCCTTTGCCGATCAGGTGGCATCAGTAACAACAACATTTCTCATTTAAAGGAAAAGCGCCCCACCACAAGGTGCAAACGCGCTTTGTCTATAAAGGGAAGAGTCGAACCGATTGCGTTGTGCTTCTTTTCTCTTTCGAAGTTTTTTTGATTTACCAGGTCGTCAATATATTTGATTTATTTAAAAAGAAACACAAAGTTATCTTTTAAATCTTAAAATATTACTATTAAAAAATCCAGAATAATTAAAAATTAAAAACACTTACTTGTGGCCATTTCAAGTGAGTAAATTGTAAAAGATGGAACTGTGCACTGTTATATATATATATTTAAGCTGCCCAATTTCTTTGAAAATGAGTCTTTTGATGGTTGAAATCATAACCGTTTAACGAACACAATTTTAACCCTCAGGTGTAAAATGAAACATTTACTGTGTGGGTCTTTTCTTCCAAAAACTCCCCTCTTCTCCCTTTTTAGTTAGTTATATGACCCAGGACATCCTGTGGGCCTTAGGGTTGTCCATTGTGACCCCACTCTAGGAATGGAAGAAAGTTGCAAAAAAAAGTGTAAACACATAAACCAGAAATATTTCAATACCCATGTAAATAATAATAATAATAATAAAAAACCCCAGATGAGGCTTTCGTAGACCCCTATTTACCCTTCATGAGCCCCCAATTTATTTTTTCGCTGGCGCAGATCCCTTGTAAGTCATCCGCGACCCCTGGAGGTTCATATAGACCCCTCTGGGCACCACTGTCCTAGAGGATATGCCCGAATAGAACCCGTTACAAGGGGGAAATGAATTTTCGACTTTAAACAGCTGTAGTTTTCTTATTATTGTTTTTCTTGGGATGCAACTTTTGGAGGAATAAACAAAGCAAATGTTGAATTACTTAAAACACTTGCAACCAACGAATTTTGAATCAAAATAAATGTTTGATTCGTTAATTCTAAAAGAAAAATTTCGACTCTCTCTTTGCAGGTGACATGTGTTACATTCAGATTTATAAAACAAGTTTAATACTGGTAACTTTTTTTATAAAGCTAGACGTACTTTTTTCCACAACATTGGAAATTATGTGATCTCTCTCTGAAATAACGAAACACACAACACACTGGTTAAAAATTTCTGATAAACTACAGAATTTAATTTTTAAATTTTGGAAAAATAATTGCGTCATTATGTATGTCTGAGCATGCACCGTAAGTGGGAATGGGCGTCAAAATTACGTGATAGCTGCACTCCCTTGTTTCCACCCAAGCAGCATATGTGCTTCGCTGTTTCCAACTTTAACTTTTTGTGTAGAAAATTTCCCTTAAAAAAGTAATATTTTAAATAATAACGCACATAGATAACCAAAGGCACACTAGTTAAAAGTTCCCGTGCAGAAAAAAAAAACTATTAATTTTCAATTTTGAAGAAGTTTTTGAAAAACCATATTTTTGGATTTTTTTACTCAAATACCAAACTTGAAATCTACATATACAGAAATAGATGTTTTTTATGAAATCGCATCACTCCTACACCGTTCAACCGATCTCTATGAAAATTGGCATGCGCATGCATTTTTTTGTGGAGAAGGTTTTTGGGCTATCCTTTTTGCTGCAGCTCCCCACCAGGTGGCTCTACAGCATATCAACTTCTGCACCGTTCAATCAATCGCCAAGTTGCGAACAGGTTCGCCCAAAATGATATCGACTTGGCTCTATCGCCAACATTTCACTGTGTTTTCATTGAATCGCCAATATAATGTAAGGAACGGTGTTGCTTGCGAATATTACAAATTTAACAAAAATTAAATACAACAAAAAGTAATATTAATGTACTACACATCCAGAAATGAATTTCTTCACTATTTTAGGCATTCATTACACAAAATGTGTAACAATGTGTTACACAATGCTATGTTTGCTGAGCAGAGATTAGATTTAGACGGTGTTTTCAAAAATAGGCCCTCAACAGAGTTACGAGACGTTATAAATTAAAGAAGATCCCCCCCCTTTTATCAGCTTAGATCTACAGACTTAAAATTTAACAAATAAGGGTTTTCATTTTCAACTGAGATATGCAAAAAGCTTCTCTTTTTTTTATTTAATCTACAATTCACGTAAAATTAACTCATTGGAAATTTCTTTATCCTTCCATCTGTATTGTTTAATTTTTTTAATTCCCCCGTGCGATGAACGGGTGTAAAATTTAGATGCTAATTGTATCTAAATTTTACAAGTTTAACTCCAAATACGTGTCTAATGCGCCCCCCTTCCACACAATAACAATGTATTGTGAATTCAATAATACTATACTTTGACGTAAAGCTATATGTAATATGACTTTAATTAAAACCGTACAAATTATCAAGATAAATATTAAATTTTGTGTATTACTTTTATGACATGTCCAAAGGATCGTTAATTATTATGAACTTGTTCTTAACTTAGTACTACTGACTTAAAATTATGAACACACATTGCGCAGTACTGATACCTTTACAAGTGTGTATATCAGCGCAAATGGGTATTTTTTTTTCATTAGTAGTTTGTTTGCTTCACTTCAATTAATTAACAATTGTTTAAAAAATAGTCTTTTGTTTTCGACTTTTCTGTACACTTTTAGTTGATTGATACGTCGCATGTTCAGCTACACGAGGGGCTTTTGGCGTCCCACGCAGTTCAAGACGTGAGAAACACTGGTCTAATGACAGTTTTGCATTCAATGGAGAACACGTGATTGCATTTATTAATGGAATGACTAGTTTTGCATTCAATGGAGAACACGTGATTGCATTTATTAATTGAATCTAGGGGCTGCATGTAGCTCACCTTGAATAATTTTGTGGCCCGCGAGATGGATTACAACTTTACAAAATATTATTATTTTGTGCAATATTTTTGTTTTTAGTATTTTTAATCAAATAAATCCCATGACTATTTCTATTTTATGACGTTGCTTCTGGTACTGCGATATTTTTCTTTTTGTTTATTTATTTATTTCCTTCGAAAATGAAAATACTCAAACATGAATCAAAAACATGAAACAAAACCTGCAACATTAATTACGATGCGCAAATACACGCATTGAAATCGACCTGCAAAAACTAAGCGAAAAAGTTGAGAAACAAAGATCTCAGCAATTAAATAAATTCAACATTATTAGATCATTGCATTATTATTGTTATTTTATCTATGCTTATATAAATACATGATAAACGATGAAAACAATAATTATACGTCATTCTATTTTAAATGTTCACTCCAATAAATGTTTGTAATGTGTCCAATATAAGGATATATATTTTTATATGCAACCTGCTGAATTATAAAATGTTTCCGAAGCGCCCGCAAAGTCATTTGGGTTGGACACCTCTGATTTAGCCCAATGAAGTGCGGAACGACAAACACGAAACGGAAAGAACCAAGGACTGATTCCATTCCATAAAGTATTTTCTTTTTTACGACTTGTAGCCTATTTTCTCGTCCCACAGCCGACTAAATTGTAAAAGCTCTTTAGTCAATGTTTCAGTTGTAATAAACTTCTTTGATCCGTAATTCTTGGGAAGTGTATCATTAATATTGGGAATCAGGGTCTAACTGATCTTATCGGTTCTATGGAGAAACTTACTCGAAAGCTGCCATCAAATACACTATAACCAGTGGCGTAA
The DNA here is from genome assembly GCA_019973935.1 of Trichonephila clavipes. Lineage (NCBI taxonomy): Eukaryota > Metazoa > Arthropoda > Arachnida > Araneae > Nephilidae > Trichonephila > Trichonephila clavipes. Next base: position 192,058 of record BMAU01019555.1, on the reverse strand, counting down.
CGTAAACCCCCCCATTGCGGGGGGGAGGCAAGGTCCTGGAAGCCCCAAGTACGTATCATTTGTCATTTCTGACTTGGAGCCGAAAACTTGACTTTGCAGTGGGGACGTTACTGGCTATAACTCACCTCGAAAGTTTTACTAGTGAAAATGGAAGTTTTGAAAATGCATCTACTTGTGAACTTCGAGCAAAATTAAAGAAAGAAAATCTCCAAACAAAGTTGGAAGAAATTTTCAAACAGTTTTATAAACTCCAGGAAATTCCAAAAAAACTTACAATTATCTAAAAGAATATCGAAGAATGTGAAGAATGCTTGGAAAAAGTGAAGGTAGGCGTAAAAGTTGTTCTTGAATTTTTCAAAACTGCATCTTATTTAAAGTTTGATGCAACAATTAGTAAAAACGAACTTTCTCCTAAAACGGAAGTAAAATTGCTTGCGATTCCCTTGGCTATTATTAATCTTAAATAGGAAAATACTTTCCATTCACTAAATCAATTAATAATACACAGTTACAGTTAATATTTTTGTGTGAGATATGGATTTAATAATACACACATGAATCCGTTTCATTGAGTACTCAAAACAAACAAACTTGCAGCTACTCTTGAGAGTCGCTGCACTTAGACTAATACAAAATATTATTTTAAAATTATTCATCTCCCTTTCGTGTCGATGTCGGTAGCGCAGTGGTCAAGGTATCGGATCATGTCACGAGTTCGATCCCAGTACCACTAAAGACCCGCCGTATAGGGCAGCGATGCACGTTAAATCTGTCGAGAGCTGAACCCCCGTTGGTGTTTTGCGGTAGTTAGGAGAGGGGGTGCCAGCTCAGGTGTCGTCCACGTCACTTGACCATGGTTCAAAATAACGTAGTCCGACACCAAAGGCTCTCGTGTAGCTGAACAGTGCGACGTTAATAATCACTCGCTCATTCGTGTCCATGCCGAGTTCGCCCCAGAATATCTCCAAAGGGAACTCATTGACTTTCAATGCAATAATGAATTAAAACACATTTTTGAAACCTCAGAATCAAAAATAGAACTTTATAACATTTATGTCACAATTTTTTTTTCCAATTTGAGAGTGCTGACACAAAAAGCTATGAGCCCTTTTAGGCCAATTTACACTTGTAAGCGGTTTTTTTTTAAACTTGAGAAACAAATATCTCTCTAATTAAATAAATTAAACTTTGTTATTGTATTATCTAGGTTTTTATGCATGAAGAATAATGAAAACAATAATTATATACCTTATTCTATTTTAAATTTTGCCTCCTATAAATAATGGGTCTGACTCCAGTATTTAGGATATATATTTTTATATGAGCCCGCGGGATTATAACGCTTTTCCGAAATGGTCATTTGGGTTAGCCACCATTGGACTAAATAATGTAGCTTGAGATACGCAAGTTTGTACACATATTTATAGAAAAGTAGCACAATTAAAATAATAAAAAAAAATCAACATTTTGGTCCATTTTGGGTAATGTCATGGGGTTAATTACAGTTGTATCAGTCTTATCAATGATACAGAGACCCCAACACGTGTAATATTTTGATAATTTTAACCAAGTTATATATATATATATATATATACACTGGTGTGCAAAAATTAAGGACGAAGTCGAAAAATTAGCATATCAGCTGAACGAAGAGGCAGAGTGGACAGAAAGACCAATCAGAAGATTAAGTAAGGTGATGTACGGTAGCACATGCGCAAATATGCAGGTAGACGTAATGGGGGAGTGTCTGAGTAGTATAAAGCATGTTGTCGGTGTAAGATCAGTATTTCTGGCAAAGAGATTGCACGCCGTATAGCAGTTAAAATCACACCGAGGTGCTGCCTCAGCCAGAAATGGCGAATAATCAATCTGTTAGACGACATCTGGATGCTTTTACCCGAGGTCCAATCATTGGGAAGTTGGAGGAAGGCAGCAGTGTGACAAGTGTGGCTGCAGAGTTCGGAATTGCTCACAGCATCGTTTCACGACTTTGGAGATAATTTCAAACTACAGGAACAGCTATCCGGGGGTTCAGTAGTGGTCGTCCACGAGGAACCACACCCGCAGATGACCGGTACATTGTCTTACAGGCCAGAAGAAACAGGCGGCAGACAGCGGGAGAAATCGCTAGACACACGACACAGGCGACTGGACGACCGATATCGCGTTTTACCGTGGCCAGAAGACTGCACGGTGGTGGTCTGTTTGCACGATGCTCTGTACGGTGTGTACCTTTAACGCCTGCCCATCGTAGAAGGCGTTCTCTGTGGTGCCGGGAACACCGGAATTGGAGAGACAATGAATGGGGACGAGTACTCTTTACAGATGAGAGCAGATTCAGTTTGAGTAGCGATTCTCATTGCATACTCATCTGGAGAGAGCGGGAAGCCGCAATCATCCTCGAACATCATTGAAAGGGACAGGTATGGAGGTCGCGGTGTTCTCGTTTGGGGAGGCATCATGCTTGGTAGTCGTACAGACCTTCACATCTTCGACGCAGGTTCAGTCAACGGGACCCGTTATTGTAACGAGATTCTTCTTCTATATGTGCGTCTTTTTAGATGCGCTATGGGTCTGCAGTTCCTTTTCATGGACGACAATGCACCATGTCATCGCACAGTAGCTGCCAAACAGCTCTTAGAGAGTGAGGATATTGAACGTATGGATTGGCCGGCATGATTGCCGGATCTCAATCCCATCGAGCATGTATGGGATTTTCTAGGCAGACGCTTAGCAGCTCGTACCTTACCACCAGTAATGATTCGGGAGCTTCGATTGGCGCTGCAAGACGAATGGGCAGCAATGTCTGAACAACTCATTGACACCGCTGTGACATACGCTGTGAAACCTGCCTAGCAGTCAGGGGAGATCATATCCCCTACTAAAGACCGGATGTTTCTTGCTGGACACCCATCATAGGGATGTTTCGGCCTTCAGTCGCATTGCGCTCCATGCTACTTTTCAATCAAACTTCTTTTATCCCTCTGATTTCTCTTTTTTAGTAAGTGTTGCTTACATATTACACATGTCCTTTACGTATTGGGGATCTTACGGTATTAAATGTGTTGATTTGGAAAGCTTTTACAAAGTTATATTGAAAAAACCGTCTCTCGTCCTTAATTTTTGCACACCAGTGTATATATATATATATATATATATATATATATATATATATATATGCATATATATATATGTATATATATATATGTATATATATATATATATATATATATATATATATATATATATATATATATATATATATATATATATATATATATAAAGTTTATTAATGTTATCACTTTTATTTATTTTCCAAGAAAGGACCCCTAACGAATTTTCATACAGGGCCCACTGAAAACTAACTGCCCAGTGGGTAACGGGTCCCCTTAAAAAATTGCACATGGAAAAATGAAACAAAAAGCATTTTCATCTGATCTTATTTATTATTTACTTATCTTGTTATTATTTACTTATCTTACATTGTATGGGTTTCCTCGAAAACTTCATGTTTCTGGCATACATCATTCTCTTTTCTAATAAGCTTTCTTCACCGCAAGTTCTATTTAAACAAGCTTATTGATTCCAATTGTATTATTTAACGCCTATATAAAGGGAAAAACTACATATTGCCTTTACCATTTCTTTTGTATTACTAACCATCAGATCCCCCTAACGAGTATTTCTAGAGAATTGAAATTCTTTCTACCAACAAAATAACAAATGCTCCAAAAATTTTGTATTCCTACACAAGTAATTAACATTAGAAATATGGACACCCGTATCGATTGTCAAAGGAATGTAGCTTAGTTACGATGCGGATTTCGAAAATCAATTTAATGATATAGCTTCGCTATAATAAGCATAAATAGTCAATGGCACTATGAAAGAGTAATAAAGTGTACAATAATATAAAGTTGTTTAGAACATACTTTCTCATTTTATTATGCAAATGTGGATTTTTTTATTAAGTCATTACAGAAACGCAAAATTTATTGAACAATGTGCGTGAACGCCGCTTTAATGTAGTTCTTGATTTTCTTCTAATCAGAAAATTTATTTTTCTAAACAAAAATATTTTGCATTGAAATTTAGAGTTGTATTGACGTGACTCCCCTTCATCTCTGTAAAAATGGATTTTATGCTTAGGCGTCACAGACATAGTTTCGTGGAAGCTTATTCAGGTGAGAAAAAAAGTTCAGATAAATCACTAAAAAGTGCATTTTCTGTGTTTTTTATTTTTCTAAATTTTAATGGCATTAGTTGCGTTCCGAAATATAACCCGAACAGGAAAAAAAGTTCTATAAACCTAATTTGGAACATAGTAACATGTATCAATCACATTTTAGCGGTATTGTACCTCTGTCTGAAGCTGATCGCCTTCAGTTCTGCTTCTGACGTTAAGCAACACTTATCCGGTCTAATCCACGCAGTCCTTTACTTCTTTTTTCGAATTTACGTTTTCAAACGAAAAGGGGCCCTCCTGGAAACGATCGAAAAGTTATCAGTAATTTCAGATACCTTTCTTAAGCGGAAAGATATCCTGAGGATCAAAGACTACAATGTAACATTTTGCGTTGCTGTTGCAGTTTACGTCATTGTTTTGGCATACTTCAATTTTGAAAGTTACTATTTCAAGAGGGTGTGTGACTGGTTAAAGCAAATGGAAAAACTTCGAGGTTCATCTCTATACTGCGCAACATGGCTCATGGATATCGTATACGCCATTGATATATGTGGTTATTACAGCTTCCATATGTTATTTGGTGTTTTTTCTATCGTTTATAGCATCCTCTGCGTTTCGTTGGAGCGAATTCTAAAACAACTCCAAATTTCTTTGAAGAATCTCTCGAAAGAAGACATCCCCCGGGTTTTTCAATCGTATGAGGAAGTTCTTCAGGTAATAGAATGTACTGAAGATGCGTGCTGCTCACCTGTCTTCATTGCTGTAATGATCTGTATGGTGGGAATATTCCGAATAGGTTACTATTACAGTTTTCGTAAACGTTCCAATTTTGCATTTTATGCTTTTTGTTTAGTTTACTTAGCGTATCATTTGTGTTTGTTCGTGATTATCATTACTCTTGCTTCAAAAGTGAACAGAATAGCAATGCAGAACAGAAGTCTCGTCAAAGCACTGGAAAGAAGGTTCGTGATTGGAAAGAAATGGGAAATTTGGGGACAGTATCAAAATATCAACCGAAAGATTTTACTTTCTCTGGGGAATACGTATACTATCAACAAATCCTTAATATGGACCGCTATTGGAACTGTTTTCTCGTATGGCATTATAATAGGAACGCTTGGAAGTGTAAATTCTTGGACTTGATTATTTTTAAATGTGTATATAAAAAAGAAATGTTCTTTTTTCTCTCCATTTCTCTAAAGTGTAACATAGTTGCATAACTGAAGACGTAGATTGTGTATTTAAACGAATTTGTATTTAAGACTAAAACCCACCATTAAGGCACTATTTATACAAACTCCTCCCAGCCTGATTCCTTGTTGGTTGTATATGAAAAAATGCCCAAAGTACTCTACCTGTACGATTCATGGTTTACAAAAAAATATGAAAAATGATGGTTCATGATGAGGCTCTGACGCATTTCTGGGCTTCTGTACATGATTGGTTAGTTTTAGAATACTCCAGAAACTGGATCGGACGTGGAGCTCCAGTTCTATGACCATCATGATCGTTAGATCTCACACCATTGTATTTCTTTTCTTATGGAGAAATCTCAAAGAACGAGTGATTTCGAGACGTAGTGATTTCACAAACAGACTAAGTTGCTCGTCTGCATGCTGCTTGTACTTCAGTGGCCACCAAGCTGCTGCGACGCGTGCACTCATCCATTGCACGGTGAGCTCAAGCCTTCCTTGATATGCAAGGTAAAGCACTTTGACCATCTGCTTTTTAAATATGTGTAAGTACTTCAATTGATGAGTTTTTTCTTACTCATTCGTATTTTTCTCGCAAATTACGGATCGTACCGGTACAGTTTCTTGGGCATTTTTTACGTACTCACAACTAGGAATCTAGCTGTGTAGAGTTTGGGTGCTATTTTTGGGACATCCCGTACATAGTTTATAGTAATAAAACGTTTTTGAATTCAGTAAGGGATTTTTCTTGCTTAAAAAGTGATATTTCTCTAAAACACTACAAATTCAGTACATATGATCCATTCGCAAAGGCAGACTCGAACAAGAATGAACAGAGTGGTATTTGCTTTTCTAAATAATGATGGGATGCCAGAAGTGTTCATGTTTTTAGAAATAGCCTTTCAACAACTTGGGATTTTTTTACGAGTCCCCCTTGACCGGATGTGGTGAAATTCCTCTGGTAGGGAGCGTCAAATAGTTTCCTGCGTCACAAAAGTTCAGTAAACGCATAAATTTTAAGGTGGTGTACCACTGCGCTTGGCCCTTGACCAATCAGAGAAATTATACTGGACAGAGCAAAGAGTTCGGCTCCAGGATTTTGGAGTGATGAGGTGCAGGATAAAAAAGGGGACGCACTAGAATTCAGAGAGAGAGCCTCTCCCAGAGTTGCAGAAAAAGAACCATCTTTTAAAAAATCCGCCGAAACTCCACCCGGACCGGGCGACCATCTGCACCTTCTCTCTCTCTCTCAAGCTAAGTTTTAATTATTTTTGATCTTCTTGTTTGCAGAAGTATAAATCTTTTTTAGTGTGCTTAAAATGAATTTATCTTAAACGTTAAAGTTAGTTCTGTAATTAATGATTCTTGTCTTATTTCACTTTGGTCATGATGCGATGTGAAATTATGGAACCTGGGTCGAGTTAAAATTATTAAGTTAAAATATCATTGCATCAATAAATACGAAATCGCATGCTGATTGGAGATTATGAGTTCCTCTTGTCTGATATACTCTCAGCTTGGTTGCCATGGATTCTATATTGTTCTTGTAGTTATTTTCAATGAATAGAATACATGTGCGTTAAGGAGCCCGTTCCCGGTTAAATACGATACAATTCATGTTTATTTTTGACCTACCTCAAACTATTTCCCTAAATTAGTATAACAAGAAAAAGAAATTACAGGTTAAGCGTACTATATTCTCTCTAAAATTGTGTAGTTACTTATACCACCTGATCAACAGTAACATCAGATCAAGGTGGCGAAAGGCTGGATTTTTATGCCTGTCGTCAGCTCTTAGCCCCATGCACGTAACACTATGATTTAGCTCGGTCCCCCCAATTTTGAGGGAGAACACTCTGGTGATGGTAAGGGGCCTCTAGCCTGTTCCCGTTCCACAAACTTCACGAGAGGACTTGCGGCTCGATCGCTATTTAGAGTACCCCCATGCCTCGAAGACACTATACAATGACAAACATCCATGCCTTCTCCAGGATTCGAACCCAAAGGCTATTGCACCTCAGTCAGCGTCACTAACCTCTATACCCGATGAACGGCTCCCTAAAATTTTGAATACTTTAACCTCCTTAACATCTTCAAGCAGTATAATCCAGGTTTGTAGAAATTCCCATTACAAAGGTGTGGCTAAGGAAGCCTAGTGGTCGAAGTAACGGACTCATGGCTGGTGTGTCATGAGATAAGAGTCCAGAACCGCTGAAGATCCGTAATGCAGAAGAGTCGTTAAATATGTTGAGGCTCAAACGTTCTCCCGTTTGTGTGGTGAGGTGTGGAAATTAAGAGAAGAGGGTGCCAGCTCAGGTGTCGTCCTCGCCATTTGACCATGATTCAAAATCACGAGATCCATCCCCATAGAACGACGTGAATATTTACTCACCCATTCTTTAGAGGCCTCCCCCCTGGGGACGCTCCTTCATCATCTATTCGACCTAAATCTGTAGGAGGTAAAGATGGATGACCAAGGCTAACCATGATAAACCTAATTTATTATTACCAAAGATAATATTCCAGGACAAGCAAACTATAAAGGGAACCTTTGGAGTGATATAAAGAGAGCTCAAACCCTATGTGAATAAGCGAACGAAAACCGAATAGCTTAACTTTAATCGATGTTAACTTAATAATCCTAACTTCCGTAATTTATTCTAGTAGTTAAAATCCATCTTATAGTAACGCGGCGTAAATCTGGTTCTTACCGTATCAGCACTATTTTCATCGACTCCGCTCCCTTTTCCTTCTAATACCCGACTTTAAACTAGCTGATCAGCATATTATGGTTTCTTCTTGAGAGAGATGGCTGTGAAATAATGCGATTGTTGGCCCAAAGATTCCCTAAAAGAATTATTAATAAAGCCCCACCACAATTCCCCATTGCGGAATTTTTGCAATTGAATTGAACTTACACGGTGTTACAAATCATTATAATATTTTCACTGACTCATTACATAACGATTTTTAGTAACACTTTAATCTTCGAATTCTTAAAGTAAGTTTGCTTGTAAAAATAAATATTTTGCGTATAAAATAAATACTTAAATTTCGTAAAAGTCAGACATGTTTCGTGTATGAATGGATAAATTAGATTTGTTTGTTTTAGTTGTATTTTTTTAAACGACGAACTACACACATTTCTTCGTCCCCCCCCTTCTTCCTTTTTCATTTAACCACACAATATCAAAAAGCTATTTACAAAGCGCAACAAAATTTAATTCTTTTAATATTACTTGTGAGCTTCTAAGTATTAGAATTCTGTTGTTGCTCATGTGTAGCGTATTCCAGAGAAAACTCTCGTCTGTCAGTACGCGCGCATGCATCAACAAGATCGCTTGCTAATAAAGGTCCAGCGTCCAATGGATAATTAGGATCTGTTGCGAACATTATCATAAACCAAATGTAATACTGAACAGATGCAGATTTTAATCATTTACATTATTTTATGTTAAAATTAAGCATTAATTACACCAAATTCATAACACCATAGTAGTGGGATGCCTTTTCCCACGTCTCTTGCAAAATAAAGAAGGAAGGGGGGGGGATTAAATAATAATTTAGTGACAAGGTATTTTATTCCTAAGCAAAGACCCAAAGAATACCTATCGAATGTCCAGTTTATAAAAATAAATATTTTCAAGTAAGTTTTGGTTCACACTGATTCTGTATCAAATCACTGCACCTGTATAGGTTTCAGCCAGTCTTAAATTCTTTGCATCGTAGAAATCCAATTTCATTATTACAATGTTTTGTCATCAACATATACATCTACTTCAAATACGTATGTAAAATAGATTTCTTTCTAAAATTATAGTGTTTTGAATACAAATATTTTTAATTGTAACTCTGTGGGTGGTTAAAATATTAAAAAGAAAGAATACGAGTTACAGACCATATCATGCGATTCGAGATTTGATGAATACGGTGTGGTTGAAAAGTGTGTGCGTCATTTGTAACGAAATAATCCATACACATACAAATGAATAAGCACTTAACTAACTTATCCGATGAAACAGCACTCACGAAGTCTCTCCCGAGTCAACAGGATAGTCCCATCAAAAGCTTCAAAACAAGTTCGTCAAGGCTTCCAAAAGTTATTTCACAAATTTCTCACTATAATAACAACTGATGGGAGGCCAGAACGAATTCAGCGGACCTCTAAATTCCCAAGTCAGTTTCTTGGAATTCGAGTGAAATTCCTTCGGCAAAAGGGTGTGCCAGAAAGTTCCCGCGCCTGGGGGTCACTAGATTCATAAATTGTGGGGGCGTCAAGAGATTTCCCGCGCTTCCAAAAAGTTCACTAAACCCATAGATTTTTTAATGCTGTAACTCTGCGCTGGTCTCTGGACCAATAGAGAAGCGCAGAAGCGGACAAGATAAAGATTCCACGAGAAGCCGCGCATGAATTTGGGTGTGAATTGGCGGACTTTAAAAACGGCCTGCAACCCCGATTTGAGGGCAGATCGGGCAGATTAGAGAGAACAGCGAGAACTGACCAGATAACCCCGACTAATCAGTCTTCCCCGGAAGACTCCGGGCACCGACAAATGTTTTTTCCCTTGTCTCGCGTCACTCCTCCTCTTCAATTTAACAGATAAGTTGAATTTGATCTTCATGTATCGTAACTTAAGATATGACAATTAATTTAATAAATTTAATATTTCCTTTTAATGAGCGTAATTAATTGGTGCACAGTGTTTTGTTTTTGCTTATTAAGATTCTAATTTTACATTCAGTTAGTTTAATTGTCATGATGCGATGCGAAATTAAGAATCTGGGTTCAAGTTTTAGAAATTAAATAAGTTTAAAATAGCGTCGCATCACAACCTAACGATAAACTCTAACACTCACATTGCTATGGTTTAATTAACACCAGGGGAGTAGCTACCGCCGTATCAATGATATGGGGTCCCTAGTTACAGGGGCCTCAATGAGTGTAACTATAGTCCCACTAACAGTCCAATTTATAAAAAAGGGTCTCGGAGGAATTTTGATACAGGGTCCCCTCAGACGCCAGTAGCATAAAATCAAGCACCACTCATATTAGCATAAAATCAAGTTCTTTCTTTGGAAGGCGATTTTAAAATAGAAGCCGGAAACAACAGTTAAAGAATTATTTTTCCTCACGAAGATTAGTAGAAAGATGCGAATAGGACCTGTCACTACTTGATAACTGTCATCATGTATTTCCAGCCAATCAGCTCATAAATTCATGCAACGTCATCACGACATGATAAATGCAATCACGAGTTTCCAGTCAATCAAATCAGCTCATACCCTACACTGCTGCCAACTTTTGCTTTTTTTCATGTACAAGTATAATATAAGGATTTTCTTTAACAGATTTCAAGAACTTTTCGAAGAATCTTACAACTTGGAACATCTTTATCCAATTATTAAGCTTGAAATTGTATCTAAATTTCACCAGCAGAACAACGGCAGCTTTGAGTTTAATTACGTGATTGCATTGATCGTGTAACTGTTATGAATTAAGCCCATTAAATATTAATAAATGAAATTAAAAAACAATACTTTTTAAAGCTGTCCCTAAGAACTAGCCGTAATTAATTCACTCTCTGGTATTTCGAAGTAAGGAATCCAGGAAAGTTCGATTTAGATGTACAAAAAAAATGTCTTATGCATATTAGAAATCTATTTTACAAGAAAAAAGTAATGGAGCTTTGTATAACTAGCTATTGAGTGTATTTCAATGAAATTTGTTTTTAACATTCTTTACTTCCAGGACTGAAATATAAGTTTTTGTTTTCCTCATAAAAAAGTATGAGAAGATGATATATTTCTCCAAACCCTAGACATTGATTGAAATATTAATAAGTTATGCTCATCAAATTTGACATCTATTAAAATAAAAAAAATATTTAAAAATATTTAATATATAATTTTTATTTTTTATTAAAAAATATTTTTTTAAATATTTTTATTTTAGTTACTTTTTATTAAATAAGTGCAATTAGTATAAATATGTATACATATAGGAGTGAATCACAATATTAAATGGCAAAATAGAAAGCGATTTTCCTTGAAATTTTTCATTTTTTGGTGTTGAACTATTAGTTTTGTTTGTTACTATTTATTCATTAATTAAATTTAATTATTGCAATAAAATAGCATAGTAAAAAGACATCACATTCTCAGAAATTAGGTCATCCTAGATGGAATTAAAACCCACAACCTTTGGATTCGAAGTCCAAAGCGCTATACATTGCGCTACAGGAATTCAACGAGCGATTTTCCTTTTTATATATAGTGTTGGACTATTATTTTTATTTTTTACTATTTATTCACTAATTAAATATAATAAATGAATTAATATTTGAAAAAACTGTATTAACATTAAGCGTCATCTACTTGATGGATGAATAAAAAGTATATATATATATGTGTGTGTGTGTGTGTTAGCTGGTATACCCGTTCTTTGCACGTGTGAATTGAAAATTTAAGCAATACAGACTGAAGGATAAAGAATTTTTAATGAGTTAATTTTGCGTCAATTGTAAATTAAACAAAAAGAAAAAAGTTTTTTGCATATCTCAGCTGAACAAAAAACCTTGTTTGCTAAATTTTAAGCCTGTTGATATAATAGTTGATAAAAAAAAGATTTTTTTTTTTACTTCTAACGCCCCGTAACTCTCTTATGGATCAATTTTTGAAAACACCTTCTGCTCAGCAAAATTAACATATTGCTACAAATTTTGTGTAATAAGCGCATTAAAATAATGTAAATAATTTGTATCTGGATGTGTAATACGTTAATATTACTTTCTGATGCATTTATTTTATGTTAAATAGCTGTTACCCGTGACTTCGTCCACGTGAAATTTAACAAAAAAGTATTTATTCAATTCGCAGAGTTTACGAAAACTTAATTATATATTCCACGTTAAGAAATACCTATGCTATAAGTATAATATCATTCTTCTACTTTGTGAATCAATGTTCCTTTTTTGTTTTACTTTTTTTTCTTTGTTTTTTATTGAGTAAGTGTGAGAGGGTAGCATGACCTTTGATACTGACGATGGGGGGGAGGACTGTAAAATCATTGCAGTGTTTGGCAATGAAATAAACAATAGAGGTAGGAAATTGGCTTACCTCTATTTAAATGCGGAGCCTTGTGAGAAGTCAAATGACGTAATTTCCAAAACTTCCTAATTTAAGTTTAAATGCTGTCTATGTTATGGAAAAATTGATGTTGCTCGGTGTTCTTGAGAGAGAATGAAATCATTGGAATGGTTATAAGCGCAGCTGTTCAAAACAGGTTTAAGTAGCATTTGGGTGAGACGAATCTAAAGCAGGGGGGGGGGTCGCGTGACCTTTGACACTGTCGAATGGGTGAGGACTGGGTAGGGTGGAACGAACACAAACGAAGCCGCAAGCAAAGGGTAAGAAAGATGAATGGCCTTTGACAGTGTCGATGGTGGGAAGACTGTAAAATCATTAGTATCAGACATGAACGGGAAAAATCGCGAGTGTCAGTAACCTAATTAAACAAAAAAGTTTGATATAAATGCTAGAAACGTTGAGACAGAAGGCTCGCGAAATAAAACAATCCCTATTGACTAAAAATAATGGTAAAGGCTAGTCTTTTTGAAATTATTAATGAACTTCCTCAAACAAGACGTTAAAAACGACGAGATGGTTGAGCTCGCTAGCCGTGGGTAGCCTAGTGGTTAGAGCATCGGACTCCAGACCGGAAGGTCTGGGTTCGATGCTCGATGTCACCAAATACCCTCCGAGTGCACACGGAGTACGTGCTCGTTAAATCTGTGGGTCCGTAGTCTTGTGGGCTTATTCACTAGTGCAGAAACTGGAGAATATTTCCCTCCCCTTCAGTTCACTTGCAGAAATTGTGGAGGTGGAGATAGAGGTCGTGTCGCCATCTATCGTCCCTTCGGGGAGTTTCTCCTAGCTTAAATCGCACTGTCACCTGTATGGTGCTCAAGGCCAACGACAGGCGTACCTCTTGCCCATGCCACGATGAATTTCGTGGGCCTCGTTCTGACTACGTCAGACAGGTGGCATTAGCAACAACAACAGGAATAATTTTTCAGCTCCTGTCAATCAAAAAAAAGAGGTCAATAAACCGGATAAGTTCCCCTCTGCAGCTACGTTGGTGAGCACGCATGATAGGAATGGCACAGGTAAGCGAAATTTATTATGTATATTTTGCAATAAAAAACACTCCTCCAAGGACTGTTTAGAAGCTAGAAAAATGACGTTTGATGAAAAGAAAAAATGTGTATTAAGAAACAGAGCCTGCTTTGGATGTTTTTCAGTTTTTCATTTTTCTAAGTACTGTAAGGTAAAAAATTCATGTTTATATTGTGTCAAACCACACCATTATTTAATGTGTGATCAAGCGAAAAGCAACATTAATCAGACATCTAATAGTATTGAAACGAATTCATTATCTAACGGTTGTGTAATAAAAATGTGTTTCTAATGACTTTAATTGTTAAAGTTTGTGCTAATAATACAATCATAAAATGTGGAGCTTTGATCGAACAGTGGATCTCAATACTCATATATTTCAAAACATGTTATTCAGAAATCAGGTATTAAATCTAAAAATAAGATTAAAATGCAGCATCAGCTTTTCGGGGGAGAGAAACATCTTGTCAATTACATGATGTTTATGAATTATTAATAAGTTCGCTGGATGAATCGTACTCGTTTCGTGTAGAGATGTTTTCGGAAAAAAGGATTTGTGGCAGAGTGCCAAAAATTAGTAGACCTGTTGTGATTACTGAATTGAATAGCAGGGGGATTGTTTTGTCTGATCATGAAAATGAGGATATCGAAATAGATATTTTGATCGGCGCGAAATAGCTGGCTTGTTATTTAAGGATGGCTGTATTGAATTGCAATCGGGTTTGTTTTTTTAAAAAACTCGTTTGGGTTATGTTTTGACTGGAAAGCAGGGAGTATTTGAAAAATGAAATGAAGGGCGTGATACTGTTTTAAATGTTATTTCTTTATTGGTTAAGTAATTGCCTGTTAATGAATTGTGGAATCTCGAAAGCAATGGAATTTTTGACCCAATTCAAAAGTTAAATGAAAAAAATGAACATTTAAAGATGATTGAAGAATTTAAAAACAGTATGAAAATTCTACCGGACGGTAGATACGAACTTTGTTTGCCCTTTAAATCGGAAGCAATAGATTTTTCTTCCAACAAAGATCTGACATGGAAGCGACATATAAAGATGTGCGAACGCGCACAGCGAAATGGGATTCTAGATGATTATAAAGTTGTATTTAAAGAATGGGAAGAATTATATATATATGTAGAAATTATAGAAAAAGTTGAAGAGAAAGGTAAAAATTCACATTTTTTGCCGATCGACCAATTGTGAAAGACAATGACATTACAACTAAAATACGACCAGTTTTTGACGCGTCGGCTCTTGCAACTGGTCAGAGTTCGCTAAATGACTTATTGTATAAAGGTCCAAATTTAATTGAGCAGATACCAGATATTTTAGACAGGTTTCGTAGGTATCCGATCGGACTTTCTGCCGATATTGAGAAAGCATTCCTTCAGCTGGGAATTACCCCTAAGCATAGAGATTTTTTAAGATTCTTTTACCCTGACGAGGTGAGGAAATTGTTTACTGTCACTGCCGAGTAGTTTTTGGCGTTTCGTCGAGTCCCTTCTTGTTAGCTGCAGTGCTTGCGCACTTGCTGGAAAATGCGCCAGCAGATGATACTCCACTAGGATCTAAGTTAAAACTTTCGTTTTATGTAGATAATTGCGTTACAGGGGTGAATGATATTGCACAACAAGAAGAATTTATTTTAAGGTCTAAGGAAATTTTGTCACGTGGTTGTTTTAATTTACGTAATTGGGAAAGTAATGTAGAAAGTAAGCACATATCCAAAAGTACAGGTACAACGAAATTATTAGGGATAATTTGGGATCTTGATAAGGACACTCTGAAGTGTAAAATTGATTTTAAAAGTTTATCAGGTGAAACTAAAATAACCCAAAGACTTATTTTAGCGACTGTTCAAAAAATCTTTGATCCAATAGGTATGTTGTGTTCTGTGACTGTAACACCCAAAATATTGTTGCAAAATACATGGAAATTAAAATTAGCTTGGGACTCATCTTTGCCAGAGGAGATAGTGAAACCTTTTTTTAAATGGTGGAATGAAATCAAGATACTTTCAGATGTGAAAATTCCTCGTTATTTTGAAAATAATGATAGCACACAAATGCATGTTTTTGTTGATGCATGTAAAGAGGCCTATGCCACTTGCATATTTTTTAGATCAAACACTTCCCAGGGTGTGAAAGTTGCCCTTGTTAGGGCAAAGGCGAGAGTAGCTCCATTAAAGCAGGTAACAATTTCCAGATTAGAGCTTATGGTGTGTTGCATTGGTGAACGATTGGCACATTCTGTACAGGAATCTCTTAATATCACTGAAATGGAAACTGTTTTTTGGAGTGATTCAATGGTGGCATTGTATTGGTTGAGGGAAAAGGGAGGTTGGTCTGTTTTCATTTCGAATAGAATTAAAGAAATTAAAAATCTCTTTCCTAATAGTGAGGGTGTCATGTACCTGGGAAAATTAATCCAACCGATCTAATTTCTCGAGGATGCTCACCTAGTCATTTAGTTGAGTCACATTGGTGGGAAGGTCCATTGTGGTTGGTAGAGTCACCAGATACTTGGCCCAAAACAAAGTTACCTGATTATGATACTTCCGAAATTTCATTGGAAAGAAAAAAGGTTAAACTGTGCAATTTAAATCTGTCGGAGGAAATGTTGCCATGGTATGCTAGGAAATTTTCAAAATTTCATTCAATCTTAAGTTTAGTTGCATGGCTTAGATTTATTAATAATGTTAGAAGCAGAATTAGTGACAGAAAGAAAGGAAAATTGTCTTTAGATGAGTTAAAGAGTGCTGAGATCCAGCTGATCCGATCTGTTCCAGCTCAGAGCTTCACAGATGAAAAGTTAATTTCAAACTTGAGTGTATTCAGAGATGAAAACAACATCATTCGTGTGAAAACGCGAATCACTGAACGCATAGATGAACCTAACTTTCTTTCGTCAATCTTACTGCCTAACACTTGTATATTCACGCAAAAAGACTTGTACAGCATTTTCATTTAAAGAATCATCATGCAAGGACGCAGTTGCTTTTAAGCACAATACGTGAAAAATATTGGATAATAGGTGGTAGAAGAACTGTTCGAAAGATATGGTTTGCCTGTGTTAAATGTCGAAGATTTAAAATTAAATCTCCAATGACTGATCCTGTTTCTCTACCATCTGACAGAATAAAAGATGCCGTAGTGTTTGAAGTGGTAGGTGTAGATTTGGCTGGTCCCTGTACGTCAAACAGGGTGATAAGGTTTGGATTGTCCTCTATACCTGTGCCATCTATCGTGCGTTGCACCTCGAATTAGTGTCCTCTCTTTCGACTGATGCTTTCCTATTGTCTTTCCGTCGTTTTGTGGCCAGACGAGGAAGACCTCGAATAATATATTCTGACAATGGCACGAACTTCAGAGGTGCCTACAACGAATTAATTGATATTGTTGCAAAATGAAGTGAAATAAAAGTGCCGCTAGGCGGCGTTGTTTTGTGACGTCAGTCTGCGAACTGACGAATATATTCAGAGAACTGGTTGGAAGCTCGGCGGTTGCCGAACGTTTATTTTTTATGTATTTTAATGTGCCGTCCTCAGTAGAATAAAAGAATTATCTTGAAAGACGTCTAAACTTATTTTGACCACAGTTACTCAGCATCTAATAGATGCACCTACAATTGAATTTCTAGAACATAGTGGCGTCCGCGGCAGGATTCGAGTACTTTGGATTTGAATATTTTAGTTGAACTTTGAATTTTTGATATCGAAAATGAATTTAAATGCTTTAAAAGCACAACGAAAAGGACTGAGGACGGTTTTTTCTAATTGTTTGAAGAAAATCGAATCTGAATTAGCACAGGAACTCTGCAATTTTGAGACACTTTCGGTTTTGAAAAATCAATTCAACTATAAATTTGCGAGAATGGACTCTTGCCAGAAAGCGATTTCAGAAACATTGTTGTTGTCTGATAATGGTGAGGGTTTATTCGCTGAAGATTTGGAAGATGCTGAAATCTACCGAGAAAAGTTCTGGGAGCTTACTACGAAAATAGAACTGAAGTCGCAACAGTGTACTGTTCCGAGCGATAAAGAATCAAGGAAATTTAAACTCCCAAAAATCGAACTAAAAAAGTTCAATGGAGAGGCGAAAGAGTATTTGACCTTTTGGAGCCAATTTCAAAAGATACACGAAGATAGAGGAATTGCGGCAGAGAATAAAATGCAGTATTTGTTACAATCGATGGAGCCAGGGTCCAAAGCAGAGAGATTAGTACTAAGTTTCCCTGCTACTGCTGCAAATTACCCAAAGGCGATAGATCAACTGAAAGAAAGATTTGGACGAGAAGACTTATTAGTGCAAATCTACGTTCGAGACCTGTTAACTTTGGTTATGAAAAATGCTGCTAGCGGAAGAGCGAAGGCAGATTTACCCTTACTTTATGATGAACTTGAAAGTAAATTGAGATCCTTGGAGAGCTTGGGGAAGACTCAAGATAAATACGGAGATTTTCTGACGCCCTTAGTGGAGAGCTGCCTGCCTGAGGAAGTGTTGGTCGCCTGGGAAAGAAGCACAAATCATCAAACAGAATCCGAGGGATCCCGTTCTTTAGAACAGTTGATGAACTTTCTTCGGCAAGAGGTGAAAGGAGAGGAGATGGTTCTTTTGGCACGGACCGGGCTCACCCTCCACCAGAATCCACGAAAAAAGGATTATCATGCAACACAGGTAAATAAGGTAGAAACGACGACAGCAGCAGCTTTAGTAAATATGGACAACCCAGGTAAGAGAATTTTAAACTGTAATTTTTGTAATAAGTCGCATCCAAGTGAAAAATGTTACTCAGCAAAGAAAATGACAATAGCTGTTAAGCAAAATTTATTGTTAAAAAAGGGGGCATGCTTTTCTTGTCTTAAAACTGGTCATTTAAGTAAATTCTGTAATATTAAAAATCAATTAAATTGTTCTCATTGTAATAACCATCACTTTGAAATAATGTGTTCTGAAAAAGAAATGAAAACGAAATCGATTCCAAAATCGGAAAGTTCTCTCTCTAACTCCAGCAAAAGCAAAACTATATTTTTGCAAACGCTTTGCGTTATTATTCGGTGTCAAGGTCAGGAAAAATTAATCCGTGCTGTGATTGATAGTGGATCTCAAAGTACTTACGTTAGCGAAAATGTAATAACTCATCTAAAAGCACTTCCGCTTAAAAGCGAAACAGTGATTCATGCACTCTTTGGGGGGGAGTGAAACAAAACCAAAAAAACATGATATATTTCCGGTAGAGTTTAGTAATTTAAATAAGACGTATACTTGTAGTTTTGAAGCTCTTTCTGAAAAAATGATTTGCGGATATATTCCGAAGATTGAAGATAAACAGGCCTTGAATGAATTAAAAAGAAAGAAAATAAAATTTACTGATTCTTTTCGAAGGGAAACGGAAATCAATCTTTTAATCGGTGCAGATGTCTTAGGAAAATTATTAACAAGGAATTCTGTAGAATTAAGAGTCCGGCTTAACTGCCGTAGAAACCAAACTAGGTTGGACAGTATTTGGAAAGGGTTCATGTGTAAAGGATAATATTGTAACAACATTATCGATGCATTCTATGAACATACCAGTTAATAAACTTTGGGAACTTGAGGTTTTAGGAATTTCTAGTCCTACTGAAATTGAAAAACAGAAAACTGAACTTAGCTTAAATGATTTTAATAACAGAATTAAAATTCTTCCTGATGGAAGGTATGAAGTAGAACTCCCTTGGAAGTATGACTCATTGAAGTTACCAAGTAATAAAGAATTGGTCTGGAAACGACGTGAAGGAATGATAAACAAATATGGATGTGGGAAATTTTTTATGGATTATCAAAAGGTATTTTAGGATTGGGAAAAATTGAACATTATTGAACGCGTACCAGATTTAGAATTGAATAAAGAATGTCATTATTTGGATCACAGGCCAGTTATTAAATTAGATAGTCAAACGACCAAAATTCGCCCCGTTTTTGACGCCTCGGCCTCCGAAAAAGGGAAACATTCTTTAAATGAATGTTTATTAAAGGGAACTAATTTGATAGAGCTAATACCTGATATTCTCGATCGATTTAGAATGTATCCAATCGGTATTAGTGCGGATATAGGGAAGGCTTTCTTAATGTTGTCTGTAGCACCGAAAGACAGAGATTTTCTTAGATTTTTTCCCCCGTGTAGTGAAGGGAGAATCGTGTATAGGCACTGCAGAGTTGTGTTTGGGGTTTCTTCTAGCCCTTTTCTGCTGAATGCATCTATTATGCATCTTTTAGAAAATTGTCAACCTCAACATGAAGAGGTTGCTCAGAAACTGAAAAGTTCATTCTATGTGGACAATTGTGTATCTTGTGTGTTTAATACTGACGAGCAGGGACGTTTCATTGAACATGCGAAATTGATCATGTTGAATGGATGTTTCAACCTGCGTGGTTTTGAAAGCAATGTGGCTGGCCAAAATGTTGATAGAAGCTCAGGCGATACTTCCGTTTTGGGAGTAATTTGGAATTTAGAAACTGATACCTTGAAGTGCTGCACAGATATGGATACTTTGACCTGTGTGAAACAAAAATCACAAAAAGATTAATTTTGGCAATTGTGCAGAAATTTTTTGATCCTATTGGCTTATTAACTCCAGCTACATTGCTTCCGAAACTATTAATACAACATTTGTGGAAAATGAAAATTGCTTGGGACAGTGAATTGTCTCCTAATGATGTAAATGTATTTTTAAAATGGTTTAGAGATTTGTATGTATTGAAAGATGTTACTTTGTCAAGATGTATGATAATTAATTCCACTTCTGAATTACATGTTTTTGTTGACGCTTCCAAGGAGGCGTATGCAGCGTGCGTCTTTGTGAGATCAATGTTTAAATCAGATGTAAACGTAACTCTCGCTCGAGCCAAGGCCAGAGTAGCCCCTCTAAAGCCTTTGAGTATACCTCGTTTGGAGCTTATGGCTTGTTTCATCGGTTCTAGACTTGCGAATTCTATTGTCAATGCGCTTAACCCTCTAAGTGGATACCTTCCTCCTGAAAAGTTATTCCGAAAGCATTTTACTCTTATTTTGCTATTGCCTTCAAAAATGCAACAGACTTAAATTCTTTCCCCCTTTTAGAACTTGGGAGGTCGAACGGGGACAATTTTATGACTTAGTTCGGCGTCTTTAATCAGTGAGAACCAGGATGGCAATCGTTTACAGCTAGCTGTTAAGTTGCCTTGGGCAATCTTGTATGAAAACCGTAGTTCTACTATGTCGTTTCCCCATAGATTCAGTCACAGTAAAATTAAAACAAAATGCAGGGTAAAAAAAACATGAAATAAATGGCGTGTTAAAAGTTAAAAAATAGTTATATTTTCTTCAAACAAAATTTATTTTTCTGTCATTTTTTAAAAATTAAAAAAATATATATATTTGGTATTGCGATTTGAACCAGAAAAAAGCATCCTGTATTCATTTTTGAATATGAGAGTAAGAAAACGCGCTCACTTTCCTGTTTTTTAAAAAAGTTATGAGGTAAAAAGAGTAAAGGCCCTATCTTTTTTTTTAAACATTAAGACAATAAATGGTGCATATTTATGAAATAAAACAGATCTTTCTCTATTCAATTATATTTTTAATTTAGAATAACATAAAAAATGAATTTAATACTTTTAATTTATTTAAATTTAAATCATATAAATGATATTTTTATGTTAACTGAATATTTTTCGGAAAAAATCTAAATTTTCATTCCTAGTGCTCTCCTTTTCGAACTCCTTGTATTAAATAAAAATATCTTTTCTACATCGGCATTTGTGATAGACATAACACACATTCAGTCAATTATTTTTAATTTTAATGGGGGATATACTTCAAATGCGCATGACAGTACTTCTAACCATTTTCTACTCAAGTTAAATTTCTTATCTTTCTGTTTCTTTTATTACAAGGAAAAACGTCACACATCGATAACTGCATTTTCACACAATTCAGTCATTACAAATTCTATTGTGAGAGAAATTCTCCCTAATTAATTTTGTCTTTCAAAACAGTACACTTAAAACAATTTTGTTCAGTGAAGTTAACCGACAGTTCCACAATGTATTCATACCAAATTTTAAAAACAAATTTAACACTTGGAAATGTATCCTGTATTAAATTTTTCAGTATACACAAATATTTCCTGCTGTAGGGAAAAGATAGTATGAGATGTGGTGTGCGGTTGTGAAAGAATGTTTTCGTACGTGTAGACTATTTTTGAAAATTTAAATATCACTGAAGCTGATCATATAACTGCAAATGAGCCTTATTTTAATGTGTGCTGGTATCAAAGTAAAACACTTTACAATATTAAACAGCCTATGGGTTTATACTCAATATCAAACTATTCGCAAAATGGCTTACAACTTCTATTCAAATTGTAAAGAAACTGAAATATAAATATATCTTACTGCAGTCAAAAATATTCATAATATGTAAGTATCCTATTTCTCCACTTATTTCTGTACATTTTAAAAACTGTAGCTGAATGCAATTTTTTATATTTATAAACGAGGCGTAACAGCTCACACAGTCGTAAAAATGTCTTTATCATTTTTAAATATACTACTATAAAACGTATATGGATTGTAAGATCAGTTGTAAAATCCTAAAAGCTTTTACACGTGACCATTGGTCTCTGAGGTGTGCATGAACAGATGTCCCGATTTGGTGGTCTGTCTGAAGAGAGACCTTCAGTGTTTAAGACCCGAAGCAAGCTTGGTACTCATTTATCGACCCAATGTAGCGGGGATGAAAGGCTGAGTCGACCTTGCGCAGCCCGTTAATAGAACCCCAGACTTGTGGTGTGGAAGCACTTTACACTACCACTCGATCCTCTTCGGTGGAGAATAAAATTTAATGTTAGAATCTTATATAAATCCCTAATGAATGAGGGAGTCCAAACTTTTTTTTCCATGTAAACTGTTTAGACGGAAATGGTTAATTATGAACATTTCACAAGTTGCATAAATTAAAATTAACCGTTATAGTTTACATAAATTTTTAAGGGTGCAAAAGGTGTATTTCGTCTGCACGAATTAATTTTAAAAGGAATATTTCAAATCTATCTAAAGTAGGGTTGGTTACTGTAGGAGTGGAAAGGTCCATTAACACCTGCTAAAGGGAATGGGTAGTTCCCCTCCCCCCTGGAATGTGGAATGGGAAGTTGCATTCATTCGGTCTTTGGGTACGACGGAGTGAAGTCATGTCCGAACGTTGCTAACTGTACACAATAATTGTTTTCTTTAAATGTTTTTTATTAATAAACCTTAATTTTTAAAATTTAGATGCCAGGTTCTTAATTGTTTCCGTGCCCATTGATCAGAATAAAACTTTAGTGGCGCAGCCGGCAGGAATCAAGTCTTAGTGGCAAACCCCACAGGAAGAACGTTCCAGAAATTTCGAGTTTTCTGGATTCCCGCGTGGAAATGAATCAGGTAAGAGTTTTTGCTTGCAACTCCCTGTAATGTAAGACGAGAGAAATTTATAAAATTATACTGTTTAATATCCATTTATTAAGACAGAATTTTGATTTTATTTTTGTACACGTCAGTGTACGTTTTTTTTTTTTGCTCTGCATATCCATGCAGTCATAAAATTTTGAACGCCAGTTCAAATTTCAGTTATTATATACATCAGTATATATTTTAGTATTATTGTTCCATATAAATGGAAAGTGTGTTTAGAACATGAGTTCTATAAATTAAGGAAAGATTGTATGTTTTTTTTTCTTTATTGTATTTATTTATTTTTGTAATGCACAATAATAAGTTCACGTCAGTGAATAGCAATTGAGTTTATTGAAAAATTAATGCTAAAGAATAATACTTATTTCATGTCAATGAAATTATTTTGTGCTTATGTACGCATAGTATTTTTCGATTAATGTGAAAAAAAATATATATTATCAGTTTAAATTGGAGAAAAACTACCGAATATATTTTGTAGCGTTCTATTATTCCAGCCAGGAATAGATTAAGTGGTGCATGTCGGTAATATTTTAAGTGATTATTGTGTATCAGAAATAGGTTAGGAGATTATTGTGTGTCAGTAATATTTTAAGTGATTATTGTGTGTCAGTAATATTTTAAGTGATTATTGTGTGTCAGCAATATTTTAAGTGATTATTGTGTGTCAGTAATATTTTGGGTGATTATTGTATATCGGTAATATTTTAAGTGATTCTTGTGTATCAGTGATATTTCAAGTGATTCTTGTGTATCAGTAATATTTTAAGTGATTATTGTGTATCAGTAATATATGAAGTGAGAATTTTTTAGGTGATATAATCAGTAATATATTAAGTTTTATTTATAGAGTATTAAGTACACTTGGGATATTGCGAAATATATGACTATTATTTTGATTTCTTCCCAGTTCATCGAGTATTGAGTTAGCATAGTGGACGTTGTTTGTGGGTGTTTTAATGAAAGATATATGTGTGGTACTTAATTTTTGCAATTCCTTTTAGTGTTATTTTTGTCCTATTATTGGTTAGTTTGAGTATATTTTAAGAGAAAAAATTTTTAAATGGCATTCTTGGGGAAAGCTAAAAAGCAAGATTTAGTTTTGTTGGCTGAGGAGTTAGGTCAAAAGGTATCAAATAAAATGACGATTATAGATTTAAAGAATATCATAATCGGTAGCAAAGATTACGAAGAGGAGTTCGTTAGAGCTCAGTTATTCGTTATTTCAGAGGAACGCGTTGAAAGGGAAACAGAGGAAAAAATCGCCAGGCAGCTGCGCTGGGAATCAGAATTAAATGAACTGCGGTTACAGATCGAAAGTATTCGGTCGAATGTTAAGCGGACGAGTTGTGCAGAAGATCGTAAGAATACATCTTCAAATTACCGAATTAGTATCGGGAGGGCCGGGGAACATATGAGGGAAACATCTCCTGCTGTGTTGATGGCTGAAGCTACGATACAGTTACTACTCCTATCAAAGAAGAAAATGGAATAGACGATTTAAGGGTTGTTTACGTCAAGGTCAAGGGTGAGCAAGAAATGGCGAATGCTGTCATGGACACAGGTGCCCAGATGCCCGTGGTAAGATCAGATGTTGTCGAAGGACAAAGCATTGATAATAGAGGGTCAGTTCAAGTAACGTCTGCATTTGGGGAGCATGAAATGGGTGAAGTAAAAGATTCCAACATGGAATTGAATGACCTGAGGCACGGTGTTGTGCCTGTCTCTAAAAATTTGGTTAACGACATGTTAATCTGTTCCTCTGATTTTGAAGGATTAATAGAAAACTGGCAAATGGTTCGCAATCCTGCGATACTTCGAGAACCTTCAGGGGAAGAAGGAATTATTAATTTGGTAAATTCGAAATCAGTTTGCAGCCAAGAAGTGGTCACCGATCTACTTCCTGAGACACAGTCTTTATTGAATGTTCCAAACGGAGAGAGATTTGGTTGCAGTAAAAATTAATGGATCGAATGTCCAAACAAATGGACAAGGTATAAAAGAAAGCAAGGGTGAGGTTGCCTTAACTTGTGGATTTAAAAAAGGAATCTTGTATAGTACTAGGCGTGGTTGCCCCCCGTAAAGGAATGTATTCCTAATTTTATTGACTCAACCCGGGTGCAATGTTGTCGTGATCCAATAACAGGAATTGTTAATTTGGAGTTGAAAGCAGGATTGAAAATACTTAAGGTTCGCGAGGATATTTTATGGACAATAACATGCGTTGGTTGTTTTTTGTCACCCTTGGGACTGAAAAGGATTTTCTTGCTTTTATTCTACATAGAAATTGGAAGAAAAGATAAAGAGAATTTTTTTTTAAATGTTTAAACCTGGTACAATAAACGAAATTAACGTTTGGCTGAAGGTTTAAGCATGTAAAAGTAATGAATTATTCAGGTTGCCTGCTCCTGTTAAATAGATAAGATTAATGCCAATGATTATATATGTACTTAACGTTTTCAGTACCATGATTTCTGAAAACTTCTAAAGATTAAAACTTTGGCTTCTAAATATGCTTTGCTAGTACATGTTGTATAATTATTTTAGATTTTGTGCTATATTTTTAGTAACTTGTCTTTTTATATTTTAATATTTTTTTGAGTATTATTTGTGTTGAAACTTGTATGGATATAAATTTTTCTATCATATTAATGTGATTTGCAAAACTATGTGGGAGTTGTATTAGCAAAAGCTCTTTTTACGTGATACCTGAAAAAAAATTTTCTCTCGTTATCTCGTTTCTTGCCATGTATGTATGCATGTGTTTTTTTGTTTTTATAGTTTCTTTTCAACTTCATCGTCCTGGAATGACGGATGAGCTTTTTAAGGGGGTGTAGGAGTGGAAAGGTCCATTAACACCTGCTAAAGGGAATGGGTAGTTCCCCTCCCCTGGAATGTGGAATGTGAAGTTGCATTCATTCGGTCTTTGGGTACGACGGAGTGAAGTCATGTCCGAACGTTGCTAACTGTACACAATAATTGTTTTCTTTAAATGTTTTTTTTAATAAACCTTAATTTTTAAAATTTAGATGCCAGGTTCTTAATTGTTTCCGTGCCCATTGATCAGAATAAAACTTTAGTGTTACCTTACATATTGTCAAACACAACAATGTATTGGAAGCCAATTCCACAATTCGTTGTTATAAAAATGTATGGAAAGTTACAAGATTTATTTTTGAATTTGTAATTTATATATATATATAATTTTTCGTGTGAACTTTAAAAGCTAGAGCGGCATCCATCAAAACCGCGGTTCACTCTCTGTTTTTCCAGATCGCCCCTGACTAAGCCGGCTCTGTCATAGTAAGTGAAAATGCCGGATTTTGTTTGTCAAGATCATTTTATAGCAGACTGCATTTTCACGTATTTTAGATGGTCATTTTATATTTTCTACATCAATATCTTAATGTCTGAATTTAAAATTATATAAAATTCTTGACCATGATAATTTTTATTAGTATATGAATGTGTTATCAAACGATTACATGACTAATATTAACATATTATTTTAACCATTTAATTAATATTAAGTATAACATAAAGCACACAAATTTTCTAAACTTTAAAATAAATATTTCGAAAACTACTTCAGATATACTCAAAATTTTTTATTCCTACGCTTTAGCTTCTCAGTTTTGCTTCTCTCTATGTAAGAATTTATTGTAATTGTATATTCATCAATTTTTTTAGTATATTTTTTGCTCTTAGTATGCAGTTTTCAACTGAATTGTATGAAATCTTCGAAATATATTAAAAGATACCAAAGAAGCTATATAATAAAATTTGAAATTTTTATTATACTTAAACAATTGCTAAAACTTATGGTAAATAATTTTTAACTGCGCGATGCCTTTTTTTTTTCGAAATTTCAAATGGAATTTCTAACATAAAATTTCTAGCTTTATACGGTCGAGATTTCAAAAAATATAAAGATTTTAATTACTTATTCAGTTAGCCTTTAAAAAAGATAAATGTTGAGGTATTTTGTAGAAATAGATATTTTTGAACAATTATTCGAATGTTTTTGAACAGCTCGAATTTAAAATTGATTTTTATGTTTATTTATATGCATAAATGTCTACTGTAAATGTTTCCGTATATTTTTGATTACCATTTATTCAAACATTCAAGTTACAAAAAAAAATGTGTGAAAATCTTCATTCATGTTGTCTTTGATGTAAACTGAAGTTCAAGCACTTAAAATTCAAATATAATTCGGTGTATTTTAACAATATGTAACTAGGCACTGTACTTAAACTTCCCTGAACACTTGGGCTTTGAAATCTAAAAAAAAACTAATAAATCTTAATTAGTTTTTTTTTCGTTATTATTTTTTTCAAAGTGTAAGAAAATGTTTCAAATGATTTGATGAAGTTTAAATTTATTCATTTTTAGTGGTTGGAAAATTGAAAAGGTTTCAAATTTTAAAGAGTTTGGGGTTTTATTAATTTTTTCGGTATCTTATAATAAAATAATCATGTTTCACAAACTGAAAGCTTTGATTAAAATAAGAAAAACGAAGCGAAAGAATATACTTAAAAAAAGATATAATTTGTCTAACTATATAAAATAGCAGATTGCACTGACACGCCCCAACTTGTTACAGTTTCAATTTAATATGAAACCAAAAGGGAATTGTAACATATTTTACTTATGCGTTGGGACTTTTCAAAACTTTTAAAATACGATGTAACAAGTAAACACTTCCTAAGGTCTAAAGAAATTTCCCCCCGATTTTTTACGATTGCCCCAGGGTCAAAACACGGGGTTTCCTGGGAGCCATAAAACTTCCCCTCAGTGTCCTGCTGTGTGGCTTCCACCGTCCCCAATTATCTTTCAAGATGTTAAACCTTAAAAGGGGGAAAGGATTTCAGAAAAGTGCGGCTAATCCGCTTTTGAAAACGTTACTTGAAGGCAGAAAAATCAGTGCAGTCCATTTTCGAAGCATCTTTACACTGACGGAATTTTCCGTGCTATCCGGTTAGAGGGTTAATTTACAGAATTTAAGAATTACATTTTGGTCCGATTCTACTACAGCCCTTTGGTGGATAAAGGAAAAAGGCAGTTGGTCCGTTTTTGTAGAAAATAGGGTTAAAGAAATTCGTCAACTAACTCGAGGTCATTTATGGAAGCATGTACCTGGAAATCTTAACATTGCAGACTTATTATCGCGTGGTTGTTCTCCTCGGCAAATGCTTATCTCTAGGTGGTGGGAAGGACCTTTGTGGTTGCGAGAAAGCCCTAAATATTGGCCTCTTGGAGAAACTCCTGGCGATTCGGAGGAAGTAGAATTGGAAAGGAAAAAATTAAAAGTGGTAAATATTGATCTCTCAAGAGACGCACCTCCTTAACATTTGTATGCTATATCTGATTATAGTAAAATGATTAGAGTTTTTTCATGGATTTTAAGGTTTGTGAATAATTGTACTTTGTTGAATGGAAAATGTAAGGATTCTGAACTTTCACAATCAGAAATTGAAAATTCTGAAAAGAAATTAATTTGTTTAGTTCAGAGCTATTACCTTCCAGCTACTGCAATTCAAATTTATACCGACGGTAGCAAAGACGAACAAAACTCATGTGGCAGTGGCATCTTTATAAAGGCTCCTAATTGTTCTCATAATATCAAAATTAGGAATTCGGACTTTTGTTCTGTTTTTAGATCCGAGTTAATTGCCATTGATGAAGCTCTCCGAATCATCAAGACGATGACATCTCCTGATGAAATATGGATATTATGTGATAGCCGAAGTGCTATCCAACACCTTAGCGACTGGACAAATGTTGGAGACAAAACATCGGTCTCAATTCTTAAAAATCTTAAAGAACTTTCCCAGCAACATGAGATTTACTTCCAATGGATTCCATCTCACATTGGTCTCTTTGGCAATGACACAGCTGACCTTTTAGCCAAGGAAGGTGTCACTGAAAATTTAATGTCGAGAAGAACTTTGACTTTCTCGGAAATTTTTTCTAAAACGAAATCTTTGATTCAAGAACTATGGAAGACTCCTCCGACTCACCCCTGGTATAATAGGCAGGCCCCAGGTGGTGCCCTTTCCATCAAGACGGATAGAGTCGTCCAAACAACTATTAGTAGGCTTGCAAGTGGACACATTAGAGGCCTTTCCTTTAACTTAGGCCAGAAAATTTACGAGAATTGTACTAAATGCAATTTGGTACAGGCAACTCCAGATCTTTTGTTTTGTGCAGGACTTGAAAGGGAGGACATCTATTCCAGTCCTCTTTTGGTGTACGATTTCCTGAGGACTCTTGGGCTCATGGACCTGGTCTAGCCTGCGGCTAGACAGGAGGAATTAGTCAACAACAACAACAACAACCTTCCTGATGCGAAATCTTCAAATTATATTGAGACTTACATAGATGATGAAGGTATTTTTTTTACGGGTGAAAACTAAAATACTTAATCGAGATGATGAAAGATCATTTTTGTACCCAATATTGTTGCCAGAAAAATGTGAACTTACTAAGCTATTAATTAGAGATGTACATAAGAAAAATTGTCACGCGGGAATTCAAATGATGCAATGGTTGTTAAGAGAAAGATATTGGATAATTAGAGCTAGGAAAGCTATAAAAAATGTTCTGTATAATTGTATATTCTGTAAACGCTTTAAAATTAAATACCTGTCAAGCGAAACAACGCCTTTACCACCAGACCGAGTAACAGACTGTGCACCTTTTGAAATCGTAGGAATAGATTTGGCGGGGCCTTTATTTTTGAAAGATGGAAGAAAAGTGTGGATAAAAAAAACTTAGTTTACTTGCGTGGTATACCATGCTATTCATCTTGAACTTGTTAATTCCCTAACTTCTGATGCTTTTCTTTTGGCCCTTAGATGCTTTATTGCTAGGCGTGGTCGGCCACGAACAATCTATTGTGATAACGGAACTAACTTTCGAGGCGCTTTTAATGATCTATCAAAATTGAATTGGAGCAAAATAGTGGAAGAAACTAGAACTCCAAAAATATTATGGAAATTTATCCCACCTACTGCAGCTTGGTGGGAAAGGCTGGTCCGCACTGTAAAAGAATTGTTTTTTTTAAAGCGTACTTTGGGTAGATCAGTGTTAAAGTATGATGAATTGTATACTGTGCTTTGTGATTGTGAATTCATTATAAATTGTAGACCATTAACATATGTGTCAGAAATTCCGGAAGAATTGATTCCTCTTACACCTAGCATGTTTCTTATCAGTAATAAAAACTCAAACATTGAGGATATTGAAGAATTAAATTCGAACAGCCTTAACAAAAGAATAAAATATCGGAGTAAGCTATTAAAATATCTACGCCAACGCTTTAGGAATGAATACCTTAGCCAACTTATACAAAAACGTAATGAAAAGGAATCGCGTGATCCTCAGAATGGAGAAGTAGTTTTAGTTGGAGATGATAACAAAAAACGATTGTTTTGGGCATTAGCCAAAATTATTGAATTAATTCCAGGGCGAGATGGCAAAATTCGAACGGTTAGACTTAAAACTCAACACGGAAAAATTTTACGACCAATACAGCGTATCTACCCTTTAGAGATACGCTCAAATGAAAATCTTCAAAGGGGTCTGGAGGAATCAATTCCCACTGTATCTGAAACTCTGTCACCCGATGAGGTAATATTTAAAAATATACTTCATCCGGGAGATGTGTGAAGGCAGGGAAGGATGGACTGGTGAGAACTGTTAAACTAAAGACTCAATCTTGTACTTTAATTCGTCCAATTCAACGTGTGTTTCCGCTTGAGGTGAGTGGGAATGATATAACAAATCCACCGCTCCAAAAGTTTCAACAGACTGATTCGTCCGTGAGCTGTCCAAATCCTGATACTTTGAAAGCTACTGAGCAACTCAGGTGACCAGATGTGGTCGTCCAGTGAAGAAACCCGACAAGCTGAACTTGTTGACTTTAACAGATGTTTTTGACGAAGCTATCCAGCTTATCAAAAAAAAAAGGGGGGAGGATGTGCGAATGGCATCGCCTCTCCAACCAATCAGCGTCAAGCTAATGACGCAATAATGTTGTTGCTCTGTTCTTTCACTAGCGGGATGCAAAAAAAAATTTCGCTATGTAATGCTGTGTTTTGTGGGATTAAATATTTTATGTGTCACATCCTAGTCTACTCAGTATATTTTTAAAATAGTTACACCAAAACCAGACACCGGGTAGATGTCAGCCCTGCAATAAAAAACAACGAATCGTGTAGCGGTGAGTTCACGTTTTACAGGAAGTTTATAGATGTACCCTCCCTCTTAATGCAACCACATCTTATAAAAATGTCTTGGATATGAAAAATATTTTATGCACATAATGTTAAATTATCTTTGAAAAATGTAATAAAGAATATAATCTTTATATATTTATTGCAACATTTATAACTACCTTTTTTTTAAAAAAAAATGACACTTTTATCACTTTCATTTTTTACCTTTTACTTTTATTTTGTTATTCTTATCTGTGAAAAGGAGGGGATGATAGTTATACACAGAAATGCTGGCGTCATGAAGAAAACAGAAAGCCCAATCAACGCCGGGCTAAGCGGTGAAGAGGGGTGAGTGGGTGGGGTGGAAGTCATTTTGAAAATGAGTATTAGAAGTTCTGATTTTGTGAAAGAAAGGGAAAATTTATAAAAGTAGAGAGATAGCCCGTGCAACGCCGGCCATGCAGCTAGTAATATATTATTATTATAGGATGATACATATTATTGTAATGGACTCGATTCATGACTAGAGGGCGCTGCGATCATTCCGATGACACGTGATTTTCCATGTGCGTTTAAGTAAACAATAACAGCCGATCGTTTTACACTTCTGGTTGTGCGCTAACTTTCGAATTTGCTATTTTATATTCTTTTTAGTACGTTTAGTCTCTTTACGTTAGTCTTAATTTTTTTTAAATTACTTATTTGAAAATGTAAAATATTATAATGGACTAAATTCATGACATTATGATCTAGTGATATTTGTTTTCAATTGTTTCCCGCCTAACGCAAAACACTATCGTACTTTGTTTTGTTACTTCGTATAGCTATATTATTCTTTTTGCAAGTTATTTGTTGCTGTTACTTAATATGTATATATTGTTACAAATTTTGTGCACTGAACGCTAAAAATGGTGTAAATAATTAGTTCTGAATGTGTAATTCGTTAATATTACTTTCTGTTGTATTTATTTTATGTTAAAATCGCAAGCAATTCTCCGTTCGTTACATAAAAATGGCGATTCAATGGAAGCTTAGCGAAGTTGGCATCATTTCTGGCGAACATATATTGATGCTTCTAAAAAGAAATCTACTAATATCACAGTCTCTGATGTTAACGAATTCTTGAGAAAAATTCCAACAGACTAAATAGGGCGTGGTGCTCGCCAAAACAAAGTATTGTTTTCACTACTGAAAAGTCAGCCAACGATTATTTAATACTTCTGCTGTTGAATAGAACGAGTGACTGCTAATGGAATACATTAGTTATTTGTATTTCTAGAGTTGTATCTGGCACTTCTAAGGATTCTAAACAATAAATTTTCATCGCTACTGAAGACTGCCTTGCTCTTTTGGATTGATAGCATTAAATCCTGGAACTCCGAACAATATTTTTACATTCTAAAATGTCTTGTTTCAGAGCAGATCGGCTGAAATATTTTCATTCGTTCTTTGTAAGCAAACCTATTCCCCTTAGCAAATTATATATTTTTTTACATAGAAACTTCTTGTAATTATGAAAAAAATAGCCTGATTTGTTATTTTTTAATATTCATATAAAGTTTCCTTTTTGCTGTTCTTGAAAATCCATTTCAGTATTATTGTTAGGATATCAAAACTTTTATATTATTCATTGGTTTATTTTTTAAAAGTGTATGGAAATATTTGTGTGGTTTACATCTATTAGACAATTTATATGTAATTCAATAACTCATAAAAAATAATTTGTAATAAAGAATAATCCAATAAAATTTAGTCATTATTTGTAAAAATTATGTATTAACATGATTCCTTTCTTGAACTAAGAGTATTTTCTTTTTTTTTGATCTTTGAAGACAGTCATTTCTAAAAGAAATTTCAAACCTTCATAAATGATAATTATTAATTAAAGTCAGACAATCAAAGCTGGCAAATGTTATTTCATTACAGAGTCATGGTATATTTAAAAATCTTACTATGTCTTGGGAATTTTTATAGAACAGTTGTGTTTCAAAAAATTAGTATACAATAACAATGTTTAAACTTTATATATCCATATTAAATCAAATAAAGTTTGAAACTGACACAAAAAAACCCTCTTTTGTCATAGATCTTAGAAAATACTCTTCATGAGTACACAATGAAGGGATGTCACTGATAGTCTTTCAACAGAATATGATAAAAGCATTTTATAAATTACTACAATGAATTTCTTAGTTAAAAATAAAATTTTCATATGTTTCAATTTGTATTATAATCATGTAATATTAAAATTAAATGTTGATAAATAATGCATATTAAATAAATTTTTAATTACTAATTTAAACTAGCTATCTAACAAAAATTTTCTCGAAAATAACTTGGGATGTTTCCTATAGTGTAATAGTTTGTTTCAAACAATTCCTAAAATAATCCCATATCTTAGTATGATTCATTTCTATTTCATTTTTTTTCCAACTAAGAGACAATGATTTATAAAAAATAATTTTCAAACATTTATAGGTGATAATTACTAACACTATCAAAGCGCCAAATATTATTATTTTATAACATATCTTTAAAGGCTTCACACTGTATTGGTACAAATCATACTATTTTAAAACTACAGCTTAGGTTTTGGTTTCAGTTTCATTTTAAATCAATTTTCCACTCTTAAATTGAATGAAAAATATTTTTCAGCACAAAATGATTAATTATTTCGGTTAACATTACTAAAAGCATTTCTGCTCGATTATGTTTTAAATTCTCATAGTTATTTAATCAAGATTGATTTCAAGGCCAATTTCTGTTTTAAAAATTGTTTATATAACTTAGAAGCTTTATCATTAATATTTTCTTGTTGAGAAACAATATTTCAAAGAGATGGAACACTATTGAAAATGATGCATCTAAAAATCACCCTCAGCTGATAATGCAATTAGACTTTTGAATTCTAGTATTGCTGATAAAACTGAATATTTTCATGATGTACCAAACTATACGATAATATATTGTAGTACTATATTTTAGTACTTTAAAGTTAAAAAGTAAACCTAAAAAAATTATATTATTACTGTGTTTCATGATCCTAATTCTCAATAAATATACAATTGCTCCAAGTTCTCTTCTTGAGTCAATACTTGTAACTAACTCAATGCAACAAATTCATTCAGGACTTATAAGCAGGATAATATCAATATACATGAGTCTTTTTTCAGACTTTTATATTTATGCAAAAATAAATCTAATCTATAGTGATAAATTTTCAAATTGTGCAAAAACCAATAAATGCATATTTGTTATATATAGTAAAAAAAATTTCTACATTTGTTTGATTGGTTTATACCGCATTCAAACTCTGAAAAACAAAAATGCTGTGTTCATAAATACCACACAAATATGTTGCAATTTATATTTTTTTATTTTGATCATGTAAGGATGTATAGGACTTCTATACTTTATATATGGACACAAATTTATGTTTTACTATACACACATTTTAATCTGAAAATTTTAATGCCTGAATTTATTACCATATTTGGAATTCAATTATCGATTAATTAGTTTCAATGTTTGTATATATACATAGAATAAGTATATAGTTAAAGTGAAACATTATATTAAGAGCTTTCTTGTGTTACATTTGTTAGTGTCATGAAAATAACATAACAAACATGTTATAATAAATAAACTGTCAACATTGTGTAAACTTTCATATAGAAGAGCACCATCAAAATATTTATATTGTTTGATTCTTGAAACAGCTCTTTCCACAGTAACTCGCTTGTCAGACAATTTGCAGTTATTAACAATTTCAGAATCATAAAATTGAATTTTATCTTTGAAAAAAAGGGGGGCTTTTTAATTTACAACCAATTTTGTCTAACTCTTCTTTAATTAAGAACCCTTTATCAGCCATAAAAACATCATTTAGTTCATTCATTTTTTTACTTTAAAGAAAAAGTTCCTTGTCTGAACTTCTGCCACAATGTAAATGTGATACAAACAGATAGCCCCTGAAGACATAATACCTATTATACCATTTAAAGTATTACAATTTTTGTAATGACTAAATGTTCTTTGTTGCTGTAAAGGATGGTTAGGTTTTTTAATTGGAAATTCTGTATAGTCAATGATCACTCTATAACCTTTATTCTCAAACAAAAAAAAAATTTGGCATTGTTTCCAAAACAGTTTTCTTTGTAAGGAAAAGTGTCTAATAATTTAAATGTTTCTTGAAAAACTATTGTAACCAAATTAAAAATTTGAAATACTGTTACGATGAAAATTTCAAATAAAATTTCTAGTAATCTATTGTGTACATGTGTGTAGACATACCAATCCTTAATTTTACCAAAAACATATCAATGGGTTGACATAATTAGCATTGATATAATTAGAATATTTCAAACAAAGGAACTTCAACATAGAAATGTGATATCATAATGCAAACTACATCTTGGCTACAAAGTAAGAATTAATGTTCTATTCAAATAATTGCAAATAAAAACTTTATGCAGATCAACACTAAGCTATTTAAATTGTTACAATAAGCACTGCTTGAAGTAACCACATATTAACTTTGTGCAATTCAAAGAATTGTATAATTCAAATAAATAAAAATAAACAGTGGAGTACACACACTACTTTCATGGGAGAAGTTATATTTCTAAAAAAATGTTGAGGAAAGCATCTAGGTGTGATATTTGTGCTAAACATTAAAAATTTTTTGGTTCTATGGGAGATACTTGAGCTTCTAAATCCTACCTTTGTGTAATCCTACAACTGAAAATAAGCAGTGTGTAATTCAAATAATTACAAGTAAACAGTATGTAATTCAAACAATTACAAATAGAAAAATATGTAGTTTAAATAGTAAATAAACACTGATTAATTCAAAACAATGGCAAGTAAGCAATTTTTTAAATTTCCAATGGTCAAGATTGCAGAAGACTACTCACCACAAAAATGGAAGGTCCACTGTTAAGTGGATATTCAGACTTGACAAATAATCACTTTATACTTCAAATACTTACAAATAAAAAACATATTATTCCAATTTATGCAAATAATGTCATTGTATTGTTCAAAATGGTCGTAAATTAATATTATATAACCTTAATTTATTGTAATTAACAGTGTATTTATCTTTGTCTTATTTATGAAGATGACCAAATAAAATTTAAAAATGTTTTTATTTCATTTTATGTCTAGAAATCTATTTATATGTACATATAAACTTTCTAAGCAGTTTGTAAAAATATTTTATAAAAAAATCTGTCATTGACAGAATTCCATGACTAAGGCCAGCATTTCAAAACTAATGAATTTAATTACATGCAACTAATATTCTTTAAAAGTACAAGAGAGCAGGTTCATTGACACTATTAAGTCTATGCTTCTCCTCATAATCACTACCTAAACTTGCTACTTTGCAGTGATTTTCTCTCTTAGCAGCCCATCGTGAGGGAATTTTGACTGTACAAAATTATATACATATTTAATTTACAATATACAGGAATGAATTTAATTTTTTTAGTCTATCCCCCCTGGTATAAGTACATTCTTTTTCCACAAAGTGCATATAAATGTCTCCAAAAGTGATTGGAAACAATAGCTTTTCATTATATACATGTTTTGTTGTCTCTCTGAACAAATGGATCGGAAAGTTTGTTCCCATTGCATGTTGATTTTTCATCATATCTAGCCTTTGATATTGTTTCCAATTCCTTACAATCACTCGACATTATCTACAAATCATATAAATTAAGATATTAATATGCATATATTGTTATTTTTCTAAACATGATATAATTTATAAAATACAATACATATTATAGATTTAGAATACTGATCAAATAACTATTAAAAATTATTGCTAATCTTAATTAGCATAATTAATCTTTATTTGCATAAAATTAAACAAAATTGAAATGAAAATTTTTCAAACATTAGTTTTTTAAGTACAAGAAAGAATTTGGATTTGATGTGGATGAGACAGTTCAGCAATTAAATACACTAATTCAACAGTAAAGTAATTATAAGTATGTACTTAAATGCATTTTCTATGTATTTATCAATATTTTTCACTATAAAAAAGTTATTAAGGTGAAATATGTGCATGCAATTCAGAAATTAAACACACTGATTAATCTTAAACCAGCCAAAAATTAACAAAATGAAAATAAGTACTTTTCACATATTTATAGCTATTTTTCTTTAGTTAAATAGGGGAAAAAATGTAATACTATATCTATAATGAAGTTTTATATGTAAAAATAAGTACATGCAGTGTATCTAATTATATTCTAAATAATATGAAACAAAAAAGTTTACAAGGTATTTTTGCAAAGATACTGAACATTACACCGGAAGTATTGTTGGGCTCCAGGTCAATGTTGTTGTTTACAAAGTAGAACTTCTCCATAGTTATTATTGAAAATAATCTTAAAATGACAAAAAAAAAAAAAAAAAATGGTGATCAACTGCATACTTACTCACCAGTTACAGAGCATCCAGAATAGATAACAGAAGTGGTACCCTAATCTGTGTGTTTCTTTACGTTTGCAAAATTAAAATTCTTCGAATTCGAAATGCTCAGAAAATATATCACTTTTTGAAACTTGAAATATCGTCGGCGTATTTGATAAAAACAAAAAATATTGAAAATGAAATAATTAAAAGTAATCACATTTCAGTCGAAATGTCTTTTGGAACATCTTTTAATTTCTGTGACATTGAAGATTTATTCCTTCTCTGCAAAATTTGATTAGATGGTGGCTCGAAAAAACAGAATTTTGTGGGCACTGAATTCGGTTTCAATTGCCTTCTGTTAGTGAAAGTCTGGTACAAAAAGCATGCTTCTTCAAAATGTTCGGAACATACTGAGGAATACTTAGTCGTTTTGAAATTTTTTCTGCCCAAGTTTTGCAACCACTTTTTTAATAAACATGGATCCTTTAGCGGAAACGAAAAAAAGGTTTTTGACCTACAGTCAGACTTTCCTTTTGCATTACGACAATTTAATGCGCTGCAGTATCTCATTTTGCTGCTCGATAGAAGGTGTGCAAATCCGAAAATATGGCGGCTAAATACTCAGTCGAAGGAAGCACATGGCTATTTGTTGATATCCGCGCTGGTCGATGACATGTGACTATGACGTCAGGTGAATCGAGTCCATTATATATAATAATAATAATTTTTATTGCGTTATTATTCTTAATTTTATTAGTTCATTTAGTAAATTTTAACTCTTTAAAGACCAAACGATTTGATACCAGATTAACAAACGACTAGGCTTTAGGTGTCAAGCGGAGAAATACGAAGTGAATCACACATTGTAGACACAGTACAAACGTTTGCAATACCATAGTTGCCAATTTAGCGAATTATTAATAGAGTTGGCGATCGTCGCGATAATACGTAAGTACCGACAGTTGTAATGAATGAGGATTGAATGTTTTTATTTTTCTCGTCTTGAAATTTTAAGTCGAAATCCTGTTTACTCGTCAACCAATCAATCAAAAAAAGTCAGGAAGAGAGTTCATGTTCTCGTTTGAATCGCAGTTTTCTTGTTTTCTCCAAAACTTTAATATTCGATTGAAGCTTTGCCTTGATTTAATTTCATTTTCTAGCATTGTGTTGGTGGCTTGTACTGTCTTGCTTTTGCAAAAGGTTGCGTCGTAAGAACCTGCTTATGTATTCATCATTATGGCTTCTATTAATAGTGTGGTTTCAAAGTATCAGGAAATTCTTACACCCAAACTTAATTTCAGTTTTTCTGGTGGTAGGAGAACTTTAGGTCGTGAAGGAATTCCAAATCGTTTGTTTTGTATCCTATTATGCCAAAATAAAAACCTTTTTGTGGACTTCCTTAAAGAGGCAGGTTTAATTTTATCTAAAGTATTGTGCGAAAAATGCAATGTACCAATGAATTTAACGCATAAAAAATCGATTTCGGATGGCTTTTGTTGGGTGTGTAAGAATAGATGTAATAAAATTTGTGGTAGATCGAAAACAATCAGAATATTTTCATGGTTCCATTTTAGTAAATTGAAAATGGAAGAAATCTTTCTTCTCACTCATGAATTCGTTAGAAAGACTGAAACAAAGGAAATAGCAATGGAGTATGATTTCAGTTCTTCAACTTTATGCAATTGGTGGATGTTTGTAAGTGAAATAATTTTCGATTACGTAAAACAAACATCACAGAAAATAGGTGGGGCTGAGAAAGTTATTGAAATTGATGTTTATGAGCTTGGAAATAATTTGGTTTTGGAGGGCCTTGAAAGAGAAACAAAAAAGTTAATATTGGTACCAATTCCCAATGGCACAGAAGAAAATATATAATTAATATTATAAAGGAATGGATAGAGCCAGGGACGTCAGTGTATTTAGGGTTCAAGGTTAAAGATGCTTGGTTAGGAGAGGAGGCTTGTGAGCATTTAAGCGTTGAATATAAAATTTCAGTTATAGATTCTGAAAGAAAAGATACAAATTCAATATTGTGTATATGGGGTCATGTGAAAAACTTGCTTTCTGACCATAATCATCGGATGGACATAGAACTTTGTTTGGCCAAATATTTATTTGAGAAATCATGTAAAGAGAAAGGTGTTGATTCTTTCATACAATTTTTGGAAATTATTCGGAATATTAATTGGAAGCAGAGACCACCTCTTCAGTAACTTTGAAATTTAATTTTTATATAATTCTCTTTTGTAGCCTTTCTTGTTTTTATGCAATATTTTTATGTTTTTCAAGTTATATATATTTATTTTTTTATTTATTTGTTATGCCTTTTCTGTTCTATAGTTTTTAAATTGTTGGTAATATCCTATGCATACCAGTCGTGCACATGGGGGGTCCTGGGGGTATGGACCCCCCAAAGCCTTTGATTTTTTTCAGATTGATTATAGTTCTAAGTTTATAGTATGCAAAATTTAATTATTTGTTATAAATAATTACTTTTATTAATTAATGCTAATTATTTATTCAATTATTAGTTTTTTACTGTGTTTTGTTCCCGAATATCTACAAAATCAAAAGGAGCATGATACAAGAATGGTGATCTTTCAACCCCCCCCTTGAAAAATTCCTGTGTGCACTACTGATGCATACTGTAGCTGATGTTACATATTGTAATAATTGTTTATGATGCAATCTTTGTTCATTTTATGCATTGAATTATTATACATTCAAAACTTTTAGAAAATAGATATGCTCCTTAAAAAATCTCTAGAAAAAAAAGAAAAGTTTCCTTATTAAAATCGAAGATATGTTTTATGTTTGAAAATTATGCAAGGTGAAATAAAGTAGGTTTAGCTTACAAACCATGTAAGAAAATGTTAAAAAGTGTAAACATTTTACTATACATATACAAAATACATGCATCTGCAATTTTATCAAGCAGTAAAACTTTAAATATATAAGTACATAATAAACTAAACTCTGTGGCACAAAAGCTCATTGAAGGGCCAAGGCGTACTATGTCCATCTCAGTTTTCTTGACCTTGGCCACTGAGGTGCATGAAGAGATGTTCCAGTCAGGTGGTCAGTCTGATGCGAAAAACCTCCAGTGTTTTGTTCCCAAGAAACTTGGTACTCATTTATCAACCCACTCAAGGAATAATAAGCTGAGTCGACCCTGCCCTGCCCAGGGTCTATAATTCTTAAGTAAAAATAAGTAGTGCTGGTAAAAAAAATTAAGAATAGAAAATTCAAAATAAACATAGAAATGATATTTAGTCAAATCATTCCTCACTACTAAATGAGTGCAATTGCCTAAAACTGCCTGGACCTCAACCATTATCATTTTAAAAAATATCCTCATTTCTCAAGCTCTTTAGTGGAGCTTTCATCCAGTAATGCTGTTTGGAAGTACCAGTGCTGGTTTATCCATTGGGTGCTTGGGGTGGGCACCCAGGGGCCTGGAAGGTGTGTAAAAGGGCGAGGATAAGCTGGACTTAACCAGGTTTTCTGGTTATAAATTTTGATCCGCCAATTGGGGCTTGTAAATCTTCTGTGCCCAGGGCCTGAAATGAGCTTAAATTGGCACTGGGAAGTACTAGATTACTTTCACAAAAAGGTTTTGTGTTGTTTTTTTTTAAAATTAAAAATCT
The DNA here is from genome assembly GCA_019973935.1 of Trichonephila clavipes. Classification (NCBI taxonomy): domain Eukaryota; kingdom Metazoa; phylum Arthropoda; class Arachnida; order Araneae; family Nephilidae; genus Trichonephila; species Trichonephila clavipes. The sequence goes on along the minus strand of BMAU01019555.1, from coordinate 150,734 downwards.
GTTAGGCAGTTGAACTTTTGGTTTTTTACTTTTATATAACTCTTAACCTCTTTTCAACAAGCGAGTCATATATACATTCAGAATGAACATCTCTCACGGCCGGGCAGTGTATATAATTGTTTCGGAAAAACTGGCGTAGAGGCCGGGTGGTGCATATGTGTGTGTGTATTTTCAACTGAAACAATTTTGACCACTAGATGGTATCATGTGTCCATTGCATTTTAATTGAATATAGTTTAAGTAACCTGACCTTCAGTTTGTTCATGATCTTTGTTTGGTATTTTGCTTGTCAACTGTTGTGGGGGAGGGAATCAGAATGTAAACAAATTGAGCTCAGCTCTGAAACTGTTGCCATGATATTAAACATCCATGTTTCCCCCTAATAGTTTTCCTAATATTTTATTTTTGATACTTGTGTATTATGGCAATCTATTGGCAACATTATATCAAATAAAGTGCATGGTTGCAAATTCAGCTCCTACTACACAGGAAATTGCAGTTGCCAACTTGGCAAGTTAGTAAAAGTGTTGGCAATTGTTGCAATAAAATGTTACCTTATTTATTATACATGGAGTGTTTTATGGTTTTAGCGTCAGTTCTGTTATAGTTTTCGTTGCTTTTTTGGATATATTTCACGTATTTCTCTTATTTCGAAAACCTGGACTTCAGATAATTATTTGATTACTTTGAAGGCATTTTTCTACTCTTCATATGAACAAAAAGGGTGAAAAAGACCAAAAGAAGTGCATAATTTGTTCATAAACCATGTTTAAATAAAGAAAAACACAAACAATTTATGCTTGCAAATCGTACAATGTAGGAGTTTGCGTTTCTCTGTGCTTCGAGATTTTTCATCTTTTGTCTTCATTTCAATTTTATTTCTTTTTGTAAATAATCTTTGTTGTCCTTTTTTAATTTGAAGGTTTTTAATGTATTTTGTCAATTAAAAATTCAGAAACATTTGAATAGCACTTTCGTCAATTATTTTTCAACATAACTTTTATATATTTTCATATAAATAAAAAGAAACATGTTATTATACATTCTAGTTTTAAGGTAAATGCCAGGTTATGAAGTGATCTAAAATGGTACAAAAAATTATGACACATTAGGACTCAAACTTTATTGTTTACAATTTTTTTCTGAAGTTAGGTGTAGCAACGCAAATGTCTAGTCCTCTAGTACAATTCCTTCCCCTTCTGCAATGTCCCAAGGCAGCATCTTCAGCAAAGGTGTGCCCAGGTTAACACCCAGACAAACATCAAGTTATCAAATAGGGGGCTTCAACAATAGCTAACTGCAGCATTATAACAGTGCATAGTGCTGCTAAATTTTTTAAATGTTAAAATATGAGCAGTTTTTTTCTTTTTGGTTAATGTTGACACCACGAAGACCGCTGGTGGTTGCATTCATAATTGTAAGACAATGACTTTGAAATCATGCTAGATGTAACAAGTTTTTCAATGAGAGACTTCTTTGAACCATGTGTAACTAAATTTATTTTAAAAAAAGGTTGGATGTATAATTGAATAATGGATTTTGTTTATCAGTTAGAGGGACTATGATTGGTGACTGCTTTTCTGAGTTGGATTCTACACAAATGTTGACTATATCAATCTACCTTTTTCTGGCCGCTGAAGTATATTCATCAGCTCGACAATAAAGTATAAGGTTTCTGTTGGCAGAATTCTGAGAACCATTAATAACAAAAGACCAAAATCTTGTTGATAACGAATGATATTAAATCTCCAACAATACTTTTTGCATACTTCCACCCACATGGTGCAATTGTTTGATAAAAAAAAAAAAAAATTGCATTGATAAAGTTTTCTTCCATTAAAAAATAGTTTATAATACTTTTGTGTAACAAAATCCAAATTTTTAAGGCATGTCATTAAAATGTTACACTATAATAGAAAAAAAAGCTCTCTCTCTAAAATGGATGACATTTGAAAAGAGGGCTCCGTATTTCTTATATCAGTGACTTGTTTAAGTTATATAAAGAAATATCACATTTATTAGTATTAGCAAATGGTATAAGTCTGAATTTAGCATGTGTTTTCTATGTGTTATTTTGAACTTCACATGGTCTCTATAACTGAAAAGTACCAAATAATGTATTTTTATAGTTCTATTTGATAATAATGCATTCTTTTTTATTCTGAATACTATAACATAGTAACTTTTTCCTTGTATTTCTTGAAAAAAATAGTAGTTTATGGGGCATTTGTGTATTATACCTTCTACTAATTTCACCAAATCAATAAATGTTGCCAATTCAAATGATGGCATCAAATGTCATTTATTGTGTTTGAACATACTTGGAAACAGTTTTCCACTATTGGATGCATATCATGACATTTCGCAATAACCTTTGATTGAATGAAATTGGTCGCGATGGTTTACACAAATATTGTTTTTGGTAAATCAAATGCAAATCTCACCAAGTAAATGTTTTGGATGATGACACACAAGATATTCATAAATTATAACTACTTGCAGCTAGTAATTGCTGTCTAAAATAAAAGATTTTTGGAAAATGGGTTTGTGTGTGCAATATTTTATCTCTGATTGACAGCATTTGAAAATTTATCATTTGTGCCTGCCTTATCAAACAGTATTAAATGGTTGATATATTAAAATTAGTTTTTCTTTCATTTTAAAAAAAATTACCTAACTAGATGCAATGAAATTTTTTTCTTTGATATATCGTATATATAAAAAAGTGATCTTCAATTTAATACTTTTATAGCATGCCTCAAGAATTCCAAATTCTTAGATGTTATGCTTGTGAAAAATTCCAAGTACATCATGTGAAGAAAGCCAAGAACTGGCAATGTAAAGTTTGTGGTGAAACACAGTCATTAAAGAAAGTATGTTGTAATCAAGACTTGAAACTTTTGAAATTGTTTTTCAAAGGATAAAATATTGCATGAAAATGATTTCTCTAGCTTTATTATTATTTTTTGAAGTTTGCTGTTTCTATGTAAAATATTCCACTTTTTGTGCTCGAGAAGTATCCTATTTGACTCAAATTAATTTGCCCATACAATATTTGAATAAAATATTTTCTTAACATTTCTATAATTCAAGGGTTGTAAAATTGATTTTGTATTTAACCTCTTGCAACCAGATTTTGCACAAAAGTAAAATTTTATACAGCATACTATAAACTTGTTAGCTTGTTTCAAATTTTAAGTTTTCTTGGTGCTTATGCATTAGTGTCACTGTAGCCAAATTTGTGCCGTACAAATTCTGCTATTTTTCACCAAAATCTGACAGATTGTTTTTTTCAAATTAAGACACAAGAATCTTTTTGTTGTTTTTATATTATGGCGTGTGTGGCAAATTTTGCTACAGTGACACTAATGCGTAAGCACTGTTTTCTTTATTAATAGTGATATAGCTTTAAGATTTGCTGTTGACAGAAAATAGGGCATTTGTGTATTCTATTTTCAACCAATTTTTCTGAATCAATAAACATCAAGTGAAAAGATGTTATGAAGTACTATCATCAAATGTGCAAGCAATATTGTATTTGTGTATTCATGGGAACTGTTTTCCGTGATTGGCTGCATGATTGCTGCAAGACTGAAAATAGTTTACTTTCTAAATAAACAAATTTGGGTCCTGCAGATTATTTCATTATTAGAATAGTAATAGTACTGTTACGAATGTGTAATGAATGCTTAAAATAATGTAATTAATTTACATCTGGATGTGTAATATGCTTCTCTGTAACAGTAATACTTTGTTGTGTTTATTTTATGCTAAAATTGAAATATTTGCAAGAAATGCCATTCCTTGCATTATAATGGCGATTCAACTTCGTGAACTAAATACTTGGCAAAATTTTGGCAACCATTTTGGTTACTTGGTGACCATGTGGGCAACCATTTTTGGCAAGTTGGGACCATATGGAGGCACTGGAAATTACTGGAGAAATCTATTTATATCACAATCTATTATGTAAGTGGATTTTTTGAGAAAAATCTGTGCAGACTACTAAAATCTGTACTCACCGAAACTTAGTATATTCCTAATCATTAAAGAGTCGATAAGCGATTAATAGGGCTGTTGAATAGGACAAGCGAGGGGGCTTTAGAATAATCTTTATCATACTTGTATTTTTGACACTGATAGTTGTGTCCAAGTGCTGTAGAAGGTGTCAAGACCTTCTGGGATTTATTTTGTGCATTTCACTGCTGTATCCTGCCTTTCTAAGGATTGTTTTTCGTCAATAAATTTTCATTGCTCCTGAAGAACTGTCTTGCTCTTTGAGACTGTTTGTATAGTATCCTTGAACCCTGATCTATCTTATAGTACCTATTTCTCATTGTTATTAGTTTTTCATGTTTTGCATTTAAAATTTATAATGCTAATTGCAGATATTGGAGGTTATTGCATAGTAAGGATACATATTCCCTGTTATTTACAATAGTTGTGTTTTATTTATGTATTTTTAACAGCATTAAGTGTAATAGATATTTTGATATATTATTTCAATCAAATTCTGATCATGTGTGCGTCTTTACAAAAATTGTTGTATGAAAGAAAATATGTGAAACTCACAAAGGAACAGTACGTCTTATCATTTACTCTTGCTCTCTTTACTGTAATAAGTTAAAAAATTCTTTTCAGATTATATTAATATTTATATATATCTCACTATTGATGTAAAACTAAAATGTTTTTTAAAGAGGACAACATCTAACCTGATACCCCCTTCTCCTGACTTCTATACCACACCAGCAGAAGGGTGTTTGAGCTTCGACAGATTTAACATGCATTGCCTCCTACATGGCAGGTCTTCAGCGGTACTGGGTTTGAACTTCTGACACACCAGCCACAAAACCATTATCTTGGTCACTAGGCTGCCATGACCCTTTCATAATGGGATAGATTACTTTTTAAAATAAAACATAATTGCATAATGTTTTTTTTTATGTCATACTTCCAAGTCTATAATAAATGTTATTATTTTGAGCAATATATAATTTTAGTGTAAAAGTCAGTGATAATAGAGTGAAACAGAATATGTACACCAGGTTAAAGTTATAGATGTCGTTTTCTGTCAACTTTAATTTAAATTCGAGAAAATGTAGATCATAAAAATTACTAAATCTTAACTTGTAAAGAGGTGGAAAATTTTTAAAGTTGTGGTTGGGGTCAGATGCTTCCTGGGTAGTAATGTTTAAGTTCTGCTTTGATTAAAGATGTAAAACTTCCATCTTGAAGTTGAATGCATTAGAAATTCTGTCTATTTTGTCTTGTGTATTATGTAGGAATGAAGTTATAAATTTGATTTGTCATTGCATTTCAAAGTTGCAACCTATGAACATTATAAAAGATGCAGCTTCATTAGACAGAATGTGGAACTTGCATAAAAAAGATCAATTTATAGTCTCCCTATCTTGTAAAAAATTAAATATTTGAATCAAATTTAAATGAAATTGTTTGTATCTTTAAATGAAACTGATGCAGAGTGCGCTAATGTAAGATTGTAAAATGTTTTTTTTTAAAGACATGGTAAATGTCTTTGTAATGGTAAAATATTTTTTGATTAATTGTATTTTGCAATTTTTTATTTCTAACGAAATAGAATAATTAATTGTTTCTGTTATTATAATTATGGATTCATAAGTAATTTATCTTAAAAATTTAATTTGCTCTTTTCTTTAAACTGCAGGCTTTCTTTATTGGATCCTCTCGTGACTGCAGATTACATGTTCAGCAATGGAACTTCAAATCTGGACAGCAGAAAATGAACAATGAATTTGAACAGAATAATCATAATCAGTATAATGCATGTTTAGAGGAAGATTTTTCATCTGTAAGTTTGTCCTTTTTAATATTTCTAACAGAAAGTGTAGGTGAAGTTTTAATTGAATCTACTGATTTTTTTTTGCTATAAAAAAGGTATGAACCGCATGTTTTTCAAAGGTGACACTGTTGCAAAGCAAAACTTGGATCATTTTGTAGTATGAAATAACATTTCACAATGGGTTTCAGCATAATTATACATGAAAAAATTGAAATAATTAAATTTATCTTAGAGGCTACTTCATGTGGATTCTCACTGTTTTGGTGTATTGCGTTGAGTGGCAAAGTAAAATTACAGTGATTACACAAAAATAAACTTTATTTCAACATATCAAATAATTAAGTTCAAGTATATATATTCTCTTCGTCAGAGTGGAATTCTGGGAAGACAGAAGAAATACCAGAATGTGTGGTTCTGATATTTTTATCAACAACAGTTTTATCTTCAATTTGTTGCTTGGTGAGAGGTGCTTCGAAATTTGAGCTACTCTTTTGTGAATTAAAATCTTCTGAAAATTCAAAAGCTGGCTTGCATCTGTCTATAGTGACAGTTACATTTTTATTATTTATACAAATTACAAAATTTTTATCAGATCTACTTTTAACCAAATGAGGTCCAGTATAAGGAGGGGTTAAAGGGGGTCGAATTTTGTCATTTCTAAGAAAAACGTGTGTGCATATACTTAATGATTGATGTACATAGCTTTTCCTACAACTATGAGAATCAGGGGATATTGGGCTAAGTTTTCTCATCATGGTAATTAACTTTGAAACATAAGTGGGTGTCACAGATGTTTGAAGAGATTCTGAAGATATGAGATCAGATGGTAAACGTAAAGTAGTACCATAAACTAGTTGAGAGCTTGTTGCTTTTAAATCGTTCTTCATTGCTGAACGTAGTCCTAACAATACAATAGGCAAAGTATCGGACCCGCCAGTGTCCTCATGGGCACTTTTGAGATGCCTGTGGAATCGTTCTATCATTCCATTACTTTGTGAATGGTAAGAAGCTGAATGGATTCTATGGCTACCCATCATATTTGTAAGCTCTCTCATTAGGGAAAACTCAAAATTTGTCCCTTGATCAGAGTTGTAATTGTAACAGGTTTGCCGAAACGGGAAATCCAACCATTTAAAAGTGCACAAGCAGTGGTTTCTGCCAACATGTCTTCGGTAGGAATAACTTCAGGCCACCTGGTATACCTGTCTATGATGCTAAGACAATATTTATATCCTTTGGATGGTGGATATGGTTCAATATAGTCAATATGAATGTGAGCAAATCGAGCATCGGGTAGAGCAAATATTCTAAGTGGAGCTTTGGTATGTTTGAAAAATTTTGCTCGCTGACATTTTTCACAATCTTGAATTCTATTTTTGATGTCTTTTCTCATTCCCGGCCAAAAGAAACGCTTAGAAATTAAATTAGCTGTAGTGGATATTCCAGGATGGGATGCAGATTTTGAAATACCACTTGTCTGAGATTTTTAGGGACAAAAGGTGGAGGGGTTTCAAGTGACTTATCACAATGTAAAGAAACATCTTCAAGGGGAAAACATTGTTTTTCTAATTTAATAGAAGAATCTGGTTTAAGGAAAGATTGAATTTCAGAATCATGAAGTTGTGTTTGAGCAAACTTTTTGTAGTCTAAAATGGGTGGTTTTATAATTGCATCAATTTCTACTCTAGATAATGCATCTGCAACTTTGTTTTCTGTTTCAACTACATAGCAAATAGCAAATAAATAAATCAAGATGTCTTAGTTGACATGGGGTACATTTATCTGGTTTCTGCTTGAAAGTGTATGTTAGGGGTTTTTGATCAGTATATATAAATTCGCGACCTTCAAGCATGTGTCTAAATTTTTTTATTCAAGTATATATTGCCAAAAGTTCTTGATCATAAGTAGACCAATTTTGTTGAGTTTTAGAAAGCTTTAAAGATAAAAATACTATTGGTTCCCAGTTACTATTAGAAAGTTGCATCAAGGAACTACCAATGGCGAAATTTGATGCATCGAAAGTAGCACCAGGAATCGGATGCTTAAGAAGAGTTGCATCAGCTAATGCTGTTTTAGCAGCAGTAAATGAATTTTCCGCTTCTTCAGTCCATTCAAGAGGAGTTTGCGGATTTTTCGAAGGACGAGATGGTTTCTTTTTGTTTGTGTGACCTTCTAAAAATTTTATTAGGGGCGCTAAAATGTGGGCTGCTTTAGGAATGAATCTTCAATAAAAGTTATGAGTTCCTAAAAATCTGCGCAATTGCGTTATAGTGTTAGGTCTAGGAAACTTTTGAATAGCATCGACTCGATCAGGAAGAGTTGAAATACCTTTACTGGAAACTTGAAATCCAAGAAATTTTAAACTATCTACTCCAAAAGTACATTTTGAAGGTTTAATCGTTAAGCCATAATAATCAAGTCTTTCAAAACGTGCACGGAGATTAGTTGTATGTTCTTGAACATTTTGAGATGCAATTAAGATATCATCAATAAAAGCATAAACACCTTTCAAATCTCGAGTAACTTCATCGATAAATCTTTGAAAAGTGCTAGCCGCATTGCACAAACCAAACTGCATCCAAGTGCTTTTGAAGAAACCAGATGGAGTACAAATAGCAGTTTTATGTATGTCTTTGGAAGCAATCAGAATTTGGTGAAATGCTTTAACAAGATGAATATGAGAAAATATTTTTGACCCATGTAGATCATTTGTAAAATCAAGAATGCTAGGAATCGGATATTTATCCTTTTTTGTTTGAGCATTTAATGCTCTAAAATCACCAACAGGGCGCCAATCATTGCTTTCTTTTTTAGGAACCATATGCAATGGGGAAGAATAATTACTACTGGATGGGTGCATGTGGCCTAAATCCAACATGTGCTGAAATTCTATTTTCACAATTTTTAACCTGTCTGAGCCATGCGACAGAGTTTAGCACAAACAGGTGGTCCAAAAGTATCAATATAGTGAAGTACATTATGCTTAACTGTTTAGTTTGCACAAGGTGGTTTTACAATATTTGGAAAATTATTCAGCAATTTAGAAAAATCATTAACAATAACATGAGTTTTAGTTGAGAAAATATTAGAATTTCTAATAATACAATGACAATTTAATTTTGTAGAAGTATCAAATAAACTACGATTTCTTAAATCAGGTTTTATATTAAAATAATGTAAGAAATCTGCACCAATAATAGCATTAGACACATTACAAATAAAAAATGGAAAGACTAAATTTCGTCTTAAACCTAAATCTAATGACATTAATTTACGCCTGTACACTTGAATGGGTGTACCATTTGTGTGCAGCAATAAAGGTTTGAACTGGATAGGATTGTTTTTGAGTTTTATTTGCGGGAAGTATTGAGCAATCACTTCCGGTATCAACTAAAAAACAAATGTTGGATTTACCATCACGAACAAAAAGGCGACAAGTAGTCGAAGGCAAGGCATACATCACCGCTACTCCTGCCCATTCAAGTTTTCCTGGAAAGAACAGGGCTGAATACATTTTCTTGCCTTTGTGGCAAATTTATTATGATACCAGCATAAATTTGATGCTGTTGGCTTAGGACTCTTTCTGCGATTGCGAGAATCAAAATGATTTGGAGAAAAACTTCTCGATCGTCGAAGTTCTTTTACTTCCTGTCTTAAAAGTTTTAACTCTTTGAGAAGTTTTGATTCACTACTATCATCAGAATTGGCACTGGAATATTTTGATACAGCACTTACCTGTACAGGTGTTACCTCTAAAATATGATCAGCTACCTCTGAAGCTTTTTGAGCTGTAAGGGGTTGAATACTTGCAAGGATGGATTGCACATTAGGTGGTAACTGCTGTAGAAATAATTCCAAAAGAAGTGAATCCGTCACGTTGTGCGATTCTGATCACCATTGCATCACTCGAAATAATTCCGATGGCTTTCTGTCTCCTAGCTGCTCTCCGGCTAAAAGTCAGCAAATTTCCTGGCTTTTACTTTCACCACATCGGGCAATGACTTCATCTTTTAATTTTGAATATGGGTTTGTGCTCCCAGGAGAAAGAATTATGTCTTGAACTACCATTGCCGCATCAGGAGACAAATGAGCTACGCAATAATTATATTTGGTGCGTTCGTCGGTTATTGGCTTGGGAACTGCCAATTCGAAGGTTGATTCAAGCATCTTGAACCATAGCGCAGGATCTGAAACAAAAGCTGGAATTTTAACCGCTGAAATATCCTCCATATTTATGGAAGGCACAGGCAATGTTGCAAAAAAATTTTAATTAAAATTTTATATTCAAAGAACGGGTCACCATTTTTGGTGTATTGTGTTGAGTGGCAAAATACAAAAATAAACTTTATTTCAACATAACAAATAATTAAGTTCCGAGTATATATATTACCTTCATCAGAGTGAAATACTGGGAAGACAAAAGAAATGCCAGAAGACATTTCTTCTGACCAATGAAACTCAATAGTAGGTTTTAACTGCCAATAAGACGTAAGGATCAAGAATCCGTTACTATGAGTAAGGATGATCCATTATTATGAGTAATGATGATCCGATATGAATAAGGATCATCCGCGCGGTATTACGAAAGTACATTACACTGTTACATGGAATCGCCATTCAAAGCATTTGTATTGAATGCAATCAAATATTTCTTGACACATAATACAAGCGCCACTTTCTTATTTTTTCCATTTGATAAAATAATAAATGTTAATAGAATTGCTTCCTACAGCCTTGGTATTTTTGAATTTGTTATCCATGAAATAATAAAAACCATTCTATGCATTTCTTTGCGTTAAGTGTTTTTCAGTAGTTGATCAGATTTAAAGTAAGTTATTTAATCAGAGTAAATCGTTAATCAGGAGAGATTTCTATGTACTCGAAAAACTACTGCTTATAAATAAGATACTTATACAAATATAAATGTTTGTTATGCTTGCTTTGAAACGTTTGTACATGCTTTTTGGCATTCTAAATTGTTGTTTTATGTGATCTTTCTTTATTATTTTTATACATACCAGAATTACACTTCTAAAATGCGAAAAAAAAAGTATAACCATATATGGATGTTTTTATACATGATGCGCTTTATTATTCCCTCCCTTTTTTAAGTAGATATGTTTTTTTCATCCTTTCAGAAGAGGATTTTTATTGAATTAATTATTAAGTTTAATATTTTAAGATCAGATGAAGTATTAAGCATTAAAAATGTGTAATAAAGTCATTTTTGGAGGCATTGATGAGTAAGTTACAATATGTGGACCTGTTGTAGCCCACCTACATGCTTTATCTGACCTTTTGTAAATAGTAACAAAGAATTCCATTTCATTATTTTAGAAAAAGAAAAATTGAAGGATATATCTGATTTATTCATATGTAAGAATTGCCATAGAATTTGAATATTTGTTTGCTTAGTCGAAATCTTGCTTGGGAAATTTAACATGATTAAAAAAAATAGTATATGTGCAAAAAAATGGAAACCTCCCTATCAGCAATGCATATAAATTAATATAAAATATATATATATATATATATATAAAATTAATTAAAACAATCTTATATGATTTTATATTCAAGTTGAGAAATTACAAAAGAAATAAAAGTCAGAATTTCATTCATCATATTGGTATTAAATAATTTTCAAAATAATATTTGTATTGTTATTTTTTAATTTTTTTTTATTTCATAATAAATAATATTGATTTTTAAAAAGTTTCTTTACTTTGAATGATTCCTAAAAAAAGTTGCCCTGAATGTTATTGCAGCATACTCTTAAATAAATAATCCCTAAATTTGCATCTTTGGTAAAGAAGTAAAAAAGTTATACAACCACTTTGTGTAGGATCTTATTTTAGTGCACTTCTTGGCAATTAAATTATTTTAAGCTTAAAAGGATAAAATCACTGAACCCTATTGTTCTTTAACTCTATTGTTAAATACATCCGTTTTTGCATTAGTGCCGCGGTAGCCGAGTGGTATAGGTATCGGATCGTGGCTTGCTTGGTCACGAGTTCGATCCCAGTACCACTAAAGACCCGCCGTGTAGGGCAGCAATGCACGTTAAATCTGTCGAGAGCTGAAACGTCCTCCCGTTGGTGTGGTGTGGTAGTTAGGAGAGGGGGTGCCAGCTCAGGTGTCGTCCACGTCACTTGACCATGATTCAAAATTATGTGGTCCGTCGCCAAAAGCCCTCATGTAGCTGAACAGTGCGACGTTAATATTCAATCAATCAAATCCGTTTTTGCATTAAACTGAAATTTTTATCAAAAAGGAGAAAATCAGCATATTGTTCTGCATAAAAATGGCTTTGTTCTTTTTATTCTAAACTGAAATTACTATCAGAAAGGAGGAGTTGTTTGTAATATGTTTTATGGTGGTAAAATATGACGGGAAAATTCTATTTTGCTCTTTTAGGTCTGTCTTTTCTGTGATGTAGAGAATAGGATCTAAAATTGAAGCATTTCTTTAATTACAAAAGTTGTTTCAAAATTAACATTATCTTCTTTCTTTGCTATTCTATGAAGAGCATAATTTTTTAATGTATTACTTATTTTATTCACATTTAAGCCATTTTTTTTCTGGCATGAAATGTGTTTCATAATTAATCTCCTACACCAGGGGTCAGCAATCTATGGCTCACAAGCCTTGTAGGACTTTTTACAAATACAATTGTAGATTTTCTGACTTCTGCCTACATATATTAGTAAAAAAATAATTAAGTCTTAATAAAAATTGTTTGCTTTTCCCTATATTATTAACTATTGAAAAATTTAATTGCAAAAACATTTAAACTTTTAAAAGCTTAAGACAATTACCTTTGTTTTAAAATGTTTTCTATTTTAACTTTTGAGAATCAATTAAAATATAATTTTATTTTTAAAGCAGTTCAAAGTCTTTTTGAGTAAAAATGCTGACATGTGAAGAATGCTCTTCAAAGGGATTTCCTGCAACGTTTATTTCTTTACATACATGAATTCCGGAGCACTTACATGAATGGACAAGCAATAGACTTAAACCCCCAACAGAAGTGACAAAAACATATAACACATTTTGTATTTCATTACATGCTTTAAAGGTTAATAAAATGGGTATTTAAGAGACTTTTTAATGCAATAACAACCAAAATAAATTAAGTTGAATTGTTTGTTTGAACATGATCCTGAAAAAAAAAAGCACTGATAGTATTATTAGTAAGGATTTTTCTCTCTTGAAGCTTGAAAGAATGTAAAAAATATTTATTGAAGCACAAGCATCTGAATAACAACCACTATTAGACCCTTTGGACCACTCCCCCCTCCCTGCACACCACCTTGTATAAACATATTCATATAAATGGCTCTTTGTTCATTTAGTTTCTTTATTTTTGTTACATCTTGGCTCTTCCATCTTGAAAGTTTGCTGATTCCTTTCCTATACCATAATGCTAAATGAGAGTTTGCCTTTTACTTGTTAAAGTAAAAAAAAAAATAAAAAAACTTATTTATGGAATGTTTTGAATTTTGAAAGATGTATTATTATAAACAAATGTATGAATTACAATGTTTCAAATTTTTATGAAAATTGAGTTTTTTCTCTGAAAATGTGTTCTGGATTTAGTTCAGGTTCTTTTACATGTAGTAAACATGGCTTTAAAAACTGAACTGGAATGATTAACAGAAAGGAGATAGTTTGCAGAACGTTCTTAAAAAGTTCAAATGATTACTCCCTCCAACACACTTTTATAAGTTTCACTTGTATGTAATGGAATCTTTGGACTCAATTTTTACCCACTTTAACAGGTCAGATTAATTCGAAGTTTTGCACACTTGTCAAGGACCTATGACAATACAATAATTTTAAAATTCTGTTCCATTGTCCTGATCAGGATCGTCAAAAATAATGAATTTAAGGATTTCTAGATTTGGTGACTAATTAATTATATTGTTTTCAGATATGGCGACTAAAAGACTATCCCTTTAAAAGGTGCAACCTTAAAAATGAAAACATTTGTTATGAATACAAATAAAACAAACAAAAAAGCGTTCTTTATGTGAGAAAGGGGGAAAAAAGACTTGTGCATGGGAATAAAAATAATTTTATGTTCTAACTGCTAAATATTTTTTATTTTTATAAAGCAATATGTTTAGAAATGATGATACGAATTAACATTATAGCAATACGTTTAGAAGGTGATAATACAATTGACATTTAATACTTCTTCTTAACACACTTTTATTAGTTAGTCCTGTATCTATAGAGACGAAATCTTTGAAATAAAACGATATGGGACTCATCCGAGGTCCTGTAAACAGAGAGAATAAATACCCTTCAGACCCCTTAATTAATATCTATTGAAGAGTAAGTCTAATTCCAGCAGCCACATAATTCTGACTTCAAATATCAAATTCAAGGATAAATTCAACAAAGAATAAATGATAGTTTTAAAAACTAAAAAAACAGGCTTTTATTGTAGATCAAACAAAAAATTTAAAGTAAGTTATAGTTTAAATAAAAACTAAAAACATGCTTTTATAGTGAATTGAACTAAAAAGTAAAAAAATTATTCTTAATATAAGAACAAAATATTTAACGAGAAAATTAATGTCATTGTGGTAAAAGCGTGGGGTGCTTTATACTACATTTTTACACTAACTCAGCATTTCGGAATAGAACTAGTAATAAATTATACTATTTAATATAGAGCACCCCACGCTTTTATCCCAATGACATTAATTTTATTCTTATATTAAGGATTATTTTTTTACTTTTTAGTTTGATTTACTATAAAAGCTTTTTTTAGTTTTCTTTTAAACTATAATTTATTTTTGTTTTTTATATTGTACTTCTATACGCCAAATTCAACTTTTACATCATACTATATTTTTCTTTACAACATTTCCATCTTCAGTTTTCAGAGGTAAAATTTTTTAGTTTCATGTTGCAATGCCTTCAAGTTTGAGCATCACGCTTTAAGGTAATTGTGACACAATTTTAAAATTGTCACTAAGGTACCTACCAAAATAGGATTTTACTCAAGAATATATTAAAATAATCCATATTGTAAAATTATAAATTATGTATTGAATTTCATTTGAACTATTGAAATTTACTTAGATTTAGCTTGAATTTAAAGTAAAATAAATTTTAATACTGATCTATGTAATAAATATATACATTGTGCATGTATCAGTTCATTGCACATAATGCACAATAATTTGCTGTAGTTTATAGTTATAAAAAAACAAGGTACACGAGAAAAAGTTATAAGATATTAATTTCTTAATTTTTTTATGTAATAAATTCAATATAATCTCTAATCATATGAAATACATTTTTAATACATTTTTTATGGATTTGAAATATATTTTACATTTCCATAATTTAATAACTATAAAAAGTAATGAATTTTTTGCTAATGTATGATTCCTTTGCCATTGGCTACCTTTCAGGAATTTCAACAAATTTTAGCAACTTTGGGTGATACCAAATCAGTTAACAACTTGTAAAAATCTGCAGTCAGTGGTATAAGTTCTTTAATTTCACTTGTATATATTCCTTCTAATTAATTTTTCTTTTACTAACAATTTTTCTTTTCAGAGCATTATATTAATTTTATGTTTATTTCCTTTAATTCTATTTAGACTTGTTTTTCTTCTGTTTTTATTGTAAAATTTTTGTTGGTTGAAGATGGTATTAAAAAATCCTTCTTGTGTAGAGGATCTGGTATTTTTTTTTGCTGTATAACTGAAATTAAGAAAAATATGAAGTAATTTCATTTTTAAAATCAAAAATGAATAATAATAATGCTTATAATTTCAATATTTCAATTCTGTCTTGAATAAAAATCTTATTTGATTATATATATTGATGTTTGCTATCATGTAATGTCATAATTGGGTAGGAAAAGGATAAAAAAATATTTTTGAATGGTATATATATATATATACATATACAGTCGAATCTCTATTTACCAAATTCGCTAAATCCCATAAAAAAGTTTGTTATATGGAAAATTTGTTGTATAGAGGTTCATCTTTCAATATACTTTATAAACCACATAAAACAAATTTTAAATTCACAAACACTATGTCTAAAAAACTAATTTTTACACCTTTTTGTAAATTAATATCTAATTATTTTGTATATCTTACTCATAAAAAAAAGAAAGAAACTGCAAGGAAACCAAGGGGGAAAAAAATCGAGGAATGTACTGTATTTCCAACATTAAGAAAATAATTTTACATTAAAATTAATGAATTTCAAGCATACAAGTAATTTTAATCATGCATTATTTTATAGCTAGAAATTCCAAACGTGATTACGACATGCGTCCTTAAATTTAGTTACTCATAAAATCAGTTAATTTTATTTGAGTTTTTTTGTTTGAAAAAATGCTTTGTTTCATAACACACCTCACATTTTTGCAATGCACTAAAAATCCCTTTAGCCATATTTTTCAGTGTCTTTTCTGAAATTTTTCTAGCCATCCATTGCTACCTATAAATTGATCGTATCCCAATGTCTTCGCAAATTGAACAGCTTTTTTTATTACAAATGGTTCAGAGATCGGAACGTTTTTATCTTGCATTGTGTGTGTTCACTTCAAAACTGCTTTGTCAACATCTTCATAGAAACATCTTTAAACGTTTTGAACTAGAATTCGATGAGTCATAATTTTGCAACTTATCTTGATTTTTTATAATGGTTGATAAGCTGTGTTTGGAGGAATACCAAATTTTAAAGTGATATACTTTTTCTTGATGCCTTAATCCTTTTCCTAGTGAATTAAATTTGTTTGTTTGATGCTCAAGCACTTATGTTTTAACATTTTCAAGCTGCAAGAAACAAAGTTACCAGTATGACTGATCAACACTACAAATGAACAGAGACTATTTCAAGGATACAGGGACACGAGACAATTCCACTTAGGGTGAAAGGAGATATCGAAGATGTTTCTCAGGAACTGAACAATGGAGGTTAAAGGTTGTTCTTTTTGGATGAAATACCTAGAATTCTATAGCTCTCAGCAAATTAGGAACCTAATAAAACCAGTTCAAGATTCATGACCACCATAAATGTGTTAAGAGAGAGAATAACTTGAAATGTCCAGAAATACTTTAAAAATAGAAAATCAAAAAAAAAAAAAGGGTATCAAAAGTGAAAAAGTTTGTTATATAGAATATGCACTTTGCTATTGGTAGATTATTTTATGAAGAAAATTGTGCAATGTCCTTGGTTGCAGAAAAGTTTGCTATACAGAAAAATTCACAATATAAAGTTTCGTTTCATGGAGGTTTGACTGTGTATATTAAAACAGTTCTATATTATTCTTAAATTGCTTTAGACCTCGTGGTAATAACTGTTTTGTAGTTATATTTTTCAATCTCTGGATGTAAATTTTTTTTAAAGGGAGCTCATGTTTATATTTGAAATCTAGCACATTCATTGCAAAGGATGAGATAACTTGTCTCCCATTATCCACAAATAAATCATTATAGTGAGAATTGTTTTTGAGTGCAATTGATTATTATTTTTCAAAGTAAAAAAAAACAAGTTTTAAGAACTTTTGTTTAAATTTTAGTTCTGCAGAGCCACCCAAAGGCATGCCATTGCCACAATGAAAGTGTTAAACATGATCTATTTCTGTATGCTGATAATGAGTCTCGTCCATTACTTTATTACTCCCATTTCCAGGTTCCGTAACTGATTTATCAAAATGATGCCTTGAATTTTAGAGTTAAATAATATACAATTTGAATCAAAATGTTTAACCCTCTTTACATTAAAAATCATGATTAAGGAAGATTCTTACTTTGAAGGTGATATTTCTATTAATACAGCATGTAATTAAAGGGTGGGCAATTGTTTTGGCTTGAGCGCCGCATTGTGAGAGCTGAGGATTGCACCATTTTTAAAATGGTTGCATTCATTAGTTATTTTCTTTGCATCTAAAAAAAAGTAAAAATTATGAAATAAAAATATATATTTATATATAAATAAAATAATGGCAGTTTTTTGTTCAATTTACTGTGCTAACTTTATATCATCTATAGCTGCAAGCACATTCAATTTTGAAATCTGCTTAATTGAGACAAATGTACCTTTTCATAGTTTTCTACAATTTTTATAATGTCGGAAGTGCGATTACTTGTTAAAATTCTCATCACAGCTTACAAGGCAAATTGCATCTATATTTATTCTTGTTGATCTTCATGTAAGAAATTTTTGCTCTGAAATATAGGTCGATGGAAATATAAGGAACACTTTCGCAGCATGTTTCTTCATACATGGGAATTTTTCAGTGCAGAAACATATGTAAAAGTTCATTAATGTCATAGGATTAATTGTATCCTTCACACTGATCTAACCGCAAGTTAATAAGATCAAGCTACAACTTCTCAGTGCTGTGCATTAATATCAGCAGTAATGAGATAAGTGATCAAATGAAGTTTAGGTTCAATCTTCTTAAAATTTTCTTGTAACCTCAACCTCCCAACATTGCACACATGGTTGCACTTTGATAACACATGTTAAAGAAATCTTGTTTGAAAGCTGATTTTTTACTCTTTTGGAGGGCCGCTGTTTGCCTAGCCTTGATGTAATTGCATTTTTTTCCTTTTTTTTTTGTGTATAAATTAAATGCTTTTGATCAGACTTTTAACCTCAAACTAAATGATAAATCAAAGTTGCTCATTATGTGGGTACATTTGTATTCCACTGACCTGTCCATGTTAGATGCGAGCCTAGAATTTCGATTCCTAATGTTCTTTGAAAACCAGTTCTCTTAACATTTGATGACAATTAAATGATGACTCTACTTTGTACTCCTTTGAAGGCTTCTAATGAATGTTCAGATTCCAAAGTAGCATTTGCATTCCAAGCTCTTAAAACAAGCAAATTCAGAAAATGTTTTAAAAATGTTTACTAAATTTGCCAAATTTAAAATACATTTTTATTGCTTGATTTAATATGTTTAGTAAAATTTTTCTTGTTAAATTATTTTTATGGTTGAATTGTATTTTATTGTTTTGTTGAATATTTCATCATTGATAAAATGCACATTTGTTTAAGGGAGAATTTTATAAAAGCGAAGATTTTGAAAAAAAAGATCCCACTAACATTGGTGATTTTCTTGAAGAAAACCTACAAATTTCTGAGAATTGCTTAGAAATTTCTGAAAATGCTTTTGATGATATTCCAAATAAGAAACAAAGGTATATTTAAATAAATTCAATGTTCAAATTAGTAACTTTATTTGTATGTAAATATTGATTACATGACATTGTTTCTTTTATTACATTAACTTAGTAATGCAATTGTGTACAGTAATTTTTCATATATATTCTCCCATTTGAATGCGTATACATTGTTGACATCTTTGATTATACTTTGCTAAAATAATAGTATTTTAAAACAAATTTTCACCAGAATAAGTAATTATTTTGTTATATTTAATCAAGTTTTTAAATGTTCTCACTCTACACAATTAAAACTAAAAATATTCATGTAGTCGTGCATTTGTAATTTTTATGTTCTTTTGTTTATTAATGTTGTGTAGTAATTTCTTTAATTTGTATCATAAATTAATCTTTCTGTATTTATCTGAATGAAAATAATTACTTCACTGTTTTTAAAGACTTTACTAAGGTTATTAAAAGAGTCATAATTTAAATCTTTCTAATTTCTTAAAGATTAAAATAATTAAGCTTGAAAATGTATGAAAACGTTTTAATTCACTGAGATAATTTCTTTCAATTTATTAATTTAAAATTTAATTCTTATGCAACAAGTTTGTGTAAATGTTTCAAATTGAAAAACATCTGTAAAATTATAATATTTTGGGAAAAAAATTATTAAAAATGTTGCATTTCTAAAATTGAATGTAAATGTATTTATAAGATTAGCTTAATTTTTCATTGTTAATGATTATTAATAGAAAAAAAATAACATTTAAATTAGATTATAAAACTATTCAATTTTTTGACTAAATTTTTTCTTACATTTTGGAAGAACATATCAAAAATGTTTTGCAAAATATTTTTTTTATTTGAGTGCTTAGTTTAGTTTTAGTAAAGTGTGCTAAAAATATTTTTGTCTTTAATTTTGTGATTCTTGAATTGTTACTCAAAGTTATATAAATGTGCAAAATATTTTATTCCAGCAATCATTTTGATGAAATTTGCTGTTTCATTTATCAATAAATATGTATTGTTTTTTATAGTTTCTGAAAGTTTTAACTCTTTGTCTCTAAAAGGAAACTTGAATATTTTTGTATTACATTAGTTCAGTGGTCTTCAAGCTTTTTCGATTCAGGGAACCCTTAAAACTATAAGGAACCCCGTTCCACACACACATTTAAAACAATGTCTTAAAATAATATTTAAAATAGATCAACATTATATATGTACTTTATGTAAAGATAAAAAAAGTATTGTATTTGTTATTAAAAAAATTTAAAATGTTAGTTTAATATAATTTATTTATTAATAATAATTTGCGATTGAAGTTTCACCTACCCAACTTTTATTATTTAGTAACTGGTTTATGTGCTTGCATTATTCTGCACAAACTGTCGAAGTCTAGGTCTATTGAAATTATCTGCAGTTGCATATCATATTTTGTGTTTAATTGGTTTTTGTATTTTGTTTTACCTGCTACATACGTTGGTAAATGTTTTTCATTTAAAGACATTATGGCACATTATTAATACATGAACAACATTAAAGTGTTTATAGCTGGTTGTGAGAAATCCTGTGTATTTTGCATGAATCTGCACACTAAATTTTATAAGCAGTTCTTGCTTAGATATAGATTTAAATGTCAAATCTATTAAAATATCAATTGTTTCCCCGCCTTCATTACAGGTGTTCCCCCCAGCAATGAAGAAATGTACATTTTCCATTAGAAAACTATTTAGTTTTGTATAATATTGTATTAATGAGTACAAAGCTATTTTGTGGAACCCACGATAGTTAACAATCTAGCAGATATTATATAATTTTAATTACTAGGTTGAACTGTTGATACTTCTGGCTGTACATAGAGAACATGAATCCATTCTGCATACATATTTATAATTTTCTTTTGGATTTTTAATTTTGAATTGTGGAACCCCTATGCATGCCTTGTGGAATTCCAGGGTTCCGTGGAACACAGTTTGAAGATCACTCATTAGTTGAAACAGCTGAGTTGGATTTTTTGATAGAATAACTTAGACAAGCTATGACTATATATTTAGAAATATCCTGATGTAAATGCTGTTCATTACTTATTTATCTTTTTTTTAGAGTATCAATGCTACATTTTTTAAATTCAAACACACATAATCAAGAGTGAAAAGTTTTTATAATTTTTCATATAAAGCATGATCTATTTTTAAAGTTACTTTGCAAGTGTATTTCTGATTATTAAATCCTGTATATTTTGGATATTGAAAGATCTTAAAATTATAATTTATGTACAAAACGCTTCCCTAACACAATTTGCAATTGTATATTGAGAGCATAAATTTTATCCAAGTATTGAAATTCTTCATTTTTTTTCCTTAATAAGTTGCAGTTTTTACAATTAAATGGTTTGGGTTTCAGGATTATCTTAAAAGTAATGTTTACCTCTGTGATCTTTCTAATTTATAAGATCTTTAAAGGAAAAAGATTTATCCTAAATCTAAACGAATTTTCTGGAGAATTTCAATAGTAAAAATTATTATACAACACTCAAACCTGCACATAGGGATCATAAATCCAAATCTTAAAAAAATATGCTAGTCTTTTTAATGATTTATCAAAAAGATAAAAGGTATTTACTCATAATTTTTAACATAAATTAAGCTAATCTTATTTATGTAATACAGGCATTTTTGTCATGAGAAATATTCATGAATGATCTGATATATCAGATCAGCCCCAGAAGGTTGTTGATCATCAAAAAATCCGATAATAAGGGGTTTGGATGTTAAGTCCCCCTTAGAAAGACTTATGCATCCCAGACTGTGATCTGCTGAAGCTGGTTGGTCACAGCCTTTTTTACAAGTAGGGGTGGACTTTTCTGCTGCTATCAAAGAAAAGACATTTCAAGTGGCTACTTGTTAGTATAGCCAGAACAGTCTGCTGGAAATCAAATGTGATCATGACTCCCAGAGAGTCAGGGGATGTTCCTTTGTACCATTGAGGAGTAGGTGGAATGTGCCATATTAAATTCAGTTTAGATTTTGCATTTGAGTGAAGTGCCAGTAATCATTTCACTCTCACTACCCTTTTTGGCTAGTCTATCAGCAACTTCATTACCTCCAATGTTAACCTGTGATAGTGGACATTGTGGGTCTGAGAGATCTTCCTGTTTGAACAGAATAGAAATGCAGTTTGATATTTTATGTGACAACCGTCAGTATAGATCTGCACTGCATCTTTAGAAATGCAGCTAATAATTTCCAGAGCCAGCTATCTAAGATGGCCTTCATGGAGAGTTTGATCTGAAATTCACTGCAAACAAGCAAAGTGGAAGAAAACTCATCACTGAGGGATCAATGTAGGACCTTAGAGATAGAGGGGCAACCTCCCAGCAGAACAGGTTCTGAGTTTTTACCAAGCTAAAAGAGCTATATTTCTTGAGCCTTTGATTGTTGTGCCAAGTGTGCATCAACTCTTCTTCTAATATATAATGGCTGCAATACCAGAAAAATATTCATAGAACTAGTTTATTTGCATTTTAGAAAAATATTCATAGCCTTTTATAAGTGGGTATTTTAAATTTAGAATAAACTGTTTATGCAGGTGAGTTTTCATAAACGTGTTTTTGTGAAGAAAAATGATTTAAGTGAATGATTGCAGCATGGCACCACGTTTCTGTAACTGTGAAGAGGTGTGATGTCATTATGTTCTGTATATAAAAAGGATGAAGCAATCCCAAGTGTTTGCTTGCTCAGCAGTTCTGAATAAATTTAGTTTTACTTTAATTTACTGGCTCAAGACTGAATTATTTTCCAACACCACTTGGCATCTGGTAGATGCAGCTTGCAGAAATTTAAAATTGATTTGGTCCTTTACTTGCGTTATTTATTCTGAAAACTTTTATATAGATTATATATATTGTTTGAAATAGAGGCAATGTGTTTATTTTTATGTGAGTATGTAGTTCTGATAAAAAGTTATTTTTCTTAAACTATTCAAGTTAGTACTTACCTGAATGTGATTGCATTTTATAAAACAGATATGGAGTTATTTTCATCATTTTGTATCTTTAAGATATACAGTTACTTTGCTTAGAATTTCTCAGTATAAAAATAAATTAATAACTCTGCAAGATTATTACAGTTATTAAATGAGCATTATTAATTTTTTTGCGAATATATCATGGGAAATTGTCAATAAGGAGAAAAACAAAATTAAAAAGAAACTTAATTTCCTTCAATCATATGGCTTATATAACTATAAGATTTCAATTTCTCAATGAATAGAAAATTAGTTTCATTTCATATAAAAATTTTTTTTTCCAGATGTGAATCATATTCGGAATCTAACATAGGAGAAAACACAAGTCCATCTTGGTTGCTTAATTACAAAGAACTTCAGGTCCAAGAAGAAATTGTTGAAACTGTAGCAATACTTAAAGACAGTAAAGATGAAAATTCAACTGATCCATATGATGAAACAAGTAAAGAGTCTGATTCTCTCACAGATAATCCAGGTATTTCATCTGCATTGAACTGCATTAATTCCAGAGCCCAAACCACTCAAAACAGAGGCTTTCAGCTCATACTAAGTGAAGCTAGAAAGCGAAAAAGAAGTTTAAGTTAATGTAAATTGTTAACTGATGATTTCCTTATTTGAAAGTGTAAAATTATAATCAAGAAACAGTTTAATACTTTTTGTAGAATCATTATGTTAAGTCTTATGAGGAGGAAATTTTGAATAAAAGTTCTTGTTTTAAGATTTTTGTATATTAACATGGTCTATGAATCTCCTCGTAAAGATAAGAATGTCCATATAAATGTTTAACTTTTTTTCCTGATATTGGTTGTATGTTTAATTTTGTAAGGAAGTACACACACGCACAGTACATTACAAAAATTTCTTTTTCACTTTTCAAATAAAGGTTTTATGTATTAAATGTAAATTTTAGAGGTGAAGCACAATTTAAAAATTACCAATATATTTTAATAATTTTCAATGAAATTGTTTCTTTATTATGTAAATTTTTTCAATTCTTACATAATTTAAGATACACATTGAAAAATAAAAATTTCTTTAAACCCGTTCAGAACCATGATCACACCGGTGTGATCTTAATTTGGAAGAATTATAAATTTTGGCATATTTTATTAATTTTTAAATGAAGTTAGACAATTCTTCCAGTTATGTCCGCTCCTGAATGGGTTAAAACAAACCCTTAATAGTTTAATTATAGGAGAAAATTAAATTAAATAATAAATACCATGTTTTAAAGTAGATGCTTTGAAAATAATTAGGGAGTAAAGATGACAATGTCTACTTTAATAATCATTGAATTTTATTTATTCAAAAAATTTACAAGTGTATATTTGTAGAAATTTTTTTGAAAAGCCTCAGTTTAATAAGCAATTTCTTCCTTTTTAATTAAAGAATTAATCAAAAAATTAATGTTAAATTTCTTAATGGTCTCTCTAAACAGTTGACATTTTTAAATATTTGAAAATAGTTTCTGAATTCAATAATCAAAAACAGTGTTATACATTGAACTACTGTGAACTTGATGCTCCCCCAACTTTTACTCCAATCACTCAATTGAAGAATTTTATTCTAATTAAGTGATCATGTGTTGGGTATCTTTATTTGTCATTATTCATTTGAAGTTAATCTATTATAGATTCACATTATTTTGGCCAAGTGAGTCGAGGTATGAAAGTACTTTGATATAAATACCATGTATCTTTTTGAATCAGAAGATACTAACAGATTATGAACCTTTTAAATCCTAAAATATAATTTGTATAACTTTATTTCTCATAGCATGTACTTGTTATTATGTAAAAGCAGAATGTTTTGTGGATGACATGAATTTGCCTCACAACTTTCCTCATCAGGAAACTTCCTCTAATTTTAAAGATATAGTTTTTTGTAATTGCTGCTCTTAGATTCTTGCATACATGTTTCTTTTGATGATTGAATATTTTTTATAAAAAAAATATCAGTAAAATTAAAAAATTTATAGCAGCAACACCTGATTTCAAAAGCCAGTTTATCCAAATTATTGTCATAATTTAAAAGCAATTTTTTTTTATAATATAGCTTCTGTGTGTGAGTTATGAAATTAAGTTTCCTTCAATCAACATATCAAAATTTAGAATTGCCTCCAGAATTGTTGGAATGATTTTCTTGATAGTCTAAATATGAAGTGTAACACCAAGTAAAAAAAATGTATAAGTTGCTATGTAATGTTACAGTGATGAAATTCCAAATTTGGATTTTTTAAAAAAATATAAGAACAAAAGCTATAAGAAACTAGTATAGCAGTTATGTTTAGTTTACTGTCTTGTGAAGACTCTGTGCTGTTAAAAAAATAAGCTAATAAATCAATGCAATATGTATAGACTCAATAAAAATCCATTTATATTGACTGGTTTTCATAAGGATTATATTACGAACATTTCTTGAAATAATTTGTATATATTTGTTTCTATTAAATAAAAAACGGAACTTCATTTCAGATGTGTGTTTGTATTGATTGAATTGTTAAGGAATAGACTGTTGAAAACATTAATGCTAATATCTTGTATTGTGTGATAAATTTTATAAAAATAAAAATGAGTATTTTCATGGAATGCACAGATGGGATTATATTTAATTGAAAGTCAAACATTTGTTATTTTTTGGTCACTAAATTGATTCAGGATACAATTTATTTAACCATACAAAAGATACCTTCCCCCCCCCCCTGAAATCTATTTATAGCTGCTAAGGTGTTGGGTTATTTCTCTGCTAATTGGCATATTCCAAGACTGATGTATCTGAGATCTAGTTTGATTAAAGATTTTGTATGGGAAAAAGTGTGGTTTGTTTAGTATAATTTTGTTTTATTAATGCCTCTTTTACTTAGAAGCTACTCAAGGATAAAAATTTTTTACCATGATCAAGTGATGAGGATGATGCCTAAATTCACACCTTCTCTTTTCAAACTTCTATTCCTACCAATTTTACAACTTTCAGTTTGAACAGATGTTTCAGCCCTTCCACTCAATGTTTTACCTGAATCCTCAATTCTGTATAGTAGGGTTTCAGAGTCTTTGCACAGTTAAGGGATTTGATTTATGCAGCACTCTGAAGCAATGTGAAGGCTATCAGCAATGTACCCTATAATTTTGAACCATGGTCAAGTGATGAGGATGGCCCCCCCCTTAACTGACATTCCCTCTTCACACAAAATTCCACACTAAATATGTCGAGGCTCAAAGTCCTCCCATTAATGTGCATCAGCCCCTTTACATGCAGGTTTTTAATAGCACTGGATTTTAAACCCCACAACTTGACAACGTTGGCTAGGAGTTAGCACAGCCTCTGTATGGTTTTGTGTAAAAATTGATGGCAGTTCAGCCGAGTGAAGTATTAGCTTGGATGCGAGAAATTTCTGACCATTCATTGACTAACAATTTTAAAAAAATTTGTTCAAACAAGTTGCATATCTCAAACTGTGGTTTGATTGTTCCACCTTAATTCTATTAAAACAGTTATGGTTTAATAAGCTTTTTGATCTTTAATTAGGACTAGAAAGTAAATATTGTTTTTTTTTAAATTAAATGAAGCATTCCAGTTAGTCATTGCAGGGTATAAAATGCATATAATGTACTTCAAATTATATGAAAATCTTGATTCCTAAGTTTAATAAATCAAGAATAAATATCCTTAGAACAGAGTTGCCAACCTTTTTTGGGAAGAGTGTCACTATCTGATAAAAACAATTATGCATGCTACTTTAAGCTTTTCCAACAAAAAATATGGAAAAGGTTAAAATATGTTACATATAGGCTTATTATGAGATTTTTATGCAAATGGAACATTTTTATACTAGTGGCAATTTAAAAGGAATAACAAAGTTACAAACTTAGGTTTTATTGCTAGTAAACTTTTTACAAGGTCATTTAGTTAGGTTTGGAATAAAATGGAAATAAGTAACTCTAGAAAAATTTAATTCTAAATAATTATTAAACATCCAGTACTGCTTAATGTGGCTTTTGAATTTGTAGTTTTTTTTACTAAGTCATCTATATTAGGATTAGTTCTTGAAGATTGTTTTAGGTGCATTTCAGTTAATTTAAGCGATATTTTGATGTTATGTTCATTTTATGTTTTATGATATGTACATTTGTGCTCCGAAGCATGTGTTGATCCAAACTTATAACAATATCATACAGCCAAATCAAGTAAATTTAGAAAAATTGCACATTGGTACCAATGTCCAAAATTCAGTATAATTCGGATCACTTAAAGTTGAAATAAGTTCCACATGTTTGCATTTCAGTGCTGTATGTCATTAATTTCGATTTTAGGTGGGTAACAATTCACATCTTACAGAGAAATTAAAAAAAGATTTGTGAAAAGATGATCGTTTATTATATCATCTTGAAAACCATTATACCGTGCATGGAATTAATGTTGCAAAATGGATATTAAATTTTTAAATGTATCATAGCTTGGAGCATTATTAACTTTTGTAAATACTTCCTGCATTAATATGACGTGTTACTCCTTTTTCTCCAAAATCGAGACAGAAAGCAAAAGTTTATACAAAAAAATGTGACCAACTAGAGAAAAATCAATATTTTCCCTGTAAATAATAAATTTAAGTTATTTAGGTATCCCATAATATTGGTTGGGGAAAAAAAGCTAAACCCATAGCCACAAACTTCATTCTTTAGTAAGCAAGCCTTATGAGTGCTTGCTAGTTTCTTCCAGAGATGTTTTAAAACACACTCCCTCAAATACCAAAATCTAGTGAGTGCACTTTTTGGAAAAGCCACACAAACAATGGAGTGTTATCTACATGCTAATTTTCTATTGTAATTAAATTAAATGTTTTTAAAATAATTTGTGGGTTTTATTTATATTTATTTTTGTTCAAAATAACCACATTTCAACAAAATTGTATAAATTGTATTGTAGCCCTGCCCTAGAATGTTATACAAAAAAGACAGTTTAAAAAGTAACCTTATCTGTTCAAAAGCTTGGGAAAGGGATGCCTGTCACTAGGAAGAACTATCAAAATAATTTTAGGGCACAAAGAAATATATATTCTAGAATAAATTTCATTTAAGGATTTATAAGAGCAAATAACAATCTTGCAAAATTAATGCATTTTATTAATTTCCCAGTATCATTCATTAATTTGGGAACACTTGCACCAGTTTTTGATTTGTTATTATTTGTAGCATGTCGAGAATACTCTTAATTTTTGATGTATATATGATCATGAAAATTTTTTATAGTTAGTTGTCGTATTTTAAAACAAGATGTTTACTTCAATAAACAAATTTATGAAATTCATATTAATGTTATTTTAATTTTCTAAAATAGTCAGCCTACAACTTTTCACTTTAAAATATATAAATTTTACATTTTTTTCATAAAACGTATTTGTAATTAACGTTGATGACAGTAAGAAAAAAAAGTGAAAAATCATTTTAATCTGTTTTTGAAACATTCAGAGTTCTGTTTTCAAAACATGATTTGAAAAATTTTTGTATTCATATGCTAAAAGTACATATTCTTACAAAAAATAAATACTCGTAGTTTATATATATTTTCTCTGTAAATAAATAGTTCATTACCTCTTTTTGTGGATCAATATTCTTTTTACTTAATTCTTAGTAAGGCTTCTTTTGTTAAAATTCAATAGTTTTGACCTCTTATACTGTGACTGTATAAGATCCCTAATAATTTTGAATCTGTCATTTCTGTTTTGGGAAAACAGACTGATGCATTGATTCTTGCTGTATTTAGTAGAAGATAAATTATTCACAGTGTGGCCAAGAGTTGTTTCATGGAAAAACATTTCCTGTTCAAAAGGTCCTTCAAATGCTCGTTCTTAATCTGTGAAATGATTGGATTGTTAAGTATGGTGCTATATGTATTCTTCCTGTGAATTTTTGCCATCTTAGAAATCATTGTTCATTTTCAGAATCGGTCAATTTATTATACTGGTATATGACAGTCACTGTTGTTATCTGTTCCCTATTGATTGCCATTATTTCTGAAAAATTCCAAAATATTAGTTTTTTCTTGGAAACAGTAATAAATAATTTTTTCTATGTATGTGCATTACTATATATGAATAAATTTTAAATGAACAGATCAGGGAAACTTGCCTATTTTTTTATGCTGCAAAGAAAAACAAATATAATGTAATCACGTTTAAGGTATTCTCAATACCCCCACAGATGAGGTTTTGAACGTCTTTATTATTATTTGTTCAAGCAGAACCTCAAAGATAAAGAGATTATGATATCCAGCTACTGAAAATATCACAATTCTATGCATCTTTGAAACCGAGGTTTTATTGGTCAACAAGGTGTACAAAACATCCTTCCTTGGTTTGTTTTTTATGTCTCAGTAACCATTTGTGTTCTGGGTTAGTGCAATTTTTGTTTCAATTACATGAGTGAAATACTATACCCCTCCCTTAACAAGAGAAAAAGGTGAAATTTAATCTAATTATTCACACCAAAGCCCATGGCAGGGTTTTGGAGGTTTTTTGCGTAAAGCAGGGATGTGAATGATGACCAACTTTAACTTAAAATTTTTTCTAACTAAAGGTGACTGAATGCAAGTATTTTGAATAGTTTCATTCTAAATCAAAACCAAAATTTATTTCATATTTACAACTCAATAGACTCTAGCACTTTTGTATTTTTGAAATTTACTAAACACAAAATGATTTGCAATTGAAAAGAATTATATATTGTAAAATAGTAAGCATGGCAATGCTTAGCAGGAAATTAGTTTCACCTTTGGAATTTATGGTAAGTTGTTTATAATTTTTTAAATATATATCTAGCTCTTAAAAAGTGTTTAGAAAATTCAAGTAGTATGCTCAACCACGTGTATTGAAAAATGTCCAGTTTTTATGCATAAATAATTATTTCAACTTCAGTGTCATATTCAAAAATACTTCATCAATATCCAATTTGTGACACTGACTAAGTGGTGTAGTTGGTTTGTTGCTGGCCTTGTACGCCTAAGTTTGCAGGCTCAACTCCGGCCCAAGTCGGATTTTCATGATGCAGAAAATAGACAGCGTCCATGTGGTATCATAATGCTGCATGTTAAAGATCCCTAAGATACCTGTTTGTCTTGGGTGATCTTGGCAAAATCAAATTCCTAGCAACATTTCGCATTGTCAGAGCTCAAGTGGCTCCTTCTGGGGAGGATATTGGGCTTCAAAACTACATTGTGGCAGCTGGTATTCCACCTATCTGGTACTACACGAGATAGTAATAACAGCTTTCAGGGAATGCACTAGGTTTGCAATGGTAAATACGCAGCCGCATTGGTAATTAAAAAAGCATTTGATTTAATTTATTCTATATAATTAACTATGAGAAGGTGAGCATTATAGATTTTAATTATCTTTCACTGAAGTACTTCATATTTTGCTTATTTGAGTTTTATTTTCCTGTATGTCTCATTATTAAGTACGTGAAGATTTCCAGTTGTTTCTTAATAAACTCCTGAGAGTTTTTTAAAAAATTTTTACGAGATTGAATGGAATCTAAAAAAATAATTCCTTTTTTAGTGACATGTTTTTTTAAATTATAGTATTTCCTATGCATTGAAATTTAAATATTTTCAAAACATGTACCATATTAAAGATAATAAATCAATTTTTAATAAAAAGAAAAACTAGATATTTTATGTAACATTAATTTCGGATGTTTTAGATATTGATTATTTTTTCACATGTTTAGTAACTGATAATTACAAACATAATCAAGTAAAATAGAGAAATCTTTTTTTAAAAAAATTAGTCATTAAATTTCATTTTTTTTTTTAACTTTTTGTTTTTTAATGTATTTATTACTTTAAAATCCAGCATTTCCACATCAATCCAATCAATTAAAGACATTTAAAATTTGCAGGTAATATATTCAGGTTTGAAGTAGGCGATATAATTATGAAAGAATAAAAAAATTTAGAATCGATTTTTGTAAAGAAATTTTTTAACTACCTCAGAATTAAAGCTAAATTATGCTTCAGTTTTCTGTAGAGTTGGTGTCTATTTTTAATATACCTAATTAGTTAACTAATGATAATAAATTATTTTCTATTAAAATAGATGCTCTTTCCGATTGTCTACAGCAATTTTGACTCCTAGGTCAAACCATCATGTCTCTTAGCTAGCTGTAAACGATTGATCTCTTGGTTCTTACTTTACAAAGGCACCGAACTGGGTCGTAAAATTGTCCCCGTTCGACCTCCCAAGTTCTAAAAGGGGGAAAGGAAAGAAGTCTGTTGCATTTTTGAAGGGAATCGCAAAATAAGAGTTAAACGCTTTCGGAATAACTTTTCAGGAGGAAGGTATCCAGTTAGAGGGTTAACCCTCTAACCGGATAGCACGGAAAATTCCGTCAGTGTAAAGATGCTTCGAAAATGGACTGCACGGATTTTTCTGCCTTCAAGTAACGTTTTCAAAAGCGGATTAGCCGCACTTTTCTGAAATCCTTTCCCCCTTTTAAGGTTTAACATCTTGAAAGATAATGAGGGACGGAGGAAGCAACACAGCAGGAGTTTTATGGCTCGCAGGGAACCCCGTGTTTTGACCCTGGGACAATCGTAAAAATCGAGGGGAAATTTCTTTAGACCCCAGGAATTCTAACGAATTCTAAATTTTACGAATTCTAAATTTTACACACTTGTCAAGGATTGATGACAATACAATAATTTCATTTCATTGTCCTGATCAGGATCATCACAAAAAAGGATTTTGAGATTTGGCGATTAAAAGATTAAGGTGCAACCCTAAAACTGCAAATAGGCATGTGGTTAATACAAAAAAAAAAAAAGTTCTTTCTTACCAAAATATAAGTCTATTTTCATTTTCAGAAAAATTAAAAAAAAAAAAATACTTGTGCACATGTGAATAAAAATTTTTCTAACTGCTAAATATTTACTTTCATAAAGCAATACATTTTGAAGTGATGATATGAATTAACATTATAGCAATACGTTTAAAAGGTGATAAATTTATGATCTAACTGCTAAATATTTTTTTTATTTTAATAAAACAATGTTTAAAAATGATACGAATTAACGTTATAGTAATACGTTTAAAAGGTGATAATACAATTGACATTTAATGTTTCTTCTCTCAACACACTTTTATTATTTAGACCTGTATTTATAGAGATGGAATATTTGAAATATAATGATATGGGACTCATCCGAGGCCCCTTAAATGGAGAGAATAAATACCTTTCAGGCCCGGTATTTAATATCCATTGAAGAGCAAGACTAATTCCACCAGCCACATAATTCTGGCTCCAAATCGCAAACTCGGGAATAATTTCAACAAAGAATTAATGATAGTTTTAAAAACTAAAAAAACAGGCTTTTATTGTAGATTGAACTAAAAAATGAAAAATTATAGTTTAAATAAAAACTAAAAAACACGCTTTTATAGTGAATCAAACTATAAAGTGAAAAAATAATTCTTATAATACGAATAAAATGATTAACGAGAAAATTAATATCACTGTGGTAAAAGTGTGGGGTGCTTTGTACTACATTTATACGAAAACTTAGTATCTCGGAATAGAAAACTAGTAAGAAATTATAATATAGAGCATCCCAATGACATTAATTTTCTTGTTAATCATTTTATTCTTATATTAAGAATTATTTTTTTACTTTTTAGTTCTATTCACTATAAAAGCATGTTTTTTAAAACTATAATTTATTCTATAAAAATAGTTATTAAAAAACAATTACTATACCAATTTGACCATAACAAGAAATATACCTATTTGGAAAAAAACTTCGACATACGATTGAAGATGGGAAAACTTTTTTAGAAATAGTACAAAATAAAAACCAATTTTTTTTTAATATTTTTAAATATTAAAATGCATGAGGTTGTGACTCCATATTTCCGGTTTCTTAAATTCAAATATAAAGTCTAGTATTTTAATTAGGATTGTCCCATTTTATGTATGCAAAATTACATTATTATTCTTTATTTATATAAAATTATTCAGCTATTATTTACATATGTAATAAACAGAACATGCCTTGGAATTAATTTTAAAAAATATCAATGTAAGAAAATTTTTCTAATGTTTCAAAATCTGCAACAAGAGAAATAAAATCTCTAGATGGACTGTCATTTGCACATCACTGATTTGTTTGGTTTTTTATTAATGTTACAGGAGGGCCATAGGCGAGGGATATTGTAGTTTTAAATCCTGGTTGAATCGAGAGAAGAACATGAGCTTGTAAACTCTCCAAGCTTCCTACGTACCAACATTCAATAGATTTAACATGCAGTAGGTTTTGACAACTCTAGTTCCAACAATAATTCCTTTCAATACCAACCAGTGGTCTATAAACTGTGTTGAATAAAACCCTAGGGTTCCACAAATCACATTAAAAAAATTGAAAAGAAACTTATAAATATGTACATAAAACAATTATATGTATTAAGTTTGTATTATTACAAGTACCTAAAACTCATCTTATTCATTAAAACTGAAAATTTTATTTATGTATAGCAGGGGTGGGACCCCAAAAAATCCCCTGAAACTTTTACGGACTTACTACCGACATTTTGGAGTTTCGAGAAGGGGGAGAAATGAAAAATTACAATTATGAAGTACTGAATGACCTAATTATAAAAGTTCAATGAATTACTTTTTTTGCAAAATTAATAACCATAAATTTTCAAACATATAAACTACTACATTTTATGTAAATATTTTAAATTACCTGAATTAATTCTTTAAAAAAAATTATCTAATTTCTGCTGCTTTTTTATTTTCTGATGTTAGTGGGCTTGTCTTTCTTTTGTGGTGAACTTCATAATTGCAGGAAGGTTGACTTTTATTTTCCTCATTTACAGTTGAAGAAATTTCCTCGAGAACTGCACATGCAGAGGTAGAAGGTTTTTTAGACTTTTATAGGTGACTCATCTGAAATACATGTTTTTAAGTCCTCTTGATATGTTTTCCAACTTCTGTTCATATTCAGTAAGAGATCTTTGTGAATTGGATTTTTTTAGCCATATTTTTCACGAGATTTCTTTAGAAGCCATTAAATCATATTAAATTACCCAGATCAAAATAAATAATTCATTATTATTCCTACTTCCTTTTGAACGACGATCCCCGGATTATTTTTCAACACATGTTTTATTATAATATAATAGTAAAATGTTTTATCTTTTTGTATATATGTTTCCTACTGGATTGTAATATTCTATTGTTTACTATGTTGGGTTCAACGTGATAATTTTATACTTGTTAATTAACAGTGTCTTGAATAGCTAATTTTCTAATGGAAAATGTACCACTTTGCAATTGTTGAAAAACACACACACACACACCTATGAACTAAAGGAAACAACTTGTAAACAGATTCGAGGTTAAAATCAAAATTTAAGAACAGCTCCTAAAAATTTGGTCTATATGGAGCAACAAATACAGTATTTCTCATACAGCTATAACCATTTTAATGCCATTCAGAACATTGTGTATAAGTGAAACATTTTCAATGTGAGTGGATACAAAAACAAATCAAACACAGAATATGAAATGAGACTGCAGATCTAATTTCAGTAGTCACTTTGAGTGAAGAAAGGGGCAAGCCCATATACCAGTTACTAAATATAATGCACAGGTAGGCGACACTTGGATCACAAATTAACATTGCGTAAATTATATTAGAATTTTTTAAAAATGCAATACTTCTTTTGATTACCTTTACATAAAGTCCGTATAACATGTTGATCTACTTTAAGTATTATTTTGAGATAAATTCTAAGTATGTGTGTGGAATGGGACTGCACGAAATCACCTTCAAGTTCTAGGGGCCCTGTGAGTTGAAAAAGATTGCTGCTTTAAACCATTATGAAAGAATTGTCCCTTTTTTGTAGACTTTCAGTAGGACACTTATAGGAAAGTTAATCTTTCCTTCAATTAACCTTTTAAAAGGAAATAGCAAAGATAGAATTGTATATAAAAACAAAAATTAAACAATTATTGGAACTAACAGTGTACATTTTTTATAGTCTGATTTAACTTAAAAAATGAATAACAGTAAGAATCTCAAAGTATTGTAATTAAGACGTGCAATAATGGAAACAAGAAAAAGTCTTAAAAACTAAGATATTTAGCATTGTTATAACTTGTTTCAATAATAATTTAAGCTGATTATTCTGCTTATGAATCAAGAGATATCGTTAAAAATCTATGCAATATTTTTACGAGTTAAAAAAATAGTTTTATAATTTTTTTAAACTACATTTCAGCAGCTTGACATAAAATAAGCAAACTGTAAGAAAATTTAACTATTAAATAATTCTTCTACATATAGATTTATTTCATTCTTTCAAAACTGTATCATATCTTTAAAGTAGTTTGAAACACTATACAAAAGAAAATGGTGTATATGAAATGTCAGATTTTAAAATGAATACATAAAATTGCACATCTTCCAAAAACTGTGCTTAATCAAAATATGTGTGTTCCATTTGTTTCAATACTACTCTCCCAATAAAACTTTAATGCATAAATGGCTGTCTTAAATAAAAGTGATCTTTAGAATCAATAAACTCCAAAATGGAATTTTTCAGACTGTTTCCATTGTCATACTGAGTAGACCAGAAAAACTGTTCTAAAAGCTTTAAAAAATGAAAGTCAGTTGACAATATATCTAGTGAATAAGCTAGATCACCGCAGCCAAATTGGTGTCATGCTAATTGCACCATAATCTAATTGGTTTTTTCCCCCACATAGAATGTTTATATGGTGCAATTTGCATTGTGCCAATTATTTTGCAGTGATGCTAACACATAAGTACCTATAGTTGAATAAGCTTTAAAAAAAAAGAAAAAGTTTTTACTAGGCAGATATGACCTTTTCTAATGTGGATTTTCACTCTCTTTTCATTAAAAACCATCAATTATACTTATTAGGATCTAAATATAATTCTATTTTTATAGATATTTATATTTTTTCATATACTTATAGAATCTTTTTTAGGTACTTGCGTATTATCGCAACAATGCCAACATTCAAGGTAAAGTTGGCAAATACGTGCTTGTTTCGAATAATGTTGGCAATACGGGTCTCATGGACATCCATCCCCCTTTTTATTCAATAAAACAGCTTATAAATTTAAGCAATCACTTTGCTCAGCCATCCAATAAATGAAAATCATTGGAAATAAAATAACCATTCAAAGACTGGTTCACTTGATAAAAAAAAAAATACATGATACTTTTTGTTACTAATCTCAAATTATTAAAATTGTGTGGAGAACAATTGCAATATTTGACACTTTAACTTCTGTACCCTGTTCTACAAAAAGTATCAAATTCTTTATTGAATTTCACTATCAGCACTGATACTTCCAATAAATAACAATGTAAAATAAACATTTTCAATACTTCAAAACAATTTATTTTTTTGCCGAATCCATTTCAATTTCTACTAAAACTGTAACATACAAACATCAACACAATCTACAAAATGCATAAGTATAAAAAAAAATTCGTAAAATATCTTATTTCAATGACTGAACACATTTTAAAATTGTTTACATATGATGCAAAATATAAAAGAATTTTTGATGTGAAGAAAACAAATCATTGTTAAAACTACAACAATAACACTCATATAAGAAAAATTATATTGTAAATTATGATTTTTAAAAAATAGAATGAGTTTATAAAAATTAAAAAGGAATCATTTAAGTAGGAAAATACATAATTATTTTCTTGAAGCTTTTTTAACATACTTTTGCATGAAAACGAACAGAGGCAATTTTAACTCTGCATATTTTACATCAACCCCATCACATTTTTTGGTGCTAAGATGGCATCCGAGAGCTTGAGCAATCATGGTTAATTTTTTAAAGTTTAAGTTTAGATCATTCGACATTTGATTAATGTTGACTTTAAAATCGTCAATGAAAAGAGCTAAAACAAAAATATATGATACAAGTTTGTCTTTCATGGTTGTTGGAAGATTCCTAGTCTCTCTTCCCTTTCCGTTAGTAGTTAACAAAGTAAATTGGCTAAGCATGTTTTGCTTATACGGCTCAGGAATATGAGGTGCTGGATCTTTTCTTTTGATGTCAACAAACTTAAGCTTTTGAAACTTAATCAAATAATCATAATACAAGAGATATTTAGCTTTGATTGCACTAGCACCTTCAAAGTGTTCCCTTGCATACATACAGAACGATAATTTCTTTTCCGTCATAACATCTGGAGGTGCAGTCAATAAATTCTCTAATTCTACAGTTAAAGCAGCATCTTCTTCTGGCGAAATAATACAATTTATGTCAAACACATCTTCGACATATGATGCATCCCGATTCCGTGGAGGTAAATAGTCAATACTTTGCTGTGAATTATCAGGAAGAGGAATATCAGGATTCGTTAGTTGAGGGAAGTCTTTAAAAGTCAAAGATTCTTTTTCAGATTTATCGACAGCACATTTCATTGATGTCTCCATTGCTCGCTTTCTCCTTTTTGTTCCAAAACTTTTAGTCAAGTCATTTAAGTTTTCCCAGTACATTTCAGGAGTATTATTCAACTGAATATCACAAACGTCCTTTTTCACATCAGGCTTCATACGAAACAAGACAGAATCGAATAGTTTTATTTTACCAGTAGACTTACTGCGCACTCCAACAAAATGCTTCAGAAGTGGTGTATCGGATAATCCGATGTAATTTAATCTACCATTATTAGCGATGAGTTTCCTCTCAGCGTCACATCCAATTTTATCATCGTCAGCTTTCCTGAAACATTCGAATTTTGGCGGTTTATTCCAATTTGTGTTCAATTCTCCATGGGAAAAACTCGTAATAAATACAGGAACACGTTTGTTCCTTTTACTGTAAATTCTAATTTTACAACTGTCGTTGTCGTCCATTTCATTC
This sequence comes from Trichonephila clavipes, assembly GCA_019973935.1. Lineage (NCBI taxonomy): Eukaryota > Metazoa > Arthropoda > Arachnida > Araneae > Nephilidae > Trichonephila > Trichonephila clavipes. The sequence goes on along the minus strand of BMAU01019555.1, from coordinate 112,802 downwards.
TCTAAAAACGAATCGTACAACATCGTTATAATCTAAATTTCTTCCGATAATTAGTTTAAAAAGAAATAGTGTGTGTATCAGTTAGAACCGGAACCACACATTTGTGAAATATAAGAATGTACAACACAAAAACACGCGAAACCTTTCCGCGGTTACAGGATTAAATAAGATAAAGTTGTAGCATTTTGAGATTAAAATGTATTAAATGCATAATAGGCCTGTCTTATATTTCAAATAATGTGTGGTTCCGGTTCTAACTGACACACACACTATTTCTTTTTAAACTAATTATCGGAAGAAATTTAGATTATAACGATGTTGCACGATTCGTTTTTAGAGACAGAAATCATAGCTTTTGCTGATGACATTTTAGTTTGTTCCCAAGGTAGGGATCTTTCCGAGACTTTCCTACATGCACAGGAAGCTTTGAACTTCGCTTCTGACTGGTCAAAAAATTTTAAATTGGATTTTAATCCTGATAAAACCAGATTCATGGCTATTGAAAAACGAAACGTTTGCTATGATGCATTTCAGCTATATCTCGATGGAACTCCCTTGACTATGGTAAAGCAAATTAAGTATCTTGGGGTTCTTCTTGATACTAAATTTTCTTGGAAGCAACACTTACGTTACATATCCGAGAAATGTGACAAATTACAGCGTGGATTAAATCGGATTGCTCACAACACGTTCGGAATAAATTTCAATGTACATTCTCTCATTTATAAGCAAGGAATCGAGCCTTTCATTTTGTATGGCTCTAGAGTTTGGGGCGATGCACTTAAAAGAAAGATGAATTCTAAGTATCTACGACGCATACAAAGAAGGATACTTTAACGGGTCATATGTGGTTATCGCACAATAAGTTACGACTCAGTTTATGCTATTTCTGGCTTCCCTCCAATCGACATTACTATTCTTCATGATATTGCTTTTAGGGAAAATCTCTCTACTTCTTCCATCTCTAATTATGATTGTATTCTGTCTCCATTTTTTATCCCTCATCTTTCAGAGAGGAATGCCATAAATATTGTTCAATTTAGTGACAAGAGCACAGAAGATTTCCCTGTTATTTGCTATACTGATGGCAGTAAAATTGATGGAAGAGTTGGTTTCGCATTTGTTGTGTTTAGGAGTGGTGTTGAATCCGAGAACTTTCAATTTAGAATTCGTGATGAATGCACAGTTTTTGTAGCTGAATTTTTATGTTTGAATTTCGCCGTTAAATGGATCACTGAGCAAAATAGTGTCATCTCAGAATATCTCATCTGTACTGACTCTATTTCCTCCTTGGATTCTCTTAAATGTATTTCTTCATCTAACAATATAATCGTCGAGATCCAGAAGCAACTTAAAAGCCTAAGAGATAAAAACATCTCAATAGATTTTGCATTTGTTCGCGGACACACGGGCGTTCTTGGAAATGAGCGAGCCGATTGGCTTGCAAAAGCTGCAACCAAGCGCAAAATTGACATTGACGTTAATATTCCTAAATCGTTTTACAAGAAGATCACGAATGAAAGAATGATGAAGTCTTGGAACCAAGAATATCTCATTTCTAATAAGGGTAGCATAACAAAGAAATTTTTTCCCACCATTAATAAGAGACTATCATGTCATCATTTTTACACTAACTACAAATTAACCCAATTTCTCACTGGTCATGGTAATTTCAAAAGCTACCTGAACAAATTTAATTTAGCTCCTTCATCTTTCTGTGACTGTAATATTGGTGGCGAGGAAAATGTATAGAACATGTGATCCTTCTGTGTTCCAAGTATGTCAGAGAGAGAAAGATCATAAGACTGGCGTTCAAGAGACTCAACATTAATTGGCCACCGAATTTTCACCAACTTCTTTCCACCAGAAGTGCTTTCAAAAATTTCTGTAAATTTGTTGTAACTGTTTGTAATCCTTCTTAACTTCATTTTTTTAAATTGTTTATTTCCCTTGAATGTGTATTTAATACTTACTTCTGTAAGCCCCGTGTGATACTTTGTGGTGCACGGGGGTTTTATAATTGTTTTCAATAAAAAAAATAGGCCTGTCTCACAGAATTATTTTTGAACTCCTCTTTATATATAAGTAAATTTTTAGGAAAATATTTTTATCTATAAATAAAAAAAATGTATGCATTAAGCAGAGTCGACTGAAGATTTTTTTATAATCTGTTTCGTGTTTAGATCGATTATTCGTTCCGTCCAGATCACGTGACCCATTTTCCCATTGCATTTATATTTTTCTCTCTTTTGATTTTAACGCCTGGTTGGAATAAAGAAGGAAACAAACAGGAACGACAATTGGTCATCAAAATAGTGTCCCAAATTCTGACGTAAAACATTTGCCCAAGTTTGACTTAGTATTTTAGCGGCATTTTTTAATGTGTGTAAAACAAAATAGTGGGGTGATGCAGTAGAGTCAGGTGGGGGAAAGTGGTGGTAAAATCAAGTTTTTTTTAGAGAAGGTCCTAAAATCAAATTATTAAATTGATTTTAATGAAACTTTTGCTGCATTTTATATACATTGGATTCATATAGATTAAATATGAAGCATAGCCATTCAATTTTGTTAGATTGTTTTCTCACAGTGATACATTTGAAAGAGCATGTTTTGATGCCCCCAATTTACCCCATGGTGGGAGAAAGCGGGGGTAGTTCTAAAATTGATGCATATTTAAATAAAAAAATATGTAGATATTCTTTTTGAAATAAGAATACATTGAAATACAGGGAAGTCTTCAATATCCTGGGTTTTCTGACACTTCAAAATGCGCCAAAACGTCAAACAGAGCGAGTATCATTCAAATGTGGCTATCGTCTATTAAATCTTCTTTCTTCTGGCTATGTCACAGAGTTCGAGCAACACGAAGTAATTTAGAGTTAAAGGAAATGATAGAATACGGTTCTTCCGCAATAAATTATAATCCGAAATATAATTACATTTTTTTAAAGAGAATACATAAAAAAATGAATTATAATAATCAGTCTTAGAATAATATTTTTAATGTAAATGAAGAGATAAAAATAGAAGAAATTAGTACACATATAAACGCACATAAAACAGTTCCTTTACATTTATAATTATTTTTATAAGTAACATTTCCAATTTTCTTTGGAACAGTTGATATATATTTTTAAATTTAGGAATTCTTGTTACTTTCAATATCAAATTAAAAATTATAGAAATTTGAGAAAATAGTATTGAATATGGAAAAGTTTAATTTTTCAAAGTTTTTCTCTATTATCTTTATTGAATACATTATTATTACATTTTTATTTAATGTCTTCTTTGCTGCATATGTTATACATATTTTATATATTTTTTTATATAATACTTTTACAAGAAAACTATTTTTGATAAGTTTATATAATTTTTAAGGTAAAAATCAATATTTCATTTTTACACACAAATATGCTTTTATAATACCAATATATATTTACTAAAAATTTTATTTCAGTGAAAATTTACAAACTTTTCTTCATTTTTTTAAAATAATTTGTGAGATATTAAGAAATTTTTTACCTTATTAGTTGGTTTTCCTTCAAAAATTCACTTGAATTGAATTATGCATGGATTATCGATTTTTATAAGCAGGTTTTGATTATTTTGAAGACATGTTTTATAAAGGGTATTTTTTTTTTTAGAGGTATAGAACTTTAAATTGCAATAAAAACACGATGTATTATTCGACTGACATGAATTTTTTTTATTCGAAAGATAATCTTGTGGCATTACATTTTAAATATGATTTCTGGTATAGGACTGCCATGGCTGGCTTGGATGTAGTCCAATCTGGACGTCCAATTTTCGATGACTTTTTCCAACATTTGTGGCCGTATATCGGCAATAACACGGCGAATGTTGTCTTCCAAATGGTCAAGCGTTTGTGGCTTATCCGCATAGACCAATGACTTTACATAGCCCCACAAAAAATAGTCTAGCGGTGTTAAATCACAAGATCTTGGAGGCCAATTCACAGGTCCAAAACGTGAAATTAGGCGGTCATCAAAGGTGTCTTTCAATAAATCGATTGTGGCACAAGCTGTGTGACATGTTGCGCCGTCTTGTTGGAACCACAGCTCCTGGACATCATGATTGTTCAATTCAGGAATGAAAAAGTTAGTAATCATGGCTCTATACCGATCACCATTGACTGCAACGTTGTGGCCTTCATCGTTTTTGAAGAAGGATTCCACCAGCCCATAAAGCGCACCAAACAGTCAGTTTTTCTGGATGTAACGGTGTTTCGACATACACTTGTGGATTAGCTTCACTTCAAATGCGGCAGTTTTGTTTGTTGAGGTAGCCATTCAACCAGAAGTGCGCTTCATCGCTAAACAAAATTCGCTTATGAAAATCGGGAACAACAGCTATCTCGTTTTGGGCCCATTCGACAAATCTACGCCTTGCTTGATGATCGTTTTGATGAATTGCCAAACCAAACTGAGAATAAATCACTTGACAGCTGTTAAATCGGTCGCCCTCTGGGAAAGTAATGCCAACTTAAACTTCTATACCTGGAAAAAAAAACACTCTTTATAAAAAAAATTTTTTATCACTGACACTCGATTTTTCTTAAATAGTTTTTTCTCTTTAATATCAAATTGTCATATTTTTAAAGGATAAACTTGATCATCTAATTTACTATTGCAATCCTAAAATTAACAACTTTCTTGAATAATTTTATTTACATTTTTCAGACTAGTTTCAAATTAAAAATTTGTTAGTCAATATTTAATGACTGGAAATGTTATCTCTAAATTGTTTTAAGGGGATGACGATGATGAAGATGGTATATCATTCTTCTAACTGCCACACCACACCACATTCACTATAAGGAGAAAAGAGTCAAATTCAAATATCATCCTTTGCATTCCATTTTTAAAAATTTATTTCTTTAAATACAAACGTAGTTTTAATGTTATTCATAAAAATGCAGCTATCTTTCCAATCGAAATTTTGGGAAGATTTTCTAAAAATTTCTACAACTTTTTTTCCCCTCAGAAACTACCGCTAAGAATACATATTAGTGTACTATATAATTTCTAGAATTTTATTATTAAAATTAATACAACTGTGCTTTTTTTTAATCATTTAAATATATAAAATTTAGTTTATTTCATCAATAGTTTATTTTTAATGAATATTTAATGATTCGAAATTTTATCTCTAAATTTTTTTAGAGGAAGGACGAGATAACGAAGATAGTATATCATTCTTTTAACTGCCACACCACATTCACTATAAGGAGAAAATAATCAAATTCAAATGTTATAATCCTTTGCCTTCCGTTTTCAAAGACGGCTGCGGAAGCCGAGTGGTATAGGTTTCGGATCGTGGCTTGCCTTGTCACGAGTTCGAGCCCAGTACCACTAAAGACCCGCCGTGTAGGGCAGCGATGCACGTTAAATCTGTCGAGAGCTGAAACGTCCTCCCGTTGGTGTGGTGTGGTAGTTAGGAGAGGGGGGTGACAGCTCAGGTGTCGTCCACGTCACTTGACCATGGTTCAAAACTACGTGGTCCGTCGCCAAAAGCCCCCGTGTAGCTGAACAGTGCGACGTTAATATTCAATCAATCCGTTTTCAAAGTTCCGACTCTGCTTATATTTTCTTCCCATTTAAAAAGGAAACCGTCTCCCTTGATTTATGGTCACTACCAGCAAACGTTTTATGACCTTTCCTGGAAGTGATTCCTGCCTAGATCCATCACATTGTTCAAACACTCAAAACGCTGCCTGTGCTTGTTATAGAATGACCTCTCCCGTTTTTTGTATTTCAAACCAGCAAATAAGAATCTTTTGTTGATCGTTTCATTCTATGCATTCATTATTTGTGTCGTTTCCCATGTTGCTATTGCTGTAGGATTTGGAAAGTGAGAAAACTTATGAAAACGATGGGATGTGCAGGTTTCTCTTTTCTTTCCCACCCAAAGGGATGGTTGAACAATTCACTTTGCGAGTGCGGTGTATTTTCCCTTTCAGATGAGAAATAAGTTGATCAGCCAGGTATATGTGTCTGTGCAAGATTTAACTGTATTTTTTAATATCTGAATCAACTTCTGAAATTAAAATTAACAAATTTCGAATATCGATGTAAAATTTAAAATAGTATTTGCAAATTCCCAACGAAGAAATAAAATTAATATGTTCCTTAATCCACAGTTTTTTTTAAAAGATAATAAACATTATATACATATTGAGAAAACTTGGAATATAATTTATAAAGTATTTTATCATTGTTAAAGATGACATATACCTACAGAGAAATTTTAAAAAGTGAAAACATTAAAAAAAAAGAATATTTAAGATTTGTTCCTTGGTCCCAGCCAATATTTAAAAACTTTTCTTTCGATTTGTTGATAGATCTATATTAATGAAAAAGACTTTAAGCATGTGTGTTTCACCTCTACAGCCCAAACTAAGCTACTCAGAAGTATAAAACTTGGCACATAATTATTCTAGGTCCTGATGATTCCCTTTTTTTTTCAACCACTCTGGGTTTTTAGTTAGTTGGATTGGCAACACCCTTTTGTTTACAGTTGACTAGCGATGTCGAATGAAGCACATTTTATCCTTTTCCAGAATTTCAAACGAAAAGTGATGAAACTTTGTTTTATTCATTAATGCTAACCGACTGTCACAAATGAAAAAGTTTTTGCCGCAAAATGCACTGTGGTGGGCGATGCCAAAGTTTTTGCTTAATTTTTTTATGTGTGTTCGGGAATCGTATATTTTGTGTTTAAACGTAGCTGTGATTTTAGATAATAATAAAATCTGTTTTCTGCAAGGCCGTTTTATATGTTGTATTTTTGTGTATGGTTATTTTTTTATATTTTTGCGTTTTTTGTACTTCACGTTGATTGCATAATGGAACAATACACCCTTCTTGCAAGATCTAACGTAATTACTGTACACACTGGCTACTTTTAAAGATATTTTCATACCATGTTCACCTTTAAATATTTATAGTTGATTTTTGTGTATTGTTTCTGGTTTTAGATTTAAAGATAAAATAAAGAATGTGAAATTTTTGAAAGCAACATTAAAGTTATTGATAATTCTTAACCTGGAAAAGAAACGAGACAACTTTAAATCTGAAACTCTAAACAGTACGGAAGTATCAAATGTATACATATAAAGGTTTAAAGTGAAAAAAAGAATAATGAACGTGACACCAACCTTAAACCTAAGTTAGAATTTTTTAAACTAAAAAAGGAGCCACAGAATTTAATCTAAACCAAGAAATGATTCGGAATAATCACACAAATAAAATATAAGCTAAACAGAAATGTATATTAAACTAATTTAATTCAGTTATTGAAAAAATATAAAATACGCTTAGGTGGAGGACCAATGCCTCTTCCTACCAGAAAAATACATAAATCGAAAAACTTATAACGAAAAAAAATGTTATAACAGATTATTGCTGAAATAAAATTGCTTTTTACAAGAACTCCTTTACGCAGTAAAAAAGAAACTTTCACTTAAAAATTAAGCCCTAAAAAAAATTAAAACTTGAATGCAAACGTAAGTTTATTCTAAGTGAAAGGCTTGGCGTCAAAAACAGATTTTAGAGCCAAACAACTTTTTCGAGTAATAGCTTATACTCCGTTCCTCTCATTAGGTTCATTATGGTTTTTTTTCAACTAAGGTCTGTTTTAGGTAATTTATTTTAGTCCTTACTAATTTAATTTTTTCGCTATTGTATTAAATCTGAATTTTATATTAAATGTAATATAGATGTTAGATAGTATTACTTTCATTCCTTATGTGATATTAGTTTAATGCTACAGAAAATTTAATTTAATTTAAATTAATGTAGGCTTATTTTATCTATTTTTTACAATTTTACTTTGTACTAATTTTATTTTTTTCCAGTTGAAGGCTTCCTAATGTATGTTATTTATGTTAATATTTTAAGGAAATAGTTTTACATAATTTCTTTTGTTTTATCTATTTCAGATTATTTCACTCATAGTTCCCATAGCAGAAACATACCACTGTTATTACTTTTCTGTTATAAATAAAAATTATAATTTCATCCTTTCATTTCTATTTACCTTTTTAGCAAGTTAATTTTCTCTCTTGTATTCAAATATGCGTTTTTATGAAATCATTCTTTTCTGTGAAGCAAAATTGCAATGAGAACACTAATTTAAAAAGTTATTTACTTTTAGATACAGTGCTCTGCAATGGCTCTACTTTCTTCAAAATATATTTTGTTTGCAAAAAAAGCTAAATTTTATTCATTGCGCTACAGGGACAACGATTTTCCTTACTGTATACGCTGTTGGACTGTTTTGTTTGTTGCCATTTTTTAATTTAATAAATGAATTTATATGTGAAAATTACCCACTGTCACCCACTACAAGTTAAAAATAAATAAAAGCAATTTCCACACATACATGGTTCATTATTAATTGCCATCCTTATTTTCTATGCCTTTTATGATACTTCAAGTATTCTCTAAAGTTACAAAAGTAATTTTAATTTAAAAATATTTTTTCATTGTTATACTGAACATAATTTTGTATTATATTTTGGCATTTACATACCAATTATAAAAATATTTCTTGAATATGAAATTCATTTTACACACATATGGAAATAATAAACAAAACATAATTAGCCATATATTACTTTTGAAAAATAATAAAACTGATAATTTTTAATTTTTTTTACAAAAAAGGATAGTTTAAAATGTTAAAAATAAAATAGACACTTTTATCAATTTTATTTGTCATGTTTTACGTTAATTTTATCGATGCATACATGAGTGTTAGCATATTTTAATTCTGAAAAATATATAATATTTCTTAAAACTGCAATTGCCTGTGCAACACAAAGAAATTTCGAAAAAGTATATTTTATTGAAGCTTTTGCTTATATAAGTATAGAAAGCCCGTGAAACGCCGGGCCATACATCTAGTAGTCAATAAAAATATGATCAATAACATTAGGTTAGTTTGAGAACTTAAAAATGTGAATAAGTAATAACGCAATATTAGTGGCATAACGTACATCCCCATATCGATCGGGGGGAGAGGCGTCAGGCCTCTAAGGGGCCCAAAGCCCGACTGCCTACTCTTGGTAAAATCTAACCTGGAGGCCCAGAATTGACTCTGCGGAGGGGGGAAGCAAATGTGTTCTTCGTTACGCCACTGCACAATATCAAGTACCGTATCACATTCGATTCAAGTGGCAAGTGGCATGGAATTTACGGAGTTCCTGTCCCGGAAACGGGACGTACCTCCTCATCAGAATTAATAAAAAAAAGAGCTGAATTAAATGAAAGTGACATAAGAGTAAATTATAAAGAAACAAAAGATGGGCAGGACAAATCCTGCTGGAAAAAACAGTAGCGGACGAAGTCCGCTCACTGATGAAAGAATTGCCCTGCAAGCTGCAATATGATTGGTCGAGACCGATCAACGCAGAAAGTGGGCGTGGAAACAGATTGGGTCGATCCGGAAATAAACGACCCGGAACAAGGATATCTTGAGATTAAAATAAAAATCCAGATTCCATAAAAATAAATACTTTTCTGAACTAACAAATTTTTAAAAATTTAAATGAACCTACTTGCACATTAAAAATGAATAAAACAGGGGGGGAAGGGACCAAAAATAAGAGAATATAGGACTAGACGCGATTTTTATAGGATTTATATAACGCAATGAAGTCATATATGTGATACAATCATGATAAATAATTGATAGCAATGTGGAATGTCCAGTTCTCAAAATTATTGGCGGTCGTTCGAAGGAACGATTTAATTAATGATTGCCGGACGTGAAGCAAAATTTAAAAAGAGTTTAATTGATAGCATAGAATCGTGCCCCATCTGGTGGCCGAAAAATTAGAAATATGAAATGCGACACCGCACAATTGAATCCGAGGAGGTCACCCTCCCGGATTCTGACCGCGGTGATCGCTGCTTCGGAAAAGACATTAAGTCCGCGACTGTGGGCTTCCAATCGCGCCACGGTTTTAAGTTTTGGTTTCATCGAAGATCCTTCATATCAAATATGTGAAGTATACTCGTATATATGTTACCGGCAAAGTATGAAATGCCGACATTCTATAGAATGTCGGACTTTTTTAGGCAAAGTATGAAATATGAGAATTATTTCATACTTTGCCTTGGCGTTACATAGAATGCCTAAATTTTCTATAGAATGACGAAAGCTGTTTAGGCAAAGTATGAAATAAGGTCAAGATACGGTTATTATATCAATGACGTACATTTTTAAAAAATACAAATGTTATTCTGACAAAATAATGAGTACCATTTAAAAATCATTTAAAATACATAAATAGTGCAACACTTTCTTTTTCCTTTATGTATTTCGTTTATTAGGGAAAAAAATTTCAAATAAAAAGATAACCTACTTATTGTTACATGTATTAGGTGCTTGCTTCATAGCACTCTAAATAATACTCAAGTGTGTTGAGTTTTCATTTAATTCAAACATTAAACTTTATCAAAATCTACTGGAATTTTATTCTGCGTGTTCATTCCACGGCGGCAAACATAGATCTACACGTTGTACAGAAAATGCCACGTTTTTAGTATTTTACACAGTTATGCTGCAGTTAAGCATAATACAATCGATACGACTACATGAGTAAAGAAAAAATATAAAAACAGAAATATAAATTATGAAAACCATTTTAAAAATTAACAGAAATTAAATGCATTTACATAAAATATAAGTTTAACAATTATTATTTAAGTTTAACATTTATTTGAATAGAATTAATTTCTATCTTGCCAATATCCGTTTAGAGAATTCGAAAAACAGTTGACAGGTGCAGCCATCTAGCGAGAGAAAATCTCTACAAAAACTGTCCTTTACATTACTCCCTTGCCAGTAACAAAGTTACGATACAAGAAAAAAATATATGGCAGGGACAGTTTCAGACTTATTGAACAGATTATAATTTCATTTTTTTTTTTACAAATTAAACTTATACAAACCGCTTTTAACACAATTATTACTAATCATTGCATTACACAACACAAAATTACTACTACAGGATTGCTACAGAAGTCTTAATGCACAAAATATGCTACAAGTTCAAAATATTTAAACACAGCTACCTTCCTGTTTCTTAAAAATACATGGAAAAATACAACTAAAATGTGCAGCAATTACTTTAAATGTATATTTATACTGAGCAACAATCAAATTTAAACAAAGTCAAAAAAGTATATATAAGATATGCAATAACTCAAAAAAATAATAAACTACAGAATGCTTTTGCAAATACACAAAACTCAGTCAATATTTGAACATGGGAAACTAAGGAGTACATAAATATTTTGCGAAAAAAAAATCATTCATATTCCAATGAAAAGTTAACATGCCATTAAAAAAAAACATGTCAAGTTACTCTGCAATGACAACACCTTAATTTTTTGAATATTATGAAACATATCAAATCCAATAGTGTTAAAAATCAATTTTCATATTTACATACACAATGGGTAATTTTATAATATATACATACAGAAAACTTCCTATTTACAAGAAAGAATATCAGAAAACTTTAGTTTCAATTCACCACATAATTAATTATAACTCAGTTAATCACTAATACAATCCATTTACCACAATTGAGCATTTTTATGCAAAACAGTATCTATTTATACACATTTTATTTGATGCTAACACATATTATTTCTACACATAGAATTTGATGCTAACACATATCTATTTATAAACATAGAATTTGATGCTAACACATATCTATATTGATATCCTGAAAATTTTATGTTCACTATTAAATACATAATAGATAATTTTGTTAAAATACATACTTTCCAATGAAAAAAACACATTCTATAACACATTTAAGAGATGAGATGCCCACAAATTGTAATACTAATGAGAGAATTTCTGTCGACAATGTAAAAAAAAAAACAGTAGTAATAAATAATTATTTGTGACATAAAGTTGAAAACTTTGTATAACATATATTACTTTGAATGCGAGAATATATATGGAAATTTTACATCATGCTCTTTAATTTCTTTTTATTTACAAAGCTTTTGTTTGATTTAGGTTCTCGCTGTTATGAAATTACACACAATTCTACTTAAGCTTACAACTTACTGATGAGGTTATATCAGGATAGTGAAAGAATAATTATTTAAATTTCACAATACTAGCATAAAATCATACATGTATATATAACCAATTAAGAGTCAATTTTCAATTCTAAAATCCAGGAATTAACATACATTGTCATTTTATAAGCATATCTACAACATTTAAAGCAGTGTTTACTATAACTTTCACTATATGTACATGAATTGCATTACCAAGAGAATTATTACCAAGTATATATTTAATCAATTAGATACATTTTTATAAATGGTGATTTTCAAATTTACTAATTTTTAATAACTGTTTACTAGTAATAAGTGAAAGGAATTTCAAACTTTAACACTTACATACATAATAGTTGCTATTTTGTTTATTCTCTAAATCTTACTGGTTTTTTATCTTTCTACCACAGCTGGTAGTAGATTGTTCATCAGGCATTGGGGGAAGTTCTTTCCAATTTGAAATCTCATTTTTTTGTCCAACACTAGTTTGTTCATTTTGATTGTCCACTGCTAACAAATAGGCAGGGTTTCAGTCTATCTACAGATATATTAATTGTTTTATCTTTGATTAGGATTGTGAAATATTTATCATACTTTTTATGTACAGTATATGGTCCTTCATATGGTGGTTCTAATGCTTTTTTAACTCTGTCGATACGAAGAAACACATGGGAACAGGATTTCAAATCTTTATGCACAAAGATATTTTGCTTCCTGTTGCTAGGGAGACTTCAGTGGCTTTAGCTCTGCCATGCTGCTGTAATTTGGCGACAAAATTCTGTGGATCCATGTTAATAGTAGGGGTATCAAAAAATTCGCCAGGTAATTTAATGGAAGTACCATAGACCATCTGTGCAATTGTGTAACTAATGTCAGGTCTTATGGCAGCTCTTAAACCTAACAACACAGTGGGTAATGACTCTGTCCATCTAATATTGTTGTGAGCTTTTATAGCACCTTTCAAGGTCCTATGTAAACGTTCAACTTTCCCATTACATTGAGGGTGATAAGATGTTGTGTGGGCTACTTTAGCACCACATATTGCAGCTATGCTTCTAAATAGTTCTGCCTCAAACTGTCGACCTTGATCTGTGACTATTTTGGCAGGTACTCCAAACCTGCAAATCCATTTCTCATAAAATGCTCTCCCAACTATTTCAGCTGTTATTTCAGGTATAGGAATTGCTTCCATCCAGCAAGAGAATCGGTCAATGCAGGTTAAGCAATACTGCATCCCTTCTGAAGGTGGTAGTTTTCCAATGAGATCTATGTGAACTACACTAAACCTTTCATCTGGTTGTTCGAAGTCTCCTAATTTGGATTTTGTATGCCTGCTGACTTTACATTTTTGGCATCTAATGCAAGCTTTTGCCCATTCTCTGACTTGCTTTTAATATCTGACCAGACATATTTTTCAATCATCAGTTTAACTGTAGATTTAATACCAGGGTGAGCTAAGCCATGAATTAGTTGGAATATTTGAAACCTGAATTTTTGTGGAATGTAAGGCCTAATTTTTGTGTTGAGATGTCACACCAAAGTTTTTTCCAGATGGCAATGTCGAAGGTTTAAATTTTAAAGAATTGTTGTGCAATAATTTTTGCAACTCTTCGTCAGTAGTTTGCTCTTCTGCAATTTCCTCAAAGTTGATTTCGGAAATTGAATGAATTCTGGATAAGGCATCTGCAACAACATTATCTTTACCCAATACATGTTGAATGTTACAACTAAATTCTGAAATGTATTGAAGTTGTCGTTGTTGTCTTGGTGATGCTTTTTCATTTTTTTGCTTAAATGCAAAAGTTAGAGGCTTGTGGTCAGTATATATAACAAAATCATTCCCTTCCAGCAGGTGTTTGAAATGTTTCACTGAAAGGTATATTCCCAATAGTTCTCGGTCATAGGTACTATACCTTGTTTGTGTTTCATTTAGCTTCTTTGAGTAAAAAGCTATTGGTTTCAACGCTCGTTTTCTAATTGCTGAGTACTGCGCCCACAGCAAAATCTGATGCATCTGTGCAAAGTGATAGGGGTAGTCCAGATCTTGAAATGATAAAAGAGCAGCTTCGGCAAGGTCAGTTTTGCATTTTTCGAAGCTTCTCCTGGTGTCATCAGTCCAATGCACTTTTCTGCGGTCTTTCTTTTTCGCTCCTTTTAACAGTTCATGTAGAGGTGCTTGAGTCTTAGCAGCATCCTTTAGGTATCTTCGGTAAAAATTTATCATGCCCAGAAACGTTCGCAGGTCATGAATAGTTTCTGGTAGTTTGTAGTTGAAGATAGCTTGAACTTTTTCTGGCAATGGCCGTGAACCTTCTGCAGTGATCAGAAATCCCAAATATTCAACTTGGGCAGCTCCCATCACTGATTTGGAGACATTTATTCGAAGTCCATATTGCTGGAATCTTTCAAATACCATTTTTAGGTGTTCACTGTGTTCCTCTTCAGTAGATGAGGCAACAAGTACATCATCAAGATACGGGAAAACAAAGTCGAGTCCATACAGTACTTCAGTAATGAAACGTTGGAAGGTTGAAGGAGCATTCCTCAGTCCAAAACTCATAGTATTGAACTCGTACAAGCCAAATGGGGTGGTGATGGCAGTTTTTTCTTTGTCTTCCTCAGCAATTGGTATCTGATAATAAGCCTTACTAGATCTATCTTGAAAATATTTTTTTATCCTTCAGGATGTGATTAAAGTCCTCAATTCTAGAATTGATATCGATCTGGTATTGTCTGTGCGTTGAGTCGCCTGTAATCGCCATGGTCTTAATGTGCCATCCTTTTATTTACTAAATGCAATGGACTTGCCCATTGAGATTTTGAGGGTCTAATAATGTCGTTGTCCAGCATAAATTGGAACTCTTGCTTCGCCAGCTTCAACTTATCAGGGGCTAGTTGTCTTGCCTTCGAATAAACCGGTTGGCCAGTTGTTAGATGTGGTGCTTTACTTCATGTTTAACAACTCTGTTAACCAAGTTTGGCTTGGTTAAATCAGGATACAACTTAAGCAGGTTGAAATATTTGGAGGCTCTATTGACTGTGCTGAGATCATTATTTTCTTGGATGGTAGCAACTTCTCCTTTAATTGAAAGATTTGTTACTCCATCGATTAATTTCCTGTTGTGCAGATCTATCAGCAACTGGAATTTTTGAAGGAAATCAGCACCTATGATTCCTCGCTCAACTTTGGCAATAATAAACGGCCACTGAAATGGGCGTCTTAGGCCTAGGTCCAGCGTGAGAATTTTTAGACCATATGTTGGAATTTCAGTGCCATTAGCAGCATACAGTTTATATTGAGAGGCTTGGCACTCACCTTTCGTTTTTGTCCAAGGGAGGATCGAGACGTCTGCTCCACTATCCACAAGGAATTGACATCCGGTTTCTCTGTCCTTGACAAATAACCGGAATTTGCGGCCTAAAATATCGGCAGCAGGACTCGCCGCGGCGTCTACTGCTGGGATTCGTTTCCCGGCTCATTGAAACTGCACGGCTGTACGCATTTACCAGGGGAGACACTTCTTCCCGAATCGGAAATGGTAGAAGCAATATCGTCCCTGAGGATTGTAGCGGCGCCTTGATTTGCTGCGACTTCTACCTCTGATGGTGATGAGGGCTAGAGCTCCGGACTTTCCGTTGCAGCTTTAATGAGGCAATTTGCCTTCAAGGGTGGCTATTTTAGCCATGAGTTGATCCACTCCTGCGGAATCCTGTACCGCTGCGATATCTACTGTTCTCGGCGCCATCTCTACGATCTTATCTGCCATCGCCGCTATTTTGTCGAGGTGTTCTTCACTGACAATTACAATGCACTTAACAGAATCTGGCATTTTATCCAGCCATAGTGTGCGCAACGCCTTTTCCGAGACATCGGTACCAGCGAGGGCGCGCATTTTTCTTAGCAGTTGACTAGGCAACATGTCACCTAACTCAATCCCGTGAGAAGACGCTTCATTTTTTTTTGTTTTCGCTTTCGACGAATATCTTCAAAAGACGTTCCTTCGTAGCTGTATATTTGTTGGGGTTAGAATCTTTTACAATGTCCCAGATATCTTCCAACACCCTCGGTTCCAGTTGAGCCACGAGGTGACTGAACATCGTCTCCTCCGAAGTAATCCGGCAAATCCTAAACTGCGCTTCGACCTGATAAAACCATATCTCAGGTTTGTCGAACCAGAACGGCGGTATTTTGATGCTAACACCGCTTGCTTCGAACTTTTCAGCTTCTGTCATATTGAATAATCCAGTAAATATAAAATCCAGGGTCACCAGTTATTAGGTGCTTGCTTCATAGCACTCTAAATAATACTCAAGTGTGTTGAGTTTTCATTTAATTCAAACATTAAACTTTATCAAAATCTACTGGAATTTTATTCTGCGTGTTCATTCCACGGCGGCAAACATAGATCTACACGTTGTACAGAAAATGCCACGTTTTTAGTATTTTACACAGTTATGCTGCAGTTAAGCATAATACAATCGATACGACTACATGAGTAAAGAAAAATATAAAAACAGAAATATAAATTATGAAAACCATTTTAAAAATTAACAGAAATTAAATGCATTTACATAAAATATAAGTTTAACAATTATTATTTAAGTTTAACATTTATTTGAATAGAATTAATTTCTATCTTGCCAATATCCGTTTAGAGAATTCGAAAAACAGTTGACAGGTGCAGCCATCTAGCGAGAGAAAATCTCTACAAAAACTGTCCTTTACACATGGTAGGCTTGAATGTTATTTTGAATTACATTTTTCTCGCAAAGACCATTCTTATTTTGGTACTTTGCTTTACACATACATTTGACGAATCCTTCGCTGCTTCCATTGGAATGAGCAATTGCAACTGACAGAAGAGGAAAAAATTCATGGTCAAGAATATTTTTAATTCTTAGGGCACAAAGTAAATTCTGATTTCACATACAGTTGACAAAATGATTTGTACACCCCTTTTTTCTTCGTTTTTGATGAAATAAATACCCATATTTTAGTTGCGAATTAATCATGCATTTCTTTAATGCATCTAATTATTGTATGCAGATTATTTTTCTTTTTAAGTGTAAAAGTAAATTGTAATCTGTAAAAGTGAGAAAAATCGTTGCAGAAAGAGTATTTGTACAGAATTCTTTTAGTGTAAGTATGGCAAAAGTTTTGATTAAACTTTTTAGATTCAACTTAGTTTTTCATACGTTTTTCTTAGTTTATCAATAATATTTAAATAGTTACAGATTATATTTAAATTAGTACGTAAAGTAACACAGAATCCGAGACTTAATACTGTGTTTTCCAACCTTTTTATCCCCACTGACCGGTCAACGTTTGATTTAATAATTTAATTGTATTTAAACATGCCTTCAGAATAAAATTCAGTTACTCCAAAAATGAATATAAAGTGATTTTACAGGAAATATAAAGTGACTTTCCATGGGAAAAATCAAACTAGCAATAGATAAATACACCCAGTAAATAAAATGGAAATAATGTAATACTCCATGAGTGGCTCGTACTATTTGATCCACAGACCGGTTATTGGGAACTATTCTGTATAGTACCGACTCCTTCTTTAACAGGTTACATGAGTTTACTTTTATTTCCCCAAACTTCACGTCATAGCTATTCAGCAACCCTGGGTTCCTTTTTAGTAGTCATTTTGTACATCAGTTATTAGCTTTTAATAATTAATTTCAGTTTTAAAAAAACACTTTCTCTTTTGCAACTTTAACTCTAATTTTTGTGGCAGCTCTACTTCGAATAGTTGTTTCAGGCATTATGGACCCGAGGTTGGCAACCTTGTATCTGTGGCATGTCAAAGACCAATCTACCAATTATGATTCAGCGCGCCACACAGTGGGGCATTTTCGAAAGAATTCTATTCCCGCGATATGCAGAGTTAGAGAATAGAGTTCAATTATATAGATTTATAAGTTTACAACACATTGTAACACATGGTAATATTTATTATTTATTTATTGTAATGATTTAACCATTCATCCCAGCGTGTTAAAAATTGTAATTCTTTACTTCTCTCGTGCTTTATATTAATGCTTTTATTAATGCTTTATATTAATGCTCGCGCGCGTGCTTTTATTTATAAAAATTAACTGTAATTTTAATTATGGAAAGTTCTGGAACTTTCGATGGCAATAGACAAGGAGATGGAATATTCGGTTTGAAAAATAAAGTCTTGAGTTGTATGTGGCAAGGTTGTCGACATTTTTTTGAGGGTTAAAACTGGTGCCTACACCCGTGACGTAAGAACTACGACCCCGTAGAAGCAGAAACCGCCGCTATGACGAAACGCCGCAGAAAAATGAAAATTTAACCGGCTCTGTAAACCTTAACTGTCCCGGAAAAAATATACTGGTATTACGCCGCAATCCTTCTAAAGCAAGAGAAAATCCCTGGAAATCTAGAGAAACAAGTGAATCATCCTGACTTCAATTGTCTGAAGAAAAGAAAAAAAAAAAGAACATCTATTTCCTGTTAAAAGTTTTTGCTATAGTGTTTTGTGTATTTTTCATATACAAGTGATAGCAATCCTGCTACAGTGTGCTAGTGCTAGGGCAGTGGTTCTCAAACTTTCAGTACTGGTGACCCAATTTTCAATCAGAATTTTTATCGCACCCCCTAAAAATAATGTATTCAATACAATAATAATGCACTTTTAGGCGCTAAAGCTACAATACAATCATAATTATAAACCTTACAAATTAACAAGTATATATATATATATATATATATATATATATATATATATATATATATATATATGTGGGAGTCCGAATAAATCTTCGAATAAAAATCAGACTCTTCAGAAGGCGGGATTTTAGATTGGCGAGGTGGCTTGTCTAGGGGTAAGTATTTAAGGGTGAGTGATGAATTAATTGAATCAAAGTCATTTAAACACAGATACTTCATTTAAGTAAAAAAAGAATTTATTTAAAGTTAAAGGGAAATATTTACAAAAGGGGATATTTACAAAGAGAAAGACATGCAGGAATTAGGTTAATTAAAAGTTGAGTTATACCTTTATCATTATTGGACGTTAGGACTGGTGGTGCCGCGCAGGGCGCGAAATGCGGTAAAGACGTGACGTGTTGAACAAGCAGTGGTTAGTAGGCCTCTGCCGAAAAATTATTCAAGCCGGAGCTACGAAAGCTCACTAGATGGCGCTGCTTCGGAATGCAGTAATAAATAAAATTGAGATTTATGGTCCTCTGAAAAGGATATGACTCAACCTTTTAACAAAATGTTTCAAAGGGAAAATCCTACATATATATATATATATATATATATATATATATATATATATATATTACTTTTATGTAGTTCGATTCACTAGAAAAGCGAGTTTTTTTAATTTGTTTTAAAACTAACTTATTTTCCAGTATTTTTTCTATACACGATAAAAATCACAATTCCAGTGAATAATTTAATTAAAAGAAAATATATTTACCAACATTCAAGGACTTTTCAATTTCTTAGAAAATTTGAGAAAAAATCCAATAAAACTAAAAGAAAATGTTCCAAATGTGCGTGCCCTTAATAAAGGACATAAATCACAGACACTTTTCGCTAACAACACAGGAACGTTATTTTCCAGCAAAACTGTCATATTTTGTTCACGTTTTTGTAGTTTTGCTGTTGTTTGATGATCTACAAACAGAATTTTGAACTTTTTCTTCTTTGTATCTTTTTGACAAGGCCAAAGTGCTACATTATGGCTTCATAGTTTTCTTCATAGAGATCTTTAGGCAACATTTGAAAATTTCAAATCAACTCAAACGTTTCATGTCTAACGCTTTTCTGATATTTACTTTCGCTATCTTGATTAATATGCATTATTTCAGTAGGTTCTTCAATTATTTGATCAGTTTTAACTTCCTTCAATAGGGATCACAGATGCCCATTTTTTAAAAATATTCTGCTCATTTACATTTATAAACCATAAAAAGTCGTACAACACAGCAATCAAAACCACAAAATTGTTCATGGGGAAAGTGTACCATGCTCTAAAAAATAATTGTGTAAAACGTTCTTAATTATGCATTATATGTTTCAGAATACTCATGCTTATCCATATATCATAAAACTCTTTCACATGGAAAAAGATGAAACAGAAATATATTATATATATTTACATGTTCCCTAAAAAAAAAAAAAAAAGACGGAGATAACCGTACCAGTAAGTTCGAAGGTCAGTTAAAGTAATATTTTAGGTTAAGAGAAACGTAATAAAAAAAATCTCTCATCGTGGAATTACAGCAAAGCAAACAAAATATATTTTTCAATTTGGTTTATAGGATCAAAGATGGTTAATGAGCGTTTGAAGTGGAATCTTTCAATTTTATGATCACCAGATGATACAAATAAATTATATCGTGTAAATTTGTTTTTTTTTCTATTAAGTCAGAATGCATTTTGTTTTACTTCATTCCAAAAAAATATTTTTTTTAAACCTATTATTTTCAATATGCTTGCGCACGCAGTTTGAGAAACACTGTGCTAGGGGTCATTTTATTATTTTATTTTATTGATTTTTTGGTATTCTTATGCAATGATAATTCTTAATTTTGCTGTATATTAATTTATTTCTTGCGAGATAACGTTTCCTGATTAATATTTTGTGAATTGAACATTAATAATTACTATTTTGCTTGATATTTTACTGATTTCCTATTGAATTTAGGTAGCATTACATGCCTGATTATTTTAGTTTTGTTTAGTATTTTCATTGCATTGAATTTTGTATCATTACAACTGATGATTCTAATGAACTAAATTTTCTTTATATTATTTTATTATTTGAATTAATATTCCTTGTTGGTATTTTGAATATGTTATTAATTCACTTTACCCATTTTAATTCTTTTTTGAAGTGTATAATAATTTATAAGATTTTAAAGCTAGCCATATTTTAAAGTGTATTCCCATATCTGTAAGAGCTTTGGTGGACAATAAGCCTTGGCCCTTAGTTATTTATTTTATTTATTTGCAACTCTTAAATTTCTCAGTCATGTTATTTCTGGGAAAAGGAAAAAAAGCTGATCTCATTAAGCTTGCCATTGAGTTAGGTGAAAGTGAGTCGAATGCGGAAGAGCTGAATATAATTGAATTAAGGACAAAAATTTTAACAAATGATGCTTATAAGGAAGACCCTGAATTTGTGAAATGTACCTTTGAGGGAATCTTATCAAACAGGATAGACGAGGAAAACAAACAAAAAGAGGAAACACTGCGTGAATTTGAGCAGCAGAAAATACGACTGCAAAATGAGACTCAAAGATTCGTAGGTCCACAAAAAAATACCTCAAACAAAAATTGAATTAAAAAAAAAAAGTTGCTACCAACATTTAATCCTGACGTTGATAACATGGACCTGTTACTCAACTTATTCTAACGGCAAACGAAACTATTGGATCTTGGTGAAGATCTGTGGGTACCCTATATATCTCATTGGTGCCCTACCTAGTGATTGTAACCTCCCTCATTGCCCGTGAGCCTGAGGAGAAATGCAGGGATTACTCCCACATTCGAGGAATGCTTCTGCAACGGTTCAAATTAACCGCAGAAAAATTCCGGGAGCTGTTTTCACGTCACAGAAAAAGCCAAAATGGGACGTGGAAGGAGTTTTATTTTGAAATCCGAACATATTTTGAAGGTTGGCTCAATGAGCTTAAAGTTAATTCATTTGACGGATTGAAGAAATTGATGATTGCCGATCAAATGAAAAAGAGATGCTCTCCAGAGTGTATGGAACATTACCTGGAAATCTGGGAAGAACTTATCTCCCCAGAAATGTTAGCAGAAACGCTGGAAGCTTTTGACAACATCCGATGTTCCCTACCCAGTGGACCTAGGAAACACGTGAAGGCAAGTGAAACCGTAAATGATGGAAGACTGGTATCATTCAGGAAACCTGAACGCCCTCCCAAAACAGAATATTCCCATCAGGTAGCAAATGAGAGATTTCCTCTCAGATGCTATGGCTGTGGGAAACAAGGAGTGATAAAATCTAGGTGCCCCACCTGCAACCTCAACGCCTCACAAAGAACAGACGTAACAACCAATCACATCAATGCTTACACAGCTCAGACCAGAAGCCCTCGATTGACCCTAATCGACATAACTTTCTGTGGAATAAAGGGACGTGTATGTGCAGACACATGATCTACACATTCAATTGCAGGGGAAAGGATGTTCCATATATTTAAGGATAAGGAACTCCTTTACCAGGAAACCACATTAGCAATGAACTTAGCAGATGGTCCACAGACCACAGGTGAGGCCCTTCCAACCCAAGTAATGATAGAAATTGAGGGGAGATCAGTCTTGACCAAATTCATAATTCTCGCAAAGGGAAATAGAACACTTCTAGGAACAGATTTCCTTAGTTCTGCTGGTTTGGTTCTAGATGTGAAGAATATTTGTTGGTACTTCTGGGACAATCCTACCCACAAGTACCTATTTGGTGAAGAATTGGACATCCCGTCCATAGTTGAGAAGACGTCCAGCAACACCTGCCAATTAAGAGAAGGGGAAGGTGAAAGTTTGACCTCTGTGTGTGTGTGTGTGCGTGCGTGCGTGTGTGCGCCCTAGAAGGAGAAACTTAACCTCCTGTTGGAATCCTTCCAAAATGTCTTCGAAGCAGGGGGAGAAGCAACAAATATCTTGAAGCACCACATTAACACGGGAAATAGTCCTCCTATTTCTGTACCCCCATACAGAATGTCTCCTGTAAAGAACTGTCCTGACTGCATTAAATACAAAGCTTCAAATCAGAAGCCTTCCGGGCTATTAAAGGTGGCCGCGGTAGCCGAGTGGTATAGGTATCGGACCGTGGCTTGCTTTGTCACGAGTTTGAGCCCAGTACCACTAAAGACCCGCCGTGTAGGGCAAGCGATGCACGTTAAATCTGTCGAGAGCTGAAACGTCCTCCCGTTGGTGTGGTGTGGTAGTTAGGAGAGGGGGGTGCCAGCTCAGATTTCGTCCACGTCACTTCACCATGGTTCAAAATTACGTGGTCCGTCGACAAAAGCCCTCGTGTAGCTGAACAGTGCGACGTTAATATTCAATCAATCAACCGGGCTATTACAGACACCTGTGCAGCCCAACGTTTTGAAACCTTGGCCATTGATCTCTTCGGGTCCCTACCTGAGAGTAAAGGTGGTAAAAGATGGATCCTCATCATTGAGGATTGTACCACCAAGTGGGTGGAACTCTTTGCACTACCCAATGCCACAGCTAAAGAATGTGCCATTACCTTGATTAAAGAGGTTCTACTGAGGAATGGCATTCCTCGCCGTTTTATCAGTGACAATGGAACCCAGTTTGTGTCAGCAGTGATGCAACAAATATTCTACCTATTAAGCATCCATCATTCCCTGATCCATGTATACCATCCTCAAGCTAACCCAGTTGAAAGAAAGAATAGGGATCTGAAACCACGGCTGGCAATTCTCGTCCAAGACAAGCATGACTGTTGGTCAGAGAAGCTACCCTACATCCGCTTTGCTCTCAACACAGCCAAATGCGAAACGACAGGACAGACGGCAGCCCTTCTGAATTTTGGTGGAGAGTTACGCACTCCAAGTGAAGTTGTCAATGATATCAGTCGTCATCCAGAACGATAATTTTGTGCCAGAGATAACTCCCTATCTCACAAAATTTGCTAAGTTTTCCCCTCAGATTAGAGAGGTGGTTGAAGAGCAACAGGATGGTAGGAAGTTTTACGCAGATAAAAAGAGAAAATCTGCTCCAGCATATCAACCTGGAGAACACGTCTTTGTAGCATCACATCCATTGAGCAACGCTGCGCAAGGAAGAAGTGCAAAAACTAATGCCACGCAGAGACGGTCCCTACGTGATTTTAACAAAAAGATCACCATCATCTTACGAGATTGCTAGTTTTGATAATCCAGGGGAGCCTCTTGGTGTTTAACACATCTCTGCTTTAACTCCTTGTAATAATGACAAAGTAAAACCCCTTATTCCTCTTCGTAAACGTGGACGTCCACCAAAGGTTCCACAGACTCCTGGTTCCTCGTCGGGACTCCGTCGGAACCAGAGGGGGAGGATGTAACAAATGGTAATATTTATTATTTATTTATTGTAATGATTTAACCATTCATCCCAGCGTGTTAAAAAATTGTAATTATTTATTTCTCACATGCTTTATATTAATGCTCGTGCTTTTATTTATAAAAGCAAACTGTAATTTTAATTATGGAAAGTTCTGGAACTTTCGATGGCAGTAGATAAGGAGATGGAATATTCGGTTTGAAAAATGAAGTCTTGAGATGTATGTGGCAAGAGTTGTTGACATTTTATTTTTGTGTTAAAACATTAATTTTGCAACAATTAAAAATATATTTTTTAACATAGAAATAAACAGCACAAAATATATTTTTCTTCAACAAAAATAATGAGTTTCAGTCCGTTACCACAAAAGACCCGCCGTGTAGGGGTGCGATGCACGTTAAATCTGTCGATAGTTAAAATGTCCTTTCGTTGGTGTAGCGTGGTAGTTAGAAGAGGCGGCTGCAAGCTCAGGTGTCGTCCTCGTCACTTGGCCAAGGTTCAAAATTACGACGTCTGTCGCCAAAAGCCCTTTTGTAGCTGAACAGTGCGGCACACGTTAATATTCACTCACTCTTTCATTCAACAAAATTTTTAAAAACTCGAAGTTTTATATATTTATATATATTATATATATATATATATATATATATATATATATATATATATATATATATATATATATATATATATATATATGATTTTTAAACATATTCATTAAAATAAGAAATAGACAACGTAAAATATAAGTATTTCCCTTCATTACAGTTAAATAAAATTTTTAATGTTAACTTACTGCTGCTTCACTTTCATACTGCAAAAAATATGATGTAATTTGTGACTTCCACTTTGACATGATTCTAAACATTCAGTTGTTAAACAATTTCTTTGCAGACTTTAAATATTTTTCATATCAGGAAAGGTACTTAGATATGTAGAACTAAAAGCGGAAAAGCACAGATTACATGAAATGTTCTCTCTTCAAATAATTCAATCTCTCCAGCAATAACATTCAAAAACCTACAAAATAGCTGAAAAATATCTTTAGAGATATCTTTCAGTTTTTTCGTAATTCCTTAATTGTCTGCAATTTTTGAGATGTCTGTCGAATAAGGTCAATTACAAATTTATGAAGTTCCATTTATTGAAAAATTGACAAATTTGTTGAGTAGTGCCGTGTGCCACTGATAATTGTACGGTATGCTATTGGTTGCTGACCCCTGCTATAGACCACGATTCCTTCTCCAACATTACAGCTTGCTTCTTCATTTTCATACAGGGCAGGAAAAAAAATAATGTTTTGTTGAATAAGTAAGTAAAATTTAGTACTTTTACACTCCCGAACAAATCACAATGTGCAACTGACAAATTCTGAGCCTGAGGCAAGCGTTAAAAGTCTCGTGTCTTTCCACACAATATTCTAAACGCATGGGAGATGCATTTCATACTTTGCCGGTTTCTCATTAGGCATTCTATAGAATGCCTAGGCAATGTGTTAAGTAAGAATCATTTCATACATTGCCGGCTAGTTTTAGGCATTCTATACAATGTCTAGGCATTGTATAGAATGCCGGATTTCATATTTTGCTGGTAACATATATATACGAGCTCTGTCATCATCCTTGTTACTAAACTGCAGTTCCGAATTATGAGATTCATCACCTATCCAAATAAAAGTTCCTATCCGAGAGTGATTTTGAACCACTCGCTTAGTTCTTATGTTAATATCTTTAATAAACAGGTATTACATGCATAAAACGATAATAATTCAAAGAATATTTTGAAAACCGCTTCTATTGAATAAATGCTAAGGCTTCTACCAATTATTACATTTCTGTTTTATAAATTAATACAGAGCATATTATGGAGCAGTTATCAATATAGCTAAGTGGTAATGGCTGAGCGGTAGCCACAGGTACGGGGGTTCAAACCCTGCGCTGGGCAAAGTCGACTCGGCCTTCCATCCCTTCAGTGGGCTGATGAATGAGTATCAGGCTTGCTTGGGAACTTAACACCGGGGGTTTCGCGTCAGACTAAAAACGTGACAGGAACATCTTCTCATGCACCTCAGTGCCCAAGGCCAGGAAAACTGAGACAGTCACAATAGGCCTTGGCCCATATGGACTGTTGCGCCTTTAATTTGAGACATCAATACAAACCATTATTATGCAGACTATTGCAAACAAATTCCGGTGTTTTATATTATGCAATCAATCATATTAAAAATTTTTTAATGAACAGATCATAAGGAACTTTAATATTTTTTAAAAATGCATTTAATGTATCGTGAAAATGATAAATCCACATTAAAATTTTTTGGATTATTAAATGTTTCCCTTATTTTTACATATTATGATGCATTTTGATATTTATAGATGCTAAAATAAATTAATTTGCTGAAATGAAATATAATTAATTATAACTGAATATTTTCTATAGAAACCATGAAAAATATTTAACATTTCACATCGCTTAAAAACTTAGAGTTAACCAGTAGAAACAGATTAAATATATCGATTAAAAAAGACCGCCCCCCTTCAAATTATTATAATTTCGCAAAATGTGTTGACTTAAATTTATATGCGATGAGATATAAAAATACATTAACTATGGTACCGCAATTCAGATCTGACCCATTTCCTTGATTCTCTTTTATGGTAATTAGTTAATTGGTTATTCACGCGGAATAAATAATTCAATGAAAATTTTGAGAACGTTTCCATAGTGTAAATCTTAGACTAAATGATACATTTCTGTGTTATGAATTAAAGCTCCTCATATTGTACACAAGTCTTGATTATAAATAATTATTACTGCAAACGATTTCAAATGTTTTATATGCAGTCAATCATATTGAGAAATTTTCAAGAACAAAATCACAGGTCGGGAAGAACAGAAATGTTTGTGTTTTAAACATACCTTTCAGGTTGGATCTAAATATTTGTTTAATCAATTTTTTTTATTCAAAGAAACTACTCCTTTTTAAAAGTTAAGTTTTTTAACGCTTTAAAATCAGCCTCTTTCATTTTCCTTCTTTTATACATTAGAAAACCGCAATTCTTGATGTTTCTGCAATACATTCCCGTATAAAAATCTATACTCTGGTGAAAAATTCTGTTGTTGGTACTTCTGTCACCTGATCGACGGAAACCGATTGTAACATCAGATCAAGGCCCATGAAATTCATCGACGGCAAGGGCTAGTTTTACGCCTACCATTAGTCTTAGCTTTGAGCACCAAACAGGTGATAGTGTGATTTGCTCCATTCCACCCCTATTGTGAGGGAGAACACCCTGGGGATTATCAGAGGCCTCCAATCTCTTTTCCCCATCCATCCACCTCACGAGAAGACTTGCGGCTCAATGGCTATTTAGAGTAACTTCATGCCGCAAAGGCACTCTTCCTTTAACAAATACTAATGCATTATCCGATTCGAATCTAGGCCCAATGGCTCAGTAATCAGTTTCACTAACCACTATATCTTTTTATATAGAGTGCATGATTCATAGAAACATATTTACGTAGGTATTGGAAGAACTTTTGTCTACGTGCATCTTGCTGGACTTCCAGATCGTGTGGTGCAAGGAGTTTATATATACATAATTTTGCTTCTTACAAAATCTGTATTTTTCATCATTGTGACAGAAAATTTTTCACAAGTCTAACCCTGAAATGAATACTTGAAAATTTTTTCCTTTCCTTGTGATTTTAGCAATACTTATTCATTTGTATTTACATGATTTTTTAAAAAACTCATTAAAATGTGAGTGAGAGGTGGAAGGATTCCATTCACGTCGCACTGTACAGCAACAAGGCGAAAGATTTCGACCTTCGGTCAAGTGAGGAGGACGACACATGAGCCAGCAAACCTCTCACCACAACAACGGGAAGATTTTGAGCCTCTGCAGATTTAGTGTGCATCGGCCTTCTCTACGAGGTGGGTCTTCTGTGGCACCGGCGACATTCCGGCATCGAGTTCGAGACCATACTCATTAGGTTACCGCAGCCACTATTCAGAGTGAAACAAAATTATTTAAATTTTTAAAAGCAAATTTTAAAGCATGCGCAAAAGACACAGACCTTGTAGAATTTCCTAACATTCAACTAAACATAGTATTTTGTATGTATTAGCATAAAATGAACAGAAAAATAAATAAACATTTTATACTAAGTCGGTCAATATAGTTTTGTAACAATTATGTTTAGCAGAAAAAGTATTTGTTGATTTAATAAAAGTTTTTCTTCAAGAGATATTGGGATGCATAATTTCAGCAAGAAACTGAAAAAAAAATGTCCAGAATTTAGTATAAAAGGCAGTGTCAAAATTCAAAATGAACAGCAAAAATTTTTTCTTATAAAATGCAATGAGAAATGCAAGAATCTTCAAACAATATAAATTTGATCATTACGGAGCTTCGGAAAAAAAGGGTCACCTTAAAAATTTGAAATAGCGTGTTATTTTCTTATGAATATTTGTATATTAAGAAATTAAGTAGAAAAATAGTACCGATTTCTTTTTGATAACAAAATTCAAAATGTTGCCGATATTTGCAACAAAGTAGTAATAATCAAGAGAAAAAAAAGAATTCCGATTGGTACAGAGCTAAGTATAACTCTTATGTTGCTCTCATTTTTTGGTCCTATCGACAGAATTCAATGGTACTTTAGAACCTAGATATTACAAATCGTCGGCCTAAATATCAGACTGCGTATCTCTACCGGTGTACCCGATTTGACATAGGAGTGTAACGCGCCAAGCAGTGGTTGTTGTCGGGTTACATGAAACCCCCTAGGCCCACTATCTACACACGAATTATAACAGATGAAAGAGCTCAGGGAGGAGAACCTATGGTTCGAGTTTCATTAACGAAGCTTAAAAATCCTCGGAGCTATACGGGATTTAAAATAATTTTAAAGTCTTAGATATAAGTGAAGAAATGGAGATATTGTCCTGAAAAAATATCTAGGATGCTCATAGGGAGAACAATAGAATCCAGCCAGTGTGGTCGACCAAGGTGGCATAGGATTCGAGTTAATTACAGGACAAACCCTGTAAGGGGAGCACCAGAGGAGGAATTTACACGTAAAGTTCGCGCTAATACGAAAATATGGCAGCCTCCAAAAATCAAGTCCCAAGATCTATTCCTCAGGGTGGTGAAATTGCTTCCAGTCCCCATAGGATTAATATGGAGCATGATATTTTAGTGATTAAGCCCTCCCCATGGATATACAATGGGAATGAAGTAGATGACTGGATGGGTTTCGACGAGTGGAAAAGTTGGTTCAAATCTCAAGTCAGACTCGAACAGGAGCCAAGATATTGTGAATTTGAACGATTTTAAAAAGGTTAAAACAATTAAAAACTATAGAAGAAATAGCCCTATGAGAATTAAATTATAATAATTAGAGCAGTTAGTGAGGGATCGAATGAACGAGGTCCGAATGGACTGTGAGGCTCTGGTGCCGAGATATTGGCCGAAAAGAGGTAGAGGTGGAATACATCGGGGGATGCGTCCCAAGATATATGGTTTATAACAATTATTACGATCCCCAAATATCAGTCCCCTAGCGCCAAAAAAGTGGCATGTGTAATATATTAGACAACGATGTACGAGCGCATCGATGTCATAACGGTATGCGCGCGCATCGTAAAAATTTACCCTCATCCTTTTCCCTAACGCGAAAAAAGTATAACTTCAAAAATTCGTTTAACACAAATGAAGCGTCAACAACTCTTGCCACATACAACTCAAGACTTTATTTTTCAAACTGAATATTCCATCTCCTTATCTATTGCCATCGAAAGTTCCAGAATTTTCCATAATTAAAATTACAGTTAACTTTTACAAATAAAAGCACGAGCATTAATATAAAGCATTAATAAAAGCATTAATATAAAGCATGTGAGAAATAAATAATTACAATTTTTTAACACGCTGGGATGAATGGTTAAATCATTACTATAAATAAATAATAAATATTACCATTTGTTACATCCTCCCCTCTGGTTCCGACGGAGTCCCGACGAGGAACCAGGTGTCTGTGGAACCTTTGGTGGACGGCCACGTTTACGAAGAGGAATAAGGGGTTTTACTTTGTCATTATTACAAGGAGTTATAAAGCAGAGATGTGGTAAACACCAAGAGGTTCCCCCAGATTATCAAGACTAGCAATCTCGTAAGATGATTGTGATCTTTTTGTTAAAATCACGTAGGGACCGTCTCTGCGTGACATTAGTTTTTGCACTTCTTCCTTGCGCAGCGTTGCTCAGTGGATGTGATGCTACAAAGACGTGTTCTCCAGGTTGATATGCTGGAGCAGATTTTCTCTTTTTATCTGCGTAAAACTTCCTACTATCCTGTTGCTCTTCAACCACCTCTCTAATCTGAGGGGAAAACTTAGCAAATTTCGTGAGATAGGGAGTTATCTCTGGCACAAAATTATCGTTCTGGATGACGACTGATATCATTGACAACTTCACTTGGAGTGCGTAACTCTCCACCAAAATTCAGAAGGGCTGCCGTCTGTCCTGTCGTTTCGCATTTGGCTGTGTTGAGAGCAAAGCGGATGTAGGGTAGCTTCTCTGACCAACAGTCATGCTTGTCTTGGACGAGAATTGCCAGCCGTGGTTTCAGATCCCTATTCTTTCGTTCAACTGGGTTAGCTTGAGGATGGTATACATGGATCAGGGAATGATGGATGCTTAATAGGTAGAATATTTGTTGCATCACTGCTGACACAAACTGGGTTCCATTGTCACTGATAAAACGGCGAGGAATGCCATTCCTCAGTAGAACCTCTTTAACCTTTTGGAGACGGCGGTTTTCAGTCGAAAATTTTCCACAGGACGGCACTTTTAGACACGCTGCCTTCCCCCATTTTTCTCACTGATTGATGCTACCGTACACAGGCGGACAAAAGAAGCAAGATAACTTAAATCTCCTGCTGTGAAGTGGGGATGTCCGCGTTTTAGAAAGTCCCTAAATGCGAAGATTTCCCTTTCTTAGGGAAACATGTTTTCTTAGAATACGGTGTAACAGTATGATTTCAGTTCAAGAAATCTAGAAAAAAAATTATTTATTTTTTAAAAAAGGAGACATTTCCTTATAATTTAAGCTGCATTCCACCTAGATTTCATCTTCAATATTTTTAAAAGCATTGAGTGAAATAGCATACAAAATTTATTATTATATAAAACAGTGCTGATAATATAAAGCATTGCGTAAAAAATAGAAGTACTTATTTCATTTTAGTTAAAGGTACAATAAACTTAGGTAAAATATTAATTAAATTTTGTTAAGTAAACTTATTTATATTTTGATTTTCAGTAAATGCATTAAAATATGTAAATTATTATAAATTCATTTTTCATTCTATTAAATTCAGAAATTTGTTACACAAACTTGATTTACGCAGGTGTCAAAAATAATGTAATGTTTAATTAATTATAATAATGTATAATCAATAAAATAAAATAAAATGGAGAACGTGTGCTTGCTTTATGTCATAATGTAAAATTATTTAGATTTTCTTAGATCGTTAAAGAATTATTCTTAAATAGTTTAACACTTTGAAGCTCTATCTTTTTTTAAATAAAAATATCTACTTTGAGACACTTGCATACGGCTTCAATAAAGAAGAAAATTACGTGAAACATGAGTTTTGTTTAAAAGTTGTTGTACGTATTTGCAACATATGTATTCCAATAGACATCGTCAAAAATCAACTGATTTTTAGAAAACTGCATTGTTAATGATTTTATAATTGTTTTTCTCTTTTAGAATATATTTGAAGAATACATGGTACTCTTAATACATTCTGTTTTGATACATTATAATTCATAATACTTAAAGAATCCTTAGAATAAGTATAAATTTTATTTACAAGTATTTTTCAAAAATTAAAATTATATTTTCCTTTGATCTAATTCTTCCTATATATACTGAAAGTTATGATAAAACATTTACTGTGGCGAATAAATGGGATGAACAGCAGGTAGGTGTTTCGCATTATGCTATAAAATGTGAATATTCTAAGCCTATAAATGTTGGCACATGTTAAATAGTGCCACATTGTAGTCCCTTCATGTTTTTTATTGAAAAATAATCACGATTAAGGGTTCCATCATGTAACAGGGCTGATACGCATTAAGTCAAAATACTTACGTTGTCGTGGTGGGGAAATTAGAAGTGGCAACTCTAGTTCGGTTATCGTTCTCGTTAATTGACTGTCATTTAAATTACGAGGTCCGTCTTATTACTGTGTTCCTAATAGAACTCACAAATGAAATATTATTAATTTATCAATTTTTACCTACGTGTTTCTAAAAATAAATTCTTTAAATACACATAAGAAATTTAAAATTATATTTTTTTTTTTTTCAACAGTAATAAATTGTTTTCATTTGTAGAAAAAAGAGGAAATGCTTTTGAATTTTAGAATACTTGATAATAAAGTATAAAAAATAAGTTGGTATCAAAGACAAAATACTATGAATACACGCATTTTAATTTGCCGAGGAGCTTCATGTATCTCGGTAAACTTGTTTATATAAAAAGATTATATTCTTCTTCTTTGTACTGAATTGTTTCTTTTGCGAGTAATAACAACATAAAGGGGCTTCTTAATTTTTTTCAACTTTTGTACAAAAAAGTTTTATTCTTAGCCTTTGGATAATCTTCACTTTTATTTAAAAAATTTCAAGAGAATTGCATATTGCCTAAATTCTAAGATTACTGCTCTGATTTTTGTGCGATGATGAACTCATTTTGTGCGTAAGGTGGAGCCAAAACATTCCTACGAAGACAACTCATTCAATCAGCATTCAAAACAATTACAAAACATTTCCTTCTAAACGCATTGACTCTCAATCGAGTTACAGATAACTGTGACAATTTTCTTTACTTTCTTCAAAACGAAGACTAGTTTTAAATATCACCCCTCCCCGCTTCGTTTGAGCATTCCCCTAAAGTGACCGGGTAAGTAGAAGAGGACCTTTCTGGAACGCTTTGTCGGCATAATTTCTATTTATCCTATGTCCGACAATTTAACAAAAAAGGGAATGCCCTTTCCAAAGATTTATTACGGCAATAAGAAGAATAGTTTTCCGGCTATTTGAAACCAAATTGGAAGGATTACAAGAAGGCAGATGTGCCATTCTAGGTTTTCTTACACCAAATAGGCGTATGATAATCAACAATGACCAAAAACTTCAACAATGATCAAGGGGGAGAAGCATTTTTGTCGATGTAAAATATTTTACGACTTGCTTTCCATATTCATTTATAAGAACCCTCTGATTCTGTATTCAGAGTTTCAAACGTTCAATAACCTTAGAGCGCCCCCGAACACTCCTTTCTTTGTACGTAAAA
This sequence comes from Trichonephila clavipes, assembly GCA_019973935.1. NCBI lineage: Eukaryota > Metazoa > Arthropoda > Arachnida > Araneae > Nephilidae > Trichonephila > Trichonephila clavipes. The sequence goes on along the minus strand of BMAU01019555.1, from coordinate 79,233 downwards.
TGCGTGACTCACGAATAAATAGGCGGAAAAAAAAAGAGAACGAACATATTATTTTAATTTAAATATAACTATCTGTTAGACTACGATATGATTACAATTATTTTTTCAGATATTTTGGATTGGAAAATTTTTTTTTTGTAAAAAAATTATCCAATACTGTAGAACTTTCTAAGTTTGAAAGTTCCCATTCTCCTTTTCTTAAGAGAAACTTGTGTTTGGAAATCGCGTGTGATAATTACTACTGATTTCAGTTCAAAAATTACTTTTCCTTTTAAAGGAGACATTTCTATGAATTTAAACCACATTCCACCAAGATTTCTTTTTCAGTATTATTAAAGGCATTGAATGAAATAGTATAAAACATTGATTTTTATATAAAACACTAATCATAAAATAAACTATTGCACAAAAAAAAAAAAAACGCTTATTTCATTTCAGTCAAAGGTATAATAACCTAAAGCAAATTGAAATGAATTTATCTAGGTAAAATTTATTTATATTTTGATTTTCAGTAAATGTTTTAAAATGTTGAAAATGCTGTAGATTTACTTTTATTCTGTTAAACGCAGTAATTTCGTACACATACAGACTCAAATTATCGTGTTAACTCTTAAATTAATTAATTTTGAAAAATAAAAATAATATGATTATTTTGAACATTTAGATACATACAATGAATTAAAAAATGGAAAGAAAAAGCAAAATTTTAGTCTGTCTCTCTATGTCATAATGTAAAATCTCAAATCGATAATGGGCTATTTTATAATCATACAGTACTCTAAAGCTCTCTATTTGTAATGGAAAATATTTGCTTTGAGACACATACATATTTCTTTAACAAATAATAAAATTACATTAATTATATGTGGGTTTAAAAGATTTTATAACTATTGAACATCTGTGTATCAATAGACATGTAAATATTCAACTAAGCAATATTGTGGTTAATCAATTTATAATTGTTTCTCTGAGAATTAATTAGTTATTTATATAACACTCTGTTAAGAATTTCTGTAAACTTTCTTCTTAAAAGAATAAAAACATTGATAAATGTCATTTTTTTATATTGCTTCGATAATTCATTCTGTTTTGATGCATTAGATTTCATAATAATTATTGAATCTTACGATTAAGTTTAGATTTTTGCACCAAGCATTTTTCAAGTTTTAAAATTATATCATAATGTTCATCTTTGATCTAATTGTTTCTATGTTTGCTGAAAATTATGATAATCGATTAAAAATGACAGGTAAATGTGTTAAATGGCAGGAATGTGGCGTTAACTTAATACTATATCTCAAAACCATAAATAAATGTCACTTGTTAAACAGTATCACATTGTAGATTCCACATGTTTTTACAGCTGTGGTAGCCGAGTGATCACAATTGAGGATTCTATCACCTAGCAGGGCTCTAATACACGTTAACTTTCTAAAGGCTTAAAGTACTTTCATTGTCGTCATAATCGACTGGGTTCCAGGTCGTATATTATCCTCGTTACTTGATTGTTATTCAAATAATGAGGTCCGTCTCATTGCAATATCTCTCATGTTTCCTCTGAATGAGACATTAATAAACTATCGATTTATTTGCATGTTCTTAAAAATAAATCCCTTTAAATACACAAATGAATAAATGTAAAATTTATATTTTTTCCAACTGTAATATACTGCTTTCGTTAGCAGAAAGTATTAAATCCTTTGAATTTTTAGAAAAATTCTTGATTAGTAAAACGCAAACAATTAGTTGACATAAGACAAAATTATGACAGTAAATCATAAGTATATTATAAGTCAGTAAGGAGCAAATCATTCATGTATCTTGGTAGACTTATTTATGTAAGGAATAAACTATTCTTATTCGTATTTAATTGTTCTTTTATGACTAATTACAACACATTTATTTCTCTCTTACTTTTTCATCTTTCACATAAAAGGTTATTTTATTAGTTTTATGGATAGAAGTAAAACTTATTAGTTTCTCATTTTAAGCTGCAATAAATTATAATTCTTTTGATGTATCAGTTAGTATAACATTTCTGAAATTCTAAGATAAATGCTCTGATCTCTGTGTGATAAAAATAAAGTTCAAAAATATTTTAAGAAATATAATGCACGCGTCTTTCTAATTCTGAACACAATATTCCTTTTCAGGACGTATGGTAATACAATAGTTTCCAAATGTGCAGCTCAGAAAAAAAAATTAACCCCAGTCCAAAAAATAAATCGAAATATTCATAATAATCGAATATTCTTTATTAACATAGCAATAAAAACCATTACATTTGAAAATCAATGTAAGATCAATCCCCTCTCCCAATAATTTACACTCAAAACGTGTAAAAGGCCTCCACAGGTATCAGCCGTTTTTTAAGTGATTGATCAGCTTGAACTTATTGACTACTGTGCAACTTATTGAGCTTTACTACAGCTGAATTTTTTTTTTTTTTTGGTGCTTCATCTGTTATTATTTGGCATTTAACGATTTGATCACTATCTCCTGCAGAATCCTATCTATTCATTCTCCCCTGCAGAAACACTGCAATTGATAGAGTACTCTAAAGGATTGAATAGAATTGAAGACTCCTTCAAATTTCAGATCTGTGGTGATGACAATTCTATTGTTTTTTTATGAGTTTGAATAACTATGCTCTACTCCCCTACCACACTCTACATTTATTCCTTTTCAAAATGAAATGAATTCCAAGAAATTTTTACTACCTCTATCCATCCCAGGTAATCATAAAATTTTTAATATTAAGGAAATAGAAAAATCTATAGCCTTGATTTTCTTTAATATTACTATCTTTAGTGTAATTAATTGTATTAGCCAAACCTTTCGATCAACAGTCAAAATTATTACAGAATCATTTCTACGCCTCTCCAGTTGGGTTAGAGATCTTCGTCAACAGTTTTAATTTTCTGTATTTTTTTTTTCAAAAAGAAGAATTTTGCTTCAAACATCTCGATTTACAACCGGCATTTTGTTCTAGCTTTCTTCTCTTAGGTAATTCTTTTACCTTTCTCTCACAGCTGACGTTCTAAAAAAGTTGATTCAGTACTGGGAAGTATTCCTAACTGGGTTTTCTCTCCACTGATAACATCATTTAGTAGAAAATTCCTCCCTCCCTTTAATTAGTCCTAATAAATTCAGTACTTATTCAAGTAGTCATAGTATACTATATATATATATATATATATATATATATATATATATATATATATATATATTCCAAGCCTTATTTTATTCAATTATTATTTTTTAATTTTTTTTTCTAGTTTTCTGTTATTTTAACAGGATTAAAAAAAGATTTTCTGGTTTTTTTTATAAAGAGTATTAAATATAAAAAGATTTGACAATTATTTAATACTTAAAAGAAATGAAGCAAATAATTTTCAAACAGAAGTTAGTTAAATGCCGTTTCAAAAGATATATTTATTAGTTTCGAATTATTTATAAAGAAGGTAAATTATTAGATAACTTATTTATTATGAAGTTAATCTACTCAGTTTTGCAAAAAGAAATTAGAAATGTTCAATATATAATAAGAAAAGTTCCAATACAATTGACATATTCTTCCTAAATTTAAGTAGCACAATACAACAATGTTTAGAATATAAGGGGCTCATATAAAGTCACAAAATTACTTTTCATTAAGCACTACATAAGTTAATAGTTCAAATACGTTTCTGTTCAACAAATAAATTATGTAATTATATACAAATTTTCAGCAAAAACTTAAAGCGAAATGTTCTATATTCTCTACAAATGTATTTTTAAGGAATTTTATAAGCGTAACAATTAATAAAATTGAGAAAATGAAGTAATTTAAAATCTAGCATATATATGGCTTTATATGCATTAGCAATTTTTTTTTATTTTGTATTATGAACATTTGCAATTATCTTGTTTAATATGAATCTAAAAGAAAATAAAAATATTGAAACGGTTTATGTGGTAAAAATGACTAATTAAACATATAGCACTTTTCTCAGTAACAATTTATGTAATATATGTATTTCTTCTTAAATCATTAACATAAATTATAACTTAAAATGATAAAATATCAAGGAGCACGTTTAAAAATTTAAGACTTATTTTGAAATAAAATACTGTTAAAGTTTTACATAAAATCCATTAAAACATGATTTTAACACCAACATAAATCTTATTCTTGGTTTAATATTTGTTTGTAATACAAATAGAAAAATTACAGAATTTACTATTAAAAAATATAATGAATATATATATATATATATATATATATATATATATATATAATATTAAAACTAATATAATAAAGGAGTACTAATGTCATGTTTCCACAGATTTTGTTAAAGGTTTTATGCTTATTAAAGCTACTCAAAGTAATAAAAGATTATCTAATCGAAGAAAAAAAAAAGAATCTTTGAAAGTATAATGCACTATTATGACCTTAATTAGTGTATTTTAAAATCAATGATCTCTTAAAATTTTTAAGCATTTTAAATGCGTTTTGTAACTATACAATTATGATTTTGTACTTGGATATAATACATATTAAATATATACAGATGTAAAATACACGTAAAAAAAATTGCATAAACCGGAAATGAACTACAATTTAACAGCCTATTTCAATTCAATATATTAGTTCGTATGGTATTCTTCAAAACAATTTACACATAATCCTACGTTACATAATTTACAAGAGACGGATGTGCGTCTCGTCATACCTTTCGACTTGCACATGGCACAACGTCTTTGAACTTTTTACGTTCAGGCCAATGCTTATTTTCAGGCCTATTATTTCTCGCATTTCGTTCTGGACTGGTAATAACTGTTTCAATATTTTCGTTTTGAAGTAGTTGTCGGATTAAATTTAGTCGAAATATTTTGTGGCATATATTATTTCCCGTTTTAATTTTATACAATATAAATGCATTCAATACTGTTAAGTCTAATAAGTGAAAGAAAAGCTTTTGGTCCATTTCAATGTTTTGCGTCCAAATGTATAACTATTGGCCATACGATCACTTAGATCTACGAAACCCATATTAGTATTGTAGCTTGTCACTAAACCGGGTTTTTCGCATCTGTCATTGCACAAAGTTGATGTACTCATGTCTGGGTCATGCATGTTACTTAGCATGAAAACCTCTCTTTTGTCTTTCCAGCACATGGCCGTCATTCCGCAACCAAATTTTACAGATAAATCTCCTTTCTTCATTTTCGGGCAAGCTAACTTTTTAGGATAATTTTTTCTATTGGGTCGCATGGTGCCACATGAATTTATTTTGTATTCTATATACAATTGTTGAAACAATGCTGGTGATGAAAAAAATTGTCCATAAACAACTTATGCCCCTTGTCTTTTACGCATTCCGCCAATTCCAGCACTGTTGCATGAGTAGATGTCATTTTTACATCACTTTTAATTCTTTTTTTATCACATCCCAAATATACTTTCATGTTGAAGGTATAACCTTTTTTATCAACTACTTTATACAACTTGGTTCCAAATCTTTTTCTTTTTTTAGGAATATATTGTTTAAATATCACGCGCCCTTTAAAAGAAACAATTACTTCATCTATGGCAAGCTTTCAGATGGATTATATATGTTTTGGAATGAATTGTTTAACGAGTCAAACACATATCTCAGTTTCCAAAGTCTGTCATAATCCAAAGCAGTTTTATCTGGAATATTATTATTATCTTCAAAATGTAAATACCGAAGTAAATTTAAAAATCTATCCCTCGGCATCACAGTTCTAAAAAACGGTGTCTCCAGCATTGGATCTGTTGACCAATATTCCTTTACATTGTCTTTTTCTATATGTCCCATTAAAAGGATTAAGGCTAGAAATTTTATCATCTCCACTTCATTAGTTTGAGTCCATGCCGGGTTATGCCTCCTCGAATTTGAAAGAGTTCCATTTTGTAATATACGAGCGGCGTATATATTTGTTTCGTCTGTAACTTTTTTCACAATAGAGTTTTTAAAAATGCAATTAAAAAAATCGCTTTCCGTTTCACACAATTCAGCAGCTCCCCTTATCATAATATTTCCAGTAAATGGCAAAATTTTTGCTTTATGGAATATTTGTGGATTTTCCCAGAAGATTTCGTTTTGCCCTTGCGAGATAAGTTCATCGTCTGCAACTATGTTAAAATTTATAGATTGATCTAAATCTTCTTCATTTTCTAATTCACAATCAGAATCTGAATCATCAAAAATTTCGTCTTCTAAATCAATCAGAAGTTTCTGGATCTCTTCAGTGGTCAGACCTCTTTTCCGTTTAGGCATTTTCTCTTCTGTTTTTTTAATCAAGTTAATTTAAAATGAGAAAAAATATAGAGATGAATACGTAAAGACAAGAAAAAACCACTTACAATAAAAACTGTGTAAAGATTAAATCTCCTAGCAAAGAAAGGGCATAAGAGGGAAAAAGAGGGAATTCTAGATAAGTGAGAAAGAGGGAACACCCCTTCCCCCTCTCAATACAAAAGAGACCGGTCAAGTGATTGACGTCCCTGGATTCTAATAGGAACCGCAGTGATCCGAAAGCTGTTAAAGGGGGGAAAGAAGAGCTTGGTCGCTACTCCGACCAGCGCCGTCCTTTAAGGGGCTATTCTTTTTGGTCGCGCTATCGACCAGCCGTCATCTAAAGGTTAATCAAGGTAATGGCACATTCTTTAGCTGTGGCATTGGGTAGTGCAAAGAGTTCCACCCACTTGGTGGTACAATCCTCAATGATGAGGATCCATCTTTTACCACCTTTACTCTCAGGTAGGGACCCGAAGAGATCAATGGCCAAGGTTTCAAAACGTTGGGCTGCACAGGTGTCTGTAATAGCCCGGTTGATTGATTGAATATTAACGTCGCACTGTTCAGCTACACGAGGGCTTTTGTCGACGGACCACGTAATTTTGAACCATGGTGAAGTGACGTGGACGAAATCTGAGCTGGCACCCCCCTCTCCTAACTACCACACCACACCAACGGGAGGACGTTTCAGCTCTCGACAGATTTAACGTGCATCGCTTACCCTACACGGCGGGTCTTTAGTGGTACTGGGCTCAAACTCGTGACAAAGCAAGCCACTGTCCGATACCTATACCACTCGGCTACCGCGGCCACCTTTAATAGCCCGGAAGGCTTCTGATTTGAAGCTTTGTATTTAATGCAGTCAGGACAGTTCTTTACAGGAGACATTCTGTATGGGGGTACAGAAATAGGAGGACTATTTAATTAATGTGGTGCTTCAAGATATTTGTTGCTTCTCCCCCTGCTTCGAAGACATTTTGGAAGGATTCCAACAGGAGGTTAAGTTTCTCCTTCTAGGCGCACACACACACGCACGCACGCACACACACACGCACACACAGAGGTCAAACTTTCACCTTCCCCTTCTCTTAATTGGCAGGTGTTGCTGGACGTCTTCTCAACTATGGACGGGATGTCCAATTCTTCACCAAATAGGTACTTGTGGGTAGGATTGTCCCAGAAGTACCAACAAATATTCTTCACATCTAGAACCAAACCAGCAGAACTAAGGAAATCTGTTCCTAGAAGTGTTCTATTTCCCTTTGCGAGAATTATGAATTTGGTCAAGACTGATCTCCCCTCAATTTCTATCATTACTTGGGTTGGAAGGGCCTCACCTGTGGTCTGTGGACCATCTGCTAAGTTCATTGCTAATGTGGTTTCCTGGTAAAGGAGTTCCTTATCCTTAAATATATGGAACATCCTTTCCCCTGCAATTGAATGTGTAGATCATGTGTCTGCACATACACGTCCCCTTTATTCCACAGAAAGTTATGTCGATTAGGGTCAATCGAGGGCTTCTGGTCTGAGCTGTGTAAGCATTGATGTGATTGGTTGTTACGTCTGTTCTTTGTGAGGCGTTGAGGTTGCAGGTGGGGCACCTAGATTTTATCACTCCTTGTTTCCCAGCCATAGCATCTGAGAGGAAATCTCTCATTTGCTACCTGATGGGAATATTCTGTTTTGGGAGGGCGTTCAGGTTTCCTGAATGATACCAGTCTTCCATCATTTACGGTTTCACTTGCCTTCACGTGTTTCCTAGGTCCACTGGGTAGGGAACATCGGATGTTGTCAAAAGCTTCCAGCGTTTCTGCTAACATTTCTGGGGAGATAAGTTCTTCCCAGATTTCCAGGTAATGTTCCATACACTCTGGAGAGCATCTCTTTTTCATTTGATCGGCAATCATCAATTTCTTCAATCCGTCAAATGAATTAACTTTAAGCTCATTGAGCCAACCTTCAAAATATGTTAGGATTTCAAAATAAAACTCCTTTCACGTCCCATTTTGGCTTTTTCTGTGACGTGAAAACAGCTCCCGGAATTTTTCTGCGGTTAATTTGAACCGTTGCAGAAGCATTCCTCGAATGTGGGAGTAATCCCTGCATTTCTCCTCAGGCTCACGGGCAATGAGGGAGGTTACAATCACTAGGTAGGGCACCAATGAGATAGGGTACCCACAGATCTTCAGCAAGATCCAATAGTTTCGTTTGCCGTTAGAATAAGTTGAGTAACAGGTCCATGTTATCAACGTCAGGATTAAATGTTGGTAGCAACTTTTTTTTAATTCAATTTTTGTTTGAGGTATTTTTTGTGGACCTACGAATCTTTGAGTCTCATTTTGCAGTCGTATTTTCTGCTGCTCAAATTCACGCAGTGTTTCCTCTTTTTGTTTGTTTTCCTCGTCTATCCTGTTTGATAAGATTCCCTCAAAGGTACATTTCACAAATTCAGGGTCTTCCTTATAAGCATCATTTGTTAAAATTTTTGTCCTTAATTCAATTATATTCAGCTCTTCCCCATTCGACTCACATTCACTTAACTCAATGGCAAGCTTAATGAGATCTGCCTTTTTCCCTTTTCCCAGAAATGACATGACCGAGAAATTTAAGAGTTGCAAATAAATAAAATAACTAAGGTCCAGGCCTTATTGTCTACCAAAGCTCTTACAGATATGGGAATACACTTTAAAATATGGCTAGCTTTAAAACCTTATAAATTATTATTCACTTCAAAATACAATTAAAATGGATAAGTAAATTAATAACATATTCAAAATACCAACAAGGAACATTAATTCAAATAATAAAATAATATAATGAAAATTTATGAATCGTCAGTTAATGATACAAAAATTCTATGCAATGAAAATACTAAACAAAATTAAAATAATCAGGCTTGTAATGCTACCTAAATTCAATAGGAAATCAGTAAAATATCAAGCAAAATAGTAATCATTAAAGTTCAATTCAGAAAATATTAATCAGGAAACGTTATCTCGCAAGAAATAAATTAATATACAGCAAAATCAAGAATTATCATTGCATAAGAATACCAAAATATCAATGAAATAAAATAAAATTATCCCTAGCATTAACACACTGTAGCAGGATTGTTATCACTTGTACATGAAAAATGCACAAAACACTATTGCAAAAACTTTTAACAGGAAATAGATTCTTTTTTTCTTCATACAATTGAAGTCAGGATGATTCACTTTGTCTCTTTCGATTTACAGGGATTTTCTCTTGCTTTGAAGGATTGCGGCGCAATACCAGTAATTTTTTTCCGGGACAGTAAGGTTTACAGAGCCGGTTAAATTTTCATTTTCCTGCGGCGTTTCGTCACAGTGGCCATTTCGGTTTCTACGGGGTCGTAAGTTTTAGGCCACGGGTCTGGGCGCCAGTTTTTACATGAAAATAAAATGTCAACAACTCTTGCCACATACAACTCAAGACTTTATTTTTCAAACTGAATATCCCCTCTTCTTATCTATTGCCATCGAAAGTTCCAGAACTTTCCATAATTAAAATTATAGTTAACTTGTATAAATAAAAGCACTAATACAAAGCACTAATACAAAGCACTAATACAAAGCACTAATACAAAGCACTAATACAAAGCACTAATACAAAGCACTAATACAAAGCACTAATACAAAGCACTAATACAAAGAACTAATACAAAGAACTAATACAAAGCACTAATACAAAGCACTAATACAAAGCACTAATACAAAGCACTAATACAAAGCACTAATACAAAGCACGAGAGAAATGAAGAATTACAATTTTTAACACGCTGGGATGAATGGTTAAATCATTACAATAAATAAAAAAAATAAATATTACCATTTGTTACATTTTTAAATTACAGGGATGGCAAACATTATCTATATTAAAATTCGAAGGTAAACAAACGTATCTATGTATATATCCCAATTTTCTCAAGTACCACAAGACGAGAACATTAGCAGAAGGTATCAAAATTTACGGAGTGATCCGAGGAATCCGTTTTGACCATATCTATTCCGATGTTCCAATTAGTTAAAAAGATATTAATTAAAAACTTTAAAAAACTGGTCCTTGGCGTCAGTTTTTATTTGTTTGCATTGTTGTAAGAATGTTATTACAACGACAAAAATTAGGGGTCGAAAATCGATTTTCAGCTAAACTGGCCAAACCAGGTCTTCATTGTTACAACAATGCATACGAATTGTGCCTTTTATCGTTTTTAATTAATAACTTTTCAAATAATTGTAATTTAAGAAATTAAATGGATTCCTCGGATCATTCCCATCTTTTGGTATCTTCGGCGCGTTTTTGCGTTTATGTTTCTTGCGAAGATAGTTTTATATAAATAGATACGTTTGTTTACATTTGAATTTAATAACACTTATCCAAAAATAAGCAGTCGTTTCAATGGTTAACTGAAATTTTTTTGATTCATTATTTAACAAAAAGGGATATAAATTAATATTTTTTTTAAAAAAATTAAAGCTGTATTGTTTTTATTATTCATTACAAAATTATTTAATAAGAAATTCGTAGATTCTCGGTTTTCTTGTGAATAAAACTGGATTAGCTTTGTAAATTATTAATCGAAAATAGAAATTTGAAAAAAAAGGTCTTATCCCGGGGAAGAAAGAGTTTTATACTTGAAAAAGCCATGCACAACGCTGGGCAAAACAAAGGGAAAAGAAAAAATGGAAAAAGCAAACTCTGACAAAGAAAAGCCTGTCTGAAAAAAGAAAAGTGGAAGAAATTTCGGACAAGAGGGAATTTAAAAATGACAAAAATATAGAAATTACTCACATCGCACATGACACATACCTAGAACTGCTGGAGTCCAGAGAGAAAGGGAAAATTTCCACGGGGGTAAGGTTATACCCCCGAAATAAGCCCGTGCAACGCCGGGTTAAATGGAAAGAAAACAGAACTATATGTCGGGGTAAAGAGGAAGAAACTTCGAAAAAGAGAATTTTAATGACATTAATACAGGAATCACGCTGACACTGATAGGGACAGGGAAAATTTCCTAAGGTGAAAAGCTGTACACTTGAGAAAGCCCGTGCAACGCCGGGTCATGCAGCTAGTGTCATGATTAAAGTTAGTGATTTCTGTTTGTGAAAATGTAATGCCACACACAGATCATGTTTCGAAGAGGTGCGCGTTACGCTTTAGTCGCTTTAGTGCGGAACAGCTGCACTTAACAGTATTGCATTTAATTTTAACTTTTTTATTAATTCATAATTCTCTTCCAAAGGTTTATCTTTTAAATAATTTCTATAATGTTATTTAGAAGCTATATTAAAAAGAAATACAATTTATTACACGTAATCCTCATTCGAAGATACCCCATGAAAACGATTGTATTGAGTATTCCATACCTCTCCAATCAGCATTTAACAGAACATTTAAGCGTCGGAACTTTGAGGCACCGAGGCTTCCGTTAGTGAAGTCGACGGGCGTCTCGAGCGGTCGTCGTTAACAGACTTCTCGAGACCACATGAAAGCTTGGCTTTGTTTTACACAAACTACTTGATTGCATTACTCTATCTCTCTCTTGATTGCATAACGGGTCTATTTTTGATCGAAGGGGATGCAGTCAACACTCCTACCTCAAAAACTGCCCGCACGCGACTGACACCAGTCTCGTTTCTCCCCCGAAACTCCAACCCACCAGCAAGTCTACAAAAAATTATTCCGGGAACTTTCGAGACAGACCCTCTAAATCAGGGGTGTCCAACACGCAGCCCGCCAGTACATAAGTTGCAGCCCACTGACTCTTTAAAAATTTTTTAAACATCAAGTTTTTACAGTTTTTTTTATTTTGAAATTTGAGAATTTTAAATATATAAATCAACAATTTGCTTGTTACCTACTCTTTCTTTAAAATAAATCCTTTTTGATAATAGAAATGTCCTTAGATGAAAATAGATTTATATTTTATCAAACAGTTACATTTGATATTACTATAATAAATTACTTTTTCAATAAATTCCGAATTGCGTTATGCATATCCTTTACTATGGATGGTACATAATTCTCTATGTGTGCGACTTTCATTTCTCCTCCTTTTCTGTTTGGAGTGCCCGAATATTCAGGATGGTTAAGATAAAGGGCAATGTATACTTAATCGTTTGCGAATGACAGCACTATCAAATTTCAACAATGAGTAACGATAGAACAATTGAAGAGGAACACCGTAATTTTCAAGAAAATGACAACACTAATATTTTAAACATTATTTGATCATTGCATCAAACGTTATTATATTATCTATGTCTGTATACATGAAAAATAATGAAAACAATACTAAATCTCTCAGTCTGTTTTAAATTTTCACACCAATAAATGATTTGTTTCCTAACCTGATATAAATGTACATAACTTTATGTGCGGCCCGCAATATTACAATGCTTTTCCAAAGTGGCCCACTAAGTCATTTGGGTTGGACACCCCTGCTCTAGATACAGAGTTATTCTTGCGTACGTTAAAATGACTTGGACAGATAGTGTTAAACGTTTTGACGCTTTTGATTTTGCCATTAGTTATTTCATGAAGTATTGATGCTTTCCATAAGTTAAGGTTTAATGAAGCTCCTGTACGTTAAATAAATTTTTTGTTAAGTTTATTTTTTTGTTTATAACTTTATCTGAATTTAGTGGCAGCACTCATCCGCTTAATAGATGACCTTCTGGATTATAAGAACGACCTTCATGCAATGCCATGGCTCCCCGCTCGTTTAATCCCATGCAGCAGTCTGTATTACCAGGATTTGAAAGCTTCTGTACTGCGCCTATGGCAAGAAACTTGGGATGCCCACATCAAGTCATTTACAACTACATTTTATTCATCCTTTCATTTTTCACTGGGCAGTGTCTCCGGTACGAAGGTCTGATGACCTCTTGACTCGACTTCGTATAGGGCACACACGCATAAGCATTTGCTGCTAAGTGAGAGTCCTAATGTATGCGACTTTTGCCACTGACCTCTCCATTTTACATATTTCAATTGAATGTCCTCATTATTCGTCCCAAAGAAACACCTCTTTTTAACACAAATCTTTTAAGTTTGACTGATTTGGTTGGGGAAAATCCCCATTCTAATCTACCTGCGTTTTTACGTTTCAATCAGTGTTTTACATCAAATATAATAGATTTTAGTTTTATACCATTTCATCTCATCTTTTATAAAGGAATTTCTTTATTCACTATCCGAAAATCATGAGAAAATGTTTTGCATTACTACATTTTTTAAATGAAATTTTACTGAAACTTAAATATAATCAGACTTTATCACATTATCTTTGATTTAGAATCAGTTTTCAAAAATATTTTAGTATTTTTTAAATCATTGTTTGACGCAGCTTATCCTAATTGGACTTTTGTGCCGTAAATCAAACAATCCAATCAAATTGCGCTCGTGCCATGTACGTGAAATGGTAAATCCTATTGGATCCTTGACCGTAGGTTATTTTTTCGCTATCTTTGCTGTTCCAGTCACTTTGTGTGTTTTTACCTTTCAAATTTTGAATCATTCCAATAGATATAATTTTAACCTTTTTTTTCCTCAATGGGTCTGCATTTGAGCAGTTTTGCCTTTGCATATACGGCAAGTCCCAAAGTGTGAGAATCATTTCATGGTGGCACCTTCTAGTGGCGGCCTTTTTAACAAATTTGGACGCTTGAATTGATTTTTAATTCAAGCTCTCGTTGGATGTTAAATATTATCGTGATTTAATTTTGCCAAATTGATACTCAAGGGATCTTCTACATGCCATATAATCATATGACATGCGTGCCTACGATTTTCGCATCCAGAATATCTGTCGACTCCATCTGGGAGCGAACCCGCAACATTGGGCTTACAAAGGGGGCACGCTACCTCTAAGCCACCGGAGCCGACATACTTTAATATAAGTACTATTTTCATGTTTTTGTTGTTCTATAATGCTTGAAACTGCAGTTAGCGTCAATGTGATTGATTGATTGATTGAATATTAACGTCGCACTGTTCAGCTACACGAGGGCTTTTGGCGACGGACCACGTAATTTTGAACCATGGTCAAGTGACGTGGACGACACCTGAGCTGGCACCCCCCTCTCCTAACTACCACACCACACCAACGGGAGGACGTTTCAGCTCTCGACAGATTTAACGTGCATCGCTTGCCCTACACGGCGGGTCTTTAGTGGTACTGGGCTCGAACCCGTGACAAAGCAAGCCACGGTCCGATACCTATACCACTCGGCTACCGCGGCGATAGCGTCAATGTGAATATAATATTTAAATGCAAGTAACAAAATATTCAATGCGAGTAAAAATTTCGGCTTAAGGGATAATGCCTATTTTCGAATAGTTTCTTTAAAAGTTTAATTTATAAATGTGAAGTAACCTTCAAACATTATCGCAATTGCTAATTATTTTTCTTCCACCCAAACTTTGTGCGGCCAAAAATTATTTATGTCTTAAAAATATTTTTTTTCTTATTTCTGTTCTGCGGACAAGTTATTAAAAATATAATTGAATTAAAAAAGACATTTTTTGTGCGAAAACAACATTGCTTTCTTCTTACACTTTGAGAGAAAGAAGCTGCAATCATCGTTTATTACTTGTCTCCTAATTATGCTTATTGTTCAAATTAAGGGAAGGAAAATATCGGAATGGTCATTTTTATTGAATTTTCGCGTGTTTTACCTGTGTTTATTAATGACTCTTTATAAACACAATCCATCAACTTATAAAGAAAATCCATAATAAGATTTCATTTTTTTTATATAAAAATATTATAAGCAGGGTTTGTAGGGAAAATTGAAAATCGAAAGAAATTCAAAAAAACTTAAGAATTTTTTTTTGAACTATTTAGTTTTAGTTCCAGTGAAATTATCACGAGAACCCTATCATTGCAAGCACAGCTTCGACATTCGTCACTTTCCGATGGGCGATCGATCATTGAATCACACCCTTAATCATTCTGCTTAGATAAGCTTCATAATTATACAATACAACGCGATAATAAAAATACTTGTTTTTGAAAAATGTTGGTAAAAAAAGAATGAGTATTAAAATACATGCAAAACTTTCACTGTAATTTGAAAGTTTTTGGAGATTATTATTTTCGACAATACCCGATTTTATTTCGACAATACCTGAAAAAAATTGAAATGGTTTTATGCAAAAAGATGAAGTACTTATAATTTGAAGACTCCGAAAGCTTAAGCAATAACATTTAGAAAACAACTTTTTTCACTGATGCGTTTTTCCCCCATATATGTTGGTTTACGCAACTGAATTTTATAATTCGGTTTTAAAAGATCCTCAAATTCATTTTCAGTCATGTCAAACTCACCCTTTTCTGTTTTATCATAAATTAAGATTTATCATAACTAAGAAATTTTCAAAATTCAAGGTGCACAACAAAAGAGAATGTCATATACCCGCTCCCTCCCTCCCAAAAAACTTAGACAATATAAAGCTGTAGTCTATCATTAACTATAAATCCAAAAATTATAAGACCATATAAATTATATTTCCTTGAGAAGAATTTTAAATATTGGAAAGTACTCTCTCTCTCTCTTAAGATGTTTTTGTACATCAACACAACATTGAGATATTTTTTGCTAAATATACTATCGACTTTTCCAGATTTGAAGACAAACACCGAAAAATATCAGGGAAGGTATTGTATTAGTCCAGTGGTCAAGATTGCGTGTTTTGGACTGGCTATAATCAAATCAAATTATAGAGAACTTATTGAGAGTTAGAGATCTTATTTCACAATCCCCCCCTCCCTTGTTTCACGAATATACGGCTTTCATGCCAAATAGAACAAGTTCATCAGGTGATGTGTGGAGGAGAGTTAAGGGGTGTTGGAAAGCTAAAATCTTATTTTTTTGACAATGAGATTTTTACATTTTCAAATTGTATGGATTTTAACCTTTTTAAAAATACCTTACTTTAACCTCTAGGGTATTTAGAAGCCCTTAAAACGTATTTTTAAATAATCGTTGAATTTGGGCCACACCCATTTTCATGGCGAAAATTGTAAACAAATTACTTTGTTTTTGCTTAAAAGTGTAACGACTGATATAAACCAAAACATGTATCTTTTATTTTAAATTGAGCCTTTTATTTTTTTTCCCTAGCCAATTAGTATTCTCACTGTATACATTAAAATAAATTTATCTCAAAATGTAAATTTTAATGTGCGATGTACCTTTTCTGAGAAACTACTGTTCACAGGTATGTAAATTTATGAATTATTTATAATGATGTCTAATGTATACTAAAATGAGCGTTTTGTAAAAAACTCAAAAATTTAATTTTTACAAATTTAAGTAAAAAATGGGTCAAATTTCGCAATGTTTGATAAAATATTTCATAACTTACTAAAAAGTTCAAAATTAGCTAAAAGCTCATTTTAGTATAATGAGAGAGGTATACTTTAATAGTATGAAAAATTTCAAGCATGTACATAAAACAGATTTTGAGAAAAGGTACATCGAAAACAGCCAATTTAACATTGTCAGTACAGAGAGAGACAGGTTTCCAACTCCCCTTAAGATGTTCTTTGACGTCGTTGAGTTGTCCATTAACGTCGGTGCTGTTTCTAATGCCACCTCATCGACGGCTTCAGATAGAGGAATTCATCGTGCAAGATGCACGCTTGTTGTCAGCCGTAGCTTTAACACAAAACCATGCGGTTTGGCTCGATTCCATCCCAAGTTTGAAAGAGAGCCCCATGGGAGTGGTCAGAGGCCTCACTTCTCTTTGCCTTCCACCAACCTTATGAGAGGACTTGCGCCTAGACGGCTATTTAGAGTACCCCCGCACAGTGAAGGCACTATGCATTTACAAACATATATGCCTTCTCTGGGATTTCGACCCGAGCCCGATTGCACAGCACTCAGTCACTAACCACCCTACCCGATGGATGACTGATTAATGTCGCGAGCTGCTGGCGGTGGATCTTGTAATTGTGAACCATGATCAAGTGACGAGGGTAACACCCAAGATAATATCATCCTCTTCTAACTTCCCCACCACGTCAGTGGAGGGATTTTGAGCATCGGTAGATTTAACGTGTAATAGCCCCTCTACACGTTGGATCTTCAGTGGAACCAGGTTTCAAACGTGTGATTCGACAACACCGATTATGTATTCGTGACCACGACCTCCCAAATCTTATTTTGAAATTACTTAATACAATGCTTCTCAAACATTCAATATTCAATCATCATTTTCATCGCGCCCCCCTCCGTACAACAACAATGGATTGCATTCAATAATCCTATACTTAACGCTAAATCGTTAACCTCTCGAGTGCCACCGGAATTCAGAAACGTCTCGCTCAGCCAAAGCGTTAATTATCTCAGACGTATATACGTCTTTCCAAAGTACGATTTTTTTCTGGGCACTGTTATCCATAAAATTATTCTGAAAGCTTTGAAATGTAATAAAAGGACCTTGACAGCGTTTGCGAAGGATTTCAGAGTATTTGCTTTAAAATTCCTTTTCTCTCCCTCCAATCCCTCCCATGCGTGGCCAAGGATGGCATTGGAGACCGAATCACGTGACCTTTAATCGGCACTTAAGGGATTCATTCTAAACCGTACACATTATCAAGTGAAATGTCATAAGAATTGTATCCAAAAAGTCCATGGGGTCACTGGTAATTATTTAACTTAATATTGTTTTAAATTAGTCATAAAATTGTGCAGCACTGATATATTTATAAGTGCATATCATTGTAAATGTGGATTTTATTTTTTACTAGGTCAGAATGTATTTGTTTGCTTACCTTCTAGAAATTAATAATTTTCTTAAGTAATTTTTCGTTTTCGACTTTTCAATATGCTTGGGCCCCTCTCGTAGAGTTACGACGTCCCCGTGCTCCACAGTTTGAGAAATGCCGACTTTATATTATATGGTAGATTTTCATAAATTTCAATTAAGAACTTGCGGCTCCGAAAGTGATACAGCAGAACACGAAAATTATCGAAAGGCAGAATCATGAAGCGGTTTACGGTGATGAAACCACAGCTGCAGATTTTTTTCAAATTAAAAAAAAATCCAGTAAAATTCATACCCGCAAATGACGCTTATTCGACCCAAAACTCAAAATTTTCGTATTAAAAAAACAAAATTGATGTCGATATGAAATCGCTAATATTTAATGGTTATGGTGCTGCTAAATGTGTCCTTTTACATCTGAAAATTTTAACCGTCACTTACTAGTGAAACATTTTTTGACAAACGGCTAAACTCCTTTTATAGCATTAAAACTAATCTGCATGAATCCAGGAATTTATCCTGGTTTCTCTTTTTTTATATGGAAATCAGCCTCACAATTAAAATTTTTGCGAAGTAACCTCTGAATGTATTAATATATTGCAATCGTAGTTAAAACTTTGTCTTTTGGTAATTGAAGGCTTAAAATAATGCATGTGTTGAAAGATCTTTTGTAGAAATGCCGGCTTCGAATAAAATATTTCAATTCAACTTCCCCCAAGAAAATGGCAGATTTTGAAAACTCGTGTATTTTTTTTTGTCTAATTACCTAACTACGAACACCGTTTCCCTTACCACCACAGAATGCAGTTGGAATTATAAGTGGAGTATCTGTCGAGCATGGCTCTATACATATAATTTAAATGAAACTATGCTTATTTAAATACGAAACAGCCGATTTTTAAACGAATTTAGTCAAAATGATTTCGTAAAATACCCCAAGTTAATAAACTACTGCACTTTCCATCAGAATATTATGTCATTTATGCATCTTGCATAACATGAACGGTTTAAAAGAACAAGTTTTAGAGTATTTGCTAATTTATCGTCTTTTTTAATTAAATAGAAATATTGTTTAGTATGCCGTTTGAAATTCCCGATTCCCATACCTAATATTATCTTTCATCCTAAATTATAAGCAAAATTAATCCGATTATACAAAATCTTCGTCTACCTGATGTAAATTGAATTAGTGGTTATAGTTCTCAAAACTATTTTAACCGTGTTTCATGCAGTTGTTAGTTTGAATGCATCCCTAAAGTAAAGAAATTGTGTGAATTCACTATTTTGATCTATGCGAGTAGAAAAATTTTATCAAGAATCCTAATTCATGTAATAATGAATCTTAATTATTTTTAGTGAACACCTAGAATATGTAATAGGTTTGGCATGGAAATGGTCCTACACATATTTCTGTTGTAAGGTAAAGAGAAACATGGGAATTTTAATTCAGAGAGAAGCGTTTATGATACGAGTTATTAACTTTATTTGTTACACAGGGTCATTCGCTAACAGACCTACAAACTTGTAGGGGTACAAAAACGACTCGGAATCGCATAGGAATGCAAAATCGCAAATGCCGCAGTTGTGAACTATGATGCAAAGAGAAAAATAACATTAACGGGACAGAAAAAACTTTATTGAACGGTTGTACTACAACAGGAGCTCTAAATTACGGCTAGAAGTCGTCTGGTTGGCCTGATAGCGACGTTGCATGGAATTCCTTACGTTCTGGAAGATTCCTGGCATCTTGCATTGTGTCGGCAGTGCGTTTTCTTCAACTGAAGGAACAGGCATCTCGTACACTAAACTCTTTATGGGAACCTAGAAGGGGACGTTCATGCACTTCCAAACATTTGTGTTGTAGTACAACATCTCAATGAAATGTTTTCCGTCTCATTCATGTTTCTGTTCTTTTTGTCTGCTTTGCTCCATAGCTCGCAACGACGACATTTGCGACTCTGTATTCAGAATCGTCTCTACACCCCTTACGTACTTGGCCTCGCAGCGAATCACCTTATTGGAGGCCAAGTGGAGATTATATACGATTAAATTCTTAAACTGTTCAGGATAGATTTCCAATTCCTCATAATCTTCATAATAAACCGATACTTTCGACTATTGATCTTGCTAGGGCTCATGAGATCCGTGTTGGGTCAGCACCAAAAACAGCAGTTGCAACTCCTTTCGGATTGTTTGAATTCCTTTTCATGCCTTTCGGCTTATGTAACTCTGCGCAAACATTTCAGAGATTTATGTACGAGATTGTCGGATATTTAGAACTTTGTTTAGCTGGCTGGGTGGTGTGGTTGGTTTGTCGCTGGCTTTCTGCACCCAAGGTTGAGGGTTTGACCCCAGCACAACTCTGGATTTTCATGATGCATAAAATTGATAGCGGCCAGGTCGTATGATTACACGGCATGTAAAAGATACCTAGAGTGTCTGTTTGGCTTTGATACTCTCGGCAAAATTAAATCCTGGTACAGGTTCGTATTGTCAGAGCTCAGGTGCCGCCCTCTAGGGAGGAAACTGGGCGTTAAAATTACCTGCGGCGATTGGTATCCGCCTATAGGGCACCGCACTAAAAAATTGATACCAGCATCCGGGGGATGCACTAGGTCTGAAATGGTTAATGATCAATTCGCAGCCCCCCATTAGAAATCATTAATAAAAAAAAAAGATTTGTTTTGTCTATCTTGACGACGTACTTGTAGTATCTGAAAATGAAACCGAGCTTTTAAAACATTTGGAATTTTACTTACATTTCAAAAATACGGACTTGTTATAAATGCTGAAAAATGTGTTTTAGGGCAATCTGTAAAATTTTTAGGATATTTAATTTCTGATAAAGGGAATTAAACGTCTACCAGAGAGTTAAAGCAATAAATGAATAACAACCCAAAACTATCAAAGAGTTAAGGAGATTTTTGGCTTTAATTAATTTTAACCGATGATTTTTTAAAAAAGCTGCAGAGGAGCAGTCAATACTATCCGATTATCTTGAGGGGGGCTAAGAGAAACGATAGCCGACCTATAATTTGGACGGAGGATACAAAACTTGCTTTTGAAAGTGCAGGAGTAATTTAAGCCAAACAACCGCGTAAGTGCACCCATATCAAGATGCAGAATTGCCTTTGACGTGCGATTTTTCGGATCGGGCTACAAGGTCAGTTCCAAGTCAAAAAGATGGCGATGAGTTGAACCCTTTGGCATTTTTTTCGCGCAAGCTCACACATGCTGAATAGCGTTATAGTGTGTGAACGTGATTTGCGTATCTTTTCGCCATTTTTCTTAGGTCGCAATTTCGCGATATATATCGATCATAAACCTTTAATTTACGCTTTTACTCAAAAGCACGAGAAGTGCTACCCGCGTCAAATTAGGCATCTTGACTGGATCGGTCAGTTCTAGACGGATGCGAGGTCAATTTCGGGTTCACTTAAAGTGGTAGCCGATAGTTTGTTGATAGTGGACTAGCCCACGCACTTTTAGAGGGTCTACACCAACCCCACAACACCAATACTGAAATTCGCGCTTAGCAGTCTCGAATTTCTGCGGAGTTAATCTCCGCGCTTTAGAATAAACAGGTGCGCCACGAGTTTCAATATGTTCGGTTTACCTCAATCGATAATTTTGGTTGACATGGCTTAGTTATATCTCCGTATTTTTTAAGCAATTTTAAATAGAGAGAGTCATCTTCAATAGGTTGCAATACTTAAAAGATTGTAACTTGGAAACGGTTTTCTCGAGCTTGATGGCAACTGTGATAAAGTAATTTTTTTTTCGCCTTACGTCCACTAACCAAAAACTAAACTAAAGCACCCAAGAAAATCTGCCCCTATTATAGGTTTTGAATTTGAAGGTAGGATAAACTGGCATTGAAAAGTTCTTAAATCCCATATTTAGAGTAACCAATTTAGTGCCAGAAGTGTTAATATTTTGGTTCCATTTGCAGCATACAAAATAAAGTCTGAAGATTTTTCTTTTCGATTTAATGCGGATGGTAAAATACTATCAACAGAACCAGTATCAACCAAATATTCTCGATCGCTTTAATAAATCTTTATCTACCGTAAGTGCCGAAACTGAAGATTTTTCTGAACTAAACGTGCAGGGTTGACGACATTTTTAGCTTTATCTCCAAATTTAAAATGCCACCAATATTTCCGATCGTTAGAAATTCGAACTTCACTTCGCCCACCGGAAAGTGATCTGTCGCATTTCTAATTTTGATAACCTTTGTTAAATTGCCGTTATGCACACACATTTTTCTATATTTTAAAAATTCCGAGATTAAATGAAACCCAAGCCACAGCATCATCCTTAGATAGTTCAAAAATACCGTCAGCCATTTTAAGTTAAGATTGAATCTCGTTGTGACTGATTAGTAAAATTTGTTGAATTTGTAAAGGTAAAAATTGTAAACACAAGTTTTCAAAATCTCAGATGGAATTTTATTTCCGGCTAAATTTCGTATTTCGTTAAATAGTTTTGAGGGTTTTTTACCGCCCAACTCAAAACCCGATAGCAATTTTTTTTAAATGCATCGATTCAGAATCAGCATTTTGAGTAATTAATCTAGATTTAATAATAGCGTATGCATCAACTTCAGGTTTATTAAGCCAATATCAAACACGCAAGTTAGATCATCGATACTTAAAGCTGAAACGACACAATAGAAATCAGTAGAACCGACTGTAATATTTGCTAATTTAAATCATGCTTCAAGCTAAGCAAAGCTTCAAGCTCTTGTTTATCATTCCAAAATGGAGTTTTAATCGCTACGGCGGAACTTTACGAGTTTAAATTGTCATTCAACACTGAATTTCCGTTATTTAACTTTTCATTAGACATTATACAAGTAATATAAACCAAGAATTAGAAGAAAAACCTGCATAAATATATTGCATAAATTATCAATGCAACAGTTTCAAATGCACCTACATAAACAACGAAAACCTTAAGTTTCAAAAAACAATGATAACTCAAAGTTTAACAATTTAATATATTGAGATTAATTTGTCTTAAACTAATGTTCGGCATCTCGACCAAATCGAAAACCAAGGCCAGAAAATGCAAACCTATTGGGTCTTAACGTGTCTCCAGTCTGGGTTGAAGGGAGTGTTCGAATCCAGGGTCACTACGTGCAGACTCATAAATACTCTTGAAAGCTTAAATACACACTCCTTAAAACACAACGTTTATTAGTCGCTAACACAACCAGCAACAAGTGAGTAAGTTATTTACAAAAGTCGAATTATATATACATGAAGATCTTCGTATCTTCACTTCGCTTCACAAGTGGTGAGGGGCATCACACAGCGCCGCCACAACCTTCTATATACATTCATTTCTTATAATAATAACCGTAAAAAATATATACACACTAGGCAAAATGGTTACCTTTGTGAAAATGAAGAATTTTTTCTTAACAGTTTTCTGGGTCTTAAATGAAACCTAAAAATTGATGAGAGAAGGGGAAACGTTTTAATAAATGGTTGTACTACAACAAGAGCTCAAAATTACGACCAGAAGTTGTCTGACAGCGACGTTGCATGGAATTCCTAACACCTGAGCTCGCACCCCACTCTCTTAACTGCCACACCTCCCCAATGAGAGGACATTTAAGCCTCGCCATATTTGATGTACATCGGCACCCTCAGCACGGCGAGTCTAGCGGTACCAGGCTCGAACTCACAACACACCAGTGACGAGTCCTTTACCTTTACCACTAGGCTACCACTGCCACGACCCTTTCTCAGAGTCCATGCTGTGAAAGTTTTATTCTCGATTGGGTGCATTAATGTGACTGGGATAAATAAATATCAGCAAAAAAAGCATTTTTTTCTAATAATTTTATAAAGTAAATGCAGACTTTTCTTTGCTCCCTGGGTTCGCTTTAGTAGGTCATAACATGTTCTTTGTGGGAACCGTAAACAAAGAAAATAAAGTAAGGGTTTTAATTTAAGTTCTTGACCCAATTTCAGATGGGTAATAAGAAATAACTTCAAGTGGGTGAGTGAGTGAGTGAATATTAACGTCGCACTGTTCAGCTACACGAGGGCTTTTGGCAATGGATCACGTAATTTTCAACCATGGTCAAGTGACGTGGACGACACTTCCTAACTCCACACTACACCAACGGGTTTACGTTTGAGCTCTCGACAGATTTAACGTGCATCGCTCCCCTACACGGCGGGTCTTTAGTGCTACTGGGCTCGAACTCGTGACAAGTCAGCCACAATCCGATTCCTTGACCACTCGGCTACCGCGGCTGTAACTACAAGTGGAGTGGAGAACGAGGGGTATTGGCGAAGAACCTCGCATTTTTGAACAGCGGTCAAATGATAAGGATAATGCCTGAGATGGCACCCCTTCTCTAAACTACTACAACACATCTGCAGGAGAACATAGAGTCTGGTCAGACTGAACGTGCATCGGTCCCTCTCTACGAGGCGAGTCTTTAATGATATAAGGACTCGAATCCACGACACTTTAGAAAAGGGTTTACGATGAAAATGCCTGAGCTTTCACTGCCACTGCTACAAGTGGAAGGATATGACTGGAATTATTTCTTTTATTAAAAACAAAATTAAATAGTAATATATATATAAATAAACAATTAAAAAAATTCTTCCTATATTAAACTTTCAATTTCTATAAAAATATACTTAAAATATAAATATCTTGATGAATTAGTCATCGAATGATAAATTTTAAAGAACATTCTAATTTTATCTAAATTTTGTCTCAATATAGAAAAGTGTCTAAATTAAAAAAGAAGCAAAGGAAAGAAAAAGAAAAATTAAATTACTACACATGAAGTTAACTGGATTCTTAACGATTTTGAACACATTTCCCCCCTTCATTTTGTTATAAATTTCTCTAAAAAATATTCTTTTTCCTGTGAAGCCATTTTTTCCTTCACCTTTTCCCTACTTTCTATTCCTTATACATTTTGCGGAATACCGTATTATTTCAGTTTTGAAGGGCAACTCGAAAAAAAAAGAAGAAAGAATGATAGAATGCGAAAAAAATGTGATGGAAGAACTCTACTACATTTTGTGAGAGGGAAGAAGAAAACAATTGATGAGGTCTATTTTCGCTAAAAGTTTCGGAGAAGAGAAATGTCGATATTTTCGCAAAAAGAATCCCATTTCTTTTTTGTTTATTTTATCTGAAGCATATGTTCACACACGGAACTCTAGTCCTCTGAAGAGCGAATTTCGTTCGACTTTTCGCTTGCAGCTCTTTGTGCATACGAAATTGTCTGGATAACAAGGTGGTAGGAATTCCTTCCGATCTTTAAATAATGGAACATTCACTAAACAAAGTGAATATAACTGTTTCATCTACATGTAGCAGATGCATTAAAAGTCTGTTGACATTTGGACGTTCACGGAATAATGCAGGTAGAGAAGTAAAAATTGACACACACATGCTTCAAATGACAAGCTAAAAAAGTCTAAGAAATGGCCAACAGACGGAGCTTCATATGATATATATATATATATATATATATATATATATATATATATATATATATATATATATATATATATAATGAAATTTCTTCATAATGAATTTTCAAAACGTCGGCCTTCATCCATCGACAATGCCTTTAGTCGAGGAACAATACTGAGAATAGCATTGCACAGCTTATCTGTAGGTATGATGAAAATTTTCCGTCGGTTATTTTTTTGCGTTGTCTAATGAAGTCGTATAGTCGCAGTACACACACACTTGCTATTTCGGGTAGCCTCTGAACCAATAATTTTCGGATTGAGGGGCTGGCAGGGCCGTTTTTAACTATCCGGCGCCCTAGGTACTTCAAATTGTAACGCTCTTCTCCTTTCAGAGGCACCCCCTTCTTCAGTCCTTACATTGCTAGTTTTGGTTTGGAAAGGATTTTCCCTTAATTCTCTTACTCTTTTTACTTTCTTTGTTTTTAATGTTTGGAGTCTTTCCATTATTCAACCCCTATTGACCCGCCGTGTCCTGGACTGGCAACTGTAAGGAAAGGACAGTGGCATGGTTTGGACACGTTTGCTCATTTTTTACCTTACAGCATCACGGATCAGCCTCCCACCCACACTTTTGTAACTTACTACAGTAAGTTAATGAAATCGCTTGCGATTAAGTGGCGTACTGGAGAACATTAAAGTTCCACTGCAAAGTCAGGTTTTGGATCCCAAGCCGAATGTTGCAAAGAGTTGAAAACCATAACCTTTGGGTTCCCTGGAATATTGCCCCTCGCAATGCGGGAGTTGCGGGGCTGTACGTTACTCCCCTGGTATACATTATTGCATGAACTGTTTTCCACTTGATGATTTTCATCTTCATCGCTTATCGCTTTACTGTCTTTTACTGTTATTCTTTGTGGAGTCACTATCGTTGTACTGGTACAACAAAGGGGGTTACTTCCAGCCTTGATCAATGCAAAATAATTAATAACATCATTAGAATCAGTTTTGATGATTACATCGTTTTGAGTGCACAGCAACATCAAACTGTTCAGCTTTTCATTTCCCACCGTAGATCTCTATCCTGTCTACTCTCTAAATGTTTCTCTTATGAGTAGCTAGGTAGCACCGTTACGTTTCCTGCATTTTAATTTTTTCTCGTTTTTTGTCTTCCACATTTTTGCACCCTAGGGACGTGCCTAGTGGACCTGAGTGGAACAGTGGCCATAGGGCTGGGGACCGGGGAGGCCAAGCATGAAGAAAGTGGTGGCTCCTCACCAAATGATGTGCGCAAGAGATGTTTCCCATGTGTAGCAATATGGGGTGGAGCACCGTCCTGCGTAAAAGTCATCCCTTCCAGAGTGTATTTATTAGCCAAACTACTAAGCATGTGATTCTGTTACACATCGGCGAGTCCCTCACCCATCACTCTTACAGTTTACAAAGCAGAACCTCGCTTATCCTCGGTCTGATCACGACTAAAGTGGGGGACCATTTCTTGCATATTTTTTAATAAAACCCCATGTCATTTCAAGCATGTGCATACACCTCTTTACGTATATTTCCCCGTGATTTATTAAGCAGCTTTTCTCTGACGTGCATATATGACGTTACCACTTAAAGGACAAAATCAAAAGATCAAATTTTATTCCCTTTGTTGTATTACTCGTGACACAGATTTCATGCGATTCTTTTCCCTACAGCACTCATTTATGAGCCATTTTTACAAGATAAAATATGTCATTACCAATTAAAGGACAAAAAGGACAAAATCAAAACATCGATTTTTATTCCCTTTGTTGTATTACTCGTGACACAGATTTCATGCGATTCTTTTCCCTACAGCACTCATCTATGAGCCATTTTTACAAGATAAAATATATGTCATTACCACTTAAAGGACAAAAAGGACAAAATCAAAAGATCGATTTTTATTCCCTTTGTTGTATTACTCGTGACACAAATTTCATGCGATTCTTTTACCTACAGCACTGATCTATGAGCCATTTTTACAAGATAAAATATATGTCATTACCACTTAAAGGACAAAAAGGACAAAATCAAAAGATCGATTTTTATTCCCTTTGTTGTATTACTCGTGACACAGATTTCATGCGATTCTTTTCCCTACAGCACTCATCTATGAGCCATTTTTACAAGATAAAATATATGTCATTATTACTTAAAGGACAAAACGGACAAAATCAAAAGATAAATTTTTATTCCCTTTGTTGTATTACTCGTGACACAGATTTCATGTGATTCTTTTCCCTACAGCACTCATCTATGAGCGATTTTACAAGATAAAATATATGTCATTACCACTTAAAGGACAAAATCAAAATATCGATTTTTATTCCCTTTGTTGTATTACTCGTGACACAAATTTCATGCGATTCTTTTACCTACAGCACTCATCTATGAGCCATTTTTACAAGATAAAATATATGTCATTACCACTTAAAGGACAAAAAGGACAAAATCAAAAGATCGATTTTTATTCCCTTTGTTGTATTACTCGTGACACAGATTTCATGCGATTCTTTTCCCTACAGCACTCATCTATGTGCCATTTTTACAAGATAAAATATATGTCATTACCACATAAAGGACAAAATCAAAAGATCGATTTTTATTCCCTTTGTTGTATTACTCGTGACACAGATTTCATGCGATTCTTTTTCCCTACAGCACTCATCTATGTGCCATTTTTACAAGATAAAATATATGTCATTACCACATAAAGGACAAAATCAAAAGATCGATTTTTATTCCCTTTGTTGTATTACTCGTGACACAGATTTCATGCGATTCTTTCCCTACAGCACTCATCTATGAGCGATTTTACAAGATAAAATATATGTCATTACCACTTAAAGGACAAAAAGGACAAAATCAAAAGATCGATTTTTATTCCCTTTGTTGTATTACTCGTGACACAGATTTCATGCGATTCTTTTCCCCTACAGCACTCATCTATGAGCCATTTTTACAAGATAAAATATATGTCATTACCACTTAAAGGGCAAAAAGGACAAAATCAAAAGATCGATTTTTATTCCCTTTGTTGTATACTCGTGACACAGATTTCATGCGATTCTTTTCCCTACAGCACTGATCTATGAGCCAGTTTTACAAGATAAAATATATGTCATAACCACTTAAAGGACAAAATCAAAAGATCGATTTTTATACCCTTTGTTGTATTACTCGTGACACAGATTTCATGCGATTCTTTTCCCTACAGCACTCATCTATGAGCCATTTTTACAAGATAAAATATATGTCATTATTACTTAAAGGACAAAACGGACAAAATCAAAACATCGATTTTTATTCCCTTTGTTGTATTACTCCTGACACAGATTTCATGCGATTCTTTTCCCTACAGCACTCATCTATGAGCCATTTTTACAAGATAAAATATATGTCATTACCACTTAAAGGACAAAAAGGACAAAATCAAAAGATCGATTTTTGTTCCCTTTGTTGTATTACTCGTGACACAGATTTCATGCGATTCTTTTCCCTACAGCACTCATCTATGAGCCATTTTTACAAGATAAAATATATGTCATTACCACTTAAAGGACAAAAAGGACAAAATCAAAAGATCGATTTTTATTCCCTTTGTTGTATTACTCGTGACACAAATTTCATGCGATTCTTTTACCTACAGCACTGATCTATGAGCCATTTTTACAAGATAAAATATATGTCATTACCACTTAAAGGACAAAAAGGACAAAATAAAAAGAACGATTTTTATTCCCTTTGTTGTATTACTCGTGACACAGATTTCATGCGATTCTTTTCCCTACAGCACTCATCTATGAGCCATTTTTACAAGATAAAATATATGTCATTATTACTTAAAGGACAAAACGGACAAAATCAAAAGATAAATTTTTATTCCCTTTAATGTATTACTCGTGACACAGATTTCATGTGATTCTTTTCCCTACAGCACTCATCTATGAGCCCTTTTTACAAGATAAAATATATGTCATTACCACTTAAAGGACAAAATCAAAATATCGATTTTTATTCCCTTTGTTGTATTACTCGTGACACAAATTTCATGCGATTCTTTTACCTACAGCACTCATCTATGAGCCATTTTTACAAGATAAAATATATGTCATTACCACTTAAAGGACAAAAAGGACAAAATCAAAAGATCGATTTTTATTCCCTTTGTTGTATTACTCGTGACACAAATTTCATGCGATTCTTTTCCCTACAGCACTCATCTATGTGCCATTTTTACAAGATAAAATATATGTCATTACCACATAAAGGACAAAATCAAAAGATCGATTTTTATTCCCTTTGTTGTATTACTCGTGACACAGATTTCATGCGATTCTTTTCCCTACAGCACTCATCTATGAGCGATTTTACAAGATAAAATATATGTCATTACCACTTAAAGGACAAAACGGACAAAATCAAAAGATCGATTTTTATTCCCTTTGTTGTATTACTCGTGACACAGATTTCATGCGATTCTTTTCCCTACAGCACTCATCTATGAGCCATTTTTACAAGATAAAATATATGTCATTACCACTTAAAGGACAAAATCAAAAGATCGATTTTTATTCCCTTTGTTGTATTACTCGTGACACAGATTTCATGCGATTCTTTTCACCTACAGCACTCATCTATGAGCCATTTTTACAAGATAAAATATATGTCATTACCACTTAAAGGGCAAAATCAAAAGATCGATTTTTATTCCCTTTGTTGTATACTCGTGACACAGATTTCATGCGATTCTTTTCCCTACAGCACTGATCTATGAGCCATTTTTACAAGATAAAATATATGTCATAACCACTTAAAGGACAAAATCAAAAGATCGTTTTTTATACCCTTTGTTGTATTACTCGTGACACAGATTTCATGCGATTCTTTTCCCTACAGCACTGATCTATGAGCCATTTTTACAAGATAAAATATATGTCATTATCACTTAAAGGACAAAAAGGACAAAATCAAAAGATCGATTTTTTATTCCCATTGTTGTATTACTCGTGACACAGATTTCATGCGATTTTTTCCCTACAGCACTGATATATGAGCCATTTTTTTTACAAGATAAAATATATGTCATTACCACTTAAAGGACAAAAGGACAAAATCAAAAGATCGATTTTTATTCCCTTTGTTGTATTACTCGTGACACAGATTTCATGCGATTCTTTTCCCTACAGCACTCATCTATGAGCCATTTTTACAAGATAAAATATATGTCATTACCACTTAAAGGACAAAATCAAAAGATCGATTTTTATTCCCTTTGTTGTATTACTCGTGACACAGATTTCATGCGGTTCTTTTCCCTACAGCACTCATGCATGAGCCATTTTTACAAGATAAAATATATGTCATTACCACTTAAAGGACAAAACGGACAAAATCAAAAGATCAATTTTTATTCCCTTTGTTGTATTACTCGTGACACAGATTTCATGTGATTCTTTTCCCTACAGCACTCATCTATGAGCCATTTTTACAAGATAAAATTGTCATTACAAGACAAAATAAAAGATATTTTATTCCCTTTGTTGTATTACACACAAATTTCACCACTTATTTAGGGCCATTTTTACAAGATAAAATATATGTCATTAAATTAAAGGACAAAATCAAAAGATCGATTTTCATTCCCTTTGTTGTATTACTCGTGACACAGATTTCATGCGATTCTTTTCCCTACAGACCTGATCTGTGAGCCATTTATACATGATAAAATATGTCATTACCACTTAAAGGACAAAAAGGACAAAATCAAAAGATCAGTTTTTATTCCCTTTGTTGTATTACTCGTGACACAGATTTCATGCGATTCTTTTCCCTACAGCACTCATCTATGAGCCATTTTACAAGATGAAATATATGTCATTATACCACTTAAAGGACAAAAAGGACAAAATCAAAAGATCAATTTTTATTCCCTTTGTTGTATTACTCGTGACACAGATTTCATGCGATTCTTTTCCCTACAGCACTGATCTATGAGCCATTTTTACAAGATAAAATATATGTCATTACCGCTTAAAGGACAAAAAGGACAAAATCAAAAGATCGATTTTTATTCTTTTTGTTGTATTACTCGTGACACAGATTTCATGCGAGTCTTTTTCCTACAGCACTCATCTATGAGCCATTTTTACAAGATAAAATATATGTCATTACCACTTAAAGGACAAAATCAAAAGATCGATTTTTATTCCCTTTGTTGTATTACTCGTGACACAGATTTCATGCGATTCTTTTCCCTACAGCACTCATCTATGAGCCATTTTTACAACATAAAATAAGCTAGTTAACATTTGCTCACAAAGAGAGAATATTCTAAAAAAATGAAATTGAAAATAAAATCTATACTCAGAAATTAACTATTTGTTAATGTTTATAAAATGAATATTTATTTTGTGGATTCCCTTGATTTTTAAAATGATGCATGTGGTTTGCGGATTGAATTTGGATTGCCAACAGCACAGAGCAAATTTTGGGTTATTTTTTGCTTAAGCGAACCGAACATAGGTATTAGTCAAACTCTTCTCATACATTAAAATGTATTCCAGCTGTATTTTGTTCAAAACGAAGTGAGTGAGTGAGTGAATATTAACGTCGCACTGTTCAGCTTCACGAGGGGTTTGTGGGCAACGGACCTCGTCATTTTAAACCATGATCAAGTGACACCCGAGCTGGCACTCCCCTCTCCTAACTACCACACCTCACCAACGAGAGGACGTTTGAGCTCCCGACAGATTTAAAGTGCATCCGTCCTCTACACGGCGGGTCTTTAATGGTACTGGGCTCGAGATCATGACATGTCTGTCATGATCCGATACCTTGAACACTGGGCTACCGCAGCCTTTGTTCAAAACGAAAGGAAATTGAAGCTGTACACATTGTAATATCTAGACAAGCCCTCTGTTATTCGTTGTCTATTATCGATATCTTCGGAAGGAATTGTGGATGTCTCTTTGAGGTGGGGGGAGTGTGCCGAAATAGGTCAGTTGGGAGAGCGTTAGACTGAAGATCTTAAGATCCCGGGTTTGATCAAGGCTTACTAATTCTTGGCATTTGAGTGGTCAGTATCCCCGCCTGTCACGCGGGAGACCTGGGTTCGATTCCCCACCGGGGAGGAACTTCTTTTTTTAATTTATTTACACGAAATACTAATACTAATTATGAAACATCTAAATCTCGTTTGGGGATCACCCTTAGAGGCACTTCGTATAACGACGAGAAAGAAATTTTAAATTCGTCGGTTTAATGTATAAACTTTTTAAAAAGGAATTTTAATCTATACCACCCCGGAACTTCTTTGAGAGTCGATTTTCACAAAACTCTTGTTTCAATGGATCTCTACTCCGCAGAAGCAACATGCCAGCTAAATTTCAAGTCAATCCATCTTATAGTTTCGGAGATATCCTGTTGAGTGAGTGAGTCTTCTTTCTGCTATATACATATAGAATATTTAAACAAATGTAGCATGAATTATCCTGTAGCATCTTACTATCCGGCTGTTTCTTTAATTTAACCAAGCTTCCGACATTGCATTCTGTACATTTATATTATTATTAGTGCAGTACAGTCCCGAAAACTTGTCACTTGATAACCCAGGCAGTCCGTGTAACTCGGCCACAGCTTCGCGGGTCCGAAAAAAATCCCACTGAGCGGGACATTATGTTCGATGCAGAGATTATTGCTGCAAAGAGTCACAGGGGCGAAGAAATGCAGAAAAAAAGGAAGACGTTAACGTTGAGAACACCGTACAAACTCCTAAAATACATCACATGGTGAATGGCGAAACCACCCTTTCGTATTTTGAACAACGAAGTGGGTCGGTAATGAAATTACTGCTCCATGGTCCTCTTTATGATAGGCAAGGCGCAGAATACAGCCCGGAAGACAACATAACATTACAGTCCCTGGCCAAATTATTAGACGCACTATAAGATTTTCTGAAAAATATTAATTATGAGATGATACTACACAGGTTTTTTGTATTTATCAGATACAGTGTATGATTTTGGTTGTCCTTTTAATAATCTATTATTATCACAAATAAAACAACATTATTAAAGAAAAAAATATGTATTTATTGACTCTTGAAAGAAAACGGGAACAAATATAATTAAATATTAATATTTTGTTGTGCTACCTTTAGCCGCTATGAGAGCTTCAATTCTGCGCGGCTTGCTATCAATACAAGACTGTACTGTCTCCTGCATTTGAGGATGATGTGTGTGTGTGTGTGTGATTACCCACGTTTCTAAGAGCGGCGTTTTATTTGTAATCACATCTTTAGCCACCTCTCTTTTCCTTAACTCCGAAACGTTTTCGATTGTGTTCATATTAGGGCTAGTACCCAGCCAATCCAACAGAAGGATATTTTGTTCTGCCAAAAAAGCTTTGATAGACCGAGCTGTATGGCAGGGAGCTCCATATTGCATAAAAATGTATGATTATCAATTTGGAAGCCATTCTTCCAGCTGCGGAATCAAGCGATTTTGCAAGATATCTTTGTACTGGTCTTGCCGCATCATACCTTTAACCACGTCCAGTACCCTTGCCGCTGATGACTGACCAAATCATTATTTTTGTAGGGTGTTTCACAGTCCGAACAACGCAGTCGGAATGAAACTTTTCTCCACGACGACGCGCAAACTGAGTTTTGTTCTGTAAAATTTCAAATGTGCTTTCATCACTAAAGCAGACCTTTCAAAAATGAAAAAAAAAAAATAAACATCGTTGCTGTTCCTTTTGTAATCACAGAAAATGGTTAAACACTTTGTTTGTGAATAAATTATAACAACATACCGATCTCCAGAAGTCTACATCTTTATCACTGTTTGGCCCAATTCAAACGCTTTGCTTTCATTGCAGGGGTTAAACATAGGCTTCCTGGCGGAGCGGCAGGTCTTAAAATTTAAATCTTTTAATTTTCTTCGAACAGTGCGTTCAGAAGCATTCACATTAATATCTTGGAGTTGCGATTTTATCACTTTTGTGGTAGAAAATCTGTTTTCAAGAAAAATTTTCTTTAAAGATCTTTCTGACCTTGGGGTGAAAATAGGCTTTCTGCTGCATTTTTTCTTTCTTTTTGGGCTCAGTTCTTCCCCTGACTCAATTTTCTTCTTCATGCGTCGTACACTAGCTCCAGAAACTTTCAACCTTCGTGATATTCCGCGGTTTGAAAACAATTTTGCATTCACAAGGGCCTTTACTTCTGATTTCTTACATGGTGA
Organism: Trichonephila clavipes; assembly: GCA_019973935.1. Taxonomy (NCBI): domain Eukaryota; kingdom Metazoa; phylum Arthropoda; class Arachnida; order Araneae; family Nephilidae; genus Trichonephila; species Trichonephila clavipes. The sequence continues at coordinate 44,397 of BMAU01019555.1, read as the reverse complement.
AAAAAGATCGCCTTTTTTACCCATGCTGAAAGTGTACAAACTGATTATTTAAACGCCGCACACGAAATAAACAAATAACTGCGTAATATAAAACTGCTAAATTAACAAACAAAGCACATTAACCCACAGAAACACGTCCCCAACTGAAGCATGCGCGAACACGCGACTCGAGCAGGTTTAGACTTGTTTACGTCCGTGTGTGTGTGAGAATTTATTAACTTCGTGTTGCCATGTGGAGAAATAAATACAAATACAAAATATATAACAAATTTCCTCATTAAAAATCCATTGGATCTATGTTTAAAAGTGAAAGTATTGCATATAAACTTATATAAAACCATTAATTATTAAAAAAACATGAGTGCGTCTAATAATTTGGCCAGGGACTGTACGTATTTCTTTAAAAAAGGAGCCAGTTTTTGCAAACTCGGTTTCTTAGTTTTCGTAAAAAGCAGCATTACGTCTTCATAAATTATTTTTCTCAGGTGTACTTGTGATCAGGTAAATTACTTTACTCTAGGGGCTCATTAATTTTCATTTCTATGTAGTATATGGTCTATGCCTTCATAAAAAGTATGTATTCCTTTGTGCTAGTACAGTTTATATATATTTTCTGTTGCATTCTCAAACAAAAAATACATACAATCAGGGGTGGTTTTAGGGCTAAATAAACCGGATCCCTGCCTGGGGCGACATTTTGATTGAATTTGAAAAAAAAAAATACTTTTTTTTGTTACAAAAAATTTTATATGTTTTCTGAATATTATTGTGTGTGAATTTGGTATTTCATTAAAAGTATCTCATTTCCTTATTTTGCACTCTGTATGTCTAATACAGTAGGGGACGCCGTTTATACGAATGTTTATTAACCGGAGCGTCAAATATCCGGACCTACTGCTGCTTAAGAGAATCAGAGACTTTGCAGCGAAACGACGAAGGTGTATATTGGTACAGCGAAAAATAAGTTATTATTTTCCACAATAAAGGTAAAATTGCGACATTTTGCACCTATTTTTCTTTTTCTTCAAGCACGTTTCCGCATGTGATGATTTTCAATATTCGTACAGTCTCTTGTTTCATATACTACATGGATCGCATTCGGTTTTCGGTTTGTGGGAACCCCCCTGGGTTCCACCCTGGACACCAAGTTTGAATTCAGGCAAAGAATTACCAGACGACATTTTTACAACAAATTATATTTATCCACTTGAATCAATTATCAACCTTCTAAATACAAATATTTATCAACATGTCTGCGTCAAAGGGGGATTGAACTTTACTATCAAATTAAATCACTAAATATGATACTAATCAACTATTAAACTCCATATCGAACGGGTTTACCGATATAAGAGGACCGAGAGATATACGCAGTTAATATTACTAGCAATCATTAACTTTCCACTAACTCTATTATATATTTACTCTTATTATCCGATAATTGAAGTTTAAATATCACCTGACTTTTACTACTTCACTCCTTTCCAATCGGGTTAAACTTTCCGAATGTAGATCGCTGCTTGATAATCATCCAGAAACTAATCACACAATCAACTTGAATCTTCTCAGAACTCCGTCAGTGTATCTCTTAGCTCAATAGCCTTCTACCTGCTAACTTACAACACTCTCCTTAAATACTTTAATTCATTTGCATATCCCGGTTTCCCCTTTTAGAGCTGGTTGGAAATATACGTGAATTTACAATTCCCAAAGACGCCTAAGAGGTAATAAAGTCACAGGTTATCCGAACAATCGCGCATCCAAACAGTGTTCGGTATCAATTGATTCGGATAAACGACATTCTACTGCGCATTGGTTTTCTTTTCTATTGAAGTTTTCGAGGTTAAAGGATGCAATTGATTTGGTTATATACCTTTCACAAGTAACTTTCTCCCCATCTAGGTGTGGGATCACAATGGACATTCTCTGCTCCCATACTATGTCCCATAACAGCTTTCCATAAGAGGTCAGAGATAATAAGAGTTTTTGGTAGATAGGGAGCCCCAGGAGATATTTTATTTTAGTTTTGTGTGAAGTTACTATAAGTTAAAATAAGCACTTGGGATTCTTACCATCAGTTACTCTATTTCGAAAAAATTGGCTTGCTGAAAAGGGCGATTTCTACTCTTACATTTTATTCGGCTTAAATAATAACAAGTAATTATTAAGTCCTTAATTTCGAATTGTTTTGTATTTTTTAACACACACACATATGCTGCCTGTTTGTTTGAAAGAATTATTCAAGTCTTACAGGTGTTAATATATGTGTGAACAATTTATCTTTTTTTCATTATAATATTTTACTTTACAGATTGGGGCGGCATTTTTCATTTTTGTCTGGGGCGGCAAATATAATAGAGCCGGCCCTGATACAAGTACAGTTTCTGAGGAAACACTCGTACTTATACTTTTTTGATCTCGTTCTCGATGACCCAACGGTTGCCCATTTGGTACTCATTCTCAGCCGAGTTTTCGGGACTATACTGTATTTATTTTGCGATACTTTTTTATAATCAAGCGGAACATTACGAGAGAACTGTCTCACACAATTTTTCCATAAGCATTTTTTTTTATTTCAGTTTCGATTTGTTTTACTTAATTCATCAGTAGAGCGATCGGAAATTCTGTCGACAAAAATACATTTTAAAGAAGCAGTGATCATTTCAAATATTTGTCTTTTGTAAACAGTTCCTCTAGGAATCGTTATAGTTGCTTATATTTCGAATATATAAATATTTAAATACAAATATTTTTACAAATATTTAATATTGCAAACCTAAGTAATTTCTCTATAAGTGATTTGATTTTCTACTCTTTCCAAAGATACTATTTACCCAACTTCTTACTTAAAAACAGATTTTTTAAATGAAGGCGAATAGTTTTATGAATGAAGACATTCCAGGCACTTTTTTTATTGCAGCAGGCACAAATTTTTCCTTCTGATTTCTTCGTTAAATATTGACAATTACAAAAAAAAGGGCTCTTTTTGAAGATTTTGTGTAACATGAACATCTTTGGCAATAGTTTTAGAGCAGTGGTGAACGTAGAAATTTTCATTGGAGGGAGAAAGAAATCCCTGGCTTTTTTACTCTAAATGTTTCAGAAAATTTTTTATTTTGAAATTATATTGTACCAATATATATATATATATATATATATATATATATATATATATATATATATTGATTCATTGTTTATTTACGTTGCTCTCTGAAGCAACATAAGGCTAGGGATAGCAATTCTTTCCGAAAAAGATCAATTTTTTAATGGATTAGAATCGTAACCTGATGAATCGATTCCCATAAAAATCAAGGTCTAAAAGATCGATTTTTAAAAATTCGATTTCTTTTCAAGTCTGCATTTACAATGTAAATATAAATACACACATTTTATGAAAAACAAGAAAAATACCCATAATAAACTATCTCTTATTAGTAAAATCAGGAGATTTTTTTTAGTTCAGGAAATTCAACAATTACAATTATTTTTATTACCATATCAAAGGATTAGGCATATAAGACATTTATTTTCTAAATGCATTTGTTACGTTAAAAAGTTTAGAAAATAGATTATATAGCTTATGGTTCCCAATGCTTAATATCTAAACTTTTTAAAAACACCAGTCTCTCATGTTTACTGGGATCCAAATGGTTCTGCTCATGACTTGCGATGTTGCCGGCAATCGAAAAAAGGCGCTCACAACGAACAGATGATCCCACGATACTTATATACATCATGGCTATTGAGTGAACGTGATGATAAATAGAGTTTTTTTTGTTCTTGCCAGTAAAGTATAGGATCATACTTCAGGTGCACAACTGCCTGCGATAAATAGTCTTTAAATTTTTCGTTTTTTTATGGTTTTTACCAAAACTGAAATAAATCAAATTTCGATTTTCTAGGATGAAATATCGATTCAGTGCTACATATTGATTTAAAAAAATTGATTTTTTGGTCCGAGAATTGATTTTTGGATTAATTGATCTCAGATCGCCCTCCTTAATGAGGGCGACACGAGACAATCGTGATAATTTTGAGGCACGATTAGATGAAGGGTGTAACACCCACTCTCCGCACTACCAAATTCCACCTTTGAGTTTTCGAAGGATTTAAGAGACATAGGCCTTTTATACGAATTTGTGGTGGGGAAAGGAATACGAATACATTATTAAACACCTGACATTAAGATTAAATGTAAAAAAAGAAAGAAAAAGAAAATTTGGTCGAATTTATTTTGTCGCAAGAGCGACATTAAATCAAGCTGTGCTAAATCACTTGCAAATTTACGTAAAAATAACAACGTGTATCTGATTTAGACTCTACCCTGTAAATGCAATAATCAAAAACGCAAAGGGAGGGGAGTGGAAGAGTGGCATGAAAAAGGCTCTGAAACAAAAAGACCACTTAGCAATTCCGGAAACGCATCACCCGTGTTTATAAAAATCTTCATGAGGCAGTCAAGATCACGCAGGCAGCTTTGTATAATAAATCCTTCACTTATTTGAAGAAAATGCCTATTGAGAGAGGTTTTTCTGCTTACATATTTACACTCTTGTATTCCTCCCATCCCACCAACGATCTACGTAGGCCTTGGTCCACATTAATCACCGAATTGGAAATTACGAATTTAAAATCCTTGAAAATTTATTTTCTTTTTAGTACTTACAAGATGGATATCCTTAAAGTTCCACTTTCAAAATACCGTAGAAAAATAACTAATCGCCAGAAGGACTTGAAATTTAAACTGAGAATATCCTTGAAAAAGGAGAAACGGTGTGACTTAAGAAAAAGGTTCCAGTTTCTATCAATAGATGGAGAGCTACAGGGTGTTTTTTTAGAGGCATAGAACTTTAAATTGCAATAAAGCAACGATGTATTATTCGATTGACGTGAATTTCTTTTTATTCGAAAGATAATCTTGTGGCATTACATTTTAAATATGATTTCTGGCATAGGACTGCCACGGCTGGCTCGGATGTAGTCCAATCTGGACGTCCAATTTTCGATGACTTTTTCCAACATTTGTTGCCGTATATCGGAAATAACACGACGAATGTTGTATTCCAACTGGTCAAGCGTTTGTGGCTTATCCGCATAGACCAATGACTTTACATAGCAACACAGAAAATAGTCTAGCGGTGTTAAATCACAAGATCTTGGAGGCCAATTCACAGGTCCAAAACGTGAAATTAGGCGGTCACCTAACGTGTCTTTCAATAAATCGATTGTGGTACGAGCTGTGTGACATGTTCCGCAGTCTTGTTCGAACCACAGCTCCTGGACATCATGAGTGTTCAATTCAGGAATGAAAAAGTTAGTCATCATGGCTCGATACCGATCACCATTGACTGTAACGTTGGGCCTTCATCGTTTTTGAAGGATTCCACCAGCCCATAAAGCGCACCAAACAGTTTTTCTGGATGTAACGGTGTTTCGACATACTCTTGTGGATTAGCTTCACTCCAAATGCGGCCGTTTTGTTTGTTGACGTAGCCATTCAACCAGAAGTGCGCTTCATCACTAAACAAAATTCGCTTATGAAAATCGCTAACAACGGCAATCTCGTTTTGGGCCCATTCGACGAATCTACGCCTTACTTGATGATCGTTTTGATGAATTGCCAAACCAAACTGAGAATAAATCACTTGATAGCTGTTAAATCGGTTGCCAACTTGGAAAGTAATGCCAACTTAAACTTCTATATCTGAAAAAAAAAACACTCTTTATATAAGCATAGATAAAATAACAATAATAATGCAATGATCTAATAATGTTGAATTTATTTAATTGCTGAGATCTTTGTTTCTCAACTTTTTCGCTTAGTTTTTGCAGGTCGATTTCAATGCGTGTATTTGCGCATCGTAATTAATGTTGCAGGTTTTGTTTCATGTTTTTGATTCATGTTTGAGTATTTTCATTTTCGAAGGAAATAAATAAATAAACAAAAAGAAAAATATCGCAGTACCAGAAGCAACGTCATAAAATAGAAATAGTCATGGGATTTATTTGATTAAAAATACTAAAAACAAAAATATTGCACAAAATAATAATATTTTGTAAAGTTGTAATCCATCTCGCGGGCCACAAAATTATTCAAGGCGAGCTACATGCAGCCCCCCTAGATTCAATTAATAAATGCAATCACGTGTTCTCCATTGAATGCAAAACTGTCATTAGACCAGTGTTTCTCAAACTGCGGGACGCGCCCCCCTGGGGGCATGGTAACCCTAAAAGTGTACAGAAAAGTCGAAAACAAAAGACTATTTTTTAAACAATTGTTAATTAATTGAAGTGAAGCAAACAAACTACTAATGAAAAAAAATACCCATTTGCGCTGATATACACACTTGTAAAGGTATCAGTCCTGCGCAATGTGTGTTACATAATTTTAAGTCAGTAGTACTAAGTTAAGGACAAGTTCATAATAATTAACGATCCTTTGGACATGTCATAAAGTAATACACAAAATTTAATATTTATCTTGATAATTTGTACGGTTTTTAATTAAAGTCATATTACATATAGCTTTACGTCAAAGTATAGTATTATTGAATTCACAATACATTGTTATTGTGTGGAAGGGGGGCGCATTAGACACGTATTTGTAGTTAAACTTGTAAAATTTAGATACAATTAGCATCTAAATTTTACACCCGTTCATCGCACGGGGGAATTAAAAAAATTAAACAATACAGATGGAAGGATAAAGAAATTTCCAATGAGTTAATTTTACGTGAATTGTAGATTAAATAAAAAAAAGAGAAGCTTTTTGCATATCTCAGTTGAAAATGAAAACCCTTATTTGTTAAATTTTAAGTCTGTAGATCTAAGCTGATAAAAAGGGGGGGGGGATCTTCTTTAATTTATAACGTCTCGTAACTCTGTTGAGGGCCTATTTTTGAAAACACCGTCTAAATCTAATCTCTGCTCAGCAAACATAGCATTGTGTAACACATTGTTACACATTTTGTGTAATGAATGCCTAAAATAGTGAAGAAATTCATTTCTGGATGTGTAGTACATTAATATTACTTTTTGTTGTATTTAATTTTTGTTAAATTTGTAATATTCGCAAGCAACACCGTTCCTTACATTATATTGGCGATTCAATGAAAACACAGTGAAATGTTGGCGATAGAGCCAAGTCGATATCATTTTGGGCGAACCTGTTCGCAACTTGGCGATTGATTGAACGGTGCAGAAGTTGATATGCTGTAGAGCCACCTGGTGGGGAGCTGCAGCAAAAAGGATAGCCCAAAAACCTTCTCCACAAAAAAATGCATGCGCATGCCAATTTTCATAGAGATCGGTTGAACGGTGTAGGAGTGATGCGATTTCATAAAAAACATCTATTTCTGTATATGTAGGTTGATATTTAGGTTGAATTTCACCGGCAAAATGAGATTTTTATTCATTTAAAATACTTTAACCAATTCTTTTTATGTTTAGTAAACTTTATTTAACTTTATAAAGGTTTTAATAGATATATTTTGCTTTAAAATAGGCAACAGTTAACTGATTGCAATGTTGGTTTTGATTTAAACGAGTTGCTATCATTTTATCATTTGTGTTCAAAACTAGTTCTCTTTATATAAAGGCAGTAATAAACAGTTATAGAGTTATACTTATTTTCAATTAAATTAAAGTTTTTATGCCAAAAACAAGATCAATGAGGCCCAAAAAGAAGAGATTTCCAGAGAGCAGTATTTGTTGGATAAACGTCGATAGAAATATCAAGGTATCTTTCAAATTCAGTCATTAATTGCATTAAAAAGACTTATAAGGAACTTTGCGATCAAAACTTCCTAAGAAAATGTCTTCACGGAAAAACTCAGAACTGCAATGAAAGTCTTAACAATGTCGTGGGGAGTATAATCCCGAAAGACAACTTTGTTCAAACACTCCGTTTAATTAATTATATCGCAATAATACTTTTTAATTCTGTGGTTTTGCTAGTGTATTACTTCTACTTCAAGAGTTAGGAATGAAATCATGTTCTGAAATTAAAGGATATTTTTGGTACATTGACAAAACGAGAACTGTTGATTCTACAAGGCATTCTAAACCAGATAAGAAACTGTCTTGTAATAAAAGAAAAGCCCTTCAAAACTGTAAAAGTTCGAAGTATGAGGTTTAGGAAAGCACAACATACAAATCTGGAGATATTTAAAACCTTTCTAAATCATTGAAAAGTTTTATTGCAAATATAAACATTATTTTGCATTTTGTGAAGAATGTTATTTTTGAACATAATGGATAAAGGTGAAAGTGATATTTCTTAAAGTAAGAGAAATATTCTTATAAAATTTTTTGAGTTTGTTCTTTGTATTATAATGAATGCTTTCTGCTAAAAAAGCTAAAGATAATTTTTCAATTAAAGTATTTTCTTATGCAATTTTATATGAAAAAAAAGTTTTTTAAGAACATTCTGTGTGTTTTTCATCTCTAACACCTGTATTTCATAATTTTACCGTAGAATTTGAGCTTTTTTAGTATAAAGCTTAGTTAAACGTGAAAGAATTGTATTCCTGTAAATATTTTATTTATTTTTGTGATATATATATTTTTTAGAGTTGTGTTTGCAAAAGAGCAATTTTTTGTAAAACTTTAAACATTTTCTCAATATTTGAAAAATAAGCTTTCAGAAAATTCTTCCTGCTGTATATCCATAGATTTCAACATACTTAATTAAAAAATAACAATTACATGATTATTTAAGTTTTATTTTAGAAAATTGTCTCCGAACCCAGTCGGATACCTTAAAAAGGCTTTGTGGGCCACATGCGACCCGTGGGCCGCAGGTTGAGTATCGCTGATCTGTAGCTGCATTTAATTTTAGATTCAGCTAAATGAGACACCTTATAACCTTTTTTTAAAATCAGGAGCGAGATCGCTTGTTGAAATTCTCACCACAGTCTGCAAATTTATATTCAGCCAACTTGCATGTTGTTGATCTTCATGCAAGGAAGTTAAGCTGTATCAATATCGAGTGCTGCGGTAGCCCATTGGTCAAGGTATCGGATCATGGCAGGCATGTCATAAGTTCGAGCCCAGTACCACTGAAGACCCACCGTGTAGGGCAGCGATGCACGTTAAATCTGTCGAGAGCTGAAAGGTCCTCCCGTTGGTGTGGTGTCGTAGTTAGGAGAGGTGGTGCCAGCTCAGGTGTCGTCCACGTCACTTGACCATGGTTCAAAATTACGTGGTTCCTCGCCAAAAGCCCTCGTGTAGCTGAACGGTGCGACGTTAATATTCACTCACTCACTCGCTGTATCAATATCAGTAGTAATGGAATAACAGAGAACATTGAATTTTTGTTCTATTTTTTTAATCCCGAGATCTTGTGACCTCATTCTCCAAACTGCAGATGACCTTGGTGCAAACGCTTTCGGGTATTTTGTTTTCCTAATAAAGAAATAAAGAAATTCTGTTTCCCTGATAGTGAAAAATGCACTCTCGTTTCAAAGTCGATTTTCGTTCTTGGTGGGCCGCAAAAAAACTCTTTGAGGGACGCGGGTCACTATTTGGCCAGCCCTGCTGTTCTTTGTGATGAATAAATAAATACAAAATTTCTTCAAACTAAACAATAGTTTAACATTCAAATTTCAATTTCTGTCCAACGCATTCCGAATGCGGTTGTAGTGTGAATTTTAATCTGTCGTACAAAATGAAGAGAAACCTACAAAAAAAAGAATGCTCAGACTTTATACCTACAAAATTAAGATTTGTTTTTTTTTACTTTAGTTAGTCAGAAGCATGTCAATGCAGAGCACGTTCAGCCCATTTCTTCGGCGATTTAACATTTCCCATCCATTGATAGAATTAGCGAAGTTGCGGTAAAAATCAGACGTGTATCTCTTAACTAACAGCCCTTTTATGGGGTGGAATTTATTCTTTTTATTAATAGTCAACAATTTAGATAATATATTTTTTTCCTCCTTCAGCGTAGGAAAACGTGTGTTGATTTTTTATAAGGGATTTTAGGATAAATCTCGCTTTTTCGGGAGATTCTGGACATCTTTGAGGGTTGTGGAAATACTCTTTCGAAATGATTACCACTGATTGCTTGTTTCTACGGTTATATTTCCTTTGTTTAGAAGGGGAAGCCGATGTCGGAATTATATATAAATATATTTTATTCTTATAGAAATATATCCTTATTTAACCAGTAGCCATTACCCGTCCACTTTGCTGGATTTTATTATATAGTATGACCATACATACATTCTCTTTTTAAGCTACTTCAATCTATTACTAAGCTTTTAATGTATTGAAAAATATTACCATAGATTACGCTTCTTGATTGTAAAAGGAAGTAATTTTAATTTCTAATACGGAAGTTTTCTTTTCTTTTACGCTTTCTAGCCTCCTCCCCCCCTTTAAAATGGATTACGACTTACACAATTTTTAGAGGATCTCTTAATGAACAGGAAAAACATGCTTGTCAAATTTCGAGCCTGTGAGTCTAATAACTGAAAAACGGGAATTTTTTTTATCTATAATGCTCTTGCAAACCAGGCAACCCCTCAGAGAGGTGACTTCCGGAAAACCCGTTCTTAGCTGATCTCTACTCAACAAAGAAAGATTAAATTTCTTAATTTGAAATCTGTTCGTCTAATTGTTCAAAAAAATGGATTTTTTTTTAAAAAAATCTATAACACCCGTGTAAAATCCCTTCGAAGTATATTAAAAAAAATCTTAAGATCTTTATTTAACAGAAGGAAGATTGTTTTCTAAATTTCAAGTTTGTAAGTCACCAATCCATAGCCAATTAGAAATAAAATAAAGTTTATAAGTCTTATAGTTCAAAAACGTGGGACTTTTTTTTGTCCAAAACTCTTCTGGGAATATAAATTAGTGTTTCCTATGAATGACTATATTTTGGGCAAAACTATTTTTATGAAACTAAACTTGGAAAATTATTGATTATTTCATAGTATTTAAGGTATGTGTCACCTTCGAAGAAAATCTTTTGAAAAACTATAATATTTGCTATTAAAATGTTTTTTACTGATGAAATATAACTTAACACTATGAAAAATACATTTAATATGTTACTTGTAGTCCATAAAAAATGTTTAGGGAGTAAAACATAGTGTAAATAGTATATAAATAAATTGATTATTAGAATAAAGCACATAACTCAAATGTAAACAAATATATCCCTTTCTGTAAATTTACTGTTGATCATCATAAGAGTTTTTAGGGCTGGTACCATTTTCCTGATGATAATCAATGTATTAAAATTTTTATCAAGGTTCAAGTAAAAGAACATTGAAAAATCATTAAAAAATTATTACGAGCAAGATATATACCTTAGTTACTAAAAACATATAAACAATATAACTATGAAAACAGTAGGGGTTCTTTAAATTTATAAAATAAATGTACTTATAAAATTTAAACTAATTTGGCTCACAACTGTTTCTGATATTTACGTTGTCAGATGCCAATACGTTAAAAAAATTCATTTTGAGATAAATCAGAAATAAACTTTCGACTGAAATATTTAATATTAAACACAATTATATAAACTTAAAATGCTCCTAATTTACAAATAATGCCTTCTTCACTCTCTAAAACATTGATTTTTTTCCCTTGTAGCTCTTAAATTTTGCTGCTTTACATTTGGTGTTGAATGTCGTTCTGCATCGTTAATTCTATTCATATCAAGATGTTTATATGATTTTAAAGTAAAATAACCAGGTGTTATAATAAGTTTTTTATAAAATGTCAACACAACCCTTGTATCCATTATTAAATTGGATCACAGCATCCAATGCACCCAATTTTAAAGTTTTGAGGCACACGAAAACTTCTTTCGGCCCTATATTACCATTGAAACACTCGTTAGAATTTTGTGTTTTGCCATGCAGGCATTTAGTAATAAGTTCTTTGGTACATAATCCTCAATATGTAGGCTTAATCATGTTTCATTTGATGAGTCTTGATGTTTTTCTTTCTGCTTTTTGCCGCAAGACAGCGCCCGCTGGTGGCGGCACCAACGATCTTTTCCGATGGGCCCATCCATCGGTTTTCGACACTTGTTGAGCAATGCAACAGGGCCGCAATAACATTTTGCTGAAGGCCAGACAGGTTTCCAATATTGCTACGAACAGCAATCCCATAATAGTTTTGCAATCGGTCAATAAAAGAGTCGGTGAGTTTGCCTTTACCAGACAGATTTTTATTTTTCGACTTCAGTTTGCGCAATCTCGCACCTACTCTCTTTTGAACATGACCGATGCATTCATATTTTGTGACGCTATTTTTCCCATAAGTATCTTTGACACTGATAAAGCCCTTAGAATCCCCGTCACCATAGTAATGTGCATATTCAAGGCCTCGTTTGACAATAGAACGTTGGAAGATTCGAGTAGCCCCCAATTTTTAAAGCAGAACCTTGAAATTTGCTATGGTACACGTGATCTGCTGTAAAAGTTTCCGACTCAATGCTTCTGGGCATTTTAGAAATCTTTCTGCAGGTGGGACAATATGAAGACATTATATATATTTATATTTCAATGTCCACTACTTTACCAGTGTCAACTGACAAAGCTGCGACACACCCATTCATGGAAGTGTAACCTCTACGCTGCCACGTTCCATCGACTGAAACGCCACATTCAACAATTTTATTTATTGGAGGATGTAACATTAACAGTTCAGAAGCTGCTTTTTGCATTGATAGTTCACTAACTTCTGAAATCACAGCCATGAGTTTATCCTCATGAGTAGCGTACGCAGTTTTACTGAGCCTGGGTAAATTGAACGTACTACATAATTTAAATCCAGCAGAAAAACCTCTCCCAATTTGTCTCATACTATAAATAAATCGTGTATTTACTCCTGGGCAGTTTAAACTTTTCTTTGAACTAGAAAACCCTGAGTAAAAGTTACAATGTCTACACCGTGTAACAAAATTTAAGCACAAAACATATCTGGAATCCTCAGAAAGTAGTAAACCTTCTTGAAAACATCTTGGGCAACAAAGTTGTAAAAACTTATTTAAAAGGACTTGTACATCAATTGTTCTCTTACCAATAAGTGGTTTACGTTCATATTTTGTTATTTCTTCATCAAAAAGACAGTAGGCATTTTAATTTTTGAAGAACTGGCGTTGGTACATGTTGAGCTGCTATTTTTTGAATGTTTATTGGTAGATCCATTACCTCGAAAATTAAATTTTCGGAAATAAAAAGGGATTAAAATGAAACTTATAACGAGCTACGTAATCTAAGCAAATGTAAACAAACAGTAAGGCACTCTACATTCCTGCCAGATTCTAGTTAAAAATATAAATAAAAACCTGTTGCCAATTCTATTTTTGAAGATTATGAAAAGTCAAATTCATATTTTAAATTGTATAAATTTTCTACTATTGCATATTTAAACGATACTTTGAAAAATAAAAATGTAAACAGACTTTTTTTTTCAACTTCCGGAATGCAGACTTGTAATTCCGGTTTCAAAAAGTAGCTTTAGAGTAAAATTCAAACCCCCATAACTTAAGTTCTAAATAAGATAGAAACAAAATTTAATCACCGTTTTAAAGAAAAAGTTCATAGTTTAAAATAACATTGAAATTTTCAAAAATCAAAAACTTTGACGAAAATGACGTTTTAAAGGTATACACGGACACCTTAATTTGCTATTAAACATAGTTACGAAGAATTATTGCGGAGCACATACAAGAGTCGTAAAAGTCGATCAATTCCTGCGCTACCGAGAGGTGTGCTTCAGCTCACACGAATTCTCGAAGAATACAGAGAGAAACGTTAATTACATAAAAAAGCGCGATTTACTTTGAAATCTTTCGTAAGAGCAACGTTTATTTTTGAAGTGGCACAAACTGCTTTTCACCATTCTTTGAGCACTCAGTTCTATGAACCACTTATCTCGGGAACTCGATCAGAAGTTGAAATTTAAAAAATAATCCTATTGGGGTCTGTTGTCTGTGTGTGACACTTTTTTTTCAATAAAATAAATCTTATCTCGTGTACTTTCACCTTGTTTAGTTCATACTTTCGACTGGGCACGTGCGACCAGTGTGTTCATTATATATGAACACCTACAGACCGGCCGTGTCTTATCAAATGGTTGGTGTCCGGCATTGCAAGGTCAAAGAAGGAAGGTAGAAGGGGACATTCCTCCACAATGAAGTAACAACTGGTGTCTGCATTGCAAGTAGGGATTACAATATCAGTCCAAAAGTTCAATACCGGTATTGTATCTTTTAGATCTTAATTCCGGGATACCTGTTTTAATACCGGTAGTAGAAATTTAAGAAAAAGAAAGAAAACACAAATGTTTCTTTGTTTTACTTGGCAGTTTTATTAGAGAGTGTAAGTATCACAAAAAATATAATTTGTAACTTATAAACTATAACATCATATAAAGAATCACAAAAAGTAAAAGCAACATCTTATTTATTTAAATCACAAGAAAGTGTAAATATCCAAGTATTTACCTCTAAATTCCTCATCTTCAAATAAATCGATTTCTCGTCAAATGGTTTAGGATATATATATAGCTGATTTTTGTCTTAGATTTTGGTTTGTTGAAATTTTTTTAGTTATCACTAATTCTAATTTTTGTTCAAGAGATAATTCCTTTTCACTATCAACATTAGTGTCATCATTATCTTCGATAACTGTACCGAATTCTTCTGAATATGGATACGTTTGTGGGTAAAAAATTATAAGAAAATTTGCTATGAATTTGATCAAATTTGAATTGGTTAGTCTATTTTCTTTTTTTCATTCTTCTGTGCGATTAGCTATTCTTATTCATTATTATGAGTTATTATTTATGAGTATACATATAATGAATCTGAAAAATATTTGAACCTTAAGTATGATATGCAAATGAAATGAGAATAACAAACTCCCCAAATTAAAAAAATATCAAAATATTACGCACTTACTTCATGACTACAACCTTGTTTTCATAGATACGAATATTAAACTACGAATACTGCGTACGCGCAGTATCACTCTGAGCAGTAATAAGATGCTTTTGACCCGCCTCCTTGGATGATTCACATATTTTATCACTTTTCTTGATTGTACGCTGGACAACTTTATTTCACAGCCTAATTAATTTCGTATAAAATTAAAAGGTATACCCGTGTTTCTCAAACTGTGGGGCGAGCCCCCTGGGGTGTAAGCATATCGAAAGTAAAAATTAAAAAAATATTTACTGGAATGAAGTAAAACAAAATACTGTCTGACATAGTAAAAAATACACATTTACACTGATACAATTTACATATATCATCTGCGATATAACGACATCAAAAATAAAGCTTCCACTTCAAAACCTCATTAGCTATCTTTGATACTATAACCAAATAAAAAACATTTTATTTCATTTGCTGTAATCCCATTATGAGAGATTTTTTATTTCGTTTTCTAATCTAACTGAAAATGCTACTCTTTCAGAGAACAAACAAACAAAAAAAAAAACCAAACCCACAATCAAAAAAATTTTTAGGAAGATGAAAAATTCATCACTGTTATATTATTGCCATTAGCTGTAGGCAGCAGAATATATTTGCTGCGGTTTGACCTTCGAACTTGCTTGTACGGTTAGTTACGTCCCTGCTTTTATGTGTGTATTTGTTTTTCATTTAGGGAAGTTGTAAATAACCTATTTCTGCTGCGCTTTTTTCCTTTTAAAATATTTTTATGATTTTTGGAAAAGTACAGAGAGCACTTTGAAGGATTACTAGGTCAAGATTTATTTTTATGAGTATTCCCAAACATATAAAGAATAATGAAAAACGTTTTACATAATTTTTCTAGAACATCCATATTGTAATAAATACACTTTTAATCCGGGAGCCGTAACGCAGAGCACAGAGGGCACGAAATCGGTAATTTTGGCAAAACTGTTTAATTGTTACTAATGACACTATCCTCCTGTTTGACAGTCTTAACATGAACTAAAATATATTTGTCACATATCTCCCTCTTTTTTTGGGAGTGACAAACGTTTTTTTACAATCTTAAGGTACTTGTTTTCACTGAGTTCCCGGTGTGATCTAAAACCCGGTAACTTCTAAAACAATGAGCAAGCCGTGTGCCAATTCCTTGCATCATAGAACCAGACCACAGTGGTTTCTTAAAACTGATTGCATTCCACGACAAACGTCTCAATGTCGATGGCGACGAAAAAAATAGTGCAAGATGAGTAGTTCAGGACGTCATGATGATATTTTTCAATTCCTACTATTAGCTCACACTCTCTATTTTTTATTTAATTATCATCGCGGAATTTTCAATCGTTAATAAAATACATTTTAAAGCGCTCAATTGAGCTGAAATTTTATATACATGATTATTTTGGACGACAATGCAGTAATATAATTGTAATTAATAAAAATTAATGGATTAAAACTAATTATTTAAATAATTACAAATACAGTTATGTTGGCATCTTTTTTGGCGACATGTGTCAAAACTTGAAAAGGTTTTTTTCTCACGTTTTTCACGCTCGACAGCAAAACTGTTGAGCTTAATTCGAAAATAATGATTATCCTAAGTCATAAAAAAATTCTAATTAAGTATTGAATAAACCAAGTAATATAAATATTTTTTTTGAAGTCGATTCCTACCTAAGCCAACAAAGAAAAATTTTATCTACACTATTAAAATTCGTAGGTAAACAAACGTAACTATCTATAATTCCCTATCTTGTGACGAACCGCATGACGCAGAAACTCGCCAAAGGTACTAAAATTCTGGGAATGATGCAAGAAATCCATTTTAACTATTTATATTTCAATATTCCAATTAGTTACAAATATGTTAATTAAAAACCTTAAAATGCACAATTAGTACCCTTTTTCACCACCAGGGGAAATTCGAACTTTTTCAGACTTTTTTAGAACGTGATCTAATTTTTTTCATGAGACTCAGACAAAAAATAATTACAGATTCGGAAAGATCACTTACTTCGCCACGAGATATGGTATAATTTACTTAACAAAATAATTATATTTTGTATTATTTACGATTTTTTAAAATGAGTTGAAATCGATACGTTTTTATGAGTATGATTTCTAAATCATTCCGCTTGCATTTTCTTTCGCGCTAATGAAAAAATATTTCACACTAAAAAAGTTCATCCTTTCTCTTTTAGAATCAGTCATTTAAAAAATTTAAATGTCAAACATTGTTTTCTTTTACGATTTTTCAAAAAATACTCAATATTTTATTTAAATACTTACTAACTTCTTTATTTATAAAAATAATCTCACGAAACTTTTTCCGCGTGTAGGACAATATTATACGTATTCTGTACTAAGATTGGTAAAATATGTTAAAAATTACGGCTTAAAGAAATGTGTTTTTCGTTTTTTCCCCTTTTTGCAAGACATATGTAAGAATTACTTTTAAAAAGTTTTTTTGTTTAAAAATTACCGCTGTTTGCAATCGATGTATGAAGTTTGAAAGCATTAACTTGAAAATGAAGCCCGAAATTTTTTTAACTTGAATTTAATAAACGCATGCACCCAAACGACTGAAATGTATTTAACCTCCAAATAACATCTGAGTGCTTTGCGCATGTGTGGAGGACGAATCGATAGTTATTGAATCGAATCAATTATTTGATTTTTAATCTGAAGCTAATTCCTTTAAAATTTTTCAGGTAATTTTGTAATTATAAAAATTTCTATTTTTCTGTTTAATTACATTCTTTTTAAAAAAATGTACTTTTGCGTTTCCGAAATTAAACGAAAAAAATTGCCTAAAATGTTTGTAATAATTAATTCATTCTAATTACATAAACGTTAAAATTAAAATAAAATATCAAAACGTTTTTATCAGATTATTCTTTTTCTTTTTGAATGCTTTTTCTGTACATGTATGTATATATATCTAGGCTTTCCCCATACGGTTTTTTTTTTTATAACTTAAAAATATTTATATGTTTAATCAAACATTCAAACGTTCATAAAGAAGCAATCGTTTTAATAGCTATCTGTAAAATTTTCTTTTATTTATCACTTATAGAAATTTGATTTTAAGAAATACTCATATATGATTTTTAAAAAGGGTTATTTCTATCATTTCATTGTTTAATTAAGTATTTGTTTATTTAAAAGTACATCGTTCATTATTTTGGATCAAAATACAATTTAGAGACACTTTTAAGCTAACTATATGTAACGATTGATTGATTCAAGAAAATCTGAAATCTATTTTATTATTTTAGATTCTTAGAAACTAACTATTATTAAAAAATGATGAAAATTTTTTGTTTTACTCTTAGCATCAGAATCGTTTTCTTTTTATGGCATCACATTATTATTATTTTTATTTTTAACGTAATATTTTTTTAAGCTATACATTGAAATTTGAAGCTATATCTTATCTGTGAAAAGGAGGGGAACAATAATTTTAGACTAAAAAAAACCGTGTTCGGGCTATAGAAAGGGAAAAGAAACCTGTCTTAAATCCAAAAATAAGTTGAATGGAACAAATTTCGTAAAAGGGAAATTTTTTGACATCACTCGCATTGTGCGAGTAAAAAAACACACACAGTAATGCTGGTGTCATAAGGAAAAGAGAAAGCCCGAGCAACACCGGGCTAAGCGGTGGATGGGCCATTTTTTTGAAAAAAAGCATTAAAAGTGCTGATTTTGTGAAGGAAAGGGAAAATTTATAAAAGTAGAGATAGCCTGTGCAAAACGCCGGGCCATGCAGCTAGTTTTAGTTACTTTTTTAAATAATTACAATTAATATAAATATGTATATACTTATGACAAAATCACAATATGAAGTGGCAAAATAGAACATGATTTTCCTTGCAATTTTCCATTTTCCTATTTATATATAGGGTGTTGAGCTATTATTTTTATTTGTTACTATTTATTCATTAATTAAATTTTATTAACGAATTAATATTTGAAAAAAAACTGCATCAACATCAAGTGTTATCCACTACAAGTTTAAAACATGTATTTGAAAACTTGTGAGTAGCTGAACAAAAAGCACTTTATTAACGAGTGAAAATTGGAACATATATATATATATATCGTGTACTTTCACCTTGTTTAGTTCATACTTTCGACTGGGCACGTGCGACCAGTGTGTTCATTATATATGAACACCTACAGACCGGCCGTGTCTTATCAAATGGTTGGTGTCCGGCATTGCAAGGTCAAAGAAGGAAGGTAAAGGGGACATTCCTCCACAATGAAGTAACAACTGGTGTCTGCATTGCAAGTAGGGATTACAATATCAGTCAAAAGTTCAATACCGGTATTGTATCTTTTAGATCTTAATTCCGGGATACTTGTTTTAATACCGGTAGTAGAAATTTAAGAAAAAGAAAGAAAACACAAATGTTTCTTTGTTTTACTTGGCAGTTTTATTAGAGAGTGTAAGTATCACAAAAAATATAATTTGTAACTTATAAACTATAACATCATATAAAGAATCACAAAAAGTAAAGCAACATCTTATTTATTTAAATCACAAGAAAGTGTAAATATCCAAGTATTTACCTCTAAATTCCTCATCTTCAAATAAATCGATTTCTCGTCAAATGGTTTAGGATATATATATAGCTGATTTTTGTCTTAGATTTTGGTTTGTTGAAATTTTTTTAGTTATCACTAATTCTAATTTTTGTTCAAGAGATAATTCCTTTTCACTATCAACATTAGTGTCATCATTATCTTCGATAACTGTACCGAATTCTTCTGAATATGGATACGTTTGTGGGTAAAAAATTATAAGAAAATTTGCTATGAATTTGATCAAATTTGAATTGGTTAGTCTATTTTCTTTTTTTCATTCTTCTGTGCGATTAGCTATTCTTATTCATTATTATGAGTTATTATTTATGAGTATACATATAATGAATCTGAAAAATATTTGAACCTTAAGTATGATATGCAAATGAAATGAGAATAACAAACTCCCCAAATTAAAAAAATATCAAAATATTACGCACTTACTTCATGACTACAACCTTGTTTTCATAGATACGAATATTAAACTACGAATACTGCGTACGCGCAGTATCACTCTGAGCAGTAATAAGATGCTTTTGACCCGCCTTCTTGGATGATTCACATATTTCATCACTTTTCTTGATTGTAGGCTGGACAACTTTATTTCACAGCCTAATTAATTTCGTATAAAATTAAAAGGTATACCCGTGTTTCTCACACTGTGGGGTGCAAGCATATCGAAAGTAAAAGATTAAAAAAAAATATTTACTGGAATGAAGTAAAACAAAATACTGTCTGACATAGTAAAAAATACACATTTACACTGATACAATTTACATATATCATCTGCGATATAACGACATCTGAAATAAAGCTTCCACTTCAAAACCTCATTAGCTATCTTTGATACTATAACCAAATAAAAAACATTTTATTTCATTTGCTGTAATCCCATTATGAGAGATTTTTTTATTACGTTTTCTAATCTAACTGAAAATGCTACTCTTTCAGAGAACAAACAAACAAACAAACAAAAAAAAAAAAAAAAAAAACCAAACCCACAATCAAAAAATTTTTAGGAAGATGAAAAATTCATCACTGTTATATTATTGCCATTAGCTGTAGGCAGCAGAATATATTTGCTGCGGTTTGACCTTCGAACTTGCTTGTACGGTTAGTTACGTCCCTGCTTTTATGTGTGTATTTGTTTTTCATTTAGGGAAGTTGTAAATAAACTATTTCTGCTGCGCTTTTTTCCTTTTAAAATATTTTTATGATTTTTGGAAAAGTACAGAGAGCACTTTGAAGGATTACTAGGTCAAGATTTATTTTTATGAGTATTCCCAAACATATAAAGAATAATGAAAAACGTTTTACATAATTTTTCTAGAACATCCATATTGTAATAAATACACTTTTAATCCGGGAGCCGTAACGCAGAGCACAGAGGGCACGAAATCGGTAATTTTGGCAAAACTGTTTAATTGTTACTAATGACACTATCCTCCTGTTTGACAGTCTTAACATGAACTAAAATATATTTGTCACATATCCCCCTCTTTTTTGGGAGTAACAAACGTTTTTTACAATCTTAAGGTACTTGTTTTCACTGAGTTCCCGGTGTGATCTAAAACCCGGTAACTTCTAAAACAATGAGCAAGCCGTGTGCCAATTCCTTGCATCATAGAACCAGACCACAGTGGTTTCTTAAAACTGATTGCATTCCACGACAAACGTCTCAATGTCGATGGCGACGAAAAAAATAGTGCAAGATGAGTAGTTCAGGACGTCATGATGATATTTTTCAATTCCTACTATTAGCTCACACTCTCTATTTTTTATTTAATTATCATCGCGGAATTTTCAATCGTTAATAAAATACATTTTAAAGCGCTCAATTGAGCTGAAATTTTATATACATGATTATTTTGGACGACAATGCAGTAATATAATTGTAATTAATAAAAATTAATGGATTAAAACTAATTATTTAAATAATTACAAATACAGTTATGTTGGCATCTTTTTTGGCGACATGTGTCAAAACTTGAAAAGGTTTTTTCTCACGTTTTTCACGCTCGACAGCAAAACTGTTGAGCTTAATTCGAAAATAATGATTATCCTAAGTCATAAAAAAATTCTAATTAAGTATTGAATAAACCAAGTAATATAAATATTTTTTGAAGTCGATTCCTACCTAAGCCAACAAAGAAAAATTTTATCTACACTATTAAAATTCGTAGGTAAACAAACGTAACTATCTATAATTCCCTATCTTGTGACGAACCGCATGACGCAGAAACTCGCCAAAGGTACTAAAATTCTGGGAATGATGCAAGAAATCCATTTTAACTATTTATATTTCAATATTCCAATTAGTTACAAATATGTTAATTAAAAACCTTAAAATGCACAATTAGTACCCTTTTTCACCACCAGGGGAAATTCCGAACTTTTTTTCAGACTTTTTTAGAACGTGATCTAATTTTTTTCATGAGACTCAGACAAAAAATAATTACAGATTCGGAAAGATCACTTACTTCGCCACGAGATATGGTATAATTTACTTAACAAAATAATTATATTTTGTATTTTTTACGATTTTTTTAAAATGAGTTGAAATCGATACGTTTTTATGAGTATGATTTCGAAATCATTCCGCTTGCATTTTCTTTCGCGCTAATGAAAAAATATTTCACACTAAAAAAGTTCATCCTTTCTCTTTTAGAATCAGTCATTTAAAAAATTTAAATGTCAAACACTGTTTTCTTTTACGATTTTTCAAAAAATACTCAATATTTTATTTAAATACTTACTAACTTCTTTATTTATAAAAATAATCTCACGAAACTTTTTTCCACGTGTAGGACAATATTATACGTATTCTGTACTAAGATTGGTAAAATATGTTAAAAATTACGGCTTAAAGAAATGTGTTTTTCGTTTTTTCCCCCTTTTGCAAGACATATGTAAGAATTACTTTTTTAAAAAAGTTTTTTGTTTAAAAATTACCGCTGTTTGCAATCGATGTATGAAGTTTGAAAGCATTAACTTGAAAATGAAGCCCAAAATTTTTTTTTTAACTTGAATTTAATAAACGCATGCACCCAAACGACTGAAATGTATTTAACCTCCAAATAACATCTGAGTGCTTTGCGCATGTGTGGAGGACGAATCGATAGTTATTGAATCGAATCGATTATTTGATTTTTAATCTGAAGCTAATTCCTTTAAAATTTTTCAGGTAATTTTGTAATTATAAAAATTTCTATTTTTCTGTTTAATTACATTCTTTTTAAAAAATGTACTTTTGCGTTTCCGAAATTAAACGAAAAAAATTGCCTAAAATGTTTGTAATAATTAATTCATTCTAATTACATAAACGTTAAAATTAAAATAAAATATCAAAACGTTTTTATCAGATTATTCTTTTTCTTTTTGAATGTTTTTTTCTGTACATGTATGTATATATATATCTAGGCTTTCCCCCATACGGTTTTTTTTATAACTTAAAAATATTTATATGTTTAATCAAACATTCAAACGTTCATAAAGAAGCAAACGTTTCAATAGCTATCTGTAAAATTTTCTTTTATTTATCACTTATAGAAATTTGATTTTAAGAAATACACATATATGATTTTTAAAAAGGGTTATTTCTATCATTTCATTGTTTAATTAAGTATTTGTTTATTTAAAAGTACATCGTTCATTATTTTGGATCAAAATACAATTTAGAGACACTTTTAAGCTAACTATATGTAACGATTGATTGATTCAAGAAAATCTGAAATCTATTTTATTATTTTAGATTCTTAGAAACTATCTATTATTAAAAAAATGATGAAAATTTTTTGTTTTACTCTTAGCATCAGAATCGTTTTCTTTTTATGGCATCACATTATTATTATTTTTATTTTTAACGTAATATTTTTTTAAGCCATAGATTGAAATTTGAAGCTATATCTTATCTGTGAAAAGGAGAGGGGAACAATAATTTTAGACTAAAAAAAACGGTGTTCGGGCTATAGAAAGGAAAAGAAACCTGTCTTAAATCGAAATAAGTTGAATAGAACAAATTTCGTAAAAGGGAAATTTTTTGACATCACTCGCATTGTGCGAGTAAAAAAACACACAGTAATGCTGGTGTCATAAGGAAAAGAGAAAGCCTGAGCAACACCGGGCTTAGCGGTGGAGGGGCCATTTTTTGAAAAAAGCATTAGAAGTGCTGATTTTGTGAAGGAAAGGGAAAATTTATAAAAGTAGAGATAGCCTGTGCAAAACGCCGGGCCATGCAGCTAGTTTTAGTTACTTTTTTTTTTTTTTAAATAATTACAATTAATATAAATATGTATATACTTATGACAAAATCACAATATGAAGTGGCAAAATAGAACATGAATTTCCTTGCAATTTTCCATTTTCCTATTTATATATAGGGTGTTGAGCTATTATTTTTATTTGTTACTATTTATTCATTAATTAAATTTTATTAACGAATTAATATTTGAAAAAAACTGCATCAACATCAAGTGTTATCCACTACAAGTTTAAAACATGTATTTGAAAACTTGTGAGTAGCTGAACAAAAAGCACTTTATTAACGAGTGAAAATTGGAACATATATATATATATATCGTGTACTTTCACCTTGTTTAGTTCATACTTTCGACTGGGCACGTGCGACCAGTGTGTTCATTATATATGAACACCTACAGACCGGCCGTGTCTTATCAAATGGTTGGTGTCCGGCATTGCAAGGTCAAAGAAGGAAGGTAAAGGGGACATTCCTCCACAATGAAGTAACAACTGGTGTCTGCATTGCAAGTAGGGATTACAATATCAGTCCAAAAGTTCAATACCGGTATTGTATCTTTTAGATCTTAATTCCGGGATACTTGTTTTAATACCGGTAGTAGAAATTTAAGAAAAGAAAGAAAACACAAATGTTTCTTTGTTTTACTTGGCAGTTTTATTAGAGAGTGTAAGTATCACAAAAATATAATTTGTAACTTATAAACTATAACATCATATAAAGAATCACAAAAAGTAAAGCAACATCTTATTTATTTAAATCACAAGAAAGTGTAAATATCCAAGTATTTACCTCTAAATTCCTCATCTTCAAATAAATCGATTTCTCGTCAAATGGTTTAGGATATATATATAGCTGATTTTTGTCTTAGATTTTGGTTTGTTGAAATTTTTTTAGTTATCACTAATTCTAATTTTTGTTCAAGAGATAATTCCTTTTCACTATCAACATTAGTGTCATCATTATCTTCGATAACTGTACCGAATTCTTCTGAATATGGATACGTTTGTGGGTAAAAAATTATAAGAAAATTTGCTATGAATTTGATCAAATTTGAATTGGTTAGTCTATTTTCTTTTTTTCATTCTTCTGTGCGATTAGCTATTCTTATTCATTATTATGAGTTATTATTTATGAGTATACATATAATGAATCTGAAAAATATTTGAACCTTAAGTATGATATGCAAATGAAATGAGAATAACAAACTCCCCAAATTAAAAAATATCAAAATATTACGCACTTACTTCATGACTACAACCTTGTTTTCATAGATACGAATATTAAACTACGAATACTGCGTACGCGCGTATCACTCTGAGCAGTAATAAGATGCTTTTGACCCGCCTCCTTGGATGATTCACATATTTTATCACTTTTCTTGATTGTACGCTGGACAACTTTATTTCACAGCCTAATTAATTTCGTATAAAATTAAAAGGTATACCCGTGTTTCTCAAACTGTGGGGCGAGCCCCCTGGGGTGTAAGCATATCGAAAGTAAAAATTAAAAAAAAAAATATTTACTGGAATGAAGTAAAACAAAATACTGTCTGACATAGTAAAAAATACACATTTACACTGATACAATTTACATATATCATCTGCGATATAACGACATCAAAAATAAAGCTTCCACTTCAAAACCTCATTAGCTATCTTTGATACTATAACCAAATAAAAAACATTTTATTTCATTTGCTGTAATCCCATTATGAGAGATTTTTTTATTACGTTTTCTAATCTAACTGAAAATGCTACTCTTTCAGAGAACAAACAAACAAACAAACAAAAAAAAAAAAAAAAAAAAAACCAAACCCACAATCAAAAAATTTTTAGGAAGATGAAAAATTCATCACTGTTATATTATTGCCATTAGCTGTAGGCAGCAGAATATATTTGCTGCGGTTTGACCTTCGAACTTGCTTGTACGGTTAGTTACGTCCCTGCTTTTATGTGTGTATTTGTTTTTCATTTAGGGAAGTTGTAAATAAACTATTTCTGCTGCGCTTTTTTCCTTTTAAAATATTTTTATGATTTTTGGAAAAGTACAGAGAGCACTTTGAAGGATTACTAGGCCAAGAATTATTTTTATGAGTATTCCCAAACATATAAAGCATAATGAAAAACGTTTTACATAATTTTTCTAGAACATCCATATTGTAATAAATACACTTTTAATCCGGGAGCCGTAACGCAGAGCACAGAGGGCACGAAATCGGTAATTTTGGCAAAACTGTTTAATTGTTACTAATGACACTATCCTCCTGTTTGACAGTCTTAACATGAACTAAAATATATTTGTCACATATCTCCCTCTTTTTTGGGAGTGACAAACGTTTTTTTACAATCTTAAGGTATTTGTTTTCACTGAGTTCCCGGTGTGATCTAAAACCCGGTAACTTCTAAAACAATGAGCAAGCCGTGTGCCAATTCCTTGCATCATAGAACCAGATCACAGTGGTTTCTTAAAACTGATTGCATTCCACGACAAACGTCTCAATGTCGATGGCGACGAAAAAAATAGTGCAAGATGAGTAGTTCAGGACTTCATGATGATATTTTTCAATTCCTACTATTAGCTCACACTCTCTATTTTTTATTTAATTATCATCGCGGAATTTTCAATCGTTAATAAAATACATTTTAAAGCGCTCAATTGAGCTGAAATTTTATATACATGATTATTTTGGATGACAATGCAGTAATATAATTGTAATTAATAAAAATTAATTGATTAAAACTAATTATTTAAATAATTACAAATACAGTTATGTTGGCATCTTTTTTGGCGACATGTGTCAAAACTTGAAAAGGTTTTTCTCACGTTTTTCACGCTCGACAGCAAAACTGTTGAGCTTAATTCGAAAATAATGATTATCCTAAGTCATAAAAAAATTCTAATTAAGTATTGAATAAACCAAGTAATATAAATATTTTTTTGAAGTCGATTCCTACCTAAGCCAACAAAGAAAAATTTTATCTACACTATTAAAATTCGTAGGTAAACAAACGTAACTATCTATGATTCCCTATCTTGTGACGAACCGCACGACGCAGAAACTCGCCAAAGGTACTAAAATTCTGGGAATGATGCAAGAAATCCATTTTAACTATTTATATTTCAATATTCCAATTAGTTACAAATATGTTAATTAAAAACCTTAAAATGCACAATTAGTACCCTTTTTCACCACCAGGGGAAATTCGAACTTTTTTTTTCAGACTTTTTTAGAACGTGATTTAATTTTTTTCATGAGACTCAGACAAAAAATAATTACAGATTCGGAAAGATCACTTACTTCGCCACGAGATATGGTATAATTTACTTAACAAAATAATTATATTTTGTATTATTTACGATTTTTTAAAATGAGTTGAAATCGATACGTTTTTATGAGTATGATTTCTAAATCATTCCGCTTGCATTTTCTTTCGCGCTAATGAAAAAATATTTCACACTAAAAAGTTCATCCTTTCTCTTTTAGAATCAGTCATTTAAAAAATTTAAATGTCAAACATTGTTTTCTTTTACGATTTTTCAAAAAATACTCAATATTTTATTTAAATACTTACTAACTTCTTTATTTATAAAAATAATCTCACGAAACTTTTTCCGCGTGTAGGACAATATTATACGTATTCTGTACTAAGATTGGTAAAATATGTTAAAAATTACGGCTTAAAGAAATGTGTTTTTCGTTTTTTCCCCCTTTTGCAAGACATATGTAAGAATTACTTTTAAAAAAAAAAAAGTTTTTTTGTTTAAAAATTACCGCTGTTTGCAATCGATGTATGAAGTTTGAAAGCATTAACTTGAAAATGAAGCCCGAAATTTTTTTTTTTAACTTGAATTTAATAAACGCATGCACCCAAACGACTGAAATGTATTTAACCTCCAAATAACATCTGAGTGCTTTGCGCATGTGTGGAGGACGAATCGATAGTTATTGAATCGAATCAATTATTTGATTTTTAATCTGAAGCTAATTCCTTTAAAATTTTTCAGGTAATTTTGTAATTATAAAAATTTCTATTTTTCTGTTTAATTACATTCTTTTTAAAAAATGTACTTTTGCGTTTCCGAAATTAAACGAAAAAATTGCCTAAAATGTTTGTAATAATTAATTCATTCTAATTACATAAACGTTAAAATTAAAATAAAATATCAAAACGTTTTTATCAGATTATTCTTTTTCTTTTTGAATGCTTTTTTCTGTACATGTATGTATATATATCTAGGCTTTCCCCATACGGTTTTTTTTTTTTTTATAACTTAAAAATATTTATATGTTTAATCAAACATTCAAACGTTCATAAAGAAGCAATCGTTTTAATAGCTATCTGTAAAATTTTCTTTTATTTATCACTTATAGAAATTTGATTTTAAGAAATACTCATATATGATTTTTAAAAAGGGTTATTTCTATCATTTCATTGTTTAATTAAGTATTTGTTTATTTAAAAGTACATCGTTCATTATTTTGGATCAAAATACAATTTAGAGACACTTTTAAGCTAACTATATGTAACGATTGATTGATTCAAGAAAATCTGAAATCTATTTTATTATTTTAGATTCTTAGAAACTATCTATTATTAAAAAAATGATGAAAATTTTTTGTTTTACTCTTAGCATCAGAATCGTTTTCTTTTTATGGCATCACATTATTATTATTTTTATTTTTAACGTAATATTTTTTAAGCCATAGATTGAAATTTGAAGCTATATCTTATCTGTGAAAAGGAGAGGGGAACAATAATTTTAGACTAAAAAAAACGGTGTTCGGGCTATAGAAAGGGAAAAGAAACCTGTCTTAAATCCAAAAATAAGTTGAATGGAACAAATTTCGTAAAAGGGAAATTTTTTGACATCACTCGCATTGTGCGAGTAAAAAAACACACACAGTAATGCTGGTGTCATAAGGAAAAGAGAAAGCCTGAGCAACACCGGGCTTAGCGGTGGAGGGGCCATTTTTTGAAAAAAGCATTAGAAGTGCTGATTTTGTGAAGGAAAGGGAAAATTTATAAAAGTAGAGATAGCCTGTGCAAAACGCCGGGCCATGCAGCTAGTTTTAGTTACTTTTTTTAAATAATTACAATTAATATAAATATGTATATACTTATGACAAAATCACAATATGAAGTGGCAAAATAGAACATGAATTTCCTTGCAATTTTCCATTTTCCTATTTATATATAGGGTGTTGAGCTATTATTTTTATTTGTTACTATTTATTCATTAATTAAATTTTATTAACGAATTAATATTTGAAAAAAAAAAAAAAAAAACTGCATCAACATCAAGTGTTATCCACTACAAGTTTAAAACATGTATTTGAAAACTTGTGAGTAGCTGAACAAAAAGCACTTTATTAACGAGTGAAAATTGGAACATATATATATATATATCGTGTACTTTCACCTTGTTTAGTTCATACTTTCGACTGGGCACGTGCGACCAGTGTGTTCATTATATATGAACACCTACAGACCGGCCGTGTCTTATCAAATGGTTGGTGTCCGGCATTGCAAGGTCAAAGAAGGAAGGTAAAGGGGACATTCCTCCACAATGAAGTAACAACTGGTGTCTGCATTGCAAGTAGGGATTACAATATCAGTCCAAAAGTTCAATACCGGTATTGTATCTTTTAGATCTTAATTCCGGGATACTTGTTTTAATACCGGTAGTAGAAATTTAAGAAAAAGAAAGAAAACACAAATGTTTCTTTGTTTTACTTGGCAGTTTTATTAGAGAGTGTAAGTATCACAAAAAATATAATTTGTAACTTATAAACTATAACATCATATAAAGAATCACAAAAAGTAAAGCAACATCTTATTTATTTAAATCACAAGAAAGTGTAAATATCCAAGTATTTACCTCTAAATTCCTCATCTTCAAATAAATCGATTTCTCGTCAAATGGTTTAGGATATATATATAGCTGATTTTTGTCTTAGATTTTGGTTTGTTGAAATTTTTTTAGTTATCACTAATTCTAATTTTTGTTCAAGAGATAATTCCTTTTCACTATCAACATTAGTGTCATCATTATCTTCGATAACTGTACCGAATTCTTCTGAATATGGATACGTTTGTGGGTAAAAAATTATAAGAAAATTTGCTATGAATTTGATCAAATTTGAATTGGTTAGTCTATTTTCTTTTTTTTCATTCTTCTGTGCGATTAGCTATTCTTATTCATTATTATGAGTTATTATTTATGAGTATACATATAATGAATCTGAAAAATATTTGAACCTTAAGTATGATATGCAAATGAAATGAGAATAACAAACTCCCCAAATTAAAAAATATCAAAATATTACGCACTTACTTCATGACTACAACCTTGTTTTCATAGATACGAATATTAAACTACGAATACTGCGTACGCGCGTATCACTCTGAGCAGTAATAAGATGCTTTTGACCCGCCTTCTTGGATGATTCACATATTTCATCACTTTTCTTGATTGTAGGCTGGACAACTTTATTTCACAGCCTAATTAATTTCGTATAAAATTAAAAGGTATACCCGTGTTTCTCAAACTGTGGGGCGAGCCCCCTGGGGTGTAAGCATATCGAAAGTAAAAATTAAAAAAAAATTTACTGGAATGAAGTAAAACAAAATACTGTCTGACATAGTAAAAAATACACATTTACACTGATACAATTTACATATATCATCTGCGATATAACGACATCAAAAATAAAGCTTCCACTTCAAAACCTCATTAGCTATCTTTGATACTATAACCAAATAAAAAACATTTTATTTCATTTGCTGTAATCCCATTATGAGAGATTTTTTTATTACGTTTTCTAATCTAACTGAAAATGCTACTCTTTCAGAGAACAAACAAACAAACAAAAAAAAAAAAAAAAAAAAAAAAAAAAAAACCAAACCCACAATCAAAAAATTTTTAGGAAGATGAAAAATTCATCACTGTTATATTATTGCCATTAGCTGTAGGCAGCAGAATATATTTGCTGCGGTTTGACCTTCGAACTTGCTTGTACGGTTAGTTACGTCCCTGCTTTTATATATTTGTTTTTTCATTTAGGGAAGTTGTAAATAACCTATTTCTGCTGCGCTTTTTTCCTTTTAAAATATTTTTATGATTTTTGGAAAAGTACAGAGAGCACTTTGAAGGATTACTAGGCCAAGAATTATTTTTATGAGTATTCCCAAACATATAAAGCATAATGAAAAACGTTTTACATAATTTTTCTAGAACATCCATATTGTAATAAATACACTTTTAATCCGGGAGCCGTAACGCAGAGCACAGAGGGCACGAAATCGGTAATTTTGGCAAAACTGTTTAATTGTTACTAATGACACTATCCTCCTGTTTGACAGTCTTAACATGAACTAAAATATATTTGTCACATATCTCCCTCTTTTTTGGGAGTGACAAACGTTTTTTTACAATCTTAAGGTATTTGTTTTCACTGAGTTCCCGGTGTGATCTAAAACCCGGTAACTTCTAAAACAATGAGCAAGCCGTGTGCCAATTCCTTGCATCATAGAACCAGATCACAGTGGTTTCTTAAAACTGATTGCATTCCACGACAAACGTCTCAATGTCGATGGCGACGAAAAAAATAGTGCAAGATGAGTAGTTCAGGACTTCATGATATTTTTCAATTCCTACTATTAGCTCACACTCTCTATTTATTTATTTAATTATCATCGCGGAATTTTCAATCGTTAATAAAATACATTTTAAAGCGCTCAATTGAGCTGAAATTTTATATACATGATTATTTTGGATGACAATGCAGTAATATAATTGTAATTAATAAAAATTAATTGATTAAAACTAATTATTTAAATAATTACAAATACAGTTATGTTGGCATCATTTTTGGCGACATGTGTCAAAACTTGAAAAGGTTTTTTTCTCACGTTTTTTCACGCTCGACAGCAAAACTGTCGAGCTTAATTCGAAAATAATGATTATCCTAAGTCATTATAAAAAAAAATTCTAATTAAGTATTGAATAAACCAAGTAATATAAATATTTTTTTGAAGTCGATTCCTACCTAGGCCAACAAAGAAAAATTTTATCTACACTATTAAAATTCGTAGGTAAACAAACGTAACTATCTATGATTCCCTATCTTGTGACGAACCGCACGACGCAGAAACTCGCCAAAGGTACTAAAATTCTGGGAATGATGCAAGGAATCCATTTTAACTATTTATATTTCAATATTCCAATTAGTTACAAATATGTTAATTAAAAACCTTAAAATGCACAATTAGTACCCTTTTTCACCACCAGGGGAAATTCCGAACTTTTTTTCAGACTTTTTTAGAACGTGATTTAATTTTTTTCATGAGACTCAGACAAAAAATAATTACAGATTCGGAAAGATCACTTACTTCGCCACGAGATATGGTATAATTTATTTAACAAAATAATTATATTTTGTATTTTTTACGATTTTTTTAAAATGAGTTGAAATCGATACGTTTTTATGAGTATGATTTCGAAATCATTCCGCTTGCATTTTCTTTCGCGCTAATGAAAAATATTTCACACTAAAAAGTTCATCCTTTCTCTTTTAGAATCAGTCATTTAAAAATTTAAATGTCAAACACTGTTTTCTTTTACGATTTTTCAAAAAATACTCAATATTTTATTTAAATACTTACTAACTTCTTTATTTATAAAAATAATCTCACGAAACTTTTTTCCACGTGTAGGACAATATTATACGTATTCTGTACTAAGATTGGTAAAATATGTTAAAAATTACGGCTTAAAGAAATGTGTTTTTCGTTTTTTCCCCCTTTTGCAAGACATATGTAAGAATTACTTTTTTAAAAAAGTTTTTTGTTTAAAAATTACCGCTGTTTGCAATCGATGTATGAAGTTTGAAAGCATTAACTTGAAAATGAAGCCCAAAATTTTTTTTTTAACTTGAATTTAATAAACGCATGCACCCAAACGACTGAAATGTATTTAACCTCCAAATAACATCTGAGTGCTTTGCGCATGTGTGGAGGACGAATCGATAGTTATTGAATCGAATCGATTATTTGATTTTTAATCTGAAGCTAATTCCTTTAAAATTTTTCAGGTAATTTTGTAATTATGAAAATTTCTATTTTTCTGTTTAATTACATTCTTTTTAAAAAAATGTACTTTTGCGTTTCCGAAATTAAACGAAAAAAATTGCCTAAAATGTTTGTAATAATTAATTCATTCTAATTACATAAACGTTAAAATTAAAATAAAATATCAAAACGTTTTTATCAGATTATTCTTTTTCTTTTTGAATGTTTTTTTCTGTACATGTATGTATATATATATCTAGGCTTTCCCCCATACGGTTTTTTTTATAACTTAAAAATATTTATATGTTTAATCAAACATTCAAACGTTCATAAAGAAGCAAACGTTTCAATAGCTATCTGTAAAATTTTCTTTTATTTATCACTTATAGAAATTTGATTTTAAGAAATACTCATATATGATTTTTAAAAAGGGTTATTTCTATCATTTCATTGTTTAATTAAGTATTTGTTTATTTAAAAGTACATCGTTCATTATTTTGGATCAAAATACAATTTAGAGACACTTTTAAGCTAACTATATGTAACGATTGATTGATTCAAGAAAATCTGAAATCTATTTTATTATTTTAGATTCTTAGAAACTAACTATTATTAAAAAAAAAAATGATGAAAATTTTTTGTTTTACTCTTAGCATCAGAATCGTTTTCTTTTTATGGCATCACATTATTATTATTTTTATTTTTAACGTAATATTTTTTTAAGCTATACATTGAAATTTGAAGCTATATCTTATCTGTGAAAAGGAGGGGAACAATAATTTTAGACTAAAAAAAACCGTGTTCGGGCTATAGAAAGGGAAAAGAAACCTGTCTTAAATCCAAAAATAAGTTGAATGGAACAAATTTCGTAAAAGGGAAATTTTTTGACATCACTCGCATTGTGCGAGTAAAAAACACACACAGTAATGCTGGTGTCATAAGGAAAAGAGAAAGCCTGAGCAACACCGGGCTTAGCGGTGGAGGGGCCATTTTTTGAAAAAAGCATTAGAAGTGCTGATTTTGTGAAGGAAAGGGAAAATTTATAAAAGTAGAGATAGCCTGTGCAAAACGCCGGGCCATGCAGCTAGTTTTAGTTACTTTTTTTTTAAATAATTACAATTAATATAAATATGTATATACTTATGACAAAATCACAATATGAAGTGGCAAAATAGAACATGAATTTCCTTGCAATTTTCCATTTTCCTATTTATATATAGGGTGTTGAGCTATTATTTTTATTTGTTACTATTTATTCATTAATTAAATTTTATTAACGAATTAATATTTGAAAAAAAACTGCATCAACATCAAGTGTTATCCACTACAAGTTTAAAACATGTATTTGAAAACTTGTGAGTAGCTGAACAAAAAGCACTTTATTAACGAGTGAAAATTGGAACATATATATATATATATCGTGTACTTTCACCTTGTTTAGTTCATACTTTCGACTGGGCACGTGCGACCAGTGTGTTCATTATATATGAACACCTACAGACCGGCCGTGTCTTATCAAATGGTTGGTGTCCGGCATTGCAAGGTCAAAGAAGGAAGGTAGAAGGGGACATTCCTCCACAATGAAGTAACAACTGGTGTCTGCATTGCAAGTAGGGATTACAATATCAGTCCAAAAGTTCAATACCGGTATTGTATCTTTTAGATCTTAATTCCGGGATACCTGTTTTAATACCGGTAGTAGAAATTTAAGAAAAAGAAAGAAAACACAAATGTTTCTTTGTTTTACTTGGCAGTTTTATTAGAGAGTGTAAGTATCACAAAAAATAATTTGTAACTTATAAACTATAACATCATATAAAGAATCACAAAAAGTAAAGCAACATCTTATTTATTTAAATCACAAGAAAGTGTAAATATCCAAGTATTTACCTCTAAATTCCTCATCTTCAAATAAATCGATTTCTCGTCAAATGGTTTAGGATATAGAGCTGATTTTAGTCTTAGATTTTGGTTTGTTATTTTTTTAGTTATCACCATTCTAATTTTTGTTCAAGAGATAATTCCTTTTCACTATCAACATTAGTGTCATCATTATCTTCGATAACTGTACCGAATTCTTCTGAATATGGATACGTTTGTGGGTAAAAAATTATAAGAAAATTTGCTATGAATTTGATCAAATTTGAATTGGTTAGTCTATTTTCTTTTTTTTTCTTCTGTGCGATTAGCTATTCTTATTCATTATTATGAGTTATTATTTATGAGTATACATATAATGAATCTGAAAAATATTTGAACCTTAAGTATGATATGCAAATGAAATGAGAATAACAAACTCCCCAAATTAAAAAATATCAAAATATTACGCACTTACTTCATGACTACAACCTTGTTTTCATAGATACGAATATTAAACTACGAATACTGCGTACGCGCGTATCACTCTGAGCAGTAATAAGATGCTTTTGACCCGCCTCCTTGGATGATTCACATATTTTATCACTTTTCTTGATTGTACGCTGGACAACTTTATTTCACAGCCTAATTAATTTCGTATAAAATTAAAAGGTATACCCGTGTTTCTCAAACTGTGGGGCGAGCCCCCTGGGGTGTAAGCATATCGAAAAAAAAAAAAAAAAAATATTTACTGGAATGAAGTAAAACAAAATACTGTCTGACATAGTAAAAAATACACATTTACACTGATACAATTTACATATATCATCTGCGATATAACGACATCAAAAATAAAGCTTCCACTTCAAAACCTCATTAGCTATCTTTGATACTATAACCAAATAAAAAACATTTTATTTCATTTGCTGTAATCCCATTATGAGAGATTTTTTTATTACGTTTTCTAATCTAACTGAAAATGCTACTCTTTCAGAGAACAAACAAACAAACAAAAAAAAAAAAAAAAAAAAAAAAACCAAACCCACAATCAAAAAATTTTTAGGAAGATGAAAAATTCATCACTGTTATATTATTGCCATTAGCTGTAGGCAGCAGAATATATTTGCTGCGGTTTGACCTTCGAACTTGCTTGTACGGTTAGTTACGTCCCTGCTTTTATGTGTGTATTTGTTTTTTCATTTAGGGAAGTTGTAAATAAACTATTTCTGCTGCGCTTTTTTTCTTTTAAAATATTTTTATGATTTTTGGAAAAGTACAGAGAGCACTTTGAAGGATTACTAGGTCAAGATTTATTTTTATGAGTATTCCCAAACATATAAAGAATAATGAAAAACGTTTTACATAATTTTTCTAGAACATCCATATTGTAATAAATACACTTTTAATCCGGGAGCCGTAACGCAGAGCACAGAGGGCACGAAATCGGTAATTTTGGCAAAACTGTTTAATTGTTACTAATGACACTATCCTCCTGTTTGACAGTCTTAACATGAACTAAAATATATTTGTCACATATCTCCCTCTTTTTTTGGGAGTGACAAACGTTTTTTTACAATCTTAAGGTACTTGTTTTCACTGAGTTCCCGGTGTGATCTAAAACCCGGTAACTTCTAAAACAATGAGCAAGCCGTGTGCCAATTCCTTGCATCATAGAACCAGACCACAGTGGTTTCTTAAAACTGATTGCATTCCACGACAAACGTCTCAATGTCGATGGCGACGAAAAAAATAGTGCAAGATGAGTAGTTCAGGACGTCATGATGATATTTTTCAATTCCTACTATTAGCTCACACTCTCTATTTTTTATTTAATTATCATCGCGGAATTTTCAATCGTTAATAAAATACATTTTAAAGCGCTCAATTGAGCTGAAATTTTATATACATGATTATTTTGGATGACAATGCAGTAATATAATTGTAATTAATAAAAATTAATGGATTAAAACTAATTATTTAAATAATTACAAATACAGTTATGTTGGCATCATTTTTGGCGACATGTGTCAAAACTTGAAAAGGTTTTTTTCTCACGTTTTTTCACGCTCGACAGCAAAACTGTCGAGCTTAATTCGAAAATAATGATTATCCTAAGTCATAAAAAAATTCTAATTAAGTATTGAATAAACCAAGTAATATAAATATTTTTTTGAAGTCGATTCCTACCTAAGCCAACAAAGAAAAAAATTTTATCTACACTATTAAAATTCGTAGGTAAACAAACGTAACTATCTATAATTCCCTATCTTGTGACGAACCGCATGACGCAGAAACTCGCCAAAGGTACTAAAATTCTGGGAATGATGCAAGAAATCCATTTTAACTATTTATATTTCAATATTCCAATTAGTTACAAATATGTTAATTAAAAACCTTAAAATGCACAATTAGTACCCTTTTTCACCACCAGGGGAAATTCCGAACTTTTTTTTTTCAGACTTTTTTAGAACGTGATCTAATTTTTTTCATGAGACTCAGACAAAAATAATTACAGATTCGGAAAGATCACTTACTTCGCCACGAGATATGGTATAATTTACTTAACAAAATAATTATATTTTGTATTATTTACGATTTTTTAAAATGAGTTGAAATCGATACGTTTTTATGAGTATGATTTCTAAATCATTCCGCTTGCATTTTCTTCTTCGCGCTAATGAAAAATATTTCACACTAAAAAGTTCATCCTTTCTCTTTTAGAATCAGTCATTTAAAAATTTAAATGTCAAACATTGTTTTCTTTTACGATTTTTCAAAAATACTCAATATTTTATTTAAATACTTACTAACTTCTTTATTTATAAAAATAATCTCACGAAACTTTTTTCCGCGTGTAGGACAATATTATACGTATTCTGTACTAAGATTGGTAAAATATGTTAAAAATTACGGCTTAAAGAAATGTGTTTTTCGTTTTTTCCCCTTTTGCAAGACATATGTAAGAATTACTTTTAAAAAAGTTTTTTTGTTTAAAAATTACCGCTGTTTGCAATCGATGTATGAAGTTTGAAAGCATTAACTTGAAAATGAAGCCCGAAATTTTTTTTTTTTTTAACTTGAATTTAATAAACGCATGCACCCAAACGACTGAAATGTATTTAACCTCCAAATAACATCTGAGTGCTTTGCGCATGTGTGGAGGACGAATCGATAGTTATTGAATCGAATCAATTATTTGATTTTTAATCTGAAGCTAATTCCTTTAAAATTTTTCAGGTAATTTTGTAATTATAAAAATTTCTATTTTTCTGTTTAATTACATTCTTTTTAAAAAATGTACTTTTGCGTTTCCGAAATTAAACGAAAAAATTGCCTAAAATGTTTGTAATAATTAATTCATTCTAATTACATAAACGTTAAAATTAAAATAAAATATCAAAACGTTTTTATCAGATTATTCTTTTTCTTTTTGAATGCTTTTTTTTTCTGTACATGTATGTATATATATCTAGGCTTTCCCCATACGGTTTTTTTTTTATAACTTAAAAATATTTCTATGTTTAATCAAACATTCAAACGTTCATAAAGAAGCAATCGTTTTAATAGCTATCTGTAAAATTTTCTTTTATTTATCACTTATAGAAATTTGATTTTAAGAAATACTCATATATGATTTTTAAAAAGGGTTATTTCTATCATTTCATTGTTTAATTAAGTATTTGTTTATTTAAAAGTACATCGTTCATTATTTTGGATCAAAATACAATTTAGAGACACTTTTAAGCTAACTATATGTAACGATTGATTGATTCAAGAAAATCTGAAATCTATTTTATTATTTTAGATTCTTAGAAACTAACTATTATTAAAAAATGATGAAAATTTTTTGTTTTACTCTTAGCATCAGAATCGTTTTCTTTTTATGGCATCACATTATTATTATTTTTATTTTTAACGTAATATTTTTTTAAGCCATAGATTGAAATTTGAAGCTATATCTTATCTGTGAAAAGGAGAGGGGAACAATAATTTTAGACTAAAAAAAAACGGTGTTCGGGCTATAGAAAGGAAAAGAAACCTGTCTTAAATCGAAATAAGTTGAATAGAACAAATTTCGTAAAAGGGAAATTTTTTGACATCACTCGCATTGTGCGAGTAAAAAAACACACACAGTAATGCTGGTGTCATAAGGAAAAGAGAAAGCCCGAGCAACACCGGGCTAAGCGGTGGATGGGCCATTTTTTGAAAAAAGCATTAGAAGTGCTGATTTTGTGAAGGAAAGGGAAAATTTATAAAAGTAGAGATAGCCTGTGCAAAACGCCGGGCCATGCAGCTAGTTTTAGTTACTTTTTTTTTTTTAAATAATTACAATTAATATAAATATGTATATACTTATGACAAAATCACAATATGAAGTGGCAAAATAGAACATGAATTTCCTTGCAATTTTCCATTTTCCTATTTATATATAGGGTGTTGAGCTATTATTTTTATTTGTTACTATTTATTCATTAATTAAATTTTATTAACGAATTAATATTTGAAAAAAACTGCATCAACATCAAGTGTTATCCACTACAAGTTTAAAACATGTATTTGAAAACTTGTGAGTAGCTGAACAAAAAGCACTTTATTAACGAGTGAAAATTGGAACATATATATATATATATCGTGTACTTTCACCTTGTTTAGTTCATACTTTCGACTGGGCACGTGCGACCAGTGTGTTCATTATATATGAACACCTACAGACCGGCCGTGTCTTATCAAATGGTTGGTGTCCGGCATTGCAAGGTCAAAGAAGGAAGGTAAAGGGGACATTCCTCCACAATGAAGTAACAACTGGTGTCTGCATTGCAAGTAGGGATTACAATATCAGTCCAAAAGTTCAATACCGGTATTGTATCTTTTAGATCTTAATTCCGGGATACTTGTTTTAATACCGGTAGTAGAAATTTAAGAAAAAGAAAGAAAACACAAATGTTTCTTTGTTTTACTTGGCAGTTTTATTAGAGAGTGTAAGTATCACAAAAAATATAATTTGTAACTTATAAACTATAACATCATATAAAGAATCACAAAAAGTAAAGCAACATCTTATTTATTTAAATCACAAGAAAGTGTAAATATCCAAGTATTTACCTCTAAATTCCTCATCTTCAAATAAATCGATTTCTCGTCAAATGGTTTAGGATATATATATAGCTGATTTTTGTCTTAGATTTTGGTTTGTTGAAATTTTTTTAGTTATCACTAATTCTAATTTTTGTTCAAGAGATAATTCCTTTTCACTATCAACATTAGTGTCATCATTATCTTCGATAACTGTACCGAATTCTTCTGAATATGGATACGTTTGTGGGTAAAAAATTATAAGAAAATTTGCTATGAATTTGATCAAATTTGAATTGGTTAGTCTATTTTCTTTTTTTC
Organism: Trichonephila clavipes; assembly: GCA_019973935.1. Classification (NCBI taxonomy): domain Eukaryota; kingdom Metazoa; phylum Arthropoda; class Arachnida; order Araneae; family Nephilidae; genus Trichonephila; species Trichonephila clavipes. The sequence continues at coordinate 4,289 of BMAU01019555.1, read as the reverse complement.
ATTCTTCTGTGCGATTAGCTATTCTTATTCATTATTATGAGTTATTATTTATGAGTATACATATAATGAATCTGAAAAATATTTGAACCTTAAGTATGATATGCAAATGAAATGAGAATAACAAACTCCCCAAATTAAAAATATCAAAATATTACGCACTTACTTCATGACTACAACCTTGTTTTCATAGATACGAATATTAAACTACGAATACTGCGTACGCGCGTATCACTCTGAGCAGTAATAAGATGCTTTTGACCCGCCTCCTTGGATGATTCACATATTTTATCACTTTTCTTGATTGTACGCTGGACAACTTTATTTCACAGCCTAATTAATTTCGTATAAAATTAAAAGGTATACCCGTGTTTCTCAAACTGTGGGGCGAGCCCCCTGGGGTGTAAGCATATCGAAAGTAAAAATTAAAAAAAAAAATATTTACTGGAATGAAGTAAAAACAAAATACTGTCTGACATAGTAAAAAATACACATTTACACTGATACAATTTACATATATCATCTGCGATATAACGACATCAAAAATAAAGCTTCCACTTCAAAACCTCATTAGCTATCTTTGATACTATAACCAAATAAAAACATTTTATTTCATTTGCTGTAATCCCATTATGAGAGATTTTTTTATTACGTTTTCTAATCTAACTGAAAATGCTACTCTTTCAGAGAACAAACAAACAAACAAAAAAAAAAAAAAAAAAAAAAAACCAAACCCACAATCAAAAAAAATTTTTAGGAAGATGAAAAATTCATCACTGTTATATTATTGCCATTAGCTGTAGGCAGCAGAATATATTTGCTGCGGTTTGACCTTCGAACTTGCTTGTACGGTTAGTTACGTCCCTGCTTTTATGTGTGTATTTGTTTTTCATTTAGGGAAGTTGTAAATAAACTATTTCTGCTGCGCTTTTTTCCTTTTAAAATATTTTTATGATTTTTGGAAAAGTACAGAGAGCACTTTGAAGGATTACTAGGTCAAGATTTATTTTTATGAGTATTCCCAAACATATAAAGAATAATGAAAAACGTTTTACATAATTTTTCTAGAACATCCATATTGTAATAAATACACTTTTAATCCGGGAGCCGTAACGCAGAGCACAGAGGGCACGAAATCGGTAATTTTGGCAAAACTGTTTAATTGTTACTAATGACACTATCCTCCTGTTTGACAGTCTTAACATGAACTAAAATATATTTGTCACATATCTCCCTCTTTTTGGGAGTGACAAACGTTTTTTTTTACAATCTTAAGGTACTTGTTTTCACTGAGTTCCCGGTGTGATCTAAAACCCGGTAACTTCTAAAACAATGAGCAAGCCGTGTGCCAATTCCTTGCATCATAGAACCAGACCACAGTGGTTTCTTAAAACTGATTGCATTCCACGACAAACGTCTCAATGTCGATGGCGACGAAAAAATAGTGCAAGATGAGTAGTTCAGGACGTCATGATGATATTTTTCAATTCCTACTATTAGCTCACACTCTCTATTTTTTATTTAATTATCATCGCGGAATTTTCAATCGTTAATAAAATACATTTTAAAGCGCTCAATTGAGCTGAAATTTTATATACATGATTATTTTGGACGACAATGCAGTAATATAATTGTAATTAATAAAAATTAATGGATTAAAACTAATTATTTAAATAATTACAAATACAGTTATGTTGGCATCTTTTTTGGCGACATGTGTCAAAACTTGAAAAGGTTTTTTTCTCACGTTTTTTCACGCTCGACAGCAAAACTGTTGAGCTTAATTCGAAAATAATGATTATCCTAAGTCATAAAAAAATTCTAATTAAGTATTGAATAAACCAAGTAATATAAATATTTTTTGAAGTCGATTCCTACCTAAGCCAACAAAGAAAAATTTTATCTACACTATTAAAATTCGTAGGTAAACAAACGTAACTATCTATAATTCCCTATCTTGTGACGAACCGCATGACGCAGAAACTCGCCAAAGGTACTAAAATTCTGGGAATGATGCAAGGAATCCATTTTAACTATTTATATTTCAATATTCCAATTAGTTACAAATATGTTAATTAAAAACCTTAAAATGCACAATTAGTACCCTTTTTCACCACCAGGGGAAATTCCGAACTTTTTTCAGACTTTTTTTAGAACGTGATCTAATTTTTTTCATGAGACTCAGACAAAAAAATAATTACAGATTCGGAAAGATCACTTACTTCGCCACGAGATATGGTATAATTTACTTAACAAAATAATTATATTTTGTATTATTTACGATTTTTTTAAAATGAGTTGAAATCGATACGTTTTTATGAGTATGATTTCTAAATCATTCCGCTTGCATTTTCTTTCGCGCTAATGAAAAATATTTCACACTAAAAAAGTTCATCCTTTCTCTTTAGAATCAGTCATTTAAAAAATTTAAATGTCAAACATTGTTTTCTTTTACGATTTTTCAAAAAAATACTCAATATTTTATTTAAATACTTACTAACTTCTTTATTTATAAAAATAATCTCACGAAACTTTTTCCGCGTGTAGGACAATATTATACGTATTCTGTACTAAGATTGGTAAAATATGTTAAAAATTACGGCTTAAAGAAATGTGTTTTTCGTTTTTTCCCCTTTTGCAAGACATATGTAAGAATTACTTTTAAAAAAGTTTTTTTTGTTTAAAAATTACCGCTGTTTGCAATCGATGTATGAAGTTTGAAAGCATTAACTTGAAAATGAAGCCCGAAATTTTTTTTTAACTTGAATTTAATAAACGCATGCACCCAAACGACTGAAATGTATTTAACCTCCAAATAACATCTGAGTGCTTTGCGCATGTGTGGAGGACGAATCGATAGTTATTGAATCGAATCAATTATTTGATTTTTAATCTGAAGCTAATTCCTTTAAAATTTTTCAGGTAATTTTGTAATTATAAAAATTTCTATTTTTCTGTTTAATTACATTCTTTTTAAAAAAAAAATGTACTTTTGCGTTTCCGAAATTAAACGAAAAAATTGCCTAAAATGTTTGTAATAATTAATTCATTCTAATTACATAAACGTTAAAATTAAAATAAAATATCAAAACGTTTTTATCAGATTATTCTTTTTCTTTTTTGAATGCTTTTTCTGTACATGTATGTATATATATCTAGGCTTTCCCCCATACGGTTTTTTTTATAACTTAAAAATATTTATATGTTTAATCAAACATTCAAACGTTCATAAAGAAGCAATCGTTTTAATAGCTATCTGTAAAATTTTCTTTTATTTATCACTTATAGAAATTTGATTTTAAGAAATACTCATATATGATTTTTAAAAAGGGTTATTTCTATCATTTCATTGTTTAATTAAGTATTTGTTTATTTAAAAGTACATCGTTCATTATTTTGGATCAAAATACAATTTAGAGACACTTTTAAGCTAACTATATGTAACGATTGATTGATTCAAGAAAATCTGAAATCTATTTTATTATTTTAGATTCTTAGAAACTATCTATTATTAAAAAAATGATGAAAATTTTTTGTTTTACTCTTAGCATCAGAATCGTTTTCTTTTTATGGCATCACATTATTATTATTTTTATTTTTAACGTAATATTTTTTTAAGCCATAGATTGAAATTTGAAGCTATATCTTATCTGTGAAAAGGAGAGGGGAACAATAATTTTAGACTAAAAACGGTGTTCGGGCTATAGAAAGGAAAAGAAACCTGTCTTAAATCGAAATAAGTTGAATAGAACAAATTTCGTAAAAGGGAAATTTTTTGACATCACTCGCATTGTGCGAGTAAAAAACACACACAGTAATGCTGGTGTCATAAGGAAAAGAGAAAGCCTGAGCAACACCGGGCTTAGCGGTGGAGGGGCCATTTTTTGAAAAAGCATTAGAAGTGCTGATTTTGTGAAGGAAAGGGAAAATTTATAAAAGTAGAGATAGCCTGTGCAAAACGCCGGGCCATGCAGCTAGTTTTAGTTACTTTTTTTTTTTTAAATAATTACAATTAATATAAATATGTATATACTTATGACAAAATCACAATATGAAGTGGCAAAATAGAACATGAATTTCCTTGCAATTTTCCATTTTCCTATTTATATATAGGGTGTTGAGCTATTATTTTTATTTGTTACTATTTATTCATTAATTAAATTTTATTAACGAATTAATATTTGAAAAAACTGCATCAACATCAAGTGTTATCCACTACAAGTTTAAAACATGTATTTGAAAACTTGTGAGTAGCTGAACAAAAGCACTTTATTAACGAGTGAAAATTGGAA